>CM029546.1:42545526-43745526 GCA_017141385.1 Sogatella furcifera
GTTTAAATTTTTTATTAAGGGAATTTCAAAAATTTTTTTCCTTTTTAAAAAATTTAAAAAAGAATTTTTTTTTAAGGTTTTAAAACATTTAAAATTTTTTTAAAATTAAAATTTTTTGAAAAATTTCAAGGTAAATTTTAAAAATCGGCATTTGGGTTTTAACGGGGAATAAAATTTAAAAGGGGCCCCGGGAAAATTTTTTTCAACTATAAAAAAATTTGGAATTTGAGGGATTTAAAAAAACTTCAGAATAAAAAAAAAAATTTTAAAAAATTTTTAAAAGGGAAAAAGTTTGGGTTTTTTAACAAGAGGGAAAATTGGGAAAATTTATTTTTTTAAAAAATTTTTCAGAAAAAAGGGTTTTTTTTTAAATTTTAAAAAGAAAAGGGAAAAAAACCCCCTTCGAGGAAAAACAAAGTTTATGAAAAAGGAAAAACTAAAGAAAAATTTTTAAGGTTTTAAAAAAATTAAATTTTTCAAAGGGTTTGAGGGCCAAAAATTTTTTTTTAATTTAGATTTTTATTTATGTTAATTTTAATTTAAAAAAAGAATTTTTTTAAAATTTTTTTTTTAAAAAATGGTTTCCAAAAAACCCCCCGTTTTTTAAAAACCCTTTCAAAAAAAGTTTTTAAAAGGTTTCTTTTTTGGGAGGGGAAAAAACCCCCCCCCCCCCCCTTTACCCCCTTTCCCCCGCATTTTTCCCCTTTTTTGGGCGAAAGCAAAAACCTTTAGTCCAAAAAAAAAGGGAAGACTTTTTTAAAATTTTGGGGAAAAAAACGTAATTTTTTTTTTTTGTAAAAAAAGGGGGTTTTTTAAAATGGGGTAAATAATTTTTAAAAAATTGGGTATTTAGTTTTATTAAAATTTTTTTTAAAAAAAAAAATTTTGTTTAATATTATAATTTTAAAAATTTTTAACTTTAAAATTTTCATTTTTAAATTTTTTTTGGGGAAGAATAGTTTTTAAAATTTTTTAAAAAAGGGAAAAAAGCTAAATGGGAAAATTTTTAAAATTACTTTTTATTAGGTTTTAAAAAAAATTAAATCCAGAAGAAATTAAAACCAATAAAATAAACTAAAAATTGTGAAAATTATAATAGCCCAAAAAACAAAAATAAAAAATTTAAAAGATATTATTTTGTGTAAAAAAAGGGTGGACTTGTACTACTAATTGTAAAATTAAAATTATGAATATGAATAAAGTATAAAGTTAAAAATTAAGTTTTATAAAATTGAAATTTTAAATTTTACCAGATTTAAATGATACTAGTTTTATTCACATAATGAAGATGTTTTCAAATCGTTGGAGATAAAAAATTCGCGATAAAACCTCACTTAATTAATGAATATTTTCTATAAAGGGTCATTCATTTGATAACTTATTGTAAATTTTCTCGATTTTTAGTCTGTCAACAGAAAAAATTCTGCAAGATAAATTTTTTTTCACTCAAATAAAATTCAAAAATTTTAAATTTGTTCAAATTTGTAGAAACATTCTGAAGATATTTCTATTTTTGATAAGCCCTACGAGTTACTTTTCTTATCAATCAAAAAAAACATTAATTTATTAAATATGTCTTTATCAAACATTCTTTCAATGACATGAAAAAACAATAAATTTTGTATAATAACGGCGGCAAAAAAAAATACATTTTAACTTTTAAAAAAAATTTTACCGGTTCGGCAGTTGCAAGATCAACATACCCTGTAAGTCCTATCAATAGAATAATGTTGCTCAGAAATGGGAATCGATTAAGAAGAGTGGATAATCCATTAAAGTCATGAGACGTTTTGTGGAAATTTTAGAATACTAAATTTCCACCCCTGAAAAAATGTTGATTCAGATAAAATAACTAATTATCTTCTAGAATTTACTTTATTCACATTAGCTGATTTCATGTTTAAGTAAACCCTATGCATTGAAAAATCAAAATGGTTTAATTAATTTTCAAAAAATTTCACAATGAAAATTTAAATTAACATCTAATATTAAATGTTAATAAATGAATAGACAATGTTTGAAAAAAGGAAAATACAGACATATTTTGATTGAGATTATTTTAAACCATACATAATATTATTGTATAATTCCGTAGATATGAATTGAATTTTTTTTCACATTAAAAAAACTTTTCAACAATTAAAAGTTTAAATCCAGATACAAAAAATTTCTTGACACCAGAATTTCCATAAAAATTAATTTCTACATTTCCCCCTTTACAGGTTCAGAAAACCAAAAATTTTTACAAATTTTTGGGGAAATTTTTTTTTTTTTTTTTTTTAAACGTTTTTAAAGGGATTAAAAATTGAAATTTAAAAAAAAATTAAATTTGGAATAAAAAAAATTTTAAATTTTTTTTTTTGAAATTTTCCCCCAAACTTAAGCTATTTTTTAAACCCCAGAAGAAAGTTTCCCAGGCCCCGGGCTTTAAAACCCAAATTTGTCGATATACTGGAAAAAAAAAAATTAAAAGTGAGGGAAAAACCCTTCATTTCCCCGCACGAAAAGACAAAAACCCTTCTTAAAAATTTTTTTTTAAAATTTGTTCCCCCCCTTTATCAAAAAAAGTTTCCCTTTTTTTTATTTTTTTCTCTTTCTCTTCAATTGTTTTTCTTGTTTTAAATCAAAACTTTTAAAATTTTTCTCCCCTTTATAAATTGGGCAAAAATTTTCCCTGAACCCCCCTTTAAAATTTTTTCTTTAAAAAATTTTAAAATTTTTTTTTTTTTGGGAAAAAAAAAAGATTTTCCCAAAAGGATACAAGTTTAATTCGTTAAAAAAGAAAATTTTCAAAGGCCCTTTTATTTTTAAACCCCCAAAAAAAACCCGGGGGGGGCCCCAAAAACCCCCCGGCTAAATTTTTTTTAAAAATTAAAGAAACTTTTTAAAATTAGAACCCCTTTAAAAGGAAAATTTTTATTGTTTTTTTAAATTTTAAAAAAAAAAAAAAACAGGAAAACCCCTTTTTGAAAAAATTTAAAAAAATTTTTTCTTTTTAATAAATTTAAACCCACAAAAAACAAATAAAAAATCATAAATACCCGGGCCTTTATTGTCAATGATGCTGGGAAAATTTAAAATGCTATTTAACCCTATAAAAGACTTTTTTGCAAATGCTTTTTATAATATTTCATATTTTAAAACGTTTGGAAAAAAAAGGGGTCTTTTCAAATTCAAAAGGGAAGAAAAAAAATACCCATTTTTTGGAGTATTTCCCCCGGTAAATACCGGGTAAATCAAATTTGTTTTCCCCAAGTATTAGATCCCTCACTAAGTATACATAATATTTTAAAAATTTAAAAAATCATTTTTTAAATGGAAAAAAACTTTTTATTTTTTAATTTGGTGTTGTTGAAATAATTTTTATTTATGTAAGAAATTTTATTTCTTTTTAAAAAAGTAATTTTTTTAAGTTTTTTTTAAAAAGTGGAAAAAATGGATCAAAAAAACAAAATTTTTGTCCCCTAAATTATTTCTACAATGCTTCTACACAATTATATGTTTTGAATCTTAAACTTTAATATTCCCAAAATTTTCAAAAAAGTTCGATCATTTCCAAAACCTTTCTTTTCTTTCTTCAAGTCAACATCGTCAAAAACTTCAGTCAATTTTTTTTTCTAGTAATTTCTATAATTTTTTTTAAAGTTTCCCTTTTTATTTAATTTTTTAAAACCCTAAAAATTTTATTCAATTCCCCTTTTTATAATTTAAAACCGGGCCTTTTTTTTTTTACGGGGTAATCTCTGCCTTTTGTGGCCCCAAAAAACCCAAAAAATCCACAAAATTATTCATGTTTTCAAGCGCAAGGCAATTGAAAAGATCTTTTAAACTTTTCGTTTTCTTGTAATTCAAAAACGTTTTATTTCTCATTTTTTAAATTTCAGTGAAAATTGGGAAAAGTGGAAAGGGGAGAAACAACCCAAAATTTTCCTTCCCGTGAACTCTGGGGAACTACCGAAAAATTTACTAAACAAAAAAACCCAAAAAAAAAAAACTGTGGAAAAACAAAAGGGGGCCCCCCAATATCCCTTTTTTTTAAAAAAAATAAACAATTTTCCAAAATGGGGCAAAAATTTTTTGGACAAATTTGATTGGCCCCGAATTTTTTTAAAAATTTAAAAAATGAAAAAAAAAAAACCCAAAATGAATAAAAAAAATGAAAAAACCATCTATAAATAAATAAAAAATTTTTTGTTTTTTCTTTTCCCCGGGGTTTAATTTCCTAAAATTTAATAAATTAATTGAAACTATTTTAAAAAAAACAATCAATTTGATTTAAAAAAATTTTTAATTTTTAAAAATTGTTTTTAAAAAAAAATTTTTAAAAAATTTTTGGGGAAAAAATTTGCCGAAACAAGGGAAAAATTTTTTTTTGGTTTTTTGGGTTTTAAATTTTCCCGGGAATTTTTAATTTTTAGAGCCTTAGAAGGGGGAAATAAATTATTTCCCTACTTGGAATAACGTAATTTTTAAAAAAAATTGGGCCCAAAAAATTTTTGGAAAAATTTTAAATTGAAAATTTAATTTTGAATTCCCTTTTGGCGGAAAAAATTTTAAAAAAATTCCCAAATTAATTGTTAAAAAAAAAAGGGGATTGAAAAAAAGGGGGTTTTAAATTTAAAAAAAGGGGAAAAAAAATTATTAAAGGCCCCAACTTTTTTTCAACCCGTTTTAAAAAAAAATAAAATTTTTGGGAAAAAGGTTTTTTTTAAAAAAAATTTTTTTTTTTGGAATTTTTTTTTTTATTTTTAAAAAATTTTTTGGAAAACCATCTTTTTTTTAATTTATTTTAAAATTTTTTTATTTTTTTTTAGAAAAAAAACTTTTTTTAACCCCCGGCAAATTAACCCCAAATTTTAAATTTTTTTTTTAAAAAAAAATTTTAAAATTTTTAAAATTTTTTTTTTGAAAAAATTTTTTTTTATTTTTTTTAACCCCCTTCCCTTTTTTTTTTTTTTTTTTTTAAATTTTAAAATTATTTTTTTTCAAAAAAAGCTTTAAAAAAAATTTAATTTAAAACAAAAAGCAAATATTATTTTCATTATGTTAATGTTGGTTCACATCATACTTAATTGGTCACTGGCGCAGACTCACGTACTTTGTGAATTTCATCAATCGATTAGCTCGTCTCCAATTGTTTGGAAAATGATTGTTTATCTAATCGAATTCCTGGGCTGGGCATAATGGAAAATCAGTGGCGATGAGTAAATATCGAAGGACCGGATGCGCTTATCTTGATATTGAATTCGTTCCATTCAGTCTTTTGATATGTTCATTGACCTCGGTTTTCAAAAATTTAACTTACTGTTTAGTGAATTTTTCGGTAAATCTCATTTCACGAGCCTTCAAGACAGAAGACAGGATAATTTAAAGTTGGGTCTCCTCACTCTCCACTGTTCAATTTTCTATCACTGTATATTATTTAAATGAGACAATCAAAAACGTTTTTGTATCACTACAAGATACATGAAAATGATAAAAGATCTATCAATTCGATTATTAAGTCGCTTGCACCTGATACATGAATAATCTTGTGGATCCTCTTGGAAAAAATTTTTTTTCGTGGCCACACAGTTCCAGGCAGAGATTACACTGTAAAAAACAAACTTTACCGATTTACATACTGTAACTGTATTGAATGAAATTTTACGGTATCCTGTAAACTATTAATACAAAACGGACATTACAAAAAATTATAGGAAATTACTAGAAAAGAAAGTATGAATATGACTGAAGTCTGACGATGTTGACTTGAAGAAAGTTAAACAGCCGCAAGGTAAAATGGAAATGATCGAACTCTTTGAAAAAGTGCTATGATATTAATTAGTTGAAGATTCAAAACATATAATTGTGTAGACATTTGTTGTATTGTAGAAATAGTGAATTTAGAGACAAAATATTATGTTGTTGTGTATCCATTCTTTTTCCACTTTTAAATTTAAAACTTAACAAAAATCACTTTTAAATAGAAATAAACTTACTTACATAGTAGTAACAGACCTTACTTACATACCACCACAACAGGTCAGAAACTAGTAACACTACTATGTAAGTAAGTTTATTTCCATTTAAAAGTGATTTTTATTAAGTTTTAAAAATATTATGTATACTTAGTGATGTGGATCGGGTAAATACCCAGTGGGTAGGTAAATATAAATTGGGTATTTACCCAGGTATTTACCCGAGGCCCGGGTAAATACCCAAAAACTGGGTATTTATCATTCTTATTGAATTTCGAAAAGATTCAGCTGTCTTTTTTTTTTCATTCAAACGCCTTCAATGATAGTGAAATGATTATAAAATGCATACAAAAATGTCTTATATAGTGACAAATAGCATTTAACTTCCGAGCATCATTGACATAAATACCCAGGTACTGGGTATTTATGATTTCATTTGCTTCTGTGTTGTTAAATCTTATTGAAAATGACAAGAAATTTGTTTCGAATGATAACCATCATTTAGCATTCAAAGAAAGGGGAATTTGACCTAGTATAACTTTTCACTTGCAATCCATTTTCTAGAGAAAAATCATAATATAACGAAATAACAGTAGAAGCATGTTCACTATTTTTCTAATGTGGTGCTGTCATGATTTCATTGATAAAGATTGACTTCATTGACGATTTCGTTGAGAAAGCATCTAGGGCCGGCGACAGGGAGGGGTAGGGGGGGCTACAGCCCCGGGGCCCGGGCCCCCGGAGGGGGCCCAGTCCGGGGCCCTGGATCTGGTTTAAAATACAAATCAGTGGTCTTTTTAACCGGGCAATATTTCCTTTATTAACAGACTTATCTAAAAATAAAGTTCGGTGTGATGCATTAATCAGTAGGGCAAATCTTGAGTTTTTCTTCTATTGCAGAATAGAAGAAAAGAAACGGTAAATTTGAAATTTGTTTTACAGAACCGTGGTGAAACCTTAGATGTAGCGTCGAAGAATCTAAGTCAATTGATAGAAGATTTGAAAGTTTTGCGGAATGATGGTCGGGATAAAATCTTCAATGAAGTTTTGTTCATTGCTGAAAACATAGGATGGCCGCAGCAACTTGAAGAGGAAGAGAAAAGAAGTAGGAAACGAAAAAGAGCACCTGACGAGGACGACGAGTTGTGTGATGACAATATGGAACATGAACTTGATGCAAAGACCACTTTTAAGAACGAAGTTTTTAATGTCATTTTAAACAGTGTCATTGGGGACATGACAGTGCGTTTTAAGTCAGTCAGCGATTTGTGTAGTAACTTTTCTGTTTTGTGGTCATTCAAAGAAATGCCAGATGACCTGATCGAAACTAATTCTGCTGAACTAGTACAACGACACCAAAAGGATCTGGGAACCGATCTTCTTGAGGAACTGGTGAGTATGAAGCAAATACGCTATATGAAGCAAACTTTGGTGGAAAAACACTTTTACCCTTTGAACTTCTCAAGAAAATTAAACTCTTCAATTTAGAATCTTTATTCACAAATCTTACTGTTGCCTTGAGAATTTTTGTCACAATTCCAGCCACAGTCGCCAGTGCAGAACGTTCGTTTTCAGTATTAAACAGAATAAAAAACGTTCTACGCTCAACAATGTGCCAAAA
Source organism: Sogatella furcifera (assembly GCA_017141385.1). NCBI lineage: Eukaryota > Metazoa > Arthropoda > Insecta > Hemiptera > Delphacidae > Sogatella > Sogatella furcifera. Next base: position 42,553,108 of record CM029546.1, read on the forward strand.
CAGGTTGTCAAGCCTAGGTGTTTTGGCGGTGGAAATGGACCTAGTAAAAAGAGCAAATGTAGATAGAATAATTGACGAATTTGCGTCAAGAAAAGCCAGAAGAGGAGTTTTGTTGTAATCATGGATTAAAGACTTTAATTGACGAAAAGTGTTGTTTACTTTGTACATGGAAAAAAATCAATTATGTATAATCATAATTTATCTACGTGAATTATACATAATAATTATGTATATGGATTAATAAAATCAATTTCTTCAATCAAAACATGTTGTATTTTTCTTTTTTAAATACCATTGTCTATTCAATTAATTCAACATTTACATATCTGTGATGCTTTAATTTAAATTTTCTATTGTAGAAATTTTTTTGAAAAGGTTTCAATTAAAACCATTTTGTATTTCTTCAATGAGTGCCTAAATTTGTGGTTTACTTAAATATGAAACAGCCTGAATGAATGAATAAGTGAAAACAGGTCTAGATTACACCAAAATTAGTTATTTTATCTGTAATTTAACATTGTTCTCAGGGACTGGGGAGTATCCCTAGACACCCGGTACCCCACACAAACAAAACGCCTTCATGCATACCATACCTAGGGGCCCGGATTAGGTCCAGCCCTGGGGCCCGCGATCGCTCTCGCCGGCCCTGAAAGCATCACATTATGCCATTGATACGAGCGAATCTGATACGGGTGGATGGTAGTGGACGGCCAACTGCCGAACGGCAAAATCAGGCCCCATAAGTACAATGTAATTTTTATCAATCTTTTGGAGCAAATAGCGCCGTTATTTATGGACAAAATTTCATTGTTTTTCATTCATGTCATTGGAAAGACATGTTTAGACTTAAAGACATTATTTACTTAGTTTTTTATTGATATTTATTTTATGTTTCCGTATAGTCTGTCTAAGCAAAGAAGACATTCTGGCATTATAAATTATCAAAGAAGACATTATATTTCAGAATGTTTCCTACAATTTGAGACCAAATTTATAATTTTTGAATCAATATTGACCGAGCTGGAATAATTTCCCCATCTTGCCAGAATTTCTTCTTTGCTTGGACAGACTATACTGAGTATTATTTAGGCTAAATATTTTCAAGAGAACCGAATCGACCTACTTTATCAGGAAAATATTGAGCGAGATTTTAACGTGAGGATTTTATTCAGGAATCTTTTTCATGAAAAGCCTACATCAGGACACCTGAAAATCATTTCTTACAATCTTAAACTACATGTGATCAATTCCAATCTATGTCAACAGGCCTCTCATTTTTAGAATTCTAGTAAAATAAATTATCCAATGAATTTTATGCACTTTCAATATTATTTATTTCCATCTACAGAATTTTAATTCATGATTCAATCAAAATTACAGATTTATAACAATTTCAAGTAGATACATGAAAATATGCATAAAGCTTCCCTAGGTTCTCCTTGACACAAAATAATATCTTAATATCTTATTTTTGTTTTTAAATAGCTTACAATGCTTCACAAGATTTTCAAGTTTGTAATTATTGGTTTTAATTTTCTTCTAATTTATTATTTTTATTTAGTAGCCTATAGTATAAAGTCGAAATATATGCATAAAACTCCTGCAGAGTTTGCCTAGTCTTATTTACCCAGTTTCTTGAAAAAAAAATCCTATTCATTCAAAACTTCAAGTAATACTTGAAAAAATATATAAAGCCATTGAAAAATAGCAAATAGGTTTTTATAATATTATAACTTGACTATTACTATGCCAATATATCATCAACGCCAATAATAACATATTCAGGGCTTCAGGGGGTACAAACATCAATGATTCAATAAATACCCAATATACCCGAGTATTTATGAATTTTGGGTATTTACCCCGAGTTTTAAATACCCCTGTTTTTTACAACCCTATGTATACTGAACTTGGACGCCAATAATTATTCACAGTAAAATTTATTCCATTTACGTTCATTTCATTCAATATGTAACAAAGAGGTCCACAAATCGTACACCATACTAGAAGTGCGCCAACCATCCATCAAATCCATCTATTTTTATCAAATGACAAGCAGCTGGGTCTAGTGGTTCTACTTCCCTCCAGCTCAGACCCAAACAGAAGCAATGAGCGCTCATCATGAAATGCGTTCAGTGGAGTTGTCCAGAGGGCATCGAACGTTACAGAAACGGTTTCGCAAAAAAAAAACAGAGAAACGAACTGGGCAGGGGTGAAAGAGTACAGAGGACAGCTGCCACAACACACTTGCCCGAAATCACCTCCTCCGAGTAAAAGCAATTAGCAAAAGCCTATTAATAAATCAAAAAATATTTTTTCGAAATGAAAATTGAAGGCCTAAACGTAAGCAACGCATAAAGAAGCATGAAACAACTCGTGCTGCACGATCTCACTTCATATTATTATAATAAAAAATGACACTAACAGAATATTGACTTGGTATTTGGTAGTGGTCAAACACTACATGATCAACACTAATATATAAAAATTTAGGCAGATTGAAAAGATAATATAATTCCCAGATGTAGTAAATTAACTAGCCCAAGAATTCAATAATCTAATGCACTAAAATACACTTGACTTTTGAGCCGAATGTGTATTATTCAATATCAAACTAAATTCAGTTAAAAATCAGAAGTAAGATTATAGCAACATGATATTACAGTACTTTGTTTTGAAAACAAACAATAATATTATCAAGCTACATTGTACGGTAGGCAACTTTTAATTTTGCTATCTATTTTTCAAAACTCCCCTTCAAAGAGTTTCAATCAGTTCCGACACTCGCAAGTTCGAAAGCATATAAATATGTATATACTTTCTATGTTATTACTTGCATGATAATTTTTCAACATTTTTTTTGGTACGCTGACTGTAATATGACTGACTAGGCTATATGAGTTCAACATATAAGCTAAGTTCAATCTAGATTTTTCTAAACATAAATCTGTTGGAAAATGTCAACCAAAATATCAAAGTAGAGTTGGGCAATGGAACCCCCAATTCAATTAATTGAGATATTTTTAGTATAGAATCAACAGCACAGAATAAACAAGCATAACTTATTTCGATATTAGTCTATGCATATTTATAGTCAGTCATCAATGAGCAAATATCTGGATAGAGATAAGCAAAATTATAATGGATGGGATGTCAACAAGCAAATCAATGAACCAAAGAAAAGAATAGCCAAATTTCTATTTATAATACTGTATTAAACCATCCAACCCAATGACTGAATACTGTAATCTGAAAATAAGAATTTTGCTATCTTTCCCACGCCGCATGACCGAGCAATTACTCATTCTCTTATTCCATATAGCCTACTGTACAAGTGAAAAATCCATTCAAAATTGAGCTTACATCATCATTGATCTTTCCATTACAGTAAAAATCATTTAGCATATGAGAATTTCCATCGAATGGATTGAGTTTATTGCTCACATTAAACTTTTGATATAATAATGAGTAGGGTCCTTCACTTGTCTTGCATAGAAAAAAATTATTTTTAACAAATCAAATAAATTTCCTACATGATGTGTCCTCAGGGTTCTTGGGCATAGAATAGAACAAACTGAACTCCTTAAGTTACTATAATAATTACAGTATTGCTAAACTTGAATATTAGGGTGATGCTGATTACATGAATGTTTAGTTTGTGATGAACTCATTAGTTTCCTAAATTTTGTGTACTCGAGGTTCTAGGACGTACATGTCCGTGGCCCGGCCATGAAAGAATTTAATAAAACTAATCATGACAATATTAAGTACCTATTAAGTACTATTTCGTACCTCCAATCGTCGAATTATTACCTCAAAATTGACGGAGATATTCAATATTATAACATGGGCGGGCCAGCGACATGCCTCCCCGGCCATGGCCGAATTTGATCGAACTGATAATGCAAATTGAAAGTACCTATCAAGTACTATTTAGTACCTCTAGTCTCGGAATTATTACCTCAAAGATAACGGTGATACGGCAAGAAAATAACAAAGGTCAATGACCTCTCAGCCCGGCCATGTCCGAATTTTAAAAAAATGACCATGTAAATCTTAGGTACCTATTAAGTACTATTTCGTACCTCAAGAAAAATTAATTTATCATGAAAAATAACTGAGATATTGCACAATGAAGTTTTGGGTCAATGACCTCTCAGCCCGGCCATGTTCGAATTTTGAAAAAATGACTATGTCAATTTTAGGTACCTATTAAGTACTATTTCGTACCTCCAATCACGGAATTATTACCTCAAAGGTGACAGAGATATTCAATATTATAACATGGGCGGGCAAGGGACATGCCTCCCCGGCCATGGCCGAATTCGATCAAACTGATAATGAAAATTGAAAGTACCTATCAAGTACTATTTAGTACCTCCAATCTTGGAATTATTACCTCTAAGATAACGGAGATACGGCAAGAAAATGACTAAGGTCAATGACCTCTCAGCCCGGCCATATTCTAATTTTTAAAAAATGACTATGTAGATCTTAGGTACCTATTTAGTACTATTTCGTACCTCTAATCACGGAATTATTACCTCAAAGGTGACAGAGATATTCAATATTATAACATGGGCGGGCCAGCGACATGCCTCCCCGCCCATAGCCGAATTCGATCAAACTGATAATGCAAATTAGAAGTACCTATCAAGTACTATTCAGTACCTCCAATCTCGGAATTATTACCTCAACGATAACGGAGATATGGCAAGAAAATGACAAACGTCAATGACCTCTCAGCCCGGCCATGTTTGAATTTGGAAAAAAAATTAGTATGTAAATCTTAGGTACCTATTAAGTAGTATTTCGTACCTCAAGAAGAATTAATTTATCATGAAAAATAGCCGAGATATAGCACGATAAAATTCAGGGTCTATGATCTTCAGCCAGGGGAAGTTCATATGGAAATAGTCTTGCCAAGCAAAGAAGACCCTCTGGCTAGATGAGAAAATGATTCCAGCTCGGTCAATATTGGTTGAAAAAATATTATTTTGGTCTCAAATTGTAGATCAGAATGTATTATAGGATTAAGAACAAATCAATAATTTTTTGAACAATATAGACCGAGCTGGAGTCATTTTCTTATCTTGCCAGAGGGTCTCCTTCGCTTGGGCAGACTAGACTGAACACTGTATACGGAAACTGTAAATAGTCTGTCCAAGCAAAGGAGACACCCTAGCAAGATGAGAAAATGACTCCAGCTCGGTCAATATTGGTTCAAAAAGTATTGATTTGGTCTTGAATTGTAGATCAGAATGTATTATAGGATTGAGAACAAATCAATAATTTTTTGACCAATTTGGACCGAGCTGGAGTCTTTTTCTCATCTTGCCAGAGTGTCTTCTTTGCTTGGACAGACTAGACTATACACCGTATATGGAAGCTGTAAATAGTCTGTCCAAGCAACGAACTCTCTTGCAAGATGAGATAATGACTCCAGCTCGGTCAATATTGGTTCAAAAAGTATTGATTTGGTCTTAAATTGTAGATTAAAATGTTTCCTAGGATTGAGACAAAATCATTAATTTTTCAACCAATATAGACCGAGCTAGAGTAATTTTCTCATCTTGCCAGATGGTCTTCTTTGCTTAGACATACTTACAAGTGACTTGCGAGTCCATTCACGTAATAAAGTTAATCAATTATTATATTTTCTTGATGTACAATCTTAAAACTGACTTCGTAAATATCAACTACCTGGTATCAAGTATATTTTAGCCCCAATAAGATAATAAGTACCTCAAAAAATGTCGTGAAAATTTGAAAATTTCAAATTTTCTCAGCCCGGCTATGATCAAATTTGACAAAACTGATTGTGGAAATATCAAGTACCTATCAAGTACTATCTAGTACCTTCAATCAAAAAGTTGATATCTCAAAGGAAAAGGATGAAATTGAGATTCTTAAGTTTGATGCGTATCCAACCCTACTAGACGTTCAAACTGTTGGGGTTGGTGAGGAGTATCAGTAGTAGTAGATTACCGGTTCTGGCGCACCTAAAGGACATTGCATCCCAAGGTCAATTTGGACAACTCATCCAACCTAACATCGCCACAACCTCCTTCCTCCCACCACCATCACACCACCAACATTCCTCCCTCCATCACCCTCACCACCACCCTATCCCCTTGCAGATGACCATCATCCATCACCCCCATCACATTTTCCATTGCAGATGAGCAGTGTATAATTACTACAACTGTTAGTGATAGTGATGATAGATGTTGGTGTATATAATCCAATTTCAAGGACAAAAGAAGCTTGGAATGTTGTTGAAACCCTTAGAAAGGAAAATAAGAGTGGAGAAATTGACATGACAAGTCAATTCATCACCTTAATACATGCAATTATTGGGAAGTTGAACCTTTGAACCAGATGCCTCTTCATGCACACAATATACTTGAAATTCCCCAAGATTTGATTCTTGGTTTCTTGACACTGATCCACAAGAAAGGACCATATGGTAACTGTACAAATTAACAAGGCATAACAGTATTAACAAAATACAGAGGGGAGACTGTACGAACACATAGTAAAGAAGAGAATTCCAGAAAAATAAGTATGGTATAAGTATGGAAAAGGAAAAACTGCAAGACACTATTGTACAGATGATACATTTACAATTAAACAAATCATTTAGAGAAACCTTACAATATTGTACCAATACTGAGACTTTTAAGAAGTCTGAATTTATAAGCAATAAATGAACATTGTAGAGGCTAGCAATCAGACAATACCAGACAGTCAGGTGGCATAGAAGATAAGAGTCACCAGCTGGCTATTACAATCTATTTCCTTATTTTCAAGTCAGTTCTCACTCTGCTTTCCTAAGTGAAACAATGCTAAATTTCTTTGCTATAACTATAACACGCAATACCCTATTTGCACCATCTGGAAACCTGCTGGTAGTACAGTGTATGTCCTTATTTTTTGATCAACAAACTCCTTTCAATATTCTTTTCAATAATTCCTTCTCAATATTTTTCATTATTATTGAAAATAGTAAATAAAATTTGCATTATACAGTCCATTAATCTGCTAAGATCACCCAAACAAACATAACATTATTTTGTGCTGTCAGAGAATCAGATGGACTTCATAAAAACTGGAAATAGTGTGTAAAATCTGCTTGTTACAGATAAAGGCGTACAGCAAAGTTGTTGCCTCTCTCCAACAAGAACAAAGTTCAAAATTACCTGAAGAATAACAATAAACTAAGCAAGGAAGTCAGCAATGCAGTGAACACAGTCATGCTCTTTGTTGGCATCTCTTTGCCGGTTGGAAAACTGGGCATCAGTCTCTATAATTATTTTAATAATGTTTTTCTTCATAGGTAACGGTCCAACGGTTGGCTACAGTCAAATAGCTGTAGCCAATCACAGCACTTGTTGTTAGCCTGTGGTCAACTGTCAAACTGTTTTGCATAAAGAAAAACTTACCTTAAAACCTATCTGAGATATCTCAGCTGACTTCAATGAAAGTATATCATCTGATAGACCAGGGGCAGTTTTAGTAGGGGCAGGGGCATGGACCAGGGGCAGGGGTAGTTTAGTATGCAAAATATGAGGACCGCACTTTGTTAACGGTTTCCTACTCATAAAAGCATGCTGATTATGAATCTGGATGTTGCCAGGTGCTATTTTGGTGCAGCAACCCCCTACAGCCCATTGTTATTCACCCACTTTTATTCATAGTAATTGCTCCAGAAAATTTAAATTCTAGGTCCTAGAAGGTGAATGGAGATCAGGAAATGATCTCAACTCACTCTGGGCACTACAAGTAAGACTTATGTGCAAATTCAATTCATCCTGAGTACCATTTTATACAGAGTGCCCGGAAAACTGCAGAATTTTGGTTCCTTTTTTCAGTTTTTTTTTCAATTTACTTTGAAAGGAAACGTTCTTAGGTGAAAAATAATCATTCTATTGTTTTGGGTATAAAATTCACAAGAGGATAGTATCCATCTAATTTCTCTACAATCAACGAGTACCAAGCTATGAATTTTTAAAAATTTGTAAGTTTTTTGTAATAGGTTCAACTTAATTTTGGTTCTGTTTTTAGTTTTTTGCAATTCATGCAAAAACAAAGCGTCAGATAGAGAACAGATTTCTGATACTTATCCTAGCCAATAACATTTCCAAGAGATTTGAGTCAAATTCAACCCTTTATCTTGAACATGGACCAAGCTTTGATTTAAATAGTGGTATTTTTGTGAGAAACTAATATTTCACCTTTCCCAGTTTTTAATTTTGTATGATGAGCTAGAAATGTATATTCCAAGATCCTCTGGAGATAATAATTGTCTTTCATATTTGGGCTCAATTTGTATAACATAATCCCCTCTTTTATTATAATTTTATATTAAATGAAATGATAATGATAAAAAATGAGCCAAAATGCGACTATTTCCAATCAATGACTTCCATGATGCATTTGAACACAAATAGTGCTGTCTTTTTTTTGGCACATAAGAATGAACTAAAAGCACTCAAATTCAACAAGTGATATATTATGCATCTCAACCATCTTGAAGAACTTAAAACAATATGCTATAGTTTGCCAAGATCTATTAACTTTTACAAAAGATGGGGGCTCCTTAACAAATTATCCTTGAAAGATTCTTCAAGTTGTTCTTGTTGGAGAGAGGCTACAGCTTTACTATACACCCTTATCTGTAACAAACAGATTTTACACACTATTTCCAGTTTTTATAAAGTCCTGTAATGGGATTTTTGTTTCATTTATTTAGTTAGTTAATTATCTCTTCAAATTTTAGAATAATTTCTGTCAATCTTTTCACAATTTCTAAATGTCAGGAATTATTTTAATTCAAGAAACAAATTAACCAAACTATCAAAATCAATAAGCAATCAACTCTTATCTCATAATATTATACTAAGTCTGACAAAGGGGTTATTCATAATTAAAAAGACGGAAGTAAAAATAAAATTTCCAAATTATATTATAAAAAGAAATATCAAAAATTGAGAAAACAGAATTACCCAAAAATTACAAGAATTTATAGAAACCATATGATGCAATAAAACAGTAAATGGACATTTTCAAATACATCAATTTTTGTAGAAGTGGGGCCCCAACACTTGAAGAAATATGCTTTTAAACAAATATCACTTCACTATTTTTGTTGATTACTTTTGATATATGATGATACTTTTGTTGAAATGCCTAACTGCTTCTGTGTATGATTTCTTGGAGTCTGCCATTAGTATCAACTGAATGTTACCTCTGGAAATGCTGAAATTTCTGTACTCCACAGAAACTGCCATCTTGTAAATCTGGTATTGAAAGGATTCTGCTGGACATCTTGGTAAGGTTGAGGTTGTTATGGATATACCTGGAATCTTGGTGTATAAAGCTGGAAAATTGATGGAACTCTCGGTGGGTAAAGCTGGAAAATCGATGGAACTCTGTGGGTAAAGCTGGAACTGCTGTTAGGATAAAAACAATATAAAACCAATTCAGTTTCCTTATAAACTTCCTATTAACTCTGTTTGCAGATGAACTTAGAAAACAGAGACTTTATAATACAACTGAACAATTTCAATTTAACAGAACCTATTACAATATAATGAGATTTCTAACAATTACATTACTCAAAATTACAAAAATTCAAATGAAATAATTTGAATAATAATAATAAAAACTTTAAATTTCAATAATAAAAATTCAAATTATATTATCTGGAATTTACAAGGATTGTATACTCAAATTATTATTTGACATTTTAAAAATACTAATTGTACAAAATATTTTTAAACAAAAATACTAGATAAAATTTTATAGTTACCTTTTAAAAGCGGATTTGGATACAGTAATCCATGATTCAGATGAATATATTTTTGACAATAACAGAACACTAACTTTACTATTAAATGATAAATTTTACAGGAACTTTGGAAAATTTGATTCTTAAAAAAAATTATTTCATTTTTACTTTATACTAGAAATCACAAATAGTAAGCTTAAAAACTTAGTAGATACTAGTGACTTTCACTTTGACAACAGAACTCACGATTTTTATGCTTGTTGGACGTGTTTTGTGGCACTGAGCCACATCTTCAGCATACAAGGAGTAACTAGATACTGAGGTCTTGCAGGTCTGAGAATTTGGGATATGTGGATAGTGGGTGGTGGGGGAAGGTGGGGAAAAAGAGTTGGGTTGGTGGAAGGGGGTTAGGAGAGGTATGACAGGGTCTGGGGAAGGCTTTTGGGCGGGAAGATTCAAACTAAAATTTAAATGATAATATCAAATAGGGTGTGGGATTGGTATTGGAGTTGGTTATTTAGTATGTTGCTGGGCTGTGTTTTGTTGTGTTTGTAGATTTCGTATTCTTCTATTGTGTTGAGTCTATGTCCTTTTTTCATGATGTGCAGTATGTCCAGATTGTTTTTGATATCAGTGTATGTGTGGTTGGTGTCAAGAAGGTGGTCTGCATAGTGGGATTGGGTGTGAGAGTGTGATATTGCACGTATGTGTTCATTGAATCTAGTTGTGAATGATCTGCCTGTTTGCCCTATATAAAAGCATGGACAGTCATTGCACTTAACTCTGTATACTCCTGATTGTTTGTAGATGTCTGATGGTGGGTGGTGAATGAGCTGTCTATGAGTGTGGTGTTCAGTTTTGAAGGCAACCTGGTAATTATGTCTTTTGAAAATGTTGCAATTTTGAGTGATTGATTGGAATGATATGTCAATGAGATGAATTTTTTGTCAGTGTCCTTGACAAAGACAAAAGAAGAAATTACAAATAAAGACATCCTGAAACTTAGGAGAAGAATCATTAGAAATAACCTTGAACAGAAAGTGTTCCGCATCTTTCCAACTCTGTGAACAGACTGACTTGAGCAAAGCAGCAATAATAGAATCAGATCAAAAGCATACCAAAAAGTACAATTCTGAATCTTGAAAAGGAAAGAGAGAGTAAAGTAGCAAGTCATCTAAAAAGAAATACGTAAGAAAAGGATAGAGAAATAGAGAGAGCACAAAGACTCTTTATCAAAGCAAAAAGTACTTGTAAAATATGGAAAATCAACATAACAGACAAACAAGCTCTATCTCACTCAAACTTATTGCAAAATTAGAGTGAGGCAGTTGTTTGTTGGAACTGTATTTTCAAAAACAAGATAACTGTACTGATTAACTTAATGTATGTAACATTTTGTTACAGTCCATCTGATTGGCTTGTCATGTCAATTTCTCCACTCTTATTTTCCTTTCTAAGGATTTCAACAACATTCCAAGCTTCTTTTGTCCTTGAAATTGGATTATATACACCAACAACTATCATCACTATCACTAACAGTTGTAGTAATTATACACTGCTCATCTGCAATGGAAAATGTGATGGGGGTGATGGATGATGGTCATCTGTAAGGGGGTACGGTGGTGGTGAGGGTGATGGTGGTGGGAGGAAGGAGGTTGTGGCGATGTTAGGTTGGATGAGTTGTCCAAATTGACCTTGGGATGCAATGTCCTTTAGGTGCGCCATAACCGTCAATCTACTACTACTGATACTCCTCACCAACCCCAACAGTTTGAACGTCTAGTAGGGTTGGATACGCATCAAACTTAAGAAGACCATCTGGCAAGAAGAGAAAATTACTCTAGCTCGGTCTATATTGGTTGAAAAATTAATGATTTTGTCTCAATCCTAGGAAACATTTTAATCTACAATTTAAGACCAAATCAATACTTTTTGAACCAATATTGACCGAGCTGGAGTCATTTTCTCATCTTGCAAGAGAGTCTTCGTTGCTTGGACAGACTATTTACAGCTTCCATATACGGTGTATAGTCTAGTCTGTCCAAGCAAAGAAGACACTCTGGCAAGATAAGAAAATGACTCCAGCTCGGTCTATATTGGTCAAAAAATTATTGATTTGTTCTTAATCCTAGAAAACATTCTGATCTACAATTTGAGACCAAAATAATATTTTTTCAACCAATATTGACCGAGCTGGAATCATTTTCTCATCTAGCCAGAGGGTCTTCTTTGCTTGGCAAGACTATTTCCATATGAACTTCCCCTGGCTGAAGATCATAGACCCTGAATTTTATCGTGCTATATCTCGGCTATTTTTCATGATAAATTAATTCTTCTTGAGGTACGAAATACTACTTAATAGGTACCTAAGATTTACATACTAATTTTTTTTCCAAATTCAAACATGGCCGGGCTGAGAGGTCATTGACGTTTGTCATTTTCTTGCCATATCTCCGTTATCGTTGAGGTAATAATTCCGAGATTGGAGGTACTGAATAGTACTTGATAGGTACTTCTAATTTGCATTATCAGTTTGATCGAATTCGGCTATGGGCGGGGAGGCATGTCGCTGGCCCGCCCATGTTATAATATTGAATATCTCTGTCACCTTTGAGGTAATAATTCCGTGATTAGAGGTACGAAATAGTACTAAATAGGTACCTAAGATCTACATAGTCATTTTTTAAAAATTAGAATATGGCCGGGCTGAGAGGTCATTGACCTTAGTCATTTTCTTGCCGTATCTCCGTTATCTTAGAGGTAATAATTCCAAGATTGGAGGTACTAAATAGTACTTGATAGGTACTTTCAATTTTCATTATCAGTTTGATCGAATTCGGCCATGGGGAGGCATGTCCCTTGCCCGCCCATGTTATAATATTGAATATTTCTGTCACCTTTGAGGTAATAATTCCGTGATTGGAGGTAAGAAATAGTACTTAATAGGTACCTAAAATTGACATAGTCATTTTTTCAAAATTCGAACATGGCCGGGCTGAGAGGTCATTGACCCAAAACTTCATTGTGCAATATCTCAGTTATTTTTCATGATAAATTAATTTTTCTTGAGGTACGAAATAGTACTTAATAGGTACCTAAGATTTACATGGTCATTTTTTTAAAATTCGGACATGGCCGGGCTGAGAGGTCATTGACCTTTGTTATTTTCTTGCCGTATCACCGTTATCTTTGAGGTAATAATTCCGAGACTAGAGGTACTAAATAGTACTCGATAGGTACTTTCAATTTGCATTATCAGTTCGATCAAATTCGGCCATGGCCGGGGAGGCATGTCGCTGGCCCGCCCATGTTATAATATTGAATATCTCCGTCAATGTTGAGGTAATAATTCCACGATTGGAGGTACGAAATAGTACTTAATAGGTACTTAATATTGTCATGATTAGTTTTATTAAATTTTTTCATGGCCGGGCCACGGACATGTACGTGGTTCTAGGAACTAGAATAGGACAAACTCAACCCCTTGAACATCCCTTGAATCCTTTCAACCCTCTTGTTCAAATCAAGGCGTAATATGACTTCTGCATAGAATTTAACTTTGTTACACATTGTCATTGTACATGAAAATTGAATTTGAATGACGCGTCTAATGAATGACACTTGACAAAATCAATTTCTGGATTTTTTAATTTATGGAAAGTTTAATAAAAGTTGAATGTTAAATTGAATGTTTTCATTCATAATGATGTTTGAGTAATGTCTAAATAAGGAGATACCGTACTGTACTGAGAAAAAAGAAATAATCATGTACTTTTCTCTATTGGTGTAATACAGTATATCGATGCTGATACGGATTTTCATCACATTCAAAATCTTATCTAATGTCTTTGTGTGAGCAGCCGGTCCTGCGAGATTGACACATACGACGAACTTGACCCGCTTTCCCCCTTCAACGTTTTAAAACGTTGTGTGTTTGTGTCCAAACATATCTGACCAAAGTTGTGGAGACATCCGCCAGATAGCAGAGCTGAAGAATTCTTAAAACACATTAGGAATTATGCCATAAAGCACTTCAAGTTAGGACACATTCCAGAAACAGTGCAGAGATAACACTCACACGAAACAGAGCATGCGCAAAGAGACGCTTAATCTAGCGATGACGAACGATGACGGAATGGTTTTTAAAATAAAGTGAGTGAGAGAAAGAGAGATAAGGGAGAGAGAGTGAAAGAGAACGAAAAGAGAAGGAGTGACGTCGAACAAGCCGCGTGCCGAGCCCAAAAATCCCACGCCGCTTGAACTCAAGACTCAGACCAGCGAGGACAGACGTTTCACATAATATATGACGCAATGGTGGAGACATCATAATTCTACCATAGAATATGCTATTGTCAAAACGTTTTCATACGCCTTGCCAGCATATTTAAATTATATATGCATTATATTATATTTCAATGCGAAATGTAGGCTACACTAGTTAAGAAAACCAAGAAAATATGATCATCGATAGACCTGGGCACAAGCAGTCAATTCAATTCAATTGAAGAAGGCGGTTTCTTGATCCATGACAAGCTGCTGTGTGTTAATATTCACTGGGATATTTCACCGACAATGCAGTCAAGATGTTTTACAGAAGGAAACTGTTTACAGTAACAGTGTTGACAATATGTTCGTTGAAAGGCCTCAACTCCAGCAAGGTAAAATAAACAGTTTCTTTCAGTAAAAAATATTGACTGCATTGTCAGTGAAATATCCCAGTGAATATCAATTCAATTTGTAATGACATCCTGAAAATCTGGTTATCGGCCAGAGGATGAGTTCTCAATAGATAAAACAGAATACTGTACAAAAGTCACATAAAATAAAATATAAAAATTAAGTCAGTCAAAAATAACTGTGTGCAAGTGTTGTGCATGGGTTGATTCAATGACAAGAAATAGGATTACAATCTTCTGGTTTATGTCATTCGTTCAAAGTGCCTTATTGTAAACAGCTTTCACGCGCTAATGTCTAGTTATATTATTTTGTGAATGCTTGTGTTGTTTGTATACAATATTCACATCCAAGATTATGTCACTACCAAAATTCAGTACAGTATTGTCTTTCACAAATCCAGATAAATTTACAACTCTATTTTGTCACATCTTACGAATGAAAAGATGAAAGAAACTACGAGAGCCCTGAATCGTATACAAACAACACATGTATGTACAATATATACAAGTCAATCTAGATTTCAGTGCGTGAAAGCTGCTCACAAGAAGGCACTTTAAACGAATTTCATAAACCAGAATACCACACCGTATAAATCTCAATTGAGATCACTGATCTTTGATTATTTTTCGAAACAGGATTCTCGAATGAACTTAATTCTCCGAAGCTTTTTAAAAGTAAGACCAATTTAAAATGCCAATGTTAAAGTAAATCAAGTGTACTGCCAATATTATTATAAATCAAAGTCAATTTTACTTAGTCAGAATTACTTAGCGAAAACAGACTGATATTATTCCATGCTTGAATGAAGTAGGCTATTACAGTACTTCACAAATTAGGATCAGTATCAATTAATATTTTTCATCAAGTTAGTCTGTGAGACCCAATATCAAGACAACCTTACTAAGATTACTCAATTATAACACGAAAGGTAATATTACAAGATAACGATGAGAGAGGGAAGAGAAAAAATCAAAACTTTGAAAACCCAATAAATCCTCTCCAGATAAACTCTAAAATCAATCCATGAATATTCATTCAAAATTTAATAGCTCATAAAAACAAGCTGGTACCACACCCTCAACACTAACGTCAGAGAAGTCAGGATGATAAGACAAGGAGAACATCTCTCTAGGGCTAACATGTCTTGCAACAGCCTTCTTGCATACTGATGAGACAGAAGGAATTTATAGGTGACCATCGTTCACACGTCAACCTCCAAATACTTGGGTCAATATCAATACTGCCATTATGAAAAACATGTAGGCTAGCCAACATAAATCTACCCTGGTGAGCTACATGAACAACATCACATAAGTAATGCCACTTTACATTTTAGAAAATGAAATAAACTGATTAAAATTATGCAAAAAAATATTGCAGACGTTAGGCACACACAGGCAAAACATTTCTAAAATTGTAGTGTGAACCATGAGGTGAGAAATTGTGTGGAGAAATATTGGGTTGAAAATGATAAAAACGATCCACAGATTTTCAGCTCCAGTGAAATAAGCTTTCAAGATCGACAAAAACGTAAATGGTAGCCTACCCCTATTAATAGGCCTACACATAATAAATTATTCAAGATAGAAGACTGGAAGTTTACAAATTTTCATCATTATAAAAATTTTGTAATATTAATATTTGTTTGAAAGAAAAGCATGAGGAAGTAGAGAAGACGTTCAATTTAATTTTCAATTGATGAATGAAAATAGTAAATTGATAATGAATATGTTTCTGAGGAAAAGTAGGTCGGGCTCAACGTTCAAGGTCGACACTAAACGTTTCTTATCAACAAATTTTTTCATAACATAGTAATACAGTATCTCCAACACCTATAATAGACAGTTGGAAGGAACAAAAAACTTGGATTACAATGTTAAAATTATAACTTTACTCCATTGCAATTTTCTTTAGAGAATGCTGAATTACTGAATGATTCTAATTAGAATACGGTACTAATAATTGTTTTAATATCAGTCTTGTAAAGATTGTGTTAAAAATTCATAACATAACTTGAATAACATCAATGATCCGCTAAATTCTTCTTCCAGACTTATCTTCATTGAGACAATTAAATAAATTAATAATGACTATAATCGGAGGCGAGATTGACTCACATAGTTTATTATTTAATGAAATAATTAATTCAAAATAACTGACTGCAGTACTAGAAAAAATTAGAAAATTACTGTTATCACAATCATCATTATACAATAAACACGAGGACAGAGTAAAAAGTCAACAAAACTTACCTTTTCTTCAATTCATCTGCATCTTTTGAAAGTTTCCGAACCTCGAGTTCAATCTTAGCTTTTTCTCTCGAAATTTGATCCAAAAGTTTGCGAGCTTCGGAAATCTCAGACTCATACAGCGACTTCACATTTGTAACCTCGCGGGTTACACTTTCTTGGGAAGTACGTACTTCCCGGGTTAGTCTACTGTTTTCGGTTTCTAGAAACCGTACTCTATCAATATAGATGGCCAGGCGGTCATTCAAATTTTGTAAATCGGCTTTTTCTTGAAGCCGGCCATATCGAGTAGGACTAAGTGGGCTACCAGATTTTCCCTGGCTGGCTGATGAACTCGGTTGAGGCGTTTCGGGTCTAGGCGTTGAACTGGCCCTAGACGCCGCCGATTTTTTCGCCTTCGACGCCATTGTCGATAAACAATAAATTAATTCACAAAATCTACCTCACAATTCACAAATAGTTACACAACGAAACGATTCTCACTGTCTAATACTCACAGTCACACAAAACACCAATCCACAAAAATTCAGTAGGTCACGTCAATTTGGAGAAGTCAACAGCACAACCGATTGAACCGAAGCCAAGAAACAAGGAAGCGGCAGTGAAGCCAATACCGGCATAGAGTTCGCGTTGGTCGGTTTAAAAATGGCGTCTACACTGCTCTCTTGATCACACTCACTATTTTGAGCATAACTGTTTTTTTTAAATATTCATAATAATCAAATTTATCAATAAAATTATCCTCTTCATGTATACTGGATTGACAATACTTCTGTTAACAGAAATTCGAAAGAATTGAAATGAGATAATAAGCTCACATTTTTATAAATGTAGATGGCACTGATTCATGGCGGTAGTATTTAAAAATTTAGATTCAAATAATATTGATATTTTCTAATGTGTTACCCAATATTATTTTGATTTCAATTGACAAAATTTACGCCAGCCCAACATAAATAATGGAGTTAGAAAAGAAACCATTGCTTGGATCTCAAGAACTGGATTCCAAGCACTGAGAAAAAATCAAGGAAGGCTCAATAATATAATAATTATGTTCCATCACCCACTATAGCAGGTATATCCCAAAACTCCCATAACGTCTCAAAATTCCATTTGAGTTATTCATATAATTATTCTTTATATGCCGTATATACAAAACGTTCTCTTATTTTTAAAAATCTAATCCCTGTCCCGCTGCTTGTGGGTTTCTGAGAGAAGATTCTAAAGAAGACGAAAGCCTAATTTTTGTAAGTTTTTCGTGTAATTTGTAAAAACCAAGGAGATTCCTTGGCAATATAACGGACTGATGAGGATTTACAGAAGCTAAGCTCTCAATATAGACCGTTACGTTCCATATTCAAGGATGCTTGCCCAAAATTATACAGTCTCTATATAGATACCTAACCCATTTTTATGAGGCTATGCATATTGTGGAAGTGCAACAATCCGAAAGAGATGCCTCTCATTTCACCCCTGTTTTGAATACAGAGTCCAGCAAGTATAGGCTACTTCTCAATCACTGTCTCAATGAATTTTGCTTAACGCATAACTTGCACCTCAGCACCTGGTAGTTCATTGAAGAATCGTATGGCCTGAGAAGGGATAAGCTGTTGACCTGTTGTAGACTTGTATGTCCCTGCCAGTCTGCACCAATCGAGGCATCTCCAGTCTCTGGATGATTATTATTGATGGGTGTTGCGGTCGTGTACATCACTCCTCATTTGTAGATTATATTTTGTCTTTTTGAGGCACAGCAGTGAGTTTAATATGTAAGCCTATAATTGGCTGTGAAGATGCTAATACTCCTGAACAGAGGACGGCAGGGCTCCCTGTAGCTCGAGAAAGACATCATCCAGCCTCATAGTGCTCTCTTTTGCAGTAGGCTGTAGCATGGAAAGCTGGAGAATACCCTCACAAAAGTACTCGGATACATCAAGTGGCTATTAAAGAGTGTGTGGTATGCTATAGGCAATTCTTATCGACCACACGTCTCAGCCTTCTTGAAAGGTAAATCACCCTTGAAATTTTCTGGCACACTTATTGGTGTAGGCTACCTATGTGGTGGCTCCCTAGGTAAGTCTTCCGGAAAACCAAATGGTAAATCGAGCAGCTTGACTGGCTTCCTTCTTTTATCTAAGGTACATTTCTGAAGCGGCAGCTCAAGCTGTCGCGGCTTCAGCTGCGCTGCTGGAGCTGCCCGGCTTTAGCCATCACAACTCTTTTCACATAACAATACCTATTATAAATGTTCATTATGTTATTAGGGCAACTAATATATAATAAATCAATAAATAGTGAAATTCACCCTTTCAAGTAATTTTCAAGTAAATTTGACTATTTAACGATTTATTGTACATTAGTAGCCCTAATAATATAATGAACATTTATAATATAGTTATACAGGGTGTTTCAGGAGGAATGTGCAATACTTCTCAGGCTGATTCCTTACACCAAGTAGACAAAAAAGTTCCATGGGACCAACCCCCAAAAACGCTTTGTTACCAAGATAACAATGGCGGAAAATTGAGATTTTTCAAAATATATTAAATTTTCTAATTTTTTAGAGGCTGTAGTGAGGTTCTAAAATAATCAATTCCTATGTAAAATTAGCTGACAAATTCAATGAAACCAGTTAAAAGTTTGTAACTTCAACGGTTATTGAGATAATTGGAAAAAATATGCTAAAAAATGCAATTTTTCAACAATTAGGGTTATAACTGGATAAGGAATCATAAAATTGTATTTTTTATTAATGGAAGTTGAAGAGAGTCGGATTCTAAAGAAAAAGGTAAATGGCGGCGATTGTGTAAATCTCACCCAAATCTCAGAAATAGCGATCAAAAATCGCAAAATTGCTACTAAACACAAATTCATCACTTGTGCTATGTTTTGTCATTTTTGCGATTTTTGATCGCTATTTCTGAGATTTGGGTGAGATTTACACAATCGCCGCCATTTAACTTTTTCTTTAGAATCCGACTCTCTTCAACTTCCATTAATAAAAAAAACAATTTTATGATTCCTTATCCGGCAACCATATTCTACATGCAATTTGCAACAAAAAATGTCCAGTAAAGTTTTTTCTTATCGACCTTCGTTTTCGTGATATATAGATCTTTCGATATTCTTCAAGTAGGCCTACATACCGTCATTAAATCGTCAATATATCGTTGAAAAGAAGATAAAATTTCACATTGATTTAAGGTAGCCTATAACACATGCCGAAGTCGATTACTGAGCAGTATTTTTTAGCGGTCAAAGTTGAAAAAGAGTGATTTTTCAAGTTTTTTTTTTAATTTCAAACAGATTTTTCTTGATTTTTTTCCAGGGTACAAAATAATTTTTATAGCGCAAAAAGTTTTTCATTCGATTATTTTTCATATGAGACCAAGTACAGGGGTCTAGCTCAAATCCATGAGTCAGAATTCCAGTTTTAATAAAAAATAAGATAAAAAATGAGACTAATCTTGTTGAGTGTGAATAATCGTCTACAATTTGATCGCTCTGTTTCGAGTGATTTAGGTCATACAAAATACTTTTTCCACTGTAAATTTGGCTTAGAAATGCAATGGAACTGGTTAGAATTTTGAATCTGCAGTGGTTATTGGGATATTTGTAAAAATATGAAAATAATTAGTATTTTTCAATTTCAAAGAGGATTAACATGTTTACCTGATGCTTCAACTCACTTTTCTGTGGCTGAAACTTGTGAATAATTTAGTTTTGAATAAGTAGTGTTCAGTCAATAAACAGGACTTATTTCAGTCCCTTTTTCTGAAATAAATTAGGCTACAGTATAATATTAATGATACTTACATATGGTCTTTATTTCTACGATTTATGGTCTCTATGATTTTTTTCTACGATGGTCTTGATTACCGTATTGAATTGAACTACAGTTCAATCTATGAGACCACCTTATTATGAGATTATAAGGAAATCGAGATAAGGAATCTTTTCAAAGGAAATCGAGAAAAACTATCTCACTTTTTCTGATTTTTGTCTTGAATGTATTGAGTATGAACAATCTTCACTCAAAAGAGGCTATTGATCTCAGTATCCAATATCACAATCAAATGTGGTTTTTTTTGCTCCTGTTATGTATAATTGATAGTTTGTTCATAGAACTTGTAAGCGCTCCAGTCCTTCGTCAAGAACCAAAAATATAACTAAGAAAGAAAAAAAATCACAGTAAAATTAAAAATGAAGTCAGTAGAACATGAAATAAGTTAACGTTTTCCCACTCCATGTCATTCTAAAAATCATGAGCTCGGTTACGCAATAATTAAAAAATTAACATTATAATTAAAAACAACAATATTTAAATGCTCTTCAATATAACATTCAATTTCAAATCAGAATGCTCAAATACCCTGATTTACAATAAGTTGGAAAAATTGTCAAGGTCTAGATATTTATTTCCATTTCCAGATTTATCACTATTTTATTGCAGCCGTGCTTCCCCTGAGAGCTTGTACTCAGGCTGCTGCCACTTATTAACTGTATTCTATAGAACTCATGCAAAGCTGAAAATAATCTTCCCGGCTAGCCTACTTATCAATGAATATTTTTTTAAATTATAGCCTACTTTACCTTTCATATTACCTTTATAGTTCATCACCCGACGAAGCTGTTTTGCTCCTTCGGCTTGTTTTTCCATAACGTTTTCATGGAATTTCACTTTGATTACCTATTTTATATTCCACCGGAATGTAACCCCTATGTACTGTACATGAACTCCGCACATTATTTGTATTTTTCAACTTTTTTGGAATCATAACTTAGTAAGTCTACATTCAATTCAAAAGTAAAAATAGAAAACACTATCCATTCATAAACCACGTACTGTATTACGAACACCAAAAATACCACCGCTCAATCCCACAGCAGAACAACAACTGAATCCTGAATGTGCATATGAGGATTGTATAAAATTGAATATTGTCAAGTCGTCAACTACGAAGAAGGAATAATTACAAGAACCGATTAAAATCGATTTTGTTTGTTCAGGTCTGAATTCTATTGAAAGTTTTGTTTTCATTCTGAGAAATGAGATCAACTCAGTCAAACGGAAGCCTGGCAGCCGCGGTGATTTGTAAACATGAATCGTTAGACATTGTTCATCCATAACAACTATAGGCTACTAATAAGTAAATTAACTATATATGTAATGGTTCTACATCTACAACTGTCAGAGACATTATTCTATTCAGTTGGATTATGATGGAAATATATAGAAAACGTTTAGGCCTACATGTGAAAGTGAACCATTCAAAATAATAACTCCATATTACTGTAATCAAATTAATTTGTTGATTCCCCCCAAAATTTTCAAAATCCCCCCCAAATTTCGTGCCAATGGCGCAACTTGCGCCATCAATCCCCCCTGTGGGCGGCCCTGCCTCCAACCGATCCACAGAGGAACCCCTGGAAATCAGTGTGGTGTCACCCGCAAAAAGTACTGCTTGTAAAGTTGTTCATGAGCAGAACATGGACAACAGAGGGCCTAAGATAGATCCTTGTGGGACTCCGATTCACAATTTGTAGTTTTGAGGTGGTACCATCCAACTGATCCACCTGCTTTCTATTATCTCCAAGAACGACTCCATATTTAGTGTTGTAGTTGTTGAAGTCATCCGGGCTGAATAGCAACTCCAATTTTTGCTTCTTTGGGCGATGGGTTTTTATGATATCCCAAGCTGCTTTGCAGGCATTATCAGCTGATTTGATGATCTTGGATGTGCACTCCTTTTTTTGCCTGGCCAGCCTGAGTCCGATACATTTCCTTTTTTAGGAACAGTATTTTTAGATATGTTTATACTTCTGATAAAGTAGCACCACACGATTATTTTCTATTAAGTTTTTCTGTAAATCAAGGCTTATTCCAGAAATGCGTTATGTCTCCTTTCCATGATTCCTGGATTAACTGCGTAGCTGGTCAACTGCTGGGAAATTTGGGATCTAGTTCTAGTAGTTTAGGGTTTTTCAAGAAATTCAAGTAGATGGATGATCAATCAATACTAATGATCTGGAATTGAATGAATAAACTATCACATTTTATGAACTCAAACCAATTAGAACCAATAATAAGTTATTTACGTTATTATTGGATAACGTAACTTCTATTGGATAACTATAACTTCTACTAGAAAAAAGAACCTACAATTTATTTTTTGGCTCGTTCTGAGGTCTACTGCTTGTACTCCTCGAAACGCTTTCGACAAATAACATAATATAGAATACTATGAGTACTGTTGTTGAAGTGATCAGTAATAACTAGATGGTATCTATAAATATAATAACCAACAGTTCAAATAAGATGAACAAGATAAAAAGAACTTCAACCACGGCAACTTCGTAAGTTTCATTTTTATTACAATCAACATCATATAATAAAGTATAATGAAACATTGAATTGTAGCTGTATTTCAAGTGATTATCAAAATAAAAATATAAGGCACAAAATTCAGGTCAAGCTTATTCTGTTGAAGAAGTTAACATCAATATATGATTAATTTGTACAATAAAATTAAGTGAGCAATCAAAGAGACGTGTAAAATCACGATGAAAACACTTATTAAATTTAAAGTCACTTATGACTAGAAATGTAAAAAATTATAACGAATTAGATAAATTTATTCAATTTATTAAATATTGATTAAAATAATAGTTTAATTTCATACACCAGAATATAGTTCACGGAAAGTAAGTTAACATTCATGATTCAAATAGGCTACACAATCAAGAGATTCTTAATTTATTCTATTGTATACTAGCACTGTAGCTGTGAATTCTTGGAGAGGAAACATTTCAATCCTGAATTGGATCTCTTCTGTGTCAATATTACGTTGTTAAAACATAAGCTACTTTTTGCTACATTTAAAATATCAGGGCACTACATTCTGTTCAGTAATTTACAATCATTATCTAACAAACACAGATTTATCAGTCTTCATTCTGCACCAATGAATTGTAGTTAACATTGTTTTCCGTGATAGAATCTATAACATGCGATAAAATAGTCGAATGAATCAAAATGTTTATAAAACCTTATTGACTTTTATAACATAGACCTACAGTTTATGTGAAGTAATGAATTCGTAAATGCATCGAAAGAGGAATACTTAAAACTTCTAAAAATACATGACTTCTGTACAAAACATTTTATCAAGTAATATTAACATGAATGATAATCATGTAATGTATAGATGAATAATTGACTAAAATTCATGTGCATTTAAAATATGACAAAGTCTGAACCAATTTCCTAACTGTCGACATCATTCATGATGTAAAAAAACTATAATTTTTTTATCAAAGTTTTCTATTTAATCATTTAAACTTACATAAACGTTAATTTTTTATAATTGACTCATAAATGAGCTAATACTTACATTAGCACTGAAATGTAAGTTTTTCAGCAGATTCCATAGTTGAACCAAATAATTTTTTTCAAATAGATGTTTTCCATTCAGGTTCTTAGCAATTTATTGAAATTATGAGCAATAAAATCGATGATATTGAAAGTATTGTAATAACTTACATCTATAAATAAAATTGCTAGTAAACTTGAAGCAAATAATCTAGTTCCTTGAAGATACCAACACTGAACGGATCAATTAATAACAATGCGAACTTTCAACTTCGAAGTTTTCGCGAACTCATTTTTTGTACTAAATATTTTCAAGGTGATCTCCATGGCCGCTTTCTTGGGAAATGGATGTATCTGCAGTTCCTTCATCAACCTAAAATTAACAAATCAGAGATAAAAATATACCAGTTTATAGATTATATCATAGCCACCATCAATATAAGGCTATGAGCTTAAAAGTGGCAACTATGTAAAGTAGCAAATTCGATCATTTAAAAGCATTGAAATCATTTTCAAATCAGCTGTTTCAACGGATGCGTTTTCATATTATTGACTATAGTCCGCGCAATCTAAGTTGACTGTTTTTCTCTTCACCCGGGAAATAGCTGCGTTGCCAGATTGTGTGAGATTGGAACATCTTCAAATTCGCGATTAAACCCCATATCTAGATGTAGAATTTTATCCTTGATATGCCAGTAGTATTAAAAAAGTTCCTGAATAGAAGGATTCAAAGGAAATTTGATTTTTTTGAAAAAATTAAAAAATCGCGAAAATATTACTTTGTATATCACTTCTCTCACAATCATGGGTTGTAGAAAATATAAAGTTTTTTATATCAAAATGACAAGGAGAATTCGAGCTTTCTAATGGTTTTTGAATTTTCTATATCCGACCAATAATCATGTTTCAATTAATGAATTTGTTTGTCAATGTCGAGTCTACTCGAACAGAAAACATGAAATTTTCGATGATCTAGAAACTTTTCTGTTTGAGAAGATAAGTGGGTGGTGAAAGCAAGAAAGTTGTTCAAAAACAATTGAAATTTTTTTTCAAAATGTCGAAAATAGTCGGAAGATTGTAATTTGGCCTCTCAAGAGTTTAAAAGTAAGGAGAGCGGTATATGCATGAATTATTGTATGTTAAAGATTGGAGTTATTGAAGCTAATCGACTTGGATATTCGAGTTGCGAACAGCTGGTTTATCATAAAAATAGTGAGTTTCACAACACCGAAGCTACGCTGTCACTTTTAACATTCAGTTGAATGTGTTTGCGTTAGGAGAAGTTTCAATTTCACGCAAAATGACAACGTAGCTATTTATCGGGTGGAGGGGGTTTTCGTCAACTTAGATTGCGCCGACTATAGATACAATCATAGCCATCTTTAGGGTAAACGCGCGCCGGTACGACTCAGACCAGACCTACTTGCAGCCAGAGAAACACGGAATTTCACGTGAGCAGATGGATATCATTATGGAGTTTTATGGAGTTGCGCGCACTAGTCAGACCAAGACCAGAACCAGACCACAGCACTGCTGTACTATGCTTCCAATGTTAGAGGCATATGTAATTATTTAAATACGTAATTTAGTTATTTAAATTATTTAAAAACTTAATTATTCAATTTATTTCTATCATAGTCTGGGTCTGGTCTGAGGTTTGGTCTGACTTCATCAGACCAGTGCTCTGGTCTGTTCTGAGTCGTACCAGTGCGCGTTTACCCTTAGACTTAATTGTCTATTTAAAATCTTTTCTGCTAGTTTCTATCACAAACCAGTAGAGAAAACACAAAAGGAATTATATTAGAAAAGTTTCATAATCATATTTTATAAAAATTACGCTTAAAAAGAGGAAAACCAAGTCAACATGCATGATTTGTAACTCTGCACAATGCATACGGTGCAATGCTGCAATTTTATTATGACAGGGCCTTCTATTAAAAGTAGCTCTGATTATATATACATGAGATATAATTCAATAAATACATTAGGAACCTCAAATAGAAAATCCCGAATCTAACCAACTTGATATTCTCTGTTCTGGAAAATATTCAATGGTTCGTTAATATTATTCTTAGGGTTTTCACAAATTCCGAAGATGAATTTCATTTTATAAATTAACTTTGGACAAACAAATTTATACGAGTATTTAGTAAATCGACTGCCTAAGTTTCAGCCAAATACATTTGACTTTTTGAGTGGTAAAGTAAATATAATACATATTTGAAATATGAATACGAATGAGCTTCACAAAATTTTCCAATCGAATTCGAGTATAAGTGTAATTTTGTGTATGATTGAATTTTCTTATTGAATTGTGTTATTTATAGAAAATGCAATTAGCTTACCGCTCCTGATATACTGGTTTGATCATCTCCCGCTGAAGAGATTTCTTCCTCAATCTCACTACTACTGGCCGATATTTGACCTTTTTTCGCACCTCTCTCACTAGCATTAGAATGGAAGTCTTCTTCGTAGTTATTTTCTTGTGAATCTGACGAATGAAAATAGATAATAAGAGTTTCGAATGAGGCAATAACACAAAGCAACCAATCAGACAAACATCGAAAAACTATCAATTGTTTAATAATCATCATTATCGTTATCAATATAGCGGATAGGGTACGTGAAAAGTTTGTATGATAACCGAATATGATCATTATGATCAGTATCTTATATGATCGTTGGACAGGCGCTTGCAGACCCAATGAATTTTACCGTTCGAATAAATTGCCAAACCACTTATGAATGAACTGCTATTATTGTACGATGATTCATGGAGAGAAAGATATTCATGGCAGGAAGAAACATATTTTGCATTCTTCAATGCCAATGAATACAGTAATATTGCACTACACAATTTGAAATATCCTTGGAATGAAAGTTAAATTAAACTTTATTGAGGTTTTGAAAAACAGAAAATATTATAATTTGAACTTTCAGCTGAAATCCATCATCTGCAACCTGCAAGGAAAATCCTTTGTAAAGAGTAGCTGATAAACAATCAATGAAACTAATCAATAGATTAAGAGTGAGAATATTATCAAGTGATTTTGTCTTTACAATACGTAAGGAAAATGAAGAAATTGTCTGCACGAGAAGGAAGAAAAATAAATTGTCAGTGGAAAGAGAATGAGAATCTTATTATTCATGCGCGAGTCTCAATATTCTAGTGTAAAGTCATTGCAGCCAGCTCTGCGCGCCTGAGCATCTGAATATAGTTTGATCACTAGAGTAGAAGGTTTCAAAGCAGTAGAACCAAGGGAAAAGAGATTATTATTTTTCATTGTTCTATCATAATACATCGTAGTTGTTACAATTTTTGATTATCTAACTCAATCTTATTTCTTTGTATTAATTAATAATTAATGATCAGACTCTATTTTATTTCCTTACGTTTATAATAATTCAAAATGTTTTTTTTTCACTAGCAATTAGTCAAAAGTTTGCTTGTATATTGACTTATGTTTGATTTTACTTTTTTCATCTCTACTTTATGATATTTGAATATTATTGTATTGTGTATTGGAGGCAAAATGGGCTTATAAGCCTGTTGCTTCCATTCATAAACTATTTATTTATTTATTTAAAAGCACCAGTATTGGCCACTTGATTGTTTTTTTTTATTACGGATTTGATGCCTTCAAATGGGTTCTAAACCTGCTAGAGGCTTAGATTATACTATTTAGCAGAATTCAACTGAGTTGTGGTCGATATTGTAGAAACGTTCCATGATGAAATAAAAACATATAGATGTTATGAAGCTTGAAAATTTGACCTGTGTGGTCATGAAACCATTGTCGTGTACTAAATAAATAGTGTAGAAAATTGTTAACATCTATCTATGTGTTTATATTTCATCACTATTTAGCAGCTAAATAGTTCAATTAGGAGATCGCAGAGCATCATTCGATATTTTTAAGAGGAATTCATTGTCGCTATTTCACTCGATAACCTGGTTTCAGTAAGAAGTTCAGTTTTCTCTTAGACGTTTCAGTAAGAAGGCATGTATACAAATTGTTGTATTATGACTAGGAAGTTAATAAATTTCGCTATTTCTGGTTTTATTATAATTTTATGGAATGTCTAGATGATATTCAGAATGTTTCTAGCCAAATACAGTTGATATTTTGGCGTAAAAGCAGACTGGCCACTACTAGAGCAAGAAACCGTGAATAATCTAGCAGTGGCCACCCAATAGAAGTTGTAGATATTGTTGTAAAAGTTTATGTAATTTGAATTTATCTTCTCCTGAGACTGTTTCGAATAGATTACAGAAGAGATATAACTTTATAATATAATATCTATTTTCTAGTTCAACCTCACTGTTTTAGTGACTTGTAACCAAAAACAATGCATTACCAATTCAACTCATTTTAATACAACCTATTATTATTTCTCACTTATAATAATGTTCTGGAATGTGAAATTAGCTTACTAAAATGATTGCATTGAGCAGCTTGAGAAATTGAATTGTCAATGAGCATAAAACATCATTTGGCCACTACAGAATCAGTTGATCATAGTGGCCACTTTAGAATCAAAATTGAGTTTCACGAGAAATTCATTTTTAAATTGAGATATTCGCCATTTTATGGAATGCGTCAATCAAGAAGGATCTGGGCTATATATCTATTAAGTTTCAGGTGATATAACTTATAAAATGAAACCACAAATCTGCATAAACTACGGAAAAATCCTTAAACATGGCCACTACTGGTGCTTTTACCTTATTTATACTTCAATACAATACATATAAAAATGTATTGAAGTGATAAGTGATATATTTATACTTTATGGTTATAAAGAATGTCTGTTCAACGAGCCTTACCAAGACTTTGTTCCAGTATTGCTTTGATATCGTTTGACATATCTTTTTGACTTGCAGTTTGTCCATTAGTGAATGGTGCTAGAGGTGGCAGTCCGCCAAGCGAAGACAATGAACTGCTCGAATTTGGAAGTGTGCTGTAAATAAATAGTTTTTGATTATTCATAATAAACAATTCATGTAAATAGACAATGTTTTAATTTGTAGCACTAATTTTACTCAAATAAACTCATCAACTTCCCACTGACTATACTGATTTCGGAACTTATAGTAATAGAATAATGTAGAACTTGAAATTAATAATAAAATAAATCCAACGCGACATTCAAAGCTTGTTTTTTAATTTCTGGCAACTGTAGTTAATATTTGACAATATAGATATTATTCAGTTTGAGACATGTAAAGTGAGTTAACAAATAATGCTGTTAGATGTTAGAAAATACTTTTGAGCCAACAGATATTCGAAATCACTTACAATGAATTGAGCTAAAAAAATTATAAATTATTTTGAATAACTCACTTTGTCTGATTCACATCCAAATTGAGACTGCCTGGTTTGCGGATGACTTGCTGGGTTCCCGTGTTCTGAGACGAAGAAATATTTTTCACTTCACTGCTACTGAGCCTTGAGCTAACTCCATCTCTCGAAGGTTTTTGTTTTGTATGGCCATTAACTCCACCATTCTTGACAGTAGTTGATTCTGTGACAGCTGTGTCGGTTGTGAAATTTTTTGAAGTGGGTATTTTGGAATTGATTTTATCATTCGACGGTCTTATATCCTGTTTGTCCATGTGTTCTGTGTGTCCATTTTCAGGCTGCAAGCATAGAATGAAATAATACGTTTGAAATCTTCATTATGTAGTTCTTAATATAATATACATCTTATGAACTTCGACATCGCAATAATTATAAACTTCTTTATAAAAGCATTCGACTCAACACTTCCAATACCTCAGTAGTAAACCAGAATATCATGTTAGTTTTTGTTTCATTGTTCTGAATTAAATCTGTAGAAAACAGAAGAAAAAATAGTAACTGAAAAAAATAAAGAGCGTGATTCACGGATAACTAGAAAATCATTCGAACAAGCATTTCGAATATCTCAGCTAGAACTGTGTTCTATTCTAGAACTATCAATTTATCAATCTTTTCAGTTTAATCTTTCTTGAAAATCTGTATAAAGACGCATAGAGTAAGTGGAAAATTATGTTTATATCAGGCATAATCTGGAAATGATAATAAAATCCTTTGAATCATTCCTCCCAGGTTCCTCAGTTAAAGAATTTCAATGTCTCTATATATCGCGTTTGAACGTCTTCAAAGTCTCAAAGCGTATCTTACTTAAACTTTTAAAATATGTTCTTAGTGAGCGTCTAAAGGGCGAATTAAAATGCCTGCCAAATTTGAAACTTGAATTCTAGTTCTGGTGATGAATAAATGAGACAAAAGTGGAATTACGCTTTTATATAATTGAAATAGATAAAGAAAGAAGTTGCTCTACAAAGAATCTTCATTCAGAAAAATGAACAAACGACTTCCAATCAGAATGATTAAACTTCCAATCATCAACAACAATCATAATAATTCTTAAAATAATCAGAGATCAAATTCTGATGGGTGTTTGATCAACAGACCGATTTAGTTTCAACTTTTTACCTCTACCATTTTGTTATCCATGAAAAAAATGGCAGAAGTGAATGAATAAAATCACTAAAAATTAACAGGATCACAAACTCAATATAGTTGTTGTTCGTCTATTTCTGAGTTTCATGAAACTTAGTGACTAATAAGTCTCATAATTCTATTAATTCTGCTATGAAATACAGAAATTCACTTACCTGGTCATTGCTTCCATTTCTGTTGTTCGATTTGCAAAAGTTTTGAACCACCTGAGTTAGAAGTGGTACATTTTTACCTGCAATCAGAAAATACAATATTTTATCAAGTATTTCTTTGATTGAAAGCTAGTTACATTGGAACTAACCGAACCATAGGAAATTAATATTTAAAAGGCTATAAAATTTATACTATCTAATGTTACAGTATATGGATAATCATCTCGAAAGAAATGTCTTTATGATATGTCTATATAAAGACCCAAAAAATACCCATGTGAATAATGAAATCTCATACAAATGAAGCAAAAAATTCTAACAAATCTTGTTTAATAAAAGGTGAGTTGCATTTAAGGCACCATCAATATTATCATAAACAGTATTGTTTTCCAACATCTGATCCAAGAATCACTCCACTTTTCAGCCATCACAGCAAAACCACGTAATACTTTTTTGGGGAATTTATCGAGAAAATAGGGTGAAGAGCAGAAGAGTTTGCAAATGAAAATGGAACTCCTTTTTATGACTCTTCGATGTCCACCAAGCTTTGCAATAAGGAATAAGGTGGAACCAATCTTGAAGTTCAAGATTAGCAATTTGATTGTAACACATGGTCATGGTTCACATTAATAATTGTATATTGTATTGAAACGATTTGAGACCCAATTCAGACATAAGAGACGTGAAGCGGTCATGATCATGATATGAATTGTAAACAATAATAAATAGTTCAATGCTTTTATGAATCAGCAGTTTTGGTGTGCATTGGACTATTTTATCTTGTAATAAAGGTTATTTTAAAGGTTAATAATAAGCTTGTAAAGGTTATTTTATCTTGTAATAACCTTAGATTAGACCCAAGTGCTTCTTCAATTAGTGGTTGAATGTACTATATATTTTTCAAATAATAAACAGAATCTATTCATCTTCGTGAGAAACAAGAAGCAGGTACCAATAAAAATTGTAAAAATATATAGATAAGAAAGAAACTGAAGCCAATGAAGTCAGGAGACATTTTAAAAGAGGCAAAGACATGGTTGCAGGCTAACAGGCTGTTGCTTAGTGAGGATATAACTCAAGATAATAAGTAAAAATTCTACGAGTGATGCACTAGTTACTCTGCTGGGTTTCAGGATCGCCAACTTAGTTTGGAGTAGCACGTGAATCAGATGTACAAAAAGCTATCAAGGATAATATGTACTTTTGAAAAAGAGAAATCAAGTAGGGATTCACCATCTATTGGTGTTTCTGAAAGACATCCTGCTTCTGCAGAAAAAGGCTCTGAGGATACTGACGTACAGTGATTTCTAGGCCCACTGAAAGCATATTTTTCACAGTCTAGGCCTACACACTGTTTATTGACAGTATATTTTGGCATCGTGCCAGTACGTCCAGACTCATCAGACATAGGCTACTATACGATAAGAAGTCAGAATCACGCCCAAAATACAAGAGAATGTGCAGAAATCGACCTACCTAAATGCAGGCTCCCCACAATGAATGAATGCTCTCCTGCATTAGCAATAAAGGTGTTAGCTTATTGAAGGAATTAACTACAGTGTGAATAAGTTTATAAATGACAACCTGAGAAACCTGTCATCAACACTACCGTTTCTTGCTAATCAAGTGGATTGAATTTTTATCAATTGTTGACGATTAATCAAAGTATTACAATGAAGTGTATTAAAGTTTCTATGACGCGGTTCATCCAGGAATGCCTTGGAATCAAGAACTAGGAAAGCATAAAATTATCACCTATGTGTCACCTATAAGTACCATTGTATTTTGAATAAATGATGAATAAAATTATGGAAGCTGATAAGGAAAATTAGAAGTTTGTTATTGCTTATACGGAAATCTGTTTTGCTCCTGAATAAATGTCAGCAATTTTATCAAATGCATTAATCTAAGTAATAATAGACCCCCTTATTATAAATAATCATCCCACCTGGCTTTATCCTGAGCTGTTTTGCCAAATCGGCCCTCTCAATGTATTCATAATCTTTCCCCAACTGAGTTTCTGGATCAAAAACTGAAACGGTAAATTCCAGTCCGAAAAAATCCAAAAACTCTCTCACTAAACAAATAACTAAGGCACCTTCAGTTGTACTGACAAAATCTCCAAATGCCTTGTTGTTCAGGTTGGGTTTATCCTGAAAAATGAATCAAATAATTATCATCTATAATGACATTAAAAGCACGATATATTAATATCATTTATAAAAAATGAAGTCAACAAGGCTGCAGGCACATGATAAGTTAATAGAAGATAAAATTTATAACACTAAGCAAAAACACATTTTTAATCCGTGTCAAATTGGTTTCAACGAAATGTTATTCAACAAGATGAAAAAAGCAAAAACTATATTCATTTTTTTAAATGATTATTTTTTAAAAATAATTAGGCGGAAATTTACTATTGGTGGTCAAGTTCAACTGGAAATGTTCACTAATAATTTGATACTTTGTATACAGGCCTATTAACTCAATTTTTGAGCAATTGAGACCGTATGATCAAAGATTAGAATTAATTAAGGTTGCCTTCAATTTCACAATATTTTGAAATTACTTGTTGGAAATTATGAAATATAGAGTTTCACTACTTTAATTTTCAGTGAACTTCAACTAAACAGTTTTAATCATCATCATTTTATGCTTTTCAAATTTACAATGGTTTTAAACTCACCTTGAAGGCATCTTGTTCTTCCAAGGCTAAAAATACACTTGCCCTCAGTTCAGCCTGTAATAAATGAAGAAAAGTAATAAAAGTTTTATAATAGAGTTTCAAGATCAATTTTTCAATAGTACAGGCCTGTAAGAACTATACCGCATTAAAGTTACTATAATCTGCCTCTGATACCATAGGAGTATGCAGATGATTTGCTGAATAATGTTTCTATGAGCTCTTGCCTAATTTAATTCAATAGATAAATTTTAAGAAACAAGTCTGGCGTTGGAGCAGGGCTAACATCCAGGGTATTGTTTTGATGCAGTATCTAACTTATAGAAAACAGAAAATTTATGTATCCTCTAGTATTTGAGTTGTTTGTAAGAACAATCTGTAAACATCGATCAAGTAAAGAAATGTTTTTCTAAGAATCACTTATTGGAAAATATTGACAAATCTTCAGTTAGCTGAAGAATCACTTGGATTGATTTTGAAAACAGGTGGTGTCTATTGGTGGTGCTGAATCTGATGCTCAGGTTGTGTGCTGTGGCGTGTCTCAGGGTCTATCATTGGGCTTCTGTTTCTAAATTCTATCAACGACTTTACGTTGGAGTCAAGCACACTTTTTTACAAACGAAACTACTCTAGTTGCCAGAGATGATCATGTTAATGCAGCAAATTTCTAACTAGCTGTTAAAGGCTGCCAATGCTTAATGCTCCTGTACACGGGGTTAATAGTGGCGGTCAATCAAATAGCTGTAGCCGACCACAGCCTTATTCTTGTCATTGAGTTAAATAACAAGAGCTGTGCAACAGCTATTCGAATGGCCACCACTACTGACCCCGTGTA
Organism: Sogatella furcifera; assembly: GCA_017141385.1. Taxonomy (NCBI): domain Eukaryota; kingdom Metazoa; phylum Arthropoda; class Insecta; order Hemiptera; family Delphacidae; genus Sogatella; species Sogatella furcifera. Next base: position 42,587,378 of record CM029546.1, read on the forward strand.
CAGGTGGCTTTAGCCTTTAGTTTCAGGTGATCAACCTGTCAATGAATGAGCATCTGCTCTGCACTCTGCGGCAGAATACGCCAACCTCAAGAGATTTTGATTTTAAGCTGATTGGGTTCATGATTGATGCCACTAACATGGGAACATGTTCACATTATGTGTAATGGACTGTTAAGAGTATTTTTATCTGATGCGAATGCAGAGAAATCACGTTTCCCAAAAGTACCTTGTAACAGAATACCACGGGCAAGTCATGCAAGTGGGTGCAGAAGGATTCTGCTCCTGCAGAAAAAGGTTCTCCTGACCATCACTGATTCTCATCGGCTGTAACATTTCTTGCCAATCTTCAGGAGACTGAAGATTCTGACAGTCTTTAACCAGTAACTTACTTATTCAACTCCCTATTACAGGCGAGGAGAGGCTAGCATACCTTTCACCAAAGGAGACAAGTGCATAAATACAAACAAGAAGACGGGATATTAACCTGCGGAATGCCAGAATTACACGGACACACAACAGTTTCCTGTAAGTGTTCAGAAGATTTTCAACAGGATGCCAGTACATTTCCGTGTGCAAGAGGAGGAGGTGTTTAAAAGGTTACATGCAGCGGACAGAGCTTGTAAACGTAAACCTGCCACCTATAAGAATAAGGCAACTCGCTAAATGAGGCAAAACAGAGTAATATAAGTTCACTTCAATTTCCATACATCTCGATCCTGAGATTATTATTGAAGTTAGATCTACTGACAGCTCCAGCAAGTGCTGGTCATGGATGGAGGTTGGACCGTTAGAGAAAACTGAATAACTTTCCAAAGTGTGCAAGTTATGATTGGCACAAGAAAACCCTTGAAGTCAGAAATTTATGGATACTTATACTACTTATACTTGAAATGCACATTAGAATTACTAGCTCACATGGTATTTTGAATAACAACATATGAAAAATCAAATATCTAAATATAAACAGTAATTTCTAACCTCAAACCTGATTGAGTTCATAAACTTACTCTTATTTTTGCAAGGATTCCATTGCATTCCAAAGTCTGTGAAACAAGTTCATGTAATTGATTGTCTTCATCAACAGACATTATAGAAAAACTATTCAATTGTACAAAACCTTAGATTATGAAAGTTCACACCGATCACGTCTGTGACTTATTTTGACTTTTGTTGTTGTGTATGTTGTACAGATTATGCCACTGAGCTAAAGAATAGAATTTTTGTATATAGCTCAATGGATTATGCACAGGAGCACTAAAAAACTTACAACTTCCTTGAGTGCTGCTTGTGACAGATGAAATAAAAATGCTTAATTAAGTAGAAAATAATTCACAGCAAATTTTCAATCCAAATTCATTGAATTTTCTTTTAAAAAATAACAATTTTTGCGTATCTCTTCAATGACTGTCAACAATATTAGTATAATCTTGATCTTGTTAAGTCTCCTCTTTCTTCTCTATGGTAATAAAATCTCAATTGCTGTGGCTGTGGATTTCAGGGAGACTTTTTTTGTCTTCAGTGAAAATTTGACAGAAATACAGTATTAATAATCCCGCAATAATTCAATTTTCGATTGCTAAGCTCATTTATTAATTCCAATCCATGTTATCGTTATCATGTATAGTTTATTTTAAGAAAAGAGCAAAAGAAGGATTATGAGCAATGATTGAACAACACGCAGACGGGACAACAAGGGCTAGACTAGACTTTGAATAAGAAAGTATTAAAAATAATATTAAAGATTGAAAAAGAGATCAATTAATATCGATAAAGTCTTCAAATGTAGTTTTATATACGTCGAATACCTCATGTAAGCTATGTTATGCTAAGTCAAGTTAATTAATTGCTAGAAATAATACAGTATCTTAGTAATGAAAGAAAACATCGGCTTGGTAGCAGAATCTATTAATAAAATACCAAGTTATATCATTTTTAAGCTCGATATCAACCTTTTTTCAACAAAAGTATGAGAACAATCGATATCAGAAAAAATCAGTTTGAATTTTGTGCAGAACCGCGAAAGTAGAGCTAGACAATTCATTTCCAAAAACATTGAGCTGCTGAACTGGACTCAAATCTCAACCCCACCACTGCTGTAGACTGGCTGGCAGGCTGGCTGGTTATGGTTGGCTGTAGAAGCCGCCATGATTGTTGTTGTCTGTTGCTGGCTGGGCTGAGCAGGCAGTAATCATTGAGGAGGGACTTTTAATTTACAAATACGGGATGAGGATTAAAATCGCGTTCATTTGACAGCTCATATTTAGTTGAAGGCAGAGCACCGGTTAAATGATAAAAATGTTGATATTTTAACACAAGTTCTTTGTTCTCTTTCTGATTATCACTAGGGGAGTGAAAGAGAGGTCATAAGCCCCTAGACTTGAACCTCGACCGAAAGTAACCCTATCTCTCTGGGTCAAGGTAAAACTTGGCAAGTGCTCTGAAACCGAAAATAAAATTTTCTCTAGAAACTGGCGGGCAATTTAGTTGGGAGTCCAGTGGTCCCGGACCCTGGACAGGCTCTAGATTGGGGTGTCGATGATGTAGATAGGTTCTCTTTCGATGACTCCGACAGGTTTGAAGAGGATTCTTTGTGCAGCTGGAGTAGTGATCCAGAATCTGTGTGCAATAATTGGAGAGGATGGAAAAAATCTACTTCAAATCATTCAACACCAGTTTCTGGAGCTCAAAAGAAAAATACAGATGGTGAGTACGATTTTTCTTGCACTGACTTGTAAATAATTTTTAAGGATTTTTTTTCATAATTATTCAAGTTTGGCCCATGTCTTCTATTATTTCTGAAGTGATAATACGTCGCTGTCAAGCTACATTTTACCTGTTGATGAACAATTTAAGTCAAGTTTTCTTTCATGTTGTATGTACGGTAACTTGAATAGGTCTAATAACAGCAATTTATCTTGATTGAAAATTTGATTTATTTCAAACAACTCACAAATTATTTTTCAACTCAACTGACAGAAGAGTCTGCTCAGTTTGTCAGCATTTCGTTAGTCTACTTTCAATTTTCCCATTTGGATGAAATAAAAAATTTTATATGAGCTATAGAAAGTACATAGGTACAGGGCCAGATTTAGAATCTGTGGGCCCCTAGTCTCAGCTTGTGGTGCGGGCCCTGATGGGGGGATCAGGGGGGTATGCCCTCTCAGGTGAGCGGGGGGTCCGGTTCCCCCCCGGGAAATTTTGTGAAAATTTACTATTAAATTGCGTTTTAGAAGGCCTTTCTATGATCTATTAAATGAGAAAATCTCTATTTTTTAAGCATAAAATATTAATAATGATAGCCTTTATAAGATCAATTCAATACTGGTACTGAGTTTAAGATTTAAAAACATTATCTGGGGCCACTTTTATCTAATAAAATACCAATCGAATTGAGGATATGTCCTTCTCATACAATGTTTTGTTAAATAGCCAAAAAATGGTTATTTACTGTGAGCTACACTTGGCCTCTTAAAAGTGTAATAAGGTAGAGTAGTGTAAGAATTCGATGTTTCTTAGCATATATTTGATATTTTTCTAAATAAATCGTTGTAATATTTCCTTGGTTCTAAATCTTATAGTTTATTGTTTTTTTTCTTCTGATAAATCCTTGTAATATGTTGTTGGTATCAATCACTAATAATTTCACGTGCAGGAGCTAGAGTCACGACTTTTATCATGAGTGATTGAGAATTTGTCTTTTATTTTGTATAATTTTATTATACAGCCTGCAGGCAGTTTTCTAACTTCGCAAATTGTATAGACTAGACTCACAATTTGTATCCTTATTTTTTTGTAACTTTTGTTGAACACTGGCCACATTTACATTTATAGTGGACAGTTAATTTCCTAGTTTTTGAAATCGAAAATATGAAATTTTTTACAATGGGAATAAAAATTCATTATTCATGAAAAAAACTATTACAAATTCAAGAAAGATTCATTAGCTATTGAAAACTCATTCATTATGAGATTGGGATAGAATTTAAAATTATACAACTCATTCTTTCAATGCTACAGTCTTTACTAGCAAATCTTCACTTGCTTACTTTGCAAAATAATTGATCCCGATAGAACTGTTTTGATTTTCAAGCTGAAGTTTTTATTAAGTTTTCATTTTATTCATTCAAAGTTGAATTCAACTCTCATTAAATAAATAAGTGCCAAACTGCCAATTTTGGTACGGTAGTGTGGTAGTACTAACTGCCAAAGCATATAACTTATTGCAATAATTTATTATTCACTATCAGAACAGCTTAGCAATATATCTACAATTTCATACTCCCTGCCACGGTCATAAACAAGAATAGCTATCAATGATGGTGAACTGAAGAAGTATGCCTCCCGCTAGGGAGAATTTTTTTCCAGAAAAATACTCTGAAACTATATTTTTTAAAGAGTTTTAAGCCTTATTATTAGTTTCATTATTTGTAATTATACTGTATTAATTTCTCATTTATTAAGTAGGCTACGGTATGCTGTATAATTAGTGATTGTAAATAATATTGTAAGCTTAAATCCGTATGTAAGCTTAATTGAATTCATCTGAATTCGATTCTTTAAACTGGCAGGTGAACAGCAAACCGCAGTTCTATCACCAAAGACATTGATTTTGTTCAAGAAGAGTTCAAATAGCATCAACTTGTATTATTACTCGTATTAAACAGATACATTACATTCAACAAATACAGATTATATAACAGTTTGGGCATTTATTGATTTTAGTTCGCTCGAATGCAAGTTGCCAAGTTCTAAAAAATATTTTTTTCTTTTCAATATTTTTGTGGTGCGGGCCCCTAGGCGCCAGCCTAGTTGGCCTGCCCTTAAATCCGGTACTGCATAGGTACCCTAATAAATTAACACCATTCAGCGAGCGAAAGTTAGCATTAAGGTAACTCATTTAGTTATTTTAGACTTCACTTTTGTTGGTAAACGTTTAGAACTCAGTGGTTTTTTACAATCAAATAAGGTTTGATTGTCATGGACAATACAATAAGGCATGAGTCATATTCCTACTTGGGGGCAAAGTTTTTTTAAAAATATAATTATACATTTTCGGAGGCCCCAGGAATGAATTTTATTAGTGCCCTCAAAACCAAAATTGAAAAATACAATATAAAACTAACAATTAAGCTACATCAAATTTCAAGTCAGTCATCAAACCTAGATATCTGATTAACTGGACATTTTTATCAAACTCAATCCATAATTTGATTACTTTCACTTGGATAATAGTTGATTACTCTGATAATTTTTCGTAGCTTTGCATATTTCAGAAAATAGCATAGTTTTGATTTCAAGCCATTGTTTTTGTAATTTTTAGTGCACAGTGCACGCATTTCAATCATTGCATGTGTAAATAGACCAATCGACTAAATTAACTTGGTCTACATATAACTTACCAGCACAAAAATATTTTATTCTTGTTCAAGCTTGAAATATGTAGGCTTAAAATAATTGTGGTCCTCACCAATAGACGACCTGTCCGAAGAAAAATAGTTTTCTGTTGATGAAATACTATTCAGTTCGCCCAGCATTGCTTTATGAGTTGACACTCAGTTTTTACAATTAGACCTATTATATCAAGTAATTAAAATTAATTATTGGTGAGAAATAGTGCATTAGATCATTATAGTATAGATCAGTGACCTATCAATTCCTACCATACATATTTTTTGCCAATTCAAATGTTTTGTACATTATTCGTACGGTAGATGAAAAAATAGAGAAATTTTGCAGTGTAAATTATATATTAACTAGCAGGCACGCTCGCTTCGCTCGCCTTCTCCGCCTAGACAAGGGGCTCCGCCCCCTGGACCCCTGGCATTATCAGCAGTGTTAATGAGTGGGATTTGCTTGGATCATTGGATGCATTGGATCACACTTAACAGGGTTCTTTGTAATTATCGTTCTGAATTAGTTGTTCTATTACCTCAGCTCAACCTGGGTATATAATTTCAACTTATTAAGTTCAGTAGTTTCCGTGAAATAAATAAAAGTGCAGATACCAAACATTGGAAAACCTTATTACAGGCGTATCCTCCGAAGGGTTTCGAAATTTATCAAACACATCATTTATAGACCTAATCTGGATCTGTTTACCAAATTTCAACATTTTCTGCCAATTGATTCTCGAAAAATCTAAGAAAAACTTCGAAAAATAGTAAAACGTTAATATTGAGCGTAACTTTGGGAAGTATATCGGACATAGTTTGAAACTTGATTGCTTGATTCAATAGCTTTCAAATTGGTTTATCTATAAACTCCCTGAACCATTAAATTCACAGTAAGGATTGGTCGTATCAAGGCGGAAGATATGCAACCCGCAACACATCTACAATTTTGAAAACCTGATTACTGGCGTAATCTTGAACGGATTGCAAAAATATTTTAACACAACATTTGTAGACCTTATCTGAACCTGCCCACCAGATATCAACATTTTCTACCGATTGGTTCTCGAAAAAATGAGGAAAACGCCGAAAAACTCTAGAAAAACAAAAATATTTGGCGTATCCTTGAAAAGTTTTTGAAATCCGTTCTTAGCGAGCGTCTAAACGTCCAACTGAACATGCCTGCCAAATTTGAACGCATTCGGTTCGGTGGATTTTTAGTTCTGGTGATGAATGAATGAATCAGTCAGTCAGTGCCATTTCGCTTTTATAGATATAGATATGTGAAGGAATTTTTGGTGAAGTCCAGTGTGCCATGCGATCAGTTGGTCAGCTGATTATCGATTATCGAAATCCTATTTTAGTATTAAAAATTCGAGAATCGATACTGTTAGTTGTGGATAAGAATATAACCATCTATCATTTCTCATAGAATGATAGAAGGTTATGATAAGAAGGTCGTCTAGGACACTGGAAGGATACGATGAGATCGATCATTGATCGTTCTTTCGACTGATCATTGATTTCAAGTTCTATTAATGTTTGTCTGTTTTGAAAAATCAATATCTTGTTTCATGGATAAGAAGGTCTTCTAGGAGACCAGAAGGACACTATGAGATCGATCGACTAGCCGATTATCGATTCTACGTACCAGTTTAGCTCGAAAGGGGTCAATAGAATTTCCATTCCTTTACCGTATCTTTTCTTGATAACCTCGTCTCGGACACTAAAATACACTGGTACTGTGATGAGAAGGATGCGCAAAAGTCGGCTTCGATTATTAATGATGAAAAAAAGTTATTTCAAACTCCAAATTTACGTAGCTCAATGAACCAAGAAAAAATTTTCAGATCTTGTCAATTTATAAAATTGGTAAATGACAAAGACCGGCAAAGTCGTGATTAAAATCTTCTAATTGAAAGAAACTCCTTTCAATGAGACAACGTGATTTAATAGCATAGTTTACGTGGCGCATCTTTGTTCGGAACACTCATTTCTGTTGTAGAGGTAGAGATGGTTTACTCAGAATTTCCCGTCTTTTTTTCGTTAGAATGGGTCTGATATTCGTTCTTGTATGAGATCGTTCATCCGTGAGGAGGGTCAATGCCCAGTGATTTCACTCTACAACTGCTTCTGTTCCTCAAGTTCCTTTTTATATAGGAAACTTTTTGTACTTTTCTTCTCTCTTCGTCATCTATAGATCTTGTTCCAATTCCGCTAATTGCATGATGTGTGTTATGAGTGGAGATTAGATACAGCCACACAAGGGATGATTTTTAGCGGTTATGGTAGTAAATTAGAGAATTTTCTAAATTTCTTCATTGTCCGATTTTTTGGTGTTATGGAACCCACTTAGAGATATTTTTTCTTTCTCATCATCCTTTTCATTACCTATGAGCCAAGAGCTTACGATGCTGGGAATCGCCACAACAAAACCCCAAAACAATGATCGTAAAGCATCAAACCTAGATTAAATCCTAATCGAGCATTAAGCATTATTAGTCAAACATTATTCATCGATAATAATACTTCAATAGTAAGTTCTTTCAACCCTCCAACAGTTTCATGTGTACTACAGTACTGTATGCATATAGCATATAGTTTACATTTTGCCAAATCCATAGGAATTTTTTAAATCAGTTTGCTTTCACAAAAGCATTGTATAATTCAAAATAGATGAATCATATATTAACTAGGATATTGAATTAGTGGAAGAACTATTATGAATTTCCTGTTCCTATTTTACGAAACTCAACTATCATTTCTAGTTCTGTGTCATCGCTTTCGTTTGAACTCATTCATTTTCACCAATCAGGCAATCACAGACAAACGTTCCTCTATATAGTCTTATTACATCGACTTCCTTTTCCATTTACATTCATCGTTTTGTTTTTAGATTCCTTCTCTACTCTGATCAATAACTTATAAGTTTCACACGTTTTAGAAAAGTCGATGAGGTTCGGATTATCATTTTTACTTCATTTTCCGAGATCGAAGACGAGCTCCACAAATATTTTTTTTTATCCAGAGGAAGAACATTGAAATTGAAATTCAGAATTCTCTTTGGTAGGAGAATTATTCAATGATTTCTGTGATCTGATCTTGAACATTTTCAACACAACTGCTGCTTTGGAAAGTAATTCACGATGAATTCGACTTGGCGAAAAGAATTTTAAAAACAGATAGAACTGAGAATGTAATTTTTGGGAGAGCTTCCTATTTGACGGACTATCATAGCATATTAATCAAGTTCGATTGCTATGTGACAGCAACACTTTCTGAATGATTTAAAAACTACTACACGCTTGTTACTATACTGATTGAATCAATAGTAGAGGAATCAGTTTTTGAGGAGATCTTAACTACAATATGATTGAATAGAATAAAGGAATACGTTTTTTGTGAGAGATCTTTGCTACAATTTACAAATTATGATGAAAAGTTCATAAAAGTTGATGGAAGCCCGAAGCTACCGCATAACTATAGTTAGTACTTTTCGGCTTGTACGTTTTCACTACTTTTGCATGATGCACTTATCGACCCTTTGTTTCTGGAGTTAAATCTAGGAAATTCTTTCGATGATTCAAATCAATACTAGTTCGGAATCAATCATTGAAGTTAATAATTAATCTCCGAATCCTTGCACAAGTGACATAGTGGAGTTTCAGATGGAAAATCTTTAGATGTGTTCTCGTGTCAGTTTTCAATCGTGATCAGTCGTCGCTTTGTTCGATAGTCGATGGTGTTTCTAGTTGAAAAAGGGCTCGCTAGCTAGAGAAGGCAGAGTTAAATTCGTAGTTGGAGTGCTGTAGAAGACCTTTTAAATTATTTCTGTAGCTTGCTCTCTGGAAAGAGCTGCTTCTTTCTCTTTCCAGTTAGCGGTCATTCACGTCGAGCAACTCTTTGCTCTTTCCTTTCTTTCCGATAGCTTATAGTCGGTGGCTGAGCAGGTTCAGCTGTTGTAGGGGGAGCTGAAGTGATGGGGGATGAGTAGGAGGGTGGATCTCAGCTGGTGATTCTCTTGTCTGGTTCCAGCTGGGTGACCTTGCGGTGCCCAGGAACAAAGACATGTTCAGCCAGGACACAGGACGACGACACATCGCCAGGATACGCGGTGGCGGCTCCAACCCTCCCATTTGATTTTTTTAATGATGCCTACTGAAATAGTTGACATGCTGAGAATATCAACCTTGCTCACTGATAAAAGAAAATGTTGGAAGAATTTTTATTATCCTGTTTGGTTTTGAACAAGACTTTGTGTAATACATCTTGTATTTCAAATTGTTCTTCAAACAGTGCACTTTTGTTTTAATATATTTAACTTGTTGAAGATATAAGTCAATGAGAGAAAAGAAGTATCCTACTGCATAAGCTAATTACAATTTTCGGCACTCTTCCTACTGTTTCAAACGTTTGACTCATTTCCTTTGTAAGTTACAATCAATTATTATATTATAAGTCAAGGATTCTAGAAATACATTTATTCGGATTACCGTCAATGGTCTTGATAGAAAAACTTCATAATATTGAACAATCAACAAAACCCCTGGTAAGGATTAATAAAATCTCAGCAGTCATTCCTTTTTTCAATACTTGATTCTTCTTTTGTTTGTCAATGGCTCAACAGCCCATTAAGGGCTTAGGCCAGTTTCATATTCACTCCACTATACAGTCCGTCCACTCCAATCAAAGACGGAACACAATAATCGAAAACCATCCTATTGAGTATTGATTATTTATCGATATATTTTTTAAATTAAATCTGTATGATATTATTTCAATGTTCTATGAGGTATGTTGAGTAGTTTTCCAACGTTTCAAATAATACCATCCATTTTATAGGGATTTCACGGTTTTAATCTATTAAACAATATAGAGTAAGTCTAGAATTTGCTTTCATGTTAATTTGATGTATTTTCCAGCAGTTTTATTTGAAATAGAGCATTTTATTCTAATTGCAGGCCAATTTGGCCACTACAAAACGACTTGCTAATGTGCAGCGGGCGCTATTGCACTATTTAATGGAAACGTGTCGGGTCGACCCACTAAGCTTTATCGATCAATAGTAAAAGTATAATATACACCAACCTTTTTGAGGCCAGAAAGAGGGAATGCCGGATTAGGGCTTTGTAAATAAACCAACTAAATCAGTCACCCGCTCAGCCGCGAACCCTTTTATCGATCTCGGGAAGAGAAGATTTTTTCTTTTGAAAACCTTTTGGAGCGAAACGCTGATGCAAAGTACAGGCGTGAAGCGGCTTCACGCTATTCTTACGACTGCCTCATGAAAAACTCCGAACTGTTGGTTACTGTAAAACATCTTTCTCGGAGAAAACTCACGAGACTCCGCTCTCACTGAAATCTATTTGTTTACTTTGAACACAAGCATTGAATCATTTTCAGAAAAATACATTGGTTATTTTGTGAAGGTTGACATTTTCTTATAGTACTTTACTATTAGTACTTTTTTCATAAAACTGATTTCAGCTATTGTTTTCATTGAAATTAATTGATTTAATCGAATTAATTTGAATAGGAAACTCGAATATGTATAAACATTGGCGTGAGTATGAATAAAAGTAAAATAATAAATAGTAAAATTTACCTTAGCTTAGGCTATAATAAAAAAGTACAATAAATTAATAAAAGTAATAATAAAACAATAGAACTTTTATAGCCTACTCCTTTTTTGAAAAATATAGTTTTTTTCCATTTCGTATGCTGAAACTTTGGAGACTATGTGTGAGTGGTACTGATCTTTAATTCATTTTCAAGAATGATGGAATAAGTTGAACTTTTTGAAATTTTCCTTTGTTTAGCCTATAGTAATTACTGTTTGGGACTCTGTAAAAATGGAATTTAGTATTGATTTGTTACGTGAACGAGAGTCAGTTGAAATCGCTAAATGTCATACATTATTTTGTTCTTAACTTGGAAGCGACCTTGATTGCTGAGAAGGAAGGACTTGGAACTGTTTAGCTCCGCCCTATCTCTGAACTTTTCTTGAATTGAATGAACTCACAAGTTTTATTCACGCCAACTGATGGAAATTAGTTGAAACTTTTCAGAAAAAGTTTTCACATACAATAGCAATTCGTCAAAGTTACTATTAAGACTCCCTTGAAACTTTTGATATCAATTATGTTATTATTAATGGTGTCCATTTCAAATTATTATGATGATAATTAATTACTTATTTATAAATAATCGAAAATGCCGAAATTTAATATTTTTGACGAAAAAATAAGAGATTTTCTATCACTGTCATCTCTGAATGAATTTGAACCAAAATATAAAATTATTGTTCAGTTTGGACTAAAAATTAATTAGTTACACGTAAAAGATAGGGAGCACAATGTATTTTAAGTCGGAAGTTATACTAAATAGAGTGTCGTGTGTGGATTCTTTATAGTACCGCTATCCAAGTTAACTTCATAACAAAGGATGTTCTGTATAGGAATAAATTTTTTACAGTTTGTTTGGACTGTTGAAGGCTCCAACAAAAAAAAATTGTACCTCAATTCATTGTACCTGTAATTCCTTACAAGCCCATTAGGTACTGTATTGTTAACAAACCTGGTTTCGTCTCCTTTAATTATTGCATAACTTGAAGACGAGTCTTTTTTACCAATTTTTCTGAAGTACCTGTTGTCAAAGTTAAACTTAGAAATTTCTATCTCTCTAGCAATGCAGCTAGAAAAACGAATGGTTTAAAGAACGTTGATTTGGATGAGAACTTTCACTCTCAAGGAACGCGTTCTGTGTGTTATGCTTCAGTGCTCTCTATTTCTGTTGAAAGAGAGGGGAGATGGTTCTCACGTTCAATTTCGTTTGTGTGGGTTACTTTCCCGTGCATCTTTCAATCTTGAAAGAACTGGATATCCGCTTTTAAATGGTGCATAATCATTATTTTTATGTTTTGTTATTCTACATAATCATGTAGAATAATAGTCTACAGGCTGTGCTAACAACTTACTTTTGCCAATGGATAATAGTTTATCACTTCTTGCATTCACAGCTAATTTTAGTCTATAAAAGAAGTGGCAAGTACATATTCATAATAGAAAAAATGCTTAAAATCCTTTAAAATTTATGAAAAATTGGATTTTACTATGCTAGCTTTCCTCGGGCCGTAGGTAGACCCCTGTCGTAGCCTATTCAATGAAGCTTTTGCTGGCTTGCAAGTTCTGTATAAACTAAACCAGGTTAATAATGTTGGTGTCCACTAGATTATTGAAAAATTGATGACATCAATAGTAATTAGTAATCGATAATGCAATTTTGAAAAATTATGTTTGGTACAAGTAGGCTACCAGGTCTTGAAAGAGCTGCATACCTGTGATGAAAATTGGGTTACGGTACCAAATATTTGAATGCCACCTAGATCCAGTAGGCATGCTATTTATTTATTTGCTTACTTATTAAAATCCAAGTTGATTGTGTTATTTTTTCCATATTTCTCTTCTTTATTGGCAGATTGGAACTGAATTGATATTTCCTCATACTCAATAAACTCCCAATTAGATAATGAATAAATTATAAGAAAAAATTATACTTATTATTATCAATTTTCTCTTTGGAATTGAAACAAATCAACGTATTGATGTTGATGGATATAATATGCATAGCTTGATAAATTATATTCAGTATTACGTCAATAGGAGGTCAATACCTTCTTTGATTTTCTTGAATACTCAGGTCAACTTTTCATTGTTACTTGCTCGACTAGTTTCATAATCATAATATAGGGTTTGATCTTTGAACTTTATGGTTATTTAATGATTATGCATTCTATACAAATTAGTCATTGTTCTAGTTTAATTTTAAATAATATATCCAGCCTTAATTGGAGAAATACGTTCATTTGTTTTGATCCATTTACTATCTGCGGAAATACGAAATACAAACTGTAATTGTTTCTTTCTCCTGGTTGCTAATTGAAAGATAATTTTGTCCATAGTTTGAAGTTTGGATTTTAATGCATTGTACTTGGCTAATCCTCTCTACATTATTTTGAATTGAGAAATATTAGATTATGCAGAACAATTAACATTCTAAGCATACCTAAATATTGATTAATAGAAAACCAGTTCTGAAAAAGTTATAAACTTTTATAAAACTTGCTCGAATCTTGATTTTCAAGATTTGTTAATCCCTCTATACTCTCGATTAACGATGAATGAATCAATTACCCAAATTTTCAATTTATCATTAAGTTTATAAATATAAAATATTCATAGGCAAATTAAATGATTTTTTCCAATTTCCATCCACCCCTGAATTTCTGATAGATGAGAAAATGAGAATTTTAACTCAGAAATTCATGTAGCCTTTAAAAATTATCTTGCATTATCTAAATTGCGTAATACATAATTATCTAAATTATGCATTATTGAAAAATAATTTTATTGAGGCATACTCAAAATTAAATTTAAGTTTTTAGGAGTGAAATGATGAATAATAGAAGATTCACCAAATGAAGAAATGACTATTCCATTTATTATTTTGAAATTTCCCTTTTATTCATGCACATTAGTGAGGATGAAGTGGACCTTAAATAGAATTCTAGCTGTTAGAAGAAACACTCAGATGTGCATCAATTGTGGTGTTTCTATAATGAATAGATTTTCTTTTAGAGGAATTTATTCCACCAATAAATACAATTTTAATAGAAGAATAATTATTCCCTATATTCATCAACACAGCCTACACAGCTATTTAGGATGTGATGTGGCAAGTTGGAGGATCCCTGCTTTTGGACTATTGTACACCAATGTTGAATTTATAGGCTACCTATGTGTTCAATCAATGATCTGGTTTTCAAATTTAAAGTAGGCCTACATATTATTTTTATTCATTATTCACATGATATGCTTTTATTGTTCGTGCCATTCGTTACCATCAGAAGTGGTAAAGAATTCCACCAGTGCATGAGTTATGAGTATGTGGCCCCTTTTAACCGGGGGGAATTGATTCGGATTTTCGCTAGCTGACCTAGTAAAGTTGAGCGGTTCACACTCACACACCAACTGCAACTACAGTCCACACTCACGCAGTTTGAGGTGCGTGTTTGCGCGTACTGGAGTCATTTGTCGACGGCTCAGGTGCAAATTAAGCCAACGCATGGCATGACATTGCGTGCGCCACACCGTAATGACTGCGGCCCAACAAAACTATTGCAAACGCCAAAGAAATTGACGGTTGTCTAATGTCTGTTAATATTTCTCAGCTCTGTCAGGACACTCAGAAAGCGGTCTATGAGAGCCTACCGAGCTAAGAGAAACACCAGCTAATCTTTTCTGCTCTCGTAGACTGCTCTCAGACTGTCCTGACAGAGCTGTACATGAATAATATTTATTCCCCAATCGCCTATTTCTTGGCGTTTGCTATATCTACCAATTCATCGTCGTCGTCCTCACCATTGCCACTTCTCTTGTATAATTCACGGCCTAGATGAAATTTACTCCCTTCTCATAGTAATTCCAAAGTTTCTATACAAAACTCTACTTATTTTTAGTAAGTGCTGAGCCCTGAGGCAATAAAAATTAATGACACTATATTATTGACAGGTTTAATTATTTATTGTATCGATGATATTCGTAATGTTCAACTTACCAGTAAATGAATAGCTAGACCACTGACAGTGTTGATTAAATTCAATCGCTGTGACTAACGATATTTCTTCACTTAAATGTCGTCATTTCAATTGGCATTATTTACTTTGGCTTTAGATTGATGCCATTTGATGTTGGGGGGACGGGGACGGTGTACTCAGTAGGGATTTGTGTTTCGTTATTGGTCCGTCAAATAATGTCATGAAATTTAATTGGCTTTTCGTGCAATCGGCCGTGAGTTATTCGTGAATATAACTGTATTTTTAGATCTCCGAATAATATGTTGATAAGTTCTGAATTGAGGATAAATATTTTCTGAGTAATGAATAATTTGTTCTTAAACAATATAGGAAAAATCGCATACATGAATAATTGCTCATCATTGATATTGCCATTTTAACCTACTGTCAAGAGTTTTCCAGTCCAATTGTATTTTTCAGACACTGCATGAAATTTTTAATAGGAATATTGTTTTTTTTTAGGGTGATGGTCACATGGGCTCTTGGGCCTGTGCGTGGGTAATGGGAAGGATGGTGATGAGAGATGAATACTGCTTTAGGTGGGTTCCGAACCACCGGGAATCGATTTTTGAGGCTCATGAATTAAATTCAGAGGATCCGGTCACCTGTACAACAGTGGTGGCAGAGGCACGTCGCTTATCTAATCTCACCGATTAGACGCTCTCTACCACTGGGACAAACCGCTTCCCTGTTTGAGTTGCTAATACAGTACAACCCTTTGTTTCTCCATTATAACAATCATTTCTCTTATCATTCTTCATACAAAAGCAATCAAGCACCTTAATAAAGTAGTATTTTTTCGATGTAGCTTGGAATTTTTAATGTTAATTGTCAATCGAATATTAGAAATGAAGTTGTTATCGAATTGAACAGATATTGGTATTCGAGGGCAAGCGATTGGCCTATTGGTGGCCTATAGTGGTCGTGGCCGAATCTAACCGCAAGATTAGATAAGAGACACTCACCTGTTTCTCCCGTTGTAAGGTTGACCACTTCTAGACATTTTTCCGCGTGACACTTTTTCGTCATTCATTCATGATAATAACGTTGCTCATCGGTGGCTCGGAACCAATCTTAAGCTGTAGGTCCATTCATCAACTCCTTCCCATTGCCCACACACAAGCCAAAGAGCCATGTAGGCATCATCACAGAAAACCCATAAAAATGAGAAAAATACGTCGAAAGTCAAAATAAATTTGACTATTGGTATCGAATCATTAGCTCCTTCATAGTGCACAATCGACTTACAATCAGTCTCCTCCTCCAGAATATATTTCTATATACTAGAATCACTATCTAAAATGATATACTCTTCAGCCTTACCTCCTCTGTTAATAAATTGACAGTAAAATAAACTGTTTGCTCACAAATGATCGGTCCAAAATAGGTTGTAGTTTCAGTTTAACAAGTCTTCGCCGCAGTCGATGGACCGGCAAATCGTCAATCTTGATATTTTAACAAGCCGTACTATCGGCTTCCTCTCGCAAGACCCCCATCTGACCATTATAGTGGCACACGTGGCAAGCTGAGAGAAGGAGGCCGGCGAGGGGAGTCCAGGGAGTCCAGGGTCCAGGTGCTTGCAACTGGATGCCTGCCAACTCTAGACGCCAACTGCGGGCTGCGGGCCGGCCCTTCACAACAGCCCTTGCTCCTCCCCCGCGCAGCCTAGCAATGTACTAAAATGGAGCACGTCTATAAAAGCACTCGTCATGCGGAATGGAGTTTTGATTCTAAAATTATATTCGCCATGAATACAATGGTATGAATGAATTTATGAGCGCTTGAACATTTTTTAAAATGGATTTTTCTTTCTGTTTTTGAAGCAAGATTTGTTAGTATAATATAGTGTCCCATGAAGGTTGTAACAACATTTACTCATTGGTTCGTTACTGTATCTGGCAGAAAAAATTCTAGTAAACGTAGGGCTTATGGAATTTTGTTTTAGAAATAAAACAAGAATGCCTCCTTGTTAACATTTATCTATGAATAATAGAATAATTGGAACATCTCAGGAACATTCTCAGTACCTCCATTATTGCTGATGGAACAGCGAGACAGCACTAATCCCAGAAAATTATTTGTAGAATACACAATACATAGATAGAACAATAACTTTTTTATGTATTTTAAACTCTTTTAATACTTCTAATTATTTGAAGATTTGTATCGGAGTTACTATTTAAAGATGTACTTGGCCTAGAAATGTAGAGGAAATCATCTCCTAGGAAACAGTTAATATAAATTCACTTGTCCGATGCTTATTTTTATCAGATCCTGTGAAAGAGGAATTTTAAAGATGTGTGAATCTATCTAAAAAACTGTGTTAAAACCCTGCTTTTTACCCAGTTCAGTTAGAAGTCCTAAACTTCGAATACTGATCAATTGTTTTTAGTAAATCTGATCTTGTTTTGTTATGTATACTTATTTGGTCAGGCAATATAAAATATTATATCTTATTATTTATTTCATATTGATCATCAGATCCTATGAAAATTTGAAAGATGAGTGAATTTATTTTGAAAAACTATGTTAAAACACCTTTGTAAACCCTTCAGTTAGAAGTCCTATACTAAGATTACTAATATGAATTATTGATTTTCGTAAATCGGATCTTATTGTGTTCTGTATACTTATTTTTCAGGTAATAAAAATTTTATTAACTATTCATTTTATATTGCTACGTAGCATAAATGTTTTTTACAGTTCTTCTTAACTAACTGTTTCTTTTAGTTGGAAGTCCTAAACTTCAAATACTAATCAATTTAATCATCATTTTATATGATTCTATTTTGTACTGTATACTACCAATTTGATTGATTTATAAATAATAAATATATGTGATCCAAGCTGACGTTCATACAAACGCTTGTTTAATAAATTATATCACCTATTTCATATTGCTTTGTAGCATAAAGATCTCACTTACAGTTGTTCTAAATTGACTGTTTCTTCTTTGTTGACAGAAGCAGGAGGCTCAGGTGGGTCCGGAGGAAGTGGCCCGGCGGGGCCCATCATCGGTCCTCTGTGCGAGTTGGCCGCTCGCTGCGTGGCCTCTCACATTCCCTTTGAAATTGTTGAGAACGTGTACCCGCCAGTGCCCGAGCAGCTGCAGTTGCGCATTGCCTACTGGAGTTTCCCCGACAACGAGGAGGACATCCGGCTCTACTCCTGTCTGGCCAACTCCAGCGCCGACGAGTTTCAGAAGGGCGAGTCCCTGTACAAGTGTCGGGCCGTCAAGGATCCCCTTCAGATAGGTCAGTGCCAGTAACTGCACATTATAGTGGATTTGTTGGGAAACAATTAACCGATACAATGAAGTAGTATCTTCTGGCTCAACCAAACGAGGTCGTTTTCCAATCAAGTCGAAATGATCAAGAAGATGAGTCGAGAGTCTGCAAATAGAAACTAGGCTATATCATTTACTAATTATACCTCAGTGCTCAATTTGTGAAATAAAAAGGTTTTGGTATGGAGGTGGGGAGTACTTCCCCAGAAAAAATGAAATTATAACTCCTTAAAACTCGTTTTTAGAGTGATTTTAAAGCTTTCAGTTGTCGTATTTTTACCATAATTTCTCCATATTTTCAATAAAAATTAAAATTACAGTATTTTCCTCCCTCTCGCTCTCAAAGGTACCGGTAGGATGTAATACAGTTCTATATAATTTAAAGTTGATTGAATAATTCTGGGCTCCACCAACGTCGGTCACATAATTGACGATCTTCAAACGCATCAACCGCTGATTTGGTTATGATCAAATCACGGATACTAGAATACATTGTATTCAATTTATTCTAGTATCCGTGGATCAATCTATATGAAATTTTTTTGGTGTGAATTGTTCTATTGCCATCTTAAAACTCTTTTCGCCATACTCGTATGTAATACACAACTTTCCAAGTAGTCCAGTCAATAAAGCCTGTCCACACGGGTATAGAGTGCATGAAATATGCCCCAATTTTTGACCTCGGGGATTTGTTAAGACTAGTTGGGAGGTTAACATACTAAAAGTCCCCGGACCTGGGGGGGTGAGCATAGGGCGGGAGGGGGGTTAGAAGGTAAATTTTTTAGTTTTTCGCATATTACCCGAAAACGGTTGATCCTAGAGAAAAGTGCTCTGAATTGAAATAAAAGAGGACTAAAATCTGCGTCGATTGAAAAAAAGAAAACGAAAATCGGCCGAATAGAAAATTTTTTACATTTGATCAAAACTCCTATTTTTTTCAGAAAAATCTCAAAAAATTGTCTTAACTGCTTTTAAATGTGATGTAACTCATAAAATAACAATAAATCCACTACCCCCTCACCCTAAAAGTTGTCGAGCATGAGTAGTAGAGTCCAAATAACATATCAATAGCCTATTGATATTTGACCTATTTTTGGAAGTTTAAGGATCACTTTTCCAAGAATGGAATTCCTCCACATTCAACTACAGGAGACAAAACAGACAATGAAGGCAGTTTTGAATAGATTGCTTGTCTTTTGAAGGATTGTTTAATTGTTTGTCTCGAGAAAGTAACTGAATATTTCTTCTGAAATAAATCGAATTCTAGCTATTTGTGAGACAATCAACAGGTCTTTGAAGAATAAAGCCAGGAGAGAGACCAATTTGAAATTTTACATATGATTACAAGTGATGGCCATCTTAGCTCTCCTATATATGACTCTGAAACCTGGGTAGGTACCGAGAAATAAAGAATAGAGAAAGTTACAAGTGGCTAAAATTCAATTTTTTAAAGTAGTAAAGAAGATAAAATTTGGAATGTTTAAATAAGACAGGTACTCAACACATTATCATTGAGGCAGAATAAACAGACGATTCACAAATTTTATATTCAGAAATTAATATTTTCTATTATTGTCCAATAGAATACATTTAGTTTACTTGCTAACTCTCTATATGCTCAAATGTTACTCCAGAGAATTAAAAAAACAATTTCAATCTTCAATGGAGTTTCATGACCTAGAATCCATTACTGCGAAGTTATAGCTGTGGTATTATGTATTTCAATGAAAAAAAAAATTGAAGAGTTGAAGGTAATTGTAGCAGCTATTTTTTTGGAGCTGAATAGCCATACAATAGTGTTTCAGAACTCCCTACCAATATTTTAGATCTAGGTGAGAAACATACTACAGTTTCTAAATACAGACTATAATATACTATTACAGCTGTTTATGTACGAAAATTATCCCTTGGAATATTATTGAAGATGATCTGTAGTTTTCGACGATTTGCTAAACTTTTCATTACAGTGTAACTAGTTCTGTTTTGAAAATAGTCAGATTGGATTCATTTTTAAAACTCGTCAGCATAAGTTTACATTCCCTGGAATGTCTATTGGAAAATTATAAGGTTCTAGCTTTGTTGTGAAATTATTCAAAGTTTCGTTATTTCTTGAGTTTTCAATTTTATTTCTACTATTGAAGAAATTATCAGAATTACTTCTACTATTGTAATGACAATCAACTCTATTGAATGAGAAATAATACATGTTAAGTCTAACTTTTCTGTTTCTGATTCTATTATTATAGATAATTGTAATATTTGTATTAATTTAAGAATTATTGATTGAATTGCAGGATTCCATCTGAGTGCGAATGTGTCAACACCGCCGTCGTTTGCGCAGCGAGGCCTGTACAAGGTGGCGGTGACATTCGACCGACGACGCATCACCTCCTGTAACTGCACATGCAACTCCACCGCCTACTGGTGTGCCCACATTGTCGCCGTCTGTCTACATCGAATTCACCTGGTCAGCTCACTATAAATTATTTCCTTCTTTGTCATATAAATTACTCAAATGGAGTACTTAAGACTATGTTCAATGTGTTAATATTTTTCATCTACAAGTTCTTTTTGTATATAAATTTCTAACAAAATGCCTGATATCAAGTATACTCTTACATAGAACTTAATCGCGTCTTATTAATAGTAAAGCTCAAGATAGATGTCATCACCTATTATTATCATCACCTGAAGACAAATCATATAACCTGATTATTACCTATAACATTATTACAATATGATTATTCTTATCGCCGACAATATGCGTTATGAGACAAGAATTGTCTCAATTGAGAGTTCACTCAAATTGAGAGTAAAAGTTAGTACTGTTAAAGTACTTTCAGGAAGCATGTAAAGTAAAAAAAAAAAAAAATACCTGCTATAAGAAATCCCCAAAATGCTCAAAAGTTATTTCTCCTCCGTATTACAACCCGATTTGTCTGTTAACACGATATACGAGTAATTATTACATGATATACTTATCAGGGAGATATTTATTGGTATGGAATTCTTTTTTTCAGACTGAATTCTCACCCAAAATAATCGCATTCATCAATAAATACTGTTTTTAGAATAATATTTTTAATAGTTCATGTTATACGGTTTTGTATATGAGTCATATTGGTTGAATCATATCCGGAAAGCCAAATCTCTTCCAAGTAGCTAAAGCTTATGTTGGAATGCGCGGATCTCTTCAACTTCCTGTCACTGAGTCAGTGTCTAGACTCTAGTGAGTTTTTGCCATGACTCATCGGTAAACATTTTTAATGCATTCAATTTGAGTGCATAAATAATAATTATGATTTCCTTATTGAAAATTATATTGATTACCAGCTTGTTACACAAAAGTACGAGTATGAGAAATAACGTGATCGAATGTGATTCAACTATTTCTATAGATGACGCCATTGTACGATGGTCAAAAACTTGAAAATCACAATACCCTTAGAGTATTATTTGAGTACCCTTGTAGTACGATGGACTTATTTTTGTTTCTAAAATGTATTATTATCAAGATTGGTGATTTTATGGTGGCCTCATAAAGGTTCTTGAGTGACCAATTATTATTTAAACTTGGAGAAATCCAATTAAACCAGCTAAAAGTTTGTAATTGTGATAATTATTGAGATAATGGGTAAATATGCTAAAAAACTCCATTTTATAATCCAAAGTGATAGAATTGGGCCGCTACCTGATTGTTGACCAGTATTTTTAATCATGTAATAAAATGAAAAAATTAATTCTGAAGAAATCATTTCTAGTAACTTTTTGTCTAAAACTTCAAACCTCACAAAACTGGATTTAAAAGAGACAAATAAAGCATCTTGTTTGCTTCATGCTTCATGCCTCATGGAGGCATGTTTTGCCTCCTTTGAATAATGATTTGTTTTGGGTGCGATTTAGAGGAAGACTTTATTTATTCTTCTTCAGAATTAAATTTCCTACAACACTAATCGATTGAAAATATCGGTCAACAATAAGGTATCCTATTTCTATCCATCTGAAGTTCAAAAATCGAGTTTTTGAACATCGAAGTAAAAATTTCCAATTAGTTCCATTTCTCAACTGTTTTGAATTTATTACTCAAGTCCTGTACCCTCATGAGGACATTACAAAATAATGAAATTGAAAATTTGAAAAAATGTGAAATCTTTCGCCATTATTATTTCGGTAACAATGCATTTTAGGGCTCATGTTTACTGGAGATTTTTTGTGTATTTTGATGTCAGGAAACTCCTCACGAAGTTTGCCAGTCTATTTCAGATACACCATATATTATATTTATCCTAATAATTAGCCTTCCTGTTGAGCCATCGACAAACAAAAAATATCACAATAAGTATATCCTTGTAATTAGCTCAATTATATTGAATAATAATTTTTATAAATTGGTGATTTTATTCAATTTGTTTGCTTTTCCAGCCCAATAGTGTTTGCTTGCGTGCGCCAGTCAGCGAATCGCTCTCTCGCCTGCATAGAGAACAGTTGCAAAAATTCGCTCAATATCTGATCAGCGAACTGCCTCAGCAAATTCTTCCAACGGCTCAACGACTTCTCGACGAACTTCTCTCCTCTCAGCCATCAGCCATCAATTCAGTAAGTCTGGCTGGCATTATGATGTTCAACTGATTGGTTTCACATATTTTTTGCTTCTTATTAACAATTCAAATCATTAATAGTTGAATCATAGTTTTTTATCGTCGGTAGTTGATATAAGCAGTTAGCCTAATAGTGAATGTGAACATAACCTTCATTTTCAATACATTCATCAACATCGGGAAAAGAAGACGTTTTGGACATGACGTCGATGTGTCTTTATTTCATTCTATAAGTACCGTATTATTGTACTATCTTAATTGCTTGTAATCGAATAGAATGAAACTCTGTGCATAAGTTCTTCAATAAATTTTTACACTAATGTGAAAATAGTGTGAATAATATGTAAATCCTATCAACTTCTCTCAAGGGAAGCTCCTTTCTAAATCCAGTTTCTCCAACTACATCTACAAAGAGGAGAAAAGATGGAAGAGCTATTCATTGGAAAACTGAAAATTTTCAGAAGATCTGCTGAGTATTGATTTGTTTGGTTATCTAACTAAAACTCTGGTTATGTTCCTTCACGTAACTTTTCATTTGAATTATATTATTAGATGTAAAAAACTTCACCAATTCTCACTACTCTTTTGATAGGAAGACAGATTTTCTCTAATCATTTTCACCCAAGTTTTCATCCACATTTTTTTTCATTTTATTCAATGTTAAACTTTTGTAAGTGTATAGTCGTATTTGTTTGAGGGCCGGTTTCTCCAAGTTGGATTAAACCAAATTTTGGATTAAACCAAAATCGGTGTGTGCTTGCTTACTGCTATCAAGAAAGTGATATTCGAATAGATCATATTTTTGTGCTAATTTTGTGTCTTTTTGTACCACAAAGGAAATTTTTCGTACCATTCCACTAACTGAGATAATAGCAATTCTTCTTGGTCGGTAGCCAATCTGACATGGAAAATTCATTTAAGGTTAGCACCGTTACACATTTTACCGGCATACAAATTCTGTATTTGAATAAATAGAGTTGAAGTGTAATGGTATAATCAAATTATTCAATTATAATAATTCTAATAATTCAAAATGAATAATCAATTTGATAATCGTGTGATTAGTGCATGAACATTTATTTTATCTGAAAAAATATGCTCTGGATCTTGCGTGTTGACCCATCTTTATAGTGCTAAGGTTGGTTATCCTGCATTCACAGAATTACAAGTCAACCAGCTGCTATATATTTCATTTTTTTGAGAGTTCAATTTTCAGCTGAGTTCAATCATTCAGCTGATGGTTTATCTTGAAATTTAAACTCCCAGTCCTGACCGATTAAACCAATTCTGCCAAGTTTCATTGAAATTCATTTTACCAACCAAAATTTGAAAACCCCGCCATGGGAATTTTCCATTACCTACTCCGCAACATAATCCTGTACCCCGACCTGTCCAAATGAATGAAAACTATGCCGTAACATTGTATTAATTCCATGAAATTTTGTACCACCAGAAAAATTTTTTGTACTCCTCTTATTTTTGGGTTCTAGCAATTAGAAAGTCGAGGGTTAGAATCTGACACAAGCCAAATTCAATTAAATTTGAACCAAAATGAGATAGTACAAAATTTTATTTCAGTGGTAGAAAGAAGTACAAGAATATAATTTCTTAAAATATGCAGGGAAAGAGTGTCAACTTACCGCAGAATTACTATTATCTCTGTTAGGATGGTGATACAAAGATATTTCTTCTTGGTACAAAAAGATACCAAAAAAGTACTAAAATATCATGTATTCATATTTCACTTTCTTGATAGCAGTAAGCAATGTCACACCGATCAAACGTTAATCCAAAATTTGGTTTAATCCAACTTGGAGAAACCGGCCCTAAATGTGTGTTGTGTTGTAGGTATGTGGAGCTCCAGATCCGACTGCCGGTGCTTCTGCCAACGAACAAACCTCCTGGTATTTAGATGACAAAACACTTCACAATAACATCAAAAACATCCTCATCAAATTCTGCGTTCCAGCTCCTATTGTTTTCAGGTAATTGAAATTTTCAAAATTTAAACTTTTATTTTTCAGTCGAATGTTGTTTTTTATCTTCTATTATTAATTTATCTTGATGTGCTAGTGAATGGTCGAGCATTATCGTAAATAATGGCCTACAGCAGTCTCTGATTATTCGAATGGTCCATAATTCATATAAAACTCAAGCGTGATTTTAAGGGATCGAATGACGAAATCAAGTATCTGTGATGTACAATTTCTGATCACTCAAATAATAATCATAATCATCATAACTTTTAAACTTGGAAGATCAAAACAGGCCAAGCCCAAAACTGTTCCTTTTAAAAGTGATAAAAACTTATAAAAATAAGGTTAGCAATATCTAACACAATATATTTTCACACCAAAATCTAAATGTGAAATTTCTGGATTTCAAAATTGATTCGCAAAAATGTTCCAAACCTGTAGAAATCATGAATCTTGATCTATTGATTAACTTGGGTTGATTTGATTCATATTTCCTGACTCCATTTCCAAACTCCATTTCCTGACATGATTACTGAAATAAATTATCATTCTGAATGAAAATTGTGTTGGAAATACTAAACAACTATCATTAGATATGTAAATAAATAATCTCAACTGATGATCTGTTGTGTTGAATTGCAGCGATGTGAACTACCTGACAACCACCGCTCCGCCGGCGGCAGCGGAATGGAGCAGCCTGCTGCGTCCGTTGCGGGGTCGCGAGCCCGAGGGCATGTGGAATCTGCTCTCCATTGTCAGGGAGATGTTCAAGCGCAACGACAGGAACGCCTTGCCGCTGCTCGAGATCATCACCGAGGAGTGCATGTCATGTGAACAGGTGACACATTTCATGAATATTAAATTTACAATATAGCGCTATAGTCTGGTCAAGCAAAGAAGACGTACAGGCAATATGAGAAACTAATTCCAGCTCATTCAATATTGGTTCAAAAGTTATAAATTTGGCCTCAAATTATGGAAAAGATTTTGCTCTACAATTTTAGACCAAGTTTATAATTTTTGAACCAATATAAAGCGAGCTGGGGTAATTTTCTCATATTGCCAGAATGTATTCTTTGCTCGACCAGACTATACCACTGATTTTATCTTGAATAATTGAAAATGCTACTATATTTTTATATGTTTCATCACAGCATTGCGTATGTCGGCTCATGAGAGCAATTTCCAAGACATTTGCATTCGAAAATGGCTCTTATGAGTAGAAACATGTAAATGTAATTCATACTAATGAGACAATTCAGATCTAAAGTTAGTGAGATCAATGCATTCAAGATATCAACATTGTGTAAAGAGTGTTATAGGAAATTGTTTTTTGAGAACAGTTTTTATAATTGAAAATTTGTCGAATTTTTCTTTTGGTGTAAAATTTAATGTTTTAGGGATGGTTTATGACATAACCTTTTTTGTTTGGTTTGTTTGTATAAATTTAAAAGGAACAGCTTTGGGCTATGAAGCCTGTTGTACTCTTTGATGTGAAATAATAATAATAAATTGTAAAAGTAGTGTAGTTTATTGATGAAAAAGTAGCCTACATACATTCCATGTTTACGATATGTTTAAGACATTAAGTCTTAATGTTGAGTACATAAATATCATTTGATGTATTTAAAAAAATGCATAATCTTACCAGAAGATTAAGATTCTTAAGATTGATGATTCTTAGATTGAAGATAAGAAGATTGAAGATTCTTTAAGTTTTTGATGAGAAATTATGAGAAACAATTATTAATGATTAGAAAATCAATTCATTTGCTTGCGATTATATTAATTGATGTATTTCTCCATTAATAATAGTTCCTTCCCTAACGCTTTTGACATCATGTTCTGTTTAGATCCTAGTGTGGTGGTTCTTCACGAAGGTGGCCCTGCACAGCGGCGGGGGCGGCGGTGGAGGCGGAGGCAGCGGTGGCGGGGGCGGCAAGCACGGCAACGTGAACAGCAACAGCCACGCGTCGCAGCACGCATGTGCCTCACTCTGCGATGAGATCGTGGTGCTGTGGCGGCTGGCCGTGCTCAACCCGGGCATCACACCTCACGAGCGGCAAACTCTCCAGCAACAGTTCAAGGACTGGAACCTAAAGATCATCAACAAGGTGAGTTGGAAATTATAGAATAGAAAAATGCTTTTATTCTCCTTCACATGATGAATACAATAATATTATAAACACACATTTACGGCTTGATCACATGATCATAGTCGCGATCTTAGATATGAGCAATAAAATACTGAATAAGGTAAAATGTTCATTTTTATAAAAAAATACCACTTTTTTGAAACCTTATTCCTTGGTCCTTGTTTGAGATAGAAAGTTGGATTTGATACCAATCTCTTGGAAATTTTATTAGCTAAAAAAATGATTTTTTCTGTCAGACGCTTCAGTTTGGCGTAAATTGCTAAAAACTAAAAACTGAACCGAAACTTGGTAGTTTTCTAGTCACCCTGTATTATGCACACCTCAGAATCCGTCGCAAACTCATAGTGAACTTATTTATGATGCCCAAAGTCGATTAAGACGATTTCCAGCCTCACCTTATTTTTTTGGAGGCACAGCCTTTTTTCGATCTAATTTGCCTGGGTTATTGAGTAAATTTAATATTTTGGAGTTTTTGAATATTTTTATTGGATGCTTTCGTTTTAAACTTTTATTGTGGATCGATTTAAAAATTTTAATTTGTCGAATTTCGCTTTTGGTGTGAGAAGTAGTGTTATAGAAATATTTTCTCATAATCTTTTTTGTTTTGTTTGTATAAATTCAAGAGGAACAGTTTTGGGTTTAAAAGCCGGTTGTGCTCTAAATGTGTAAAATAACTAAATGAAGATGAATACATAAAAATTGAAGATCACAATACCCTTCCAGTATTTGTTTTAGCATATAAAATTATTTTTTTATTTGCAATTATTATTAGTAGCCCTAAACAACATGATTATTGAACCTTAAATTATGTTAAAAAAGTTATGAGTTATCATAATATTCGGACTACATTTAATTTTATCAAAATTCAGGAAATATTTAGTTGAAGGACGAAGCCTGATTTTAATTTCACAAATCAATTTCAATTGGAGTAACTATATGTATTACTGTATCAATGAATGATTGAGCAAACGAAAACACTCAATTTTTGACGTTAGCTATAGCTATTTTCAAATAGTAAAAAAACCAATTCCACTTCAAACAATTCTGATACATTCGAATTTTGTTCTACATAAGAAGTCCCATTCCATAAGAGCTAGCCAAAAAATTCTTATTTTTGTTACTCTATTCACTCGTAGAAGTTCTGTGTCACTAGTTATTTTACTTGTCATTTCCATGATATTACCAATGCTAATCGAGATGGTATGATATTATGAAGGTAGTTTCATAATAAGAAGTTGTAAGTTGTAACTATTAAATATAACATTTTATAATGATTGGAATTACACCTTCACTTTCTTTACATGTAGTCCTTAAATTTAATTATTGAATTTTTCTTTTCATTTGCGTTGACGTTTTTTCTCTCTGCTTATCTTCTCAGTAGTTTATTTTTAATTTTTCTATATTTTTTTATTGTTCTTGACTAATATTTATTTGACATTCAATTCAACTCTAACCTTTCAATTTATTTAAATTTAATGATACTCATCTCACACGTAAGTTCATACGACTCATGTTGGACTATTTGTTGTCTTATCGGAGCATTTTAAATGATATATCATCTATGACATCGATTGATGATTGAATTTGTTATTATTTTTATCAGTATATTCTAGTATTTCTATTATGAACTCAAGTTGCCGTTGATAAACCTTTCCACATATTAATCAGTTATCAAAATATGTATCACATAGCATTGACTGTGACAATAAAGAATTTATGAATTAAATTTTAATCTTCGTTTTTGCAGATTAAAACGAGGAGCGTGGCAACAACGAGCAGTAGCAGCAGTCACCACGGAGGAGGCAACAGTGGGGCCAACAACCGTCTGTCCTACCCCGGCCTGGAGGTGTTCGCTGGCTTCAAGCCGGCCATTGAGGCGTGCGCACTCGACTGGGAAGACTATCAGATCCCCGAGGTGACCTACAGCGACGGCGCCTCCTGGCTCTACTACACGCAGCCGTTCACCTGCTTCCGACAGGGCAACGATGCTAACAAAGAACAGCATACTACTAATCCGGTGAGAATATTTATTTCCAATTAAGTTAACTACAGTAGAACGCCGATCAACCGAATAGACAATTATTCGAATCGATCTTAAGCGTAATGATAGATTAAAAACCAGCGTTTTCGACGTGATCGTAGCCCAGCGAGGCGATGTGTTGTACTTATTGAATTGTACTTACTGTACTGTAAAGTATTTGTTTTGCTTTCCATATTAACTCAACATCACTGTACTGTACTTTTCAAATGTAATACAGTTTATTCCATATTCCTTGTTAAAAACAAGACATTGTTTTTATTTTATAAAATTCCATGTCCAATTATCCGATTTATTGTTTATTTGAATTGACCCCGGTCCCATTATTTCGGATATTCGGCGTTCTACTGTATATAAAAACACTAATAAGCTTAAATTATGTTATGTTTTTCAATTATAGAACAATAAATGATGAATAGATGCTATCGGTATTGGAAAACTACAAATAATGAAACTGTCAAACATTTCAATATAGGCTGTTATAGCAGACTTCATTTATCTCTTTTTATTCGAAAGGACATTGCAAGAATGGTCCCGCTAAATATTCAGGTTTTATGCTTTAAATTAAGTTTCAGTTAGGAAGAAAAGGAGAAGATAATATAAAGGGATCAAACTTGAGTACAGATAGGCCTATTGGAGATTGAGAATAATTACAGAGTAGGCTAAATGACAATTTGAACATTGAATATGAAATTGAAAAATGAAATATATTTGAATTATAAAATTGAAACGCCAAATTTTCAAACGCGCGTTTATCTTGATTTAGTAGCAGCAGAAAAATTCCAATCGGTTGGTGTTTACTGAATCACAACCTTTTAATCAGCTTCGATTTATATTATTTTCTGATGTTCTTAAATTTTCTGTCTCCCATTGAAATTTTTATTAAAACTCTGAATAGGTCCCTTTAAAGATATAATTTCACATCTTAACTGTGATTTAATACTTTTATCAAAAGACTTGTAATTGAATAGGTAGTACAATAGTACCGTAGTTATTGTCTTCTGGATAGATTTCAATCCAAATAATGTTCTAAAAACATCCCTGGATTATTTCATTTCCATCAGTCGTTAAAAATTGGGATTTTTTCGATCTGACTTTTTACAAATTTAAGCTTTTTCACTGTTGCAAATGTTGAAAATGTCAAACATCAAACATGATACGACTTGTATTTACAGTTCTGTAGTGGAAATTTTTTAATTGATTCACAGTCAGAGCGCATCCACATCAGTTGATGGATAGTTAGTAATTTCATTATTAAAATACGATAGCATATTTGTGCCGCTTTTGAGAAGGCTTTCGACAGTCAAATTTCAATATCAATGTTTTCACAGGTGAACTCCTCACCAGCCGTGTTGAATTTCGAGCATCATCGGCATCAGTTCGGCTCACATCACAACTATCATCACCATCCGCATCTGCATCACAGCTCGAGTGGAGCGCACAAGCGCAACTTCCTTCCGATGTTCATCCTGCCGGAGCGGGACCGACGCTACGGTAGACCCGGCTATGCGCCGGACGCAGGCCTCAACATGCCTCAGCTGCGCATGCGCAGTGGCAGTTCATCGGGTGCGCACAACGGCAACCGCAGCTCGGTCAGCAGTGAAGGCTTCTGCGAGAATGAGGAGAACCCCGTCCAGGAGGAGACCGATTCTCAAGAAGGAGGTAACGTATTCTATATTATTCTCTGATCTTCAAAAAGTTGAATTAAACGAAGCTATATCAGTTGCCCCGAAATGCCTACAAATTTAAAAGAAATTTTCAATAGAGTTTGTTTCATAATAATGATTTTTAAAAGTAGATAACTAATTTACTAAATGAATTCATATTTATTCCTCTTATTTGTCTATATAATTTAAATTTCTCTCTGCAATTGCTCAAATGCACTTTTAAAGCCCTGATGGTGGTCTGTTATCTTTCTCATTCCCTTGAATATGGCATAACCCTATGGGGAGGATCTAAATTCTTCATCCAAGTATTCACAAAAGTAGATTACACAAAAAAGCATACAGAATTATTTTTAGTAAGCCCCCTAGATATCCCTGAAGAGAACTTTTCCTTAGTGGCAAGATACTCACACTGTTTATCCTTTACATCTGTACATATACTCACAAAAGCCTACCAAACTTCATTCACAATAATAAAAACCACTTGTACAATACTAGGCACTCAGCTTCCCGCCTCAGTGGCTGATCACAGAACTGCCGTGTTTGAAATATATCCGCAATATATGAGCCCAATATCATATAATGGGCTCCCTCAGAATATAAGAAACATCATGGACTTACGGAAACTTATTGGGGATTGTTAAAAAGGGTGTTGCTTGAAAGGTCGTACTACTCTGTGGATGAATTTCTTAAGAAGTAATCGATCTATCATTGTTCCTTGCCATTCATTCAACATTTACACATAGGTACTTGTGTGTAATTGACTACATTTTGCTATTTATTTGATGTATTTTTTGCTGCGGATGATGCCCATATAAGTATTCAAATTTACTTGTGCATGGGTAATGGAGTGTGCGAGGGTGAGATGCATAAATGACCATGACTCTGGTGGGATTCGAACCCACGACCGGGTAGCGCTAGCGGACTGAAGGTTGTAACGCCCCAGACCACTCGGCCAACCCAGCCGGCCATATTATGTGACTTTTGTAAATAGTATTTTGTCATTTTGATATGCATTGAAAACCTTTCGAAGGTTGTTATTTATTTCTCGTCCTCTGTCTGATCACCAGATTTTCAAGATGTGATTTTGAATTAAATTCATTTATTCAACATATAAACAAACACCATATTTACAAAATACAATTGATAAAATACAATACATAATTATGTGATTAATATTGTATTAATTCAGTATAAATACAATTGAATTAATACTGTGAACAAAAATTGTTAATTTTGTAGGTGGCAGCGACCTATCTTCATCAAGTGGCGAGCGAGGAGTGTGCCTGGACATGTCTAGCTTGGCGGCCGCTCTGGATAAAGCGACGACCACATCGATGCCTGGCGGACAGCAGCAGCAGGCATCGTCAAGTGGCCAACAACCAAAGAAACCAAATGAAAGTTCAAGTGCGGGTGGGGCGGGTGCGGGCGCGGGCGCCAGCACACAGCCATCACCGTCATCGTCATCAGCCGCCAACTCGAAACTCCCCTCGCCATCTTCCTCCTCATCGTTTGTCTCGTCTCAGCAGCAGCCCTCAGCCCTCGACAATCCAAGCCAGACTAAAGATAACAAAATTGGTGAGTGCCGCTTCAATCACTGATTATAATATTGAATCATATCAAATCCTTATTGCTCATTCAAATAAAATACAAGAGAATTGACATAAAAAAAGGAGAGAAAATATAAGCTCCCCGCTTGGATGACAAGTCAGTGTGCATGGAGGATTCGCATAACAAACAAGAGTTTATCTCTTGATATGTATCAATTCAATTTCAATTTATCAAAAATTCTCTCCGGCAGCTGGCGGTCGGAAAGAGTGCATTTCAAATGCAATTCTATGATGGCTCAAATCATATTACTTATAACGAGCTATTCAGGGTGTGAATTCAAAGGTGCCGTTTTCGAAAAACCGATAAAAAACTCCATTTTTGGCATATTATTTATTCGCCATTTTTGATTGGATTTTTTTCGTTGATGGCTCAAATTGTAGAGCATAATAAGGGTATTATACACACCAATTTTTAAAACGATCAATTTTTTGGTCGATTTGTAGTGATTTTTCAAAATTTTCATCCCCTAATTTCACCCCCTACCCTTGGACTAATTACGAACTTGACGAACTACGAACTTACGACTACTTAACGAACTTGACCGAGATATTAACACTAATGATTTTTGTGCAAAATTTGGTCGCTCTCCGAGAAGCCCTTCGGGAGTTATCGTGTTAACAAGAATCTGTACATATATAAATATATATAAGATTCGTGTTCTAGGGGCTCGGAAAAGTGTAAAAAATAAATCATATATTTTCGATTGTCAGGACAAGACCAATAGTGCATTTTTTCGAATGAAAAGGACAAAGGACAAAAATAGATGAAATAAATTTCAAAACAATGACATATTAAACAAAAACAAAGGTTTCATGATTGGAAAGATCAAAATATCAACAATAATTTAGTAATATAGTGGTCTTATTATATAATTTAAATTACAATAGAATTCCTTTAAGTAGAAATTAAAATTCAACAAATCTATTTTTATAAAATTAATTTATTGAAAATCTGATCTGACAGCAATCAAGGGTTTATTCAGATTTTGGACAACAGAGAAATGAGAGGAAAAATGGAAGATATTATATGAAGAAATTAACGAAAGATTGAAGATTTTATGGGTTTTAAGTTATTATTACGCTATGATAATTTTTTAGAGGATATATTTGATGTTGAGCAAGTCAAATACAATGACTATGAAATTGAAAATTATACAATGAAAAGTTGTAGAAGCTGGAAAGGCAAAAAATTGGGTATAGAGCGAAATGAGGAGAGTGTCGGCGGCTTCAGTCCAAATGAGTCAGATTTACTCATATAGTGTTTTGATTATTTATAGTGTATTGTAATAGCCATATTCAGATGCTCAAAATGTGTTGGGCGGGTTGAGTGAGCCCTCTTTACTCGGCAGATCTCTGATACGCATTAATTAGTGATACAGAGTCCAAAATCTATACTGGGAAGGAAGCTCCCTTAATAAGAGACATTTTTTGAATATTTTATACACGTCTTATTCATTTTGCATTGATATCTGTATGAAGAAGCATTTACTTGAATTTCATCATGTTGCATTCGTATTTTCACTAATCATATAGCATTATTGATTGTTTGATATTTGTGTGTTGTGTGCAGTGCCTTGGCTGTCACAGACGACTTCGGACGAAAGTGACAGCGTCCCAGGACCCAGTCGTGTACGTGTCGCAGAGGTGAGAGCGGGAGCGGGAGGAGCGGGGGAGGCGTCCAGGCGCCTGTCCAAGGACGACTCTCTCTCCTCGTCCAACTCGGACTCGCAGCAATCGGGCGATGAGTACAACGTATACTTTTTCGATCCAAAGACAATGGGCCCATCCTCTACTGACAAGTGCCAATCATCAGATGCTAATGCTAAGCTAGTGAGTGAATTAATATGATTTATCTATTGTTATGGGAGAGTTAACTATGAGCACTAGAGTAAAACGCATGAAGATAGTAAAATGGAAACTGGAGCAGCAGAGTACTACCTCCTCCTCTCCCCCCAAATCATAGATGTTGCAATTTCGAGATGTATAATTATGATAATATAAATCAATTTTCATTCATAATCAGATGAATTGGCAACGTTGCATCAAGCCAACAAGTCTCACTGGACTATTTTCATGCGTTCAACTCTTATACTGAACACTATTGGTTTTAACTATTAGTCTAGCTCCCAAGTCAGAATGAATAATAAATAGGTACTTTAATGATTGTTTTTTTTCAGTCCAATTACTATAATAAATAGTACTGATTATGACAAATAAAGCCACATATTTCCGAAAAAAATTCTGTATAGTCTGGTCGAGCAAATAAGATATTCTGGCAAGATGGGAAAATGACTCCAGTTTGGTTAATATTGGTTAAAAAATTACACATTTTTTCTCAAATTGTTCTATTCAGTTAGAGATCAAATTCATAATTTTTGATCGAATATTGACCAAACTGGAGTGATATTCCCCATCTTACCATAATCTCTTCTTTGCTCGACCAGATTATGGATGGCAGCGATCTGCTAGTGTCATCGACGCTTAATCTGTGGCTTTGATACCAGATGAAACTTCACTAATAGAACGTCAAGTTTTTACTGACAAAGTATTGACAAAAAGATTGGCAATTATGTCGGTTATGAAAATTTTCTTTTCAGCCTTTTCATCAATCACTACTAGGTTATTAACGACATATTTTTCCTTTTTTAGGACAGTTGGGGCGAAGCTGAATTAGCATTCGAAAATATTCAAGGCTCTACAGATCCTTGGGAAATTCTTTTCGCTCGAGCGGAAGGTCTTCATGCTCATGGTCACAGCAAGGAAGCGTGCACTCTGGGAGTGAAGCTAGCTGAAAACCTCCTTGCAAATCCTCCTGACCTTATGATCGAATTGCCTCCAGTACAAAGCAAAGGAAAACGAAGAAAGGTATATTCAATGAATTTTGAGGTAAATGCTATGAAACAAAAACATTTTTGCACTAAACTATTTTTCGAATGAAAATATATGTATCAAGAAAACTGTAGGAATACAATTCCCTACTAGAAATTATTACTTTTGTAGATATTGTGGGTATGATTGATGAGTTCATCGGTAAAAACCGAATCAGGAATATCAGTTAAGAGTTCTAGATAGTTTAATCAGTATCAAGGTCAGTTCATTTTGTTTAATAGAATGATTAAAAATTTGGCATTGGTTCTAAATGGTTTTCAAATCCATGAATAACATTTAAGGGCATATAGGTGTTATGTTAAGAGTGGATGGTAGTGGACGGCAAAGTGCCGAACGGCAAAATCAAGCCCCATAAGAACAATGTAATTTTTATCAATCTCTTGGAGCAGATAGAGCCTCTATTTATGGTAAGAATTTCACGTTCTTTATGTCATTGGAAAGAGAATTCAATTCTCCAGGGGCGTGACTTTTTACTTTTTTGATTTTAAGTTTATTTTCATAATAATTGTTTAATTAATCAACTAAAAAAGTATTGAACTCAAGTATTAAACTAAAGTATTAAAAGTATTAAATTAATTATTGAAATAAATTTGAAATCGAAAAAGTAAAAAGTCACGCCTCTGGAGAATTGAATTCTCTTCCCAATGAGATAAAGAACGTGAAATTCTGTCCATAAATAGAGGCTCTATCTGCTCCAAGAATTTGATAAAAATTACATTGTTCTTAGTTATGGGACATAATTCTGCCGTTCGGCAGTTTGCCGTCTACTACTGCCCACTTTTAATGCTGTAATTAGCAATATAAAAAGAGTGATGCTACCAATATTATTCTATAATCTTTCTGATTGAGGCAAATTTCATAAGAAGTTTTAGCAATGAATTGCTATAATATCTTACTTATCCAAATTAAGAGAGGACTCTAGTTCCAAAATGTAATTGTGAATTTAGAGTTCAATATACTTATGTATTCCTATCCTATTGCCAGGATAATTCCCACAAAAGCATAATAAGGCTTTGACTATTGTTGAGTTGTTGTGAAGGTGATATTGTGATAGTAATACACATTAAATGAAAAGACACTTTTGTCTTTTATTGCTATTGAAAGTCTTAGAAGTATTTCATTGTCTTCTATTGTCAAACCACATATTTATAAAAAAATCGAGATACCGGTTCCGATTGCAACACCATTATCAATCTCTGGTAATTCCATTTTACCGGGTTCTCTCGATTTTTTTTTATAAATCAGTGGTTTGACAATATCTCGTATTTTCATTCAATTTATGGCTTTGATGACATGGTTAATAATACTTTAATTTTAAAGCTCATTATAAAGTTTTATTTTTGTCTAGGGCTACTATCAGTGTATGTCAGTGAATGAAAGTTGATCACAGTACACTTTTTAGTGATTTTTTTAAATTTCAACACAACATGCTCCTTACTCATTAGTGTGGCATTCACCAGTGTTACACTAGAATGTCTCTAATGAGTGCGAAACATGTTGTGTTGGAATAAAAACCTACTTTAAAGGGTACTGTGATTTCAATCACTAACTTATTTTAAAGCTTCATTAGGATTATTTTTCTAATGCTGATTGACGTGTGTTGCAGCAGCAGTTGAATCCAGCGTCGCACCAGCTGAGCGTGGTGGCATCTGATACCCTGGCCAAGTGTGCCTTTCTGTGTACGGTGTTAGCCGAGAATCCCGAATACTATCATCTTGCCTTTAGAGTTGGTCTGTTTGGCCTTGAAATGGCTCGTCCCCCAGCCAGCACCAAGCCATTGGAGGTAAGTTTCAAACTCAAGTTTACAAAATAATCTTATCCCACATTTACCATCTAAGTTGAGTAAAGATTTACTTTCAACTTGGTTCATTAAAATGAGATGGTACATATGGGCCTCATTCTCATTCATATTATTCATTGTTATTATTTATCTCCTGTTTCTGCCTCCCAAATCACTTTTATTCATTTTAATTTGATTATTTAGGCTATATTATACTCCAAAGAACAAATTAAATTATTACCTACACATTAAAATTTATCTATGGCTTGACTTATGGTTTAATATCTTCCATCCAGCCATTCCATTTTATTTATCATTTAAAAGAGGCTTATTGATTTTGAAAATTATCATTTTTTAGATTTTTCATGTCATTCTACTGTAGATGGGGTTTTTATAAAAGAGGGTTCTGTTTTAACAACTTTTTTAAATCAATCAATCAATGTAATTGATTTATAAAAAATACATTCATTTCGACAAGACTATCTATTTTGCCATCTAGGAAACTTAAGCCTCAAATTCACCCACAACCCTTAGTAGGCTACTCAGTGGATGAATTAAGACATTTATCTATCTATTGTTCCACATAAGATATTCTACTATCACAATTTTATCATCCACTATCATAAATTATGCAAAGGAACCCCTATTCGAGTTTTAAAGTTTACTAAAAACCAAAGTTTTTGATTCGTCTCCTCTCATCGACTCCTGGTTATCAGAGCGGCGCGTTATCGCTTACTCCAACTAGCCACCAAAAACCCACATTAACAATAACTACCAATTTAGAATTAATTGATGTAGATATTCTTGATAACATTTTCTCTCACTGACATTACAGGTGAAACTGGCGAACCAAGAAACAGAACTAGTTAATTTACTGAAGCGTATCCCGCTGGACGAGTGGGAGCTGAGCATTATAAGGGAGCGCGCGCAGCAGCTGAAGGACGGCACGCTGCGCTCAAGGGGCGAGGCACTGCTGCCCATCAATCTGGCTGGATTTCTGCTCGATGCCCTCATCACATCTAATAGTAAGTGCTCTTTAATTGTACCATAGCTACCTTCAGTATCAGCAGGTCATGTCCTTAAAAATGAAAACTATGTAGATTAGGAAAATAGGTCCATTCAAAAGTATTGGAATTATGTTTAAATCAACTGTTTCAACAGATGCGTTTTTGTATGCGTTCTCACACTCTACTTGCTACAAACCATTGCTATATCAAGATATAATTGTCTATTTTCAATGTTTTATGCTTTTTTCTATTATAATGTTTAAAATTCTATAAGAAAAGTCGCATGGTCAAGTTTCTTGAATATTATTCTTAGGCGGGTATTACGCGATAATAGTTCTATGACATATTTCTATTATCAACATCTGTGATGATGAAATATTACCGAGTAATTAACCAAATATCATAAATGATCATATTCTATGGCATATGTTCTCCTATAGAGAAAATATTATAATATCTTTGATAATAGATGTATGACATGTATGACTATTATCGTGTAATAGCGGCCTTAGAGAAAAACTAAGTCAAAATGATTGATTTGTAACTTTACACAATGCTATCATATGGGCAGATTCTACTGACGGTGCAATTTTGCCATTCTATAAGGCATGGGCCTTCTATTAAAGAGGGATATGATCGTATTATGAGGGATATTATTGTACACCACTTGAAGAATTGAATGGTTCAGGGGAAAAACGAACAATGTAACAAATAATTGGAAATTGACTTATTATTGACGTATCTCTGGATAAGTCATTTTATTCTGTAGAAGACAGCGTAGTCAAAGCTGGCTCTAGGGAAATAAACGTTCATGGGAAGAACTAGGTCAAATTTGATAAGATAAGAATGAAATTTGATAAGAATTGAATGGAATGAAAGTTTAGTTTCTTAGCTTCTCATAAAACATCCAATGTGACATTGGACTTTTTCTATCGATTTATTTTCACTGGTTTGATCCATTTAGTGAATAAAGCTATCTTATAATAATAAAACAGCTCTTGATGGTTTGGTAATAGATTTTGTGAAATATTCCGCCATAATTATCTCGTTAGTCAAGCCCGTGCTCACTGAACGTTTTTTCTTTATTTTGATGTAAAGAAACACCTCCCGAAGTTTGTCGGTCTATTTCAGAAACACTCTGTATAAAAGATTATTTATATTATCACTAAATGATATTTTCAGATGGCCGTGCTTTTCCGCCCAATCTGCGTCAAGCATCTGATGAGGTGCTTGGCTTCGAGGCTGCAGTCGCCGCTCTCGGCCTCAAGGCCAA
Organism: Sogatella furcifera; assembly: GCA_017141385.1. NCBI lineage: Eukaryota > Metazoa > Arthropoda > Insecta > Hemiptera > Delphacidae > Sogatella > Sogatella furcifera. The sequence goes on from CM029546.1 coordinate 42,626,679, forward strand.
CATCTCTGAGGCCGATCATCCACTGCTCTGTGAGGGAACACGTCGCCAAAGGTCAGATTTTTAATGTACATATTTTGTCAAGATAATGAAAAAAATCAATAATCGTATTTAACTATTAGCCTACAAGCTTTTATTGATTGATATATAATTGATTTAAATCGTGTATTTCAGACCAACTGAATGAATATTGTAAATTAATCATGAAATTCTCTTCATTGAAGTCGTTGAATAGTTGACATTTGAAAATATTTTCTTAGTTTAATTTGCATTTCGTGTACATAATATTTTATTTTATAATTTATCCTATTAACATTTCATCATTTACATAATTTAATCTTTTGTCTATTTACCTGTTGGGTAATATGTTGGGAGTATCATTGAACTAATGTTTGTATTTAATTCTGTTGTAGGGGCGATCTGGCACTGACACTGTTGGTGTTGTACAAAGACAATCCGTGCAAGTTGGCGCGTATCATGGAAAAGCTGTTGGACCGCGACATGCACCAGCTGGTGAAGTCGCCGGTGCCGATCTCCTACTACTCGAGCAACCCGCCCGTCAAGAGCCAGTTGGGCTGTCGGCCTCCTCCTCCCCGCCCTCGCGACCAGCAGCCGGTCACTGTCATGTGCCCCTCCTCACCCCCACAGCAATACCAGCCGCACCAGCCGCCCTATATGCCTGCGCTGGTGCTTGATCCCATGGTGCTTAGTAAGTTCATGAAATTGTTCTATTTGACAGGAACTTTTATTCTTTGTGAGTTATCGACAGAGATTGTATAACCACTATTTGAACATTCAAGCCATTAATAATTCAGTGGGAGTACATCTTATAAGTTAATAAATAAAAAATTAAATGAATAAATGAAATGAGAGTACTCATTATATGGGTACTTGATATAATACACTCTATTAGAATATTTTGTTATATGATAATAATCTTCTAGAAATATGAAATTTCACTAACTAGGTGAAACGAGCAAAATTCACTTGAAACATGATATTTATCAAATTATTAGGTACAGATCTAGTTTCTCATGTAAATTGTGAACCCTCCATGAGTATTTGCACGAGTTGCCACTGCCTCTTGTTACTTACCTGTTACTTGTATAGAGACTATAATTATAGTGTGGACATTGACTGTGTCGTTTTTGATTGGTCAGCTTGTTGAAACCCGCCATACTTTTGCCAAGTCTTATAATATTTATACATTGAAAAGACAAGTGAATCATATTTTATGTTGAAGTGAAAAATTTCCAACCTAAGCTTCGCCTTTGCCGCTTCGCCAGAGTTATTTTCTATCGAATAGTTCAAAGTACCTAATACTAGAAGTAAAGATACAATTTTTGATTCCTGAGAATTGATTTACAGCGTCGTTTCTTTTGGAAAATGAGCTTTTGGAAAATGTTTGACAAATGAGCTAATATTCCAAATCTTACTATTGAATCTCAACAGAATTTGAAAGTTTAGCAAATCTATGGCGGCTGGCGGAAAAATTTTCAATCTCAGCATACTGCTATGAAGCGGCCACACTATGATTATACAGTCTCTATAGTTACTTGTATTTGTTTTCCTAATAGTCGCATATGATCGTCTTTGTGCCGCTGGCTTTGAACAATCTATTGATTTTAACTATGTCTAAAACCTAGATGATGTAAAAATGTCGATTTTTTGCTGTTTAGACGGCACGAACGGAAGTGGAGCGGGAAGCCGTCCTCACAGCTGCAACAGTGCCGAACTGGAGCAGGGATTCGCCGGTGGCCTGCCCCCTGCACCGCCAAACTCCAACACCGCCTCCACGCCAGTTATCACCTCCTCCAGACCTAAAGAGTCATGCGCGTAAGTTGATAACAGTTCAATTATGCGACTACATTCAATTAATTCGAAATAAGAAAAATATTGTTATATCGTTGATAATCTTGAACATATGTTGAAAAGCTTACAAAAATTTTATAGAAGGAAAAGTATAGATTATAGAGAATTATATATAGCCCAGTCAATGAGTGCAAAAATATACCCGTTAGGGGAAATAAAACATATGAGGCTAATTTTTCACCATCAATTACTATCATATGGACAAGTGTTTGCCAAAAGTCCCCACCCCTACCCCTCTTGCTTCCCCCCCAGCACCCCCTCAAAGTTTCCATTTTAAGGATTTTTTAATTAAATTTATCTCAGCAACCATTGAAGATATAAAACCAAATTTTTTCTCATTATTTAGAGAATCAAATTCTCTTCATTTCATACCATTAACATTCCACTGAAGCTCCTGTGGCTCAAGAATTATACAAGAAAGAATGAGAGAAACTCCTAAATTTATGCCTGAAAACTCCATTATTTTTCAAATAAAAGTTTACAGGCTCGTTCTACTGAAAAATGTCTCATATGAAACTTGTAGAACTTTCCAAGACCTACATTTTGAATACTAGGAACATATATTTTGCTCAAATGTAAGGGGGGAAAAAGTCCGTTAATATGCGATAAATACTCTCTGGCATGTCAAATAACACGAATTGAGGAAAATTCATACGGAAATAATACATTTGGAAAAAAATATATAGAGCTGATTTTTTCCACATCGATAACTAGCATATCGGCAAGTGTTCTGCCAAAAGTCCCCACCCCTACCCCTCTTGCTTCCTCCCCAGCAACCCCCCAAAGTTTCCATTTGTATAATTTTCTTATATTGCATGTATCTCAGTAACAATTGAAGATAGGAGAACGGAATTTCTCTCATTATTAAGAAAATTTAACTCTCTCTATTTTATGTCCTTACCATTTCACTCTAGCTCCTGTGGTTCAAGAGTTATATTCGGCAGAATGGAGGAAGCCCCCAGATTTATGCCTCAAAATTTCATTCTTCTCCTAATAAAAGATCACAGGATTGATCTACTAAAAATGTGTCATTTAGAGCTTGTAGAACTTTTCAAGACCTACATTTTGAGTAAAAGAAACATATATTTTGTTGAAATTCAACGTGTGTAAATGTCCGTTGAAATACGATAAGCACGATCTCGGAAGCGCTCGGCGGCTGGCCAGAAATAGTCTGTCGAAGTGAAGAAGAAACTCTGGAAAAATGGAATTTTCCACAATTCAAGACTAAATTCATCATTTTTCGAACAATATTGACCGAGCTGTAGTCATTTTTCCATTTTCCCAGAGTGTCTTCTTTGCTTCAACAGACTATTTCTGGCCAGCCCCCGAGCGCTTCCGAGATCGTGCTTATCGTATTTCAACGGACATTTACTCACGTTGAATTTCATCAAAATATATGTTTCTTATACTCAAAATGTAGGTCTTGAAAGGTTCTACAAGCTCTTAATTAGACATTTTTAGTAGATCAATCCTGTGATGTTTTATTAGGAAAAGAATGAAATTTTGAGGCATAAATCTGGGGGCTTCCTCCATTCTGCCGCATATAACTCCTGAACCACAGGAGCTAGAGTGAAACGTTAATGGCATGAAATGAAGAGAATTTGATTCTCTAAATAATTAGAAAAAATTTGGTTTTATATATTCTATGTTGCTGAGGTAAATTCAATTGAAAAATCCTCAAAAATGGAAACTTTGAGGGGGTGCTGGGGGGGAAGCAAGAGGGGTAGGGGTGGGGACTTTTGGCAGAACACTTGTCTATATGATAGTAATCGATGGGGGAAAAATTAGCCTCATATGTTCTATTTCCCCTAAAAAACACTCATTGACTGGACTAATATGTTTCTACATGTAATTCATTCGAAAAAAGAGAAAGAAGTTGTTACATTGTTGATAATCTCGAACAAAAAATGTTGGAAAGTTTAGAATAGTAGTTTATACAACGGTTGTATAATGGGAGCCTTTAAAGCATGAGGTGAGATATGAGTTAGAGCCACGAGCAGCGAGCAAAGCGAGCGTAGCGAGTGCTCTAAGTATCTCACGAGTGCTTTAAAGGCCTAATACAACCGTTGCATACACTATTTTATCTACAGGATGTTCCGAAAATAAGACATTTTTCTTAAAATTACATATTATACTGTACTTAGTGAATTATGTGTTTGTGAGTGCATCAGGTCTCACCACAAAAGGTCTGAGAAGCAAAATTTGTAGGTATGAAACTTGCAGAGCAGTTGGTAGACTAGCTACCCATACAGAGTGTTCCAAAAGTAAAATGTTTCCATTCATGTTGAAATTAATCAAAAGAAGAATTGCTGTGTTGTTATGCAGGCTATGTTTGAATAAAAGACTAATTAGCTTTAATCACACCACACGTTTCTTCCTTGATTTTATTATTTGAATAGCCTAAATTATAATAATCTATTATATTATATTATTATTATCTAATAAATTTCAACCGCTGTCAAAGACCTGGACATAGAAATAAATGGAATATTTGCATGTTATTTCCATAGAATAACTGTTTGGTGGTGTTCTCTATAATTCTCCACGATTTTAATTCTCCATTGGATTACATTCCAATATTGGAAATTAAAGGCCTGGTAAGGCTATATTATAAGTTGAAAAACAACAACATCCATTCCAACATATATAAGGGACTTATACATATTAGACTTGACCCATATACTGTAATAGGCTACCATAACACAAAGGACTTCAGAATCATGATATCTAAGCCATCAAAGTAGGCTATTTCGGCAAAATATTTTGATTGAATAATTATATAATTATTAACCTTTATTTGAATCATGTTATTTTTTATTACAGTGTATGATAATTGTAATAATTTGTTAAGATAATAATTATGATAACGAATAATAAATTATGAAATTTAGGAAAGAAATAGCACAGATTCTGCCTAGTTTTTCTTGCCTGGTTATAATAATATTAATAATATGATTTGTGTAATTTTATCAATGAGATTATGAAGAGCTATAATCTTACTTCCAATTAAAATTTGTTTGTGATTCAACACTAATTAAAAAAAATACAGATTACCGGTATCATAAAAGCAGAGATTAATCACAATAACGATGGGAATTCGTTACTTGCATTGTCAAAAAATTACAGGGAGCATGGGATTCGAACTCGCGTTCACAGAATGCCAGTCCACGATTCTCCCATTGAGCCAGACCGGTTTTCACTAACATTGCAGAAAAAAGATGCACGAATATGTAGTTGTGTCAGAAACAATAAGTAGAACAAATAATAGAGAAAGAGATGTTTACATTCACAAGAGGTAGGCTATCTCAGTTCTCAGTAAGTTTAAAAGGAATTCAAAATTTGATGATCAAAATAATTTTTTTAATCAAATATGATACGTTTGAGCTTTAATTTTTTTCATTTCTAGGAACTTTACAATGCTCGATCGTATTAAGTTTAAGCTGAGTTTATTCTGAGCAATGCAAAACTTGTTTGAAATACCCAAACTTATAATAATTGCTTTTTGAACACATGCCTACTTACTTACTGCTTTATCTGGAAACAAGGTATAGGCTACATCTGTCAAGAAATTCTCTGTTATAGATGAGCTAAGCTCATAAATAAGCTTATTGTAGGTTGATATTTCAGCCTGCTTTCTAGCGAACAAACTAAAAAAGACAGTTGAGGATAATCAGCTATGTTGGTTATTTCTAATAATCAAGACTATAATGTATTTATTGATAGTATCTTCATTCAGATAAGCTATAACTAACATTATTAGTTTTAATTTTACTTACTTTTGTTCATAGATGTAGGCTACCTATCTTATCTGGTGCCTCATCCAAGTACTTTTTTATTTCACCTGAGGAGAATACTTTTGATTATTTGCTTCAATAATTTTCGGATTTTCTTTACTTTAGACCATTCAAATTAACTAACTAATCAAATAGGTAAATTGAAATATTGACGAACAGATACCGGCAGACAACGCGATGTTGCAGTTTTAGGGTTAAAAAATTAGACTGCTTATTGTTTTTATCAGCTGGTATCGTAATGGAACATGCGGAATGAATTTATTGAATTGTGGACTGTATCGTTAAGTTTCTCCTGTATCGAAAAACGCTCATTACAACACGGTTCTGAGATTCCGTTTTGAAGTAGTAGTCATTTCGATTTCGATTGTAAAACTGAAATAGGAATTTTTCGACACATCCGTAGATAAAACATTTTATAGAAAGAAAAGTACACATTATTTATAGAAAAACATGTAACAGAATTCCAAGAAATACAAGTGAATCAAAGTAAAGTATGCAGTATTACAGTGCTAAATGATGGTGCTATGAGACTGTCATGATACTTTTTACCCAAACTATATTCACCTTAATAAATGAAACTTGAAATCATAGTACCCTTTTTAGTAGTTTTTATTTGAACAAAATAACTCTTTGAACATCAACATTAATTTATTAACATACATTGATAGTAGCCCTAGACAAAAAGGAAATACTCGCCTTGTATGAAAAATGTGACAGTAACAATAATTGAATAATCAATTAGAATACCCAAAGAAAGCTGTATGATTAGAACTAAGGACTTCTGCTTCTGAAATTATCACCCAAAGAACTAAATAGCGGAATGAAATTCGTTGAGAATGGAACTGTTTGAAAATACAATTTTACTGAGACAGTTTTACTAGATTTCCTCAAAAGAGTTCACTCACAATCATAAGATTCGTGACATCTTACATATATAAGGGTACATATTTTAACAGAGTTCTACATATTTCTACATATTTTTAAGAGTGCTGATAGACTATCAATGGCCGTTTCCACCACTTCCGTTTAAACCAAATGTAACTAAACCTTGGTTGAAATTGTGATTAGACAGTTTGAACAAAGCTAAATTCTGTTACACCAAGTTGAAACGGAAATAAACTGGTCTTAAGTTGTGTGTCCAAGGCTTTCAATTGCTTTTTGATTCGCTACTTTCAATAAAATGAAAAAAAATCTGCATAAATTATACAGTAATAATATAAATCAATGCCTTCCAATTAGATTTTTTTATTGAATGGATTCAACTTTTCAGAAAGAGTTGTGCAATCGAAATCTTCCATGTTTTAATATTCACAATGAATAATGAGTCTTGTGTATCTTATCAAATGTATCAATTTATTCAACTCCGTATTCGATATTCATTCAATGAAATTACAAAGATATTGAAACATAGACAAAATAAAAAACTTATTCACTTTCCAATTTTGATTAGTTGATATTAGAAATCACGGGTACTAGAAGACATTCTAGTATTCTAGTTGGTATCCGTGTTAGAAATAAAGGTCATCTTCGCACTTCAAATTCAAACTTTATAGTGGTTCTTCAAAAACAAAAAAATATTTTAACAAAACGTTCAGCTGAAACACAAGAAACCAATCACCTTCAAGGAAACTCCTGTATTAATTGAACCTTGAATTATGATACACAAGTTTAAAATTGAAAGACAACTGTGTACACACAGCTTGAGACTGGATCACCCTTGACATATTTCTACATGAAGTTATGAAACTTATTTTTTCTTTTTGAAGAAAGTGTTTTCTTGGTCCTTGGCGAGCCGTTGTGTGTTAATATTCACTGGGGTATATTTCCCCATTGAATATTTTTCTTTATATGTGAAATTAGGTTGAATAACACTTATAATAATGGTGAATTTGATTTTAGTATCGGCAGAAGAGGCAAGCGAGCATGTCCATCTGTTCCGAACCAGCCGTCGGAGGCAGGCGCACACTTCACCTTTGAACTGGCCAAGACGGTGCTATTGAAGGCGGGCGGCAGCAGTTCCACCTCGCTGTTCACACAGTCCAATCAGGCGCATCACGGGCCGCACCGCGCCCTACACATGTGCGCCTTCCAGCTCGGCCTCTACGCACTCGGCCTGCACAACTGTGTCTCTCCCAACTGGCTCAGTCGCACCTACTCGTCGCACGTATCATGGATTACAGGTACACAATATTCATTGCTTTTCTTTTCCGCTGCTCTATTTTGTTATTTTCTGTAGCCCTTCTACCTCATTGAATGAGATGACTAGTTATTATCAAACCAACCAGACCTGAGCCAGCCAGGTCACACGAATATTATTATTATTATTATTATTATTATTATTATTATCATCAAACCATAGATTTATTAAAAATCGAGATACCGGCTTCGGTCGCCACAACATTTTCAATCTCTGGTAAACTGAGTGAATTGAGTTACCGAGTTTCATTGAGTAAACTGAGTTTCATTTATAATCGAGATACCGGTTTTGGCCGCTACACCATTATCAATTTCTCATAAACTGACTTTTGAACTGAGTTTACCAGGGATTGTATTATATTACATTTATCTGTATCGTCAAAGTCTGATATATTGTTGATTTCTTTCAAGTATACTATCGTTTCCTGTGATGTTGTATTACTTTGCTACAAATGATGTGATGTGTTTGCAGGACAAGCAATGGAGATAGGCGCGCCTGCGATCTCGTTTCTGATGGACACGTGGGAGGGGCACCTGACCCCGCCCGAGGCGGCCAGCATAGCGGATCGCGCGTCCCGCGGCTGCGACGACAACATGGTGTACGCGGCCGCCGAGCTCGCACTCTCCTGTCTGCCCCACGCGCATGCCCTCAATCCCAACGAGATCCAGCGTGCTATTCTACAGGTAGACATTTTATTATTATGTTTCCTATAATTTTTCGCTTTCTCAGCAATAATTATTGTTATTTTTCTTATTTCATTAAGCATTAAGATCAGAAACATCACCTTCGTCTCAATATAGTAAAAGAGCCAAGCTTTATAAAATATTTAAAATTCTCTGCTGTATATGTTGTATATAATCATATGTTCATTATATTGCTGTTGTACATGAGGAAAGAAATGAAAGAGAACATAAATATACTGTACAGTATACTGAACATTGTATACTGTACAATAAAAATGTATAATTCAATTGAATTGGCTCAAGAATTAACTCCTGTTTTTTTCTAATCTAAGATCTTCAGCTCAATTACTTTTTATTCCTGAGTCTAGCTATAAAGTAGAAGAGCACACTACATTATACTACCATATGATTTCATTCGAATTGTAGTTTTTGTTGAAAATGATTTATTAATGCAATATTCTTTAAAAATCTAGACTCCGTAAGGTAGTATCTGTAGTTGAAAAATTAATCTTGGACTGATTTGTAACTATGACATCGAATTGTGAGTATATAAGCCAATGAATAAAGACATTCAAAATCAATTCAATGCATTTACATGTAAACATTCACTGTTATGATGTAATTTGGTATTTTTCTGTTTTCTGCCAATGCTTACTTTAGCATGTCGTTTCCTCCGTCTCATACTTTAAACTGGTTGAATTGCAGTGCAAAGAGCAGAGTGACCTGATGCTTGAACAATCGTGCCTGACCGTGGAGAATGCTGCCAAGGAAGGAGGCGTCTATCCAGAAGTCCTCTTCCAAGTTGCCAAGTACTGGTACGAGCTGTTTGTTGGGGTGAGTACTACTCAATATACAATATTATTCAACTGAATCTTTTTTTTTATTTATTCCTTGAAAAAGCATTACAACAATTCACAATGTACAAATAGAACAGCAAAATGAATCAATAATAACAAATGCAAATAAACATAAGGAGCTACTTCCCCAAAAGAGCAAGTTTGAGCTTGGGGAAGGAGCAGCCGCACTTTGACTACCGTACTTACTTATTATTAACATTCTACACAATATACATTAACAACTGAAATCAATTACTTTCAAAAAACAAGATAAATTAGTTATGCTACAATAGATTAATATATTTACATACAAAATGTGTTACTACATGCAACAAATTTTCTTTATTATAATGAATTATATTGACCTGATATTACCTAGTGAATAACATGATATAAGATGAAATATGAAATGAATCTATTCAACTGGAATAATAATACTATCCTAATGCATTCCAGAGATTCTGGGCACTATCCCAGCCATGAGAGTTAACCAGATACTTTTTCAAATGTAATCCAAAGTTTTTTGGGCGAGTAAACCTCTCAAATTACTTGGGAGAGTATTAAAAAATAGTGGGGACAAATAGATGAAGCTACGCTGACCGGCAGTAGTCAATAATCTAGGAACAGTAACCAGACCTCACCCTTCCCGTCTTGTAATAGCACAATCCGTTCTATTGATGAAGTGATAGCTTCTTATAATATAATATGATATGTTTCAAGTAAATCTGTCGGATCGGTAGAACTGAAAATTCCAAAAAAGCCGATCTTGTTGCATACATTCTATTCTTTTTCAGTATAATTTTTAATATTGAATTTTGTATTGTTTTATTGGTTTTAAAACATTTGTGTATGCATCACCCCAACCCACAATACCATATTGGAGCAACGACTGTGCCAGCGCATAATACACTACCTTCATGACTTTCATAGGCAAAACAGAACGCAACTTGACAAATGAATAAATAAGTTTTCTAGAACGTGTAGTAAGCTGTGACAAATGTACATCCCACTTTAAATGCTGATCAACCATTACTCCAAGATATCTAATACTGCTAACCTTCTCTATTTTGTTACAATTAAGTGAACACCCTAAATCTACATGACTAAGACAATTTGGAGAATGCAAAGCAAGAAACATATTAACTGGCTGATTTTGTATATTCAAGGAAAAAGAAATGTACTTTGTTTTTGTCAAATTTAGAGTCAGTTTTCTTCTATCAAGCCATTTTTTTACTTCTTCCAGTCCTCTAGCAGCTGAGTCATATGTGCTAGCCCAGTTTTCTTCATGAAAAATTAAAACTGCATCGTCTGCAAAGGACAATATTTTTCCATTGCTTAAATTAAGGTTACAAAAGTCATTGATAAGAAAGAGACAAGGTCCAATCACTGTTCCCTGTGGAATTCCCATTTTAACAAATTTATATTCACTAGTGTTATTGACTCTGACACACTGTTGCCTATTCCTTGAATAATGCAAAAGCATCCCATTGCCACATCCCCTAGCCTGAGGCTACGGAGGCAATCAAGTAGACGATTATGGCAAACTGTATCAAAGGCTTTCGCAAGATCGAGAAAAATAGCTAGTTGTTTCCTTCCTGCATCTAAGTTTAAGATTGTTTCTTGAACAAAAGCAGCAATTGCTTCCTGTGTTCCCATTCCCTCTCTAAAACCAAATTGATTTTTTGACAGAATATTATTCACTTCCAAAAATACCTGTCTCTTTACACATTTTTCAGTTATTTTAGCCAGATTCGAAAGTAAACTTATAGGTCTATAATTAGTAATTTTCCTTTTGTCTTGTGATTTAAATATTGGTTTTACTACAGTTGTTTTAAAAGAATCTGGAAAAATTTCTTGATCAAAACTTACATTAATAATGTGTTTGAGTGGAGAGGCAACAATACCTTTAACAGATTTTAAAACAGATACAGTAATGCCATCATGACCAGGCCCAGATGCACCCCTAAGACTCTCAATTGCCTCCATATATTTAAATATAATCCTATTCTACTATCTGTAAGCTGTTATTGAACATGTAAATTCATGGAGTTTCATTCTTTCTAGGATATATTATGTTCAATTATATGAATAGCAGTGTGTGAATAAATTAATGAAGTTTGAAATATAGAAGAATTATTGATAGCTGGAATAACATTATTTTTTTTTACCCTATATGTATTATTCAGGACAAGACAGTGCCTTATGGCTCGTACTATACTAGCTTTTTTAGTCAAGTCGCATCGATCAAGAAGATAAGATAGATAGATAGATAGATAGATAGATAGATGGATAAAGAATTTATTGTTCTCTTAATACAATGTTCAAATCATATAAATTCATAGCTATAAAAAAAAAGTACATTGCATTTATTTATTTATTCTCTGAACATATTAATTAAAATTATTACAAAACTACGAGAGTAGTAATAGAATCGAAAGAGCAACTTTCACGCTCAAGATTCAAATTCAAACGCACCAGTCGGCCAATTTTACATATTTTTTTGCATTGTGTCGATTTATTAATTGAAGAGTAAATGAATAACAGTAATTTGTATGATCGTTATGTATAGCACACACCTGGCGGCGAGCAGATGATCGAGCTGGAACAAGCGGCAGCCGACGACGGTTCAGGAGCGGGGGGAATGGCGCTCGTCGACCCAAGCATGCTGCAGCCGCCTCCGACCGCGCCGCCCCCCACCTCCGGCATGCCGCCCTTCCACTCGCCGCCCATCGGCGTGCCCTTTGCTGTGGCGCCGCCCTACGCCTTCGCCATCCACCAGCCGACCGCCACATTCCAACTTGCAGCCACCACCACGCGCCACATTGCCACACTGCCTCCCAACCAGATCACCTACCACCACCTGCCGCCCCCGCCCTCCTTCCAGTACCCGCCCCACGCTGCCAACCAGCCCCCGCACCCACAACCTCACTGCATCAACTACTACAACATGCGTCCGCCCCACCACATGATGCCCACCACTACTATTCATGTCAGTAAAACCCAATATAAACCCAAATTGTTCACAATGTCTTGAGACAAAGTAATCCACACGGGTTACTACTGATGCGATTATTAACCATAGCAACGATACGACACACAGTCTGGACGAAAAAATTACTGACACACACGCGCACGTAGTTTTGCAAATGCTATGAGATGTCGGTCGTGGCTAACGTAGTCACCTTATACTTACACGCTCACTTTAGCATAAATTTTGTTTATTTTGTCTCAAATCATCGTGAATAGATATAGTATAGAGGGTATAGTTGCTTTGCTAAGGGCTACTCTCAAAAATACCTTTTACTAGGATAAACAGCCAATATATTTCATCAAACACGATATTTTCCTAAAATAACTTTGACATTTGAAAGCCTCTACTTTCATTCCTAAATTATATTTATAGCTTAATTAGGCAATTTCATTTTCTTTCCTATTCTGAAGTGAGGGACGTTAATTTATACATTGATTCACACAATTAATGTTTCAAAATTATTTCAATGTCAAATTTCCAAATAATTTATATCATTATTATTGATAATTTTGCTATTTTCGCCTATAATTTTCCCTTTATCTTCCAAATTATTGAAAATTATTAGTGTTTAAGTGTTTGTTTTGAGTGAAAATTTGTGACTGTGAAGGAAAAACAACATAACCTAGATTATTTATTATTTGTATTGTATTCTAAATTGGAAAAGGGACAGTTTTGGGCTTGAGCCTGTTGAACCTTACCATTAAGTATCATTTGTAAATTGAATAAATGAATAAATGAATTAGACAACTACTAAAATTGAGGAAAAACTTGGCATAGCCTGTACTATTTCTCTCCCAAAAATGTTATTAGTCAATATTTTCCAAATGAGGTTAAGATATCATAACACCGCTAAAACACATAATTTTCATAAACAAATATTGTCATCCATCACCTCAGTAATTAAAACTGCTTGAATCTAGTATCGTGTTTGTTGCAGTTTCATAAGTTTGAGCCTATTTCAATGTGATTCTCATGTGTGTATTTTAAACATTTTTGTAATTGTGCTGCAGGTCACTCCAAACCAAGGTCAAATAGTGCTTGACTCCCACTTCGCAGGCCATTGCTCAGCAGGCAATCGTAACGGTGGTCATTCATTGATCAGCCGTCTTCAACCTCCGCAGCAGGTTCCGTAATTATCTCAACCCTCAAACACTCATTGTTAATTTCGTAATACATACTTATATGAAATTATACATTTCACCAGTGATCATTGTTCAATGAAGTTTCAACAAATTTTATTTAATTATTGTTTCAACGTTTATCCTAATTAGTTCTGCTATTTCCTGTTTTCAAACTGTTTTATTTAAATTTGATAAGAATTAGAAACAGAACTATTAGTATAACAAACAATAATTCATTCTCTACAACTTTTTGCCAACTTATATCTCATACATAAATTATAACTCAATTATTGAATTTATTTATCAAATATTATGGTATTTCCAAGCATATCTACAGTATAACGCGAGGCTTCTCCAATCACTGCCGTTCATAATTACTGTAAACTTTACACTTTTATCAGAAAGGATGTTGTGAAGTTATCCACTTAGGTAAGAAACAAAGGTCCAAAGTTTATTTCTTAAGCTCTCCAAGCCATCACGATGATATGCCCTGAGTTTGGAAACTTAAATGTGGTATTTTAAATAAACTTTATGGATCTGGACAACCTTTGTTTTCAATTACCTAAATTAGTTTTTAAACTCTTGTGCCCTCTAAATTATTTGTTTATTAAAGTATATTCTGTAAAATGAGCTGATCACTTACACCTAATTTTTGTTATTTAATGTTATTTTTGTGTTACAATGTTATTCAGTGACATCAATGCTAATGTTTTAGTTATTGTTTTAGGTGCATAGACACCAGTTCTTACCGCGTGGCAGTTGCGCTACCTGTTGGCGGCGTGCCAGAGTGGCATGCTGGCGCTGGAGACTTGGTACGACGGTGCACGACGACCGGCCTCTGGTGCTACATGCCCGCAACCCGCTCTACGGAGAGGATGAAGTATGTTCGCGTCTCTAAGAAACCCGGTTAGGGGCATTAATACACATGTTTTAATAGACAATAGAAAAAATACCCTACTTCCTATCTGGATGCACTAGTAGGAAGTAGATTATTATTAGCATTATTATTTTAATATCACAGCCTTAGATTCAGTATTTAACAATATTAGAACTAATATCCAAATATACAGTATCGATGGAAACTTGGTTTACTAGATTTGGTAAATTTCTAGAGAAAAGTTTCGTTTTAAAGCCAACAACCATTGGTCAAACGTTTCTTACGAACTATGTGTTGGTCGCTTGTATTCTGAGTCCCTGAGAGAGTGCACAATGCATATAAAAAACAAATGCTATTTTTAAGTGTTTATACATGGAAGTGTTGACGAATGTATTTTATTAAATGAAAATAACATCTTTGTCTTTTCATTTAATATTTTGGATAACTACTACAATATCACTCATAAACTACTCAAAAAGTATTTTTCATTATTGACTTGTTTACACTGAACTAGTTTGTATCTCTTCAGCCATCAGGGCCATCAGAGCTTGAACGGCGAGTGATATATTTACACATTTATAAAACTGTGGTTTCGATAAAATTTGATTCATACGTATATGGCTGTACAAAGTAATTATAAAAGTTGATAGATTTACTGTAAACTTGCTTAAGTTTATTCGATAAACTGAAAATAAATTATTGTACATTTACCAGAGATTGTTTTAGCAACCAAAAACGGTATCTGTATATAGTTGATAAATTTGTTGTTATGACAATTTTACTGTACTTTCTATTTAATATGATTCAATAAGATTTCGTGCAAATGAGCGGCGATATCTCAATAATCATAATATAACTTATCTTCCTGAATTAAGATACGTTTTCTCTTTGTACGACAGTGTCTATTGTTAATAGAAACCGTGATTGGCTTCCAACTGTTCGACTGTGGCCGACCGTCGGACCTTGTCGTAAAGGAACAACACTCTTAAAATTGAACAGTTCATCACTAGCCACGGGTTGGCAACCTAACATATTATTGGTTTGTTACAGGCACGCAATACTTGGTGCAGTTCTGCGCACACAGCATAGTGAGTCCAAGTTCGTGCTGCACGATGCGGCCCTGGGAGGCGGCGCACTACTTGGCACGTAACAACCCTGCACTCGTCGTGCAACACCTCAGGTCGGTTCCCAGCGCCTCTCGTGCAAAAGTGCCATAAAATGTGAGTCAACCTAAACATTCTCAACTCATTTAATTTCATATTTTATTTAAGCTTTCCTATTGTTTTGTATTTTTTGCGTTATATCAACGCTCCAAAATTAAAATTGATAATTTTCTACCTGACTGTATTTTTAGAGTGGAAATCGTCTGGTGAATCAAAGATTTACACATAACCTGAAACGTACGCAAATTTTATCGCAATGAAACAGTTAAATTTCGTGTAGGCCTGCAAATAATGTCTTAGGAAATTGTCTTCATTGAGCCAATAGTACACTGAATGTGTGATGTTTGAACAACTTACCTGAAATTTGACATCATCCATGGCCTTGTATATGTATACTCGCTGGATGAACTTCTGAGAGTCAGCTTCAACATGTTTCCCATCATAAAAACTATACGATAATGAACGTCATTATTGATTCAGTTGATAAACTGAATGCTTCAAAGCACGTATAACAGATATAACTTATTGAAATTATTCATTATTATTTTAATTTGCTCATTATGTAGGTATATTCAGCGTATGCACTCGAACTTTATCATCTGACTGCGGCTGATTATGAAGACTGTGTCGATTGTTTGTTTCGCCAGCTGCATCTCCAGATAACACCAGAGGGAAATACGCAGTTCAAAGAATGGCTGCAGTCTATTAGAAGGTGCACGTTGTATGCTATGACTATCTCATCTCATTAATTTTGTACTGGGTATTGCTTGGTCTCTCGGTGAGGGTGATCTATCCGTTAGGGTCTCCACCATTAAAGCCATAAGAATATTTATTATTTATCTCGCTTCATTTCCTTAATGTACTTTCCGAAATCACACCGCGCACAGACATGATGCTCATAAAGAATTGAGTTACTATACTTTCATATAGAATAAAGCTTATTTTAGAAACGTGTCACTAGATAGCAGCACTACGACAAAAGCTCTTTTTCGCCCTACCTGTATGTACAACTTTCCAAGCTAGATTTATGTTTGGGAAATTGTTAAGTACAGAGAATCAAAGATCAGCTGTTCTGAATACGGGAACAATCATTTTGATGACAGCACTAATCATCATTACAATGATAATTACAGCACTGAAAATCTTGTCCAGTCAGTTTTTCCAAATTCCAACGTATGAATCCAACGAGTCGAACAAGCCACCATGAAAGTTCTCTGAGTGCGGGAAGGTGTTAGTTCTTGTGTTGAGGTTTAGTGTTGGCTTCAGCGCCGATGTTTTCAGTTTTTTGAGGCTTCAATATAAATCCTCTCAGACTAGTATGACAAAATGTACACATCTGTGTGAAGGTTTTCATATACTCATAACTATTTTTCCAAACTCTCGCCTAAACGGCTTTCGTTCATAAACATAGATTATACAATATTATAGATTATTATAAAAACGCCTTCCCACACCTACAGTAAATATACTATTACTATTCATAGGATTTCATTAGGCCGCGAGGTGCCTTCGTAGTTTCGGAAATCACCCTATTTTTTCCTTCATCCTATATCAACCATTTGGAAATACCATAATAACCAATGTTGATCTGGATTGCGATACAATTAGTTTTATCCTAATGATTTATAACCAATTCATAATGATTGAAATGGTATTGCTTGATTAGTAAATTATTTGTTTGATCTAGTAGGCGTGAAAAGTTTTTAATCTGTGATTCTTTAATTGCAGGTCTCAAGTCATGCAAGAAAGATCTGTGAGTCAGATCACTCATGGTTCTGCAGGACCAACAGTAAATGACAAAGGACAGAAATAGGTGCGTATCATTCATACGGTGGTATGGTGGGCTGAAGGCGGAGCTTGGGGGGAGCTCTCCCGCCCCACAACCTCCTTCCTGAGCCGGAGTTGCCAGCATTGCCCAACCTCTGGACTTCTTGAAATCACCCGCCTGTCAACACCTGTTTTAAATTAATTTAGATTTTCTCAGACGCTTTTTCAATAGCAGTTTCCCTGAACTTTCGAAAATCGACCAGTAAATTCCGTTTTCAATGTAGCACATGAATATACACCGCACGAATATTTCGCATGTGCTGTATGGTCTTGCTACTCTGTTTCACAATCTAGTAAATACGCGTCTTTATAGGTAGCAAATTATAATTAATAATGCATTCTACTAGATTGTCATGCATCACCTTTGAGCGAATTTTAATTTAGTTTGTGAAAATTTAATCCAAACTGCTGTCAAAGCAGTGGCGTTATGTTTATTTGGCAATTAAGCGCCGTCTCTCAAGCAACTTATCTGCGTAGATGGATCTTCGTAACTAGCGTATTAATTGATATTGAAAGTCGGAACTAGTAAATTTATTTGTTATAGGATCATATAATTATTTTTAATGAGAAATTCGAGGGAATTTGAAGGTTTATTAATTTTGAGGTTCGTTGAGTTTCAACATGGAATATAGTTGAACTAATTTTTTTATAATTAATATAGTAGCTCACTTATATTTATTTTTATGTTTGTTATTGTAAGTTTTGTTCCCGCAATATCTGTTTTAGTGACTACTTAAATTCCAGTTCATTTCATCTGTATTGCTTTCAAATATTCGTGAAACATCTACTATGTGGATATTATCATCAGTTTTATTAATTCCTTGAATTAATTCGTCCGGTGTATTCAAATTTGATTTACTAGTACCTACATATTCTTTTAAAAATCATTATTCTGATTCATACTTTATGATATTATGCGTATTAATGTATTGAAATTGATTAAAATTCTGCTCTGATATTATTTTGTTTTCTACATTAATGACTTGATATTTCCATGTATCCAATTTTTGTGGTAGCTTCTAGAATGAAATTTATCAAAAACTATAGTGTAGTTCGTTACTTTTAAATTTCAACAGCTCGATTAAATATAATTTTATCCCGACGGTTTTATTATTTTCATTTTAAAACTTTTGTTTTAATTTCTCCAAATTATAATAAATAATTTCTAATAGAACTTACGTTACTGATGAAGAATCAATAACGACCTTCATCTGCATCTGACGTTAGTTCTATTCAGAACATTCAATAGCCAATTTTCATAAATTTGAGTTCGATCTTGTATTTCGAAACTCATTTTCAAGAACAATGGCGGAAATATTCAACCATTATAACATGTTGCGTAAGATTAAGTAATTTTCCATTATTGATGACTCACTCTAACTCAACTTGAAAAATCCACAATTTATTTTGTTGTTCATGATTATGCAGGTTCCCTTGCTTATTTCACTAAAATGTCCATTGTGAGATATCTTGAAACTCATCCTTGCTCAAAATTCACTTGTATTCTTGATCGTTGTATGTACCGTTCAAATTCAATTTTTTCTCCATTTAAAGAATGAATAAAATAATTGTTCATTCGAGAAGTTGGTATCTACTGTTTTTGATATTATTTTCTTGTGTAATTGGAGAGAGGTTTTAACCATTAGACTCCTCATAAATGATACTCATGTTTTCCAATTTTTCGTTTTTGTGAATTTTCGTGTTTGAATGCGATAAACATATTGCCTTCTTAGTCTTCATCTTTTGTCAATATAAATAAATTGATTGTAACAATTAAGTGTCTTAATCATATTGCCTTACAGAAGCTTGATTAGTTTTTTTGTTCTCATTGAGTTCTCAATAATATTCAATATTACTATTTTTATCAACAGCTTAGATCAAGAAATTTATTGAAGTGAATAGCACTTTTAACGGTTCAATTGTCAATTTTGTTCTACTCTGTACTCATTAAATATCAGTTTACATGCAGTTAGTCTTATTCAAATAATGTAGTAATGCATTTCATTCTTATCAGTCAATAGCTATGCAAGGGCATTTACATTTCAATAGTAACTTATGGATTAGACTTCACTTATAAAAAATCATCAATTCATTTTAAAAGTAATGAACTTGACATGAGTTTGTCTTCCTAACGTAAATTAGAATTGATGTTGATAATATTAGTCTTCTAGAGTAAGTTCAGATAACTGCGAAACAAATTAGATAGTGGTACAAACTGAATTATACCGTGAATGTCAAGGTTTTGTTTTAGGAAAGTGCCATTCTAAGGAAACTGATTATTGTCTCACTGTTCTCTATTGAAATGGGCCAAAAGTAAATATAGATTTCTTGTTGTAAATTTATGCGTATAGTACAGTACGGTAGTTGAAATTCAGTAATGTCCTGAGTATTTTTGAACCACATTTAACAATTTTTTAATCTATGATGGTTATGCAATTTTTTCAATTGGTACGTTACGTTACTATCAAAAAACGTATAAACGTCTTGAATTAATCTGAATTTTCCAATTACTTCAGAATCAATTATACTCTCACGTGTAATCAAAAATAATTTAGTTGATAATAAGTAAATATTAACAGTTAACATTCAACCAAATGGTACTGGCTTTACTTGGAACGATATCAATAGTAATTCTTTTCAAATATATGATCAGGGATGGAAAAATTAATATACAATTTGTTTTATTGCGATTTCATCAGCCTTATGAATGTGTCAAAAGATAAGATCTCTTTTTTAAAGGTGGTGGTTCAGAAATTTTTTAGCTACAGAAATAACATGAACATTCAAATATAATACTGAATAGAATAGCTCCTAGGTGCATCCTCATCGCAAGCAACATTGCAAATCCGTCAAAGCAATGTAACAACCAAACTGTAGATACAGTAATTCATTTTGTTCTGATTGTGGTCTTAATACATTTTATTACGTGCTTTATCAAGTATATTATTTATCTCACTAAACTAGATAGCAAATAATTTCATCGATAGAAATAAATACATTCAAGACTAGTCCAGTTGTAGAGAATTTGTGGAAATATCGTATCCTCGTATTTGAATTTTCAGTGAGTTGCTGAGAATACCACCAGCATACTGATTAAAATGATATAGTTATATGTATTTTCTTCTATGACTATCACTATAAATATAATTTCACAACTTCAATGGAATTCGTAAAAATGTTTGAGGTAGAAGAGTGCTTTGATAGTGTAGGATGGAAAGGATAATATAGAAATTGATCTTTTTGTCTTCAACTAATCAGGGATTAAATTGATTCGAATTGCATTTTTTCTGATTTTCATCATCAGAGATGATGTGTTTAGAAGCGTTAATATAGTCCGATAATGTGCTGTCCTCCTGATAAATAATTAACAATAACATACACTAATAATATTCTTCCGCTCATATTCATGATATTTGAATGTTGTAATCACAAGAAATCAACATGATCTAATGAAACGTTTTTTATTCTCCATGAAATCCTAATGCATCACAATTTTCAACCTAAGTTCAAATAATTGTTTGTGTTTAGCTTCAAATTATATTTTACCAGTGTGAATGGATGATAAATTCGTAATATGTGAGTGTCTGGGAAATAAAGCTGGAGTGGTAGCGTATGACCAAGTGAGAGATTGTGAACTTTGAATTTTTTGTTTGGAATCGACTCAATAATCATTTATTAGAAAGTATGATTTTTATGATTTGAATCATTTAATTTCTTATTTGAAAATCTTTCCGTATCACCTCAAGAATAATGTATTAGGGTGTGTATTTCCGCTGATTCAAATCAAACGATTTCAGTGTGGGGGAAACCCCTTTTCAGCTGCTGTTTTAAAACCTTCTACCCTACCTTTATTGGGTCAACAATTTCATTTTCTAATACAAATAGCTCCTCCGCTATCCCTCACAATTCTGCTCATTACTATATATTCTTGGTTGTTGATAAATTTTCATATGTCAATCGATATTTAAGATATATGTCAATTTATATCTTATCAAAACTTGAATGTTTTTTTCAAAATGATCCCATTAGCAAAATTCATAAGGATTGGGAAAATGGACTGAAAAATTACCTCCATTCTGACAAGTGGATAGCCAACGAATTACATGAATTATCTCCATTGGAAACTTTATATTGTTAATCATACATAGCAAACGTTCTCTTCGAATTTTTCTTTAATTTACTTTCAAAAAATATACTGCGTAACATTTTTTGAAGTATTTTATCTGATAAGTAGTGTTTTTAGGTCGAATAATTAATTTCAAGTTCCATCAATTGGATTAGTATAAATTCTACGTGTCAAATGTGTGTGGTGTTTTAGTGTTTCTAGAATAAAAATGGAATGTTTAGTAGTTTCATTGTACAGTCATTTTTGTATTTTTAATGTCTTGAGTATTGAACATATCTCAAGTAAAGTAAGCTGCAGATAAACATTGAGATGCAAATCACTATTGAAAAATTGAAATAATTCGTAAAGATTTAAAGCAATTATCATGGAACCAAGTACATAGTAATTGAAATTCTACTTTTCTACAAATTAATAATATCCAAATTTCTTATAGTATAAAGTGTACCTCAACGCAAAAGTCTTTGATTAAGCAAAATTCCTAGTTAATGATAAATAATTGACAAAAAATCATCTGGAAAAGATGCGTAAAGTTCAATTAATTTTTCAACCAGATTATAAAACTATTATTTTCCGTAACATCCTATTTGAAGGATGATCATGGACGTCAACATCAGTTTCATCATCAGATGAGCAACCTTGTTTTCCCTATTTGAGAAAATGCATGTTGAACAAGTACCGTATCGTATTTTTGCCATTTCCGCAACTCAACAAGTGAAAACTAATAGACTATTTTATTTGTAAAATTTCATTATATTGTTTTTAGTTCCAACGTACCGTTTTTATATAAACCGGTCTGTTGAATTGTACAATACATTTTCTCATTATATTTTTCTACTCTTTTCCTTTTCATAATATTTTTCCAAAATAGCATAGCTCATTACACTAGTGAGCATTTCAATTCAAAGAAAGCAGAATACTTATACTATTGAGCGTTTCACAAGTACTATTGAAATTTTAATACAGAAAACTATAAATATTATTTAGTGGATTTACATTTTTTTCTCATGACACAGGCTTTACTCATAAAACAACTTTTATCGCTCCTACTCTTATTCATTTAAATCCAAACCAATTTTCCTTCACTTGAATCATTCCACAAAAATTGTAGTGGTTTTTGAGCTTCCAAGTATAAGCATAGTGCTTTTGTGGATTTCAGCGTGAGGAAGCATTCTCCTTGCACAAAATTTTTTCATCCTGTAAGTACTGAATGTATTTGTATTTCAATTATGTTCTATACTATCATTCCTTAAAACAATGATTATAATGTAATGCCTTATTCATTTGAAGCTAAATAGCCTGTAGGTATTGGGTCAAGCAGATGAGCTTGAAATCCGGGACCAAAACTACCATTATTTTTACTTTTCACTAGTCGGCCGTTCATACAATAGAAAGAATCAATAGTGTTGGGTCATGTCTTCTGATAATAATAATGAAATAACGATTGTTTTGCTATAAATTATGAGTATTTATGGGCTTTTCAAGTTGGGAATCCAAGGCTAGAAGTACATGTACTTGGTTTCAAATGTTCTCTTGAAATCTGCAGTCGAATTAAAAGTGAGGTATTTTTTCTTTTTCTAAGGAAGTAATTAGTTATATAATATAATACATATACAAGGATACATATATATTATAAATGAATATATTATTATATAAAGATTTTAACCGATAAACTGTGACAGATGATCTATATATTTACATTGCCTACTCATTAAAGTAATAGGTGTAGCATTTACAAGTAAGTAATGATTAATCTTTCTGTGTTGAATTTATTCAAGTGAGTTTTATGCTAATATATTAGTTCTTCAAAGACTTCTTTATTTCATCTCTTAAAATGATATTTAAACCATCTTTAGCTTTATCTTTTAGCCATTGCCCACTTGGAAACTTGTCTTGGATTTAATTTCGTATTAAGAAATTGTATTCATCGAATAAAACTATAGACTAGTGAAATTTCCAATAGCCTTTGAAATTTTTTTCCATCAATCTGAAAATAGAACAATTCTATTTTTCTCTATTTCCAAAGAATTACCTCTGGAGGTATCAACCGTTCAGAGATGAGATTTTAAGTTTGCTTATATATTTCTTTTAATTTCGTTGTAATTTTCAAAGATGACGAAGTGTTTGCAATAGAATATTGAAAAATACTCATAGTTTAACTATTATTGTAACACTAGATGGCTGGAATTATTTTCATTTATTCTTACTACTAGGCTGAAAATGATTTTATTTATTTATACATCTAGGCCAACATTATATTAGTATTGTTTTATTTTAATGATTTTCATATTATACATTTTAAATGTATTCGTTCAACTGTGAAAACTGTGTCTTATTCCTCATAATCCTCTGCCATTTTGTTTTATACCTCAACTGGAAATTATTGTATTGAAATACATTAAAAAAAAAAAAAATATTGGATGATACTTGACAAATTACTTCAACTGATATGTCTGTATAATGGGTCTTTTTGTTTCTGAGAGGGTGAAGCCTACACAACACGAGTACATGGGCAATGAGATGAATACTGATGAGAGATGACTACTTTTTAGGTAATCAGGGCCCACGGCTTATCGTCTCCTCGGAAAGATGGGGCGTAAGGCCGTA
Organism: Sogatella furcifera; assembly: GCA_017141385.1. Classification (NCBI taxonomy): domain Eukaryota; kingdom Metazoa; phylum Arthropoda; class Insecta; order Hemiptera; family Delphacidae; genus Sogatella; species Sogatella furcifera. The sequence goes on from CM029546.1 coordinate 42,650,807, forward strand.
TCTATGTGATTGGGCTGTGGTCAAAGGACTGTTCCCCGGTTCAGACTCGAACCCTAGCTTGATAACCTATCGTAAATTGGATCTTATGATAAGAAAATTGATCTTAATTATTCAAAGAATCATCTCACAGAAGGAACGTTAATAAATATTATAACCCTCAATCAAACTCTCTGGTACTGTGTTTGGTCTAAGCACTGTGTTTGGTCCAATCCAATATAAGCCGCAGTGAGGTTTGTTTTTCGAGAGAAACCCCTTGAGTGTCTACACACATCTAGCGATAATCTCAACTATAAAAAGGATAAAGTAATGAATCATAAAAGAAAATTACCAAAATTCTATTTCATAATCAATCCATTTAATAAAAATACAAATTTTTACAATAAATTAATTACTTTTTTGGTGGTTGAATACCTGCAAATTTTATTGAAGCTTATACCAGAGGTATCTGCTGATTGGAATATTAAATCATGATTCATATATTATACATAACACATACACATACAGAATATATATATATATTTCCTTATTTCATAAATAGACAGATTTAAGTGATGGATAGGAAGAAAAACGATAAATAAACTTTTTACACATTTTAAGGTGAAAATATTTCGGTGGCTGTAATATGCCACCTTCTTCAGTTCACAGCAGAATCATTCTCTTTGTGCTGTGAATTGCAGAAGATGTGGCACAGCCACCGAAAATATTTTCACCTTAAATATGTAAGTTTATTTGTGTTTTTCTTTCCTATCCATCACTTAAATCTGTCTATTTGTGAAATAATTATCTAAAAGTGGACTTTCTATGATGTGCTATATATATATATATATATATATATATATACATATATATATATATATATATATATATAGCACATCACAGAGTCACTTTAAAATAATGGTAAATAATATATAACAGAAGACACTTGTAGAATTGGAAAAAACATTTAGAAAGAAGACTCTAACACATTTTGGAGCCGAAAGCCAGGAATATTTCGGCTGCTGAAGCAAGCCTCCTTCTTCAGCCCAGACTGTTGAAGATGTAGAGTTGCTGCCATGTGGTTGTTTGAATTCAGCCGTTACAGGTTGAGTAGGAGGGGGGACAGGAAGTTGGAGGAGCAAGTACAAATTGCAGGGTATGAAGTTGGGGAATATGCTATGAAAGGGAATTGAAGAGTGAAGCAAATAATTGGAATTGGAGATTCTATTTTATTCATTTTTATTCTACCTTATTTTAATTTTATTTTTTTATTATTATTATTATTTTTTTTTTTTTTTTTTTTTTTTGGGGGGGGGGCAGGTTTTATTGCTGTCTGTTCAGGCCAGGGATGGTGGTGGCTCCAGCTTTTTAGATAAAAGGCAAGTTCCTTTTTGTTTTTAAGCATCTATTTGGAGGAGCTGTGGTGGGGAGGGTGTAGGGCTTTGTTTGAAAAACACTGGTCAAAAGCTTTTGCTGCCGTTCAGAGCCATGGGTAGGGACAGGTAAGGAAGTGTTATTTTTGAAGGAGGCTCTATGGTTATTTATTCTTAGATTGAGGGCAGTGGTTGTTTCATCAACATGAAAAGCAGGGCAGAAGTTGCAGGAAAGGAGCGTAGATGCAGTTTTTGGAAATGCAATTACTGGATTGATGGGTTTGATGGGTGTAGTTGGTGATGGGACTAGTGAAGGATACAGTGAGAGGGATCAGTGATGGGATCATAGGTTTACAGCGGGCGTGCTTGCATGGTAGGGTACCAGGTTGAGTTGGAGAGTTCATTAGCCAGGTGGGTGATCGGTTTTTGCTGAGTTTCTTCTTCAGATTGGGAGGCTGCTTGTAAATGAGAGTGGGTGGTTGCTGGAAGAGAATACATTTGAGGGATGGAGGATACAAACATGAAAAAGATCTTATTAAGGATAGGTTACTGAGATTTTCAATACCAGAAATAGGTTGTGCAGAGTTTGGAAAAAAATCTCATGCTCCCAAACTCTTGCACAACCTATTTCCCTGGTATTGAAAATCTCAAAACCTATCCTCTAAAGATCTTTTTTTCATGTTGTATCCTCCAATCCCTCAACCAAATGTCTCTTCCAGCAACCACCCACCTTCATTTACAAGCAGCCTCCCAATCTGAAGAAAATCCTCAGCAAAACCGACTACCCACCTCTAATGAACTCCTCCAACTCAACCTGGTACCCTACCATGCAAACGCCCCTGCTGCACCATAAACCTGTCCCATCACTGATCCCTCTACTTCCTTCACTAGTCCTATCACCAACTACACTCCATCAAACCCATCAATCCAGTAATTGCATTTTCCAAAAACTGCATCTACCCTCCTTTCCTGCAACTTCTCTGCCCTGCTTTCTATGTTGATGAAACAACCACTGCCCTCAATCTAAGAATAAATAACCATAGAGCCCTCCTTCAAAAATAACACTTCCCTACCTGTCCCTACCCATGGCTCTGAGCACAGCAAGAGCTTTGACCAGTGTTTCAAAGTCAAAGTTCTTGCCACCTCCCACCACAGCTCCTCCTCCATAGATGTAAAAACAAAAGAACTTGCCTTTATCTGGGTGCTCGGAGCCACCACCATCCCTGGCCTGAACAGACAGCAATAGTTAAATCCGCCCGCCCCCCAAAAAAAAAAAAAAAAAATAATAATAAGAATAAATAAATAAAATTAAAATGAAGTAGAATAAAAATGAATAAAATAGAATCTCCAATTCCAATTATTTGCTTCAATTCTTCAATTCCCTTTCATAGCATAATCCCCAACTTGGCTACCCTGCAATTTGTACTCCTCCAACTTCCCTGTCCCCCCCCTCCTACTCAACCTGTAACGGGTTGAATTCAAACAACCACATGGCAGCAACTCTACATCTTCAACAGTCTGGGCTGAAGAAGGCTTGCTTCAGCAGCCGAAATATTCCCTAGCTCAAAAATGTAGTTACAGTCTTCTTTCTAAATGTTTTTTCCAATTCTACAAGTGTCTTCTGTATATATTATTACCATTATATATATATATATATGTTTTAACGGGTTTACCGGGTACATCCGATCTGTGAACTCACTTACTTGGGTAAGTTGACGTTTCGTCGCCATCTCAGGACGACATCCTTGGGAACAGACTGACTAGTTGTTGGTTGTAGCCTTCCTTCGCGGACGGAGGGTGTACCTCCTCCCTTCCTCTTCTTCCACGAAATTGGGCTGGCGCTGCGTGTTGAATGAAATTCCTGGAGACGCGTCTGGCTTTTTGGTGAATTTGGTTGGTTTGAATTTGTTAAGAATCAACTTCCATAGTGGAGAGACTTCAAAAGAGATGACAGCCTAAACATCTCTCCACCATGGAAGTTGGATTCTTAACAAATTCAAACCAACCAATTTCACAAAAGCCGGACGCGTCTCCAGGAATTTCATCTAACACGCAGCGCCAGCCCAATTTCGTGGGAAGAAGAGGAAGGAGGGAGGTACACCCTCCGTCCGCGAAGGAAGGCTACAAACCAAAAACTAGTCAGTCTGTTCCGAGGATGTCGTCTGAGATGGCGACGAAACGTCAACTTACCCAAGTAAGTGAGTTCACAGAATATATTAATATATATATATATATATATATATATATATATATATATAGCAAACAAATATTTAAGTAGTCAATAAGAGAATTATAAAATAATGTCACAGCAGTTCGGTTTTTTTCAAGAACACTCAAATTCTGAGGGACCCCTCAAGTTTACTAAACTTCACAAAATTTGAGGGTCCCTAAAGTTTGAGTGTTATTGGAAAACCGGGCATATGAGACAATAATTTCTGTGAACAAATAATTCGTCAATATTTGATTAAAATCTCTCGCAAAAAATGCAAGTTACATAATAGAATACAGAAGAATATAGAACATGACCATACAAAAATAAACAATCTGAACACCAACTGTTAACGTGGGAAAGGCGTTAACAACAGTGGTCCTGTTTCGTATCATGCAAGGTAGAAGATCACATCAAATGTTGTTTATTTCTTCCAAGATCCTTGTACTTCGAGGTGGAATCACATCAGTTTTCCCATTTACAGTTTCCTTCACATTCTCCTTTTCCTGTAAAAGAATTCAGTAGGGTTATGCCTGTCTGATTTCATCTCAAACTTGACAAAGCGAATAAATGTATAATGCGCATAGTTAGCTTCCTAATTATGATCTCATTCCATGAGATATATCATGAATAATTTTATAAGTGTATAAGGAGGAATGTGAATGAATACTTCTCAGGCTGATTTCTTGCACCAAGTAATGGAAACGGTTTCATTCCCCCTTGTTATATAAAGCGAAATAATTATCATTTTTCAGAAACTTCAATCAGGTGAAAAATAAGTACTTTCTGAAATCTGAGATTTTTCTACCTGATATTTAAAAATCTGAGGTTTGACAGTAGATAGTTTTTTATGGATAACTACCACAATATCACCTTCACAACTAGTTATCCACGGGTGATGTTATGCTCAGCTCTGTTAGGAGAGTCAGCAAGAGCAAATCATTCCAGCTGTCAGTGTAGTTATTTTGAAAGCGTTAGTGCATCTGTGCTTGTTTTTATATTTCATTGATTATAGCCAAATAAAAAAACCCAGTTAGTTGACTTGTGATGGCAATCAGTTATAATACAAAAAGAAATAAATATTGTTATAACGTACAATTCTTGCAAGATTTATTTCTGTCTCTTCGAGACGATTATATAACACATGAAAGATGATAATTGTATCATAGTTAACGATGAAATAGTAAGGCCCTGATAAAAATATACACAAAGGACGCTCTTCCAAAAATATAATATTATTAGTTTCGATACTTGTATCTTCTTAAACGTATCATCATGGAAGTAGATGAATCATCGTGTTACAAACTGATATGAAAGTTTGGCTCTGAAAAGAACACAAAATGAACCATTTTTTCATTAAATATACGTATGTACTCGTAATTATGTACGTATATTGTGGCATGATTTCTTATAATGAAAACGACCATCAAAAGTCTACAAACCTTCTTCGTTGGAATTTTGCATCGTGGCAGAAGGCAAGGATTGTTTGGTACGATCGGATCGATTTCCACCCCAACCTCTTCAGCGATCTTCTGTACATCCTCCCTCTTAGGGGTATCACCTAAAAACATAAAAGATATAAAATATGGGATGTCATAATTTGAGCATTAATATCTTGCAGTTATCTGCCATCTATCACATGGATGGTTTTATCACACATATTGTATGATTTGAGCAGCGGTCAAATTTCTATGAATGAACAAGTCGAAAGACATTCCTTCACACAATTTGAGTGAGCTTCAGTAACAAACCATCTTTATTCCACAATTAAACATACAGAAATATTCTTAATTCACAAAATGAAATGAAATTATTCACGTACAGTACTTGGTGAAATTATTTCACTGTTGTATTAAAAACAGAAATGAATAGCCTACAAAATCATTTATACAACTTTTTCGAATCACTATTTTGTGGAATTAGGTATTTCGTAAATAAAGGTCGGAACTTTATTGGAGGTTTTAATTATTTGCTCAAACATTCTGTATGAACCAAATAGGCTTTCCAAGATTTGACTAAGAGGCAATAAAGTGATTGTTGATTAGCCCAATCTAATTCATTTTATGAAATAATGAATGAATTACAATGAGCTTGTAATTACCCTATATCCTATCATACATTCTAGACTTTTCATAGACGTTTCGTAACCCGGAGCCTAGAAGACAAGTGGCTATTTCAACAACTTTCCAACAGAGCATAGTAGACTCTAGCAAAGTTGGCGGATGGTGAATGGCTGTTATTGATGCTAAGCTGGATCAGGAAAGTTGGAGAGCATTCTGCGAGTTTTTCGATGACACAGACCGCCTTCAGATGGTCCTGACAGAGCTCAATTTTTTTTAGGACAGATATTTGTAGCCCGTCAACATAACTACAGTCTGTTATGGCTTTGTTCGGAGCTACATCAAACTCACTAAAGTCTACTGCGATCCTACGCATAATTACGCCACTAGAAACATATTGCATATAAAAATCAATTTAAATTTAATAGATAAATTCTATTCAACTGGGAAACTGCTTTATCACTGACTACCGTTCCGTTTGAGATTTCAACAACTGAGGAGAGAATGAGCAGTTGGCTGCTCTGCATCGGTTCAGATGCTGAGCAGGCTCTTCTGAAATAATCGTATAGATGGTTATTCACACAGGATACGATTGAATATTCTACGGACAATGATCCTTGAAGGGAGAGAATATTCAGATAATCTGTAAAACTGTTCTATTTTGTAGATATGCTATATTTTATGAATTAACGAATTTGATTCCTAATGTGTAAGGTATCCGTGGTATTAGAAATACGTTCTTACCTGTTGGTTCTGGTTGCACTAATAATTTATTCTTCAGGAAATTAGTCAAACTTGAATTGAATGCTTCGAATTGATCGAGTATATTTTTCATCTCCTGCTCTGATGATTCTTTTGTGCTGTTGATGTGTTCTTTCATCACATCGACCAGTTCATCATTACTGCTTCTGTCCAAGGTCTGCAGTGATTTCAGCTTGCCTTCAAATTCGTGGAAGTTTGAATTCAATGCATTGACTAGCTCCTGCAAAACATAAGTAGGAAATTGTGTGAAGCAACATTTATTTGTCACACTAATAATAGTACTCGCGCTTCGTTAGTTGGAAAAACAACGCAATTCAAGGCCATGTTCAATTTTCAAACAAAAATTATCTAGATATTCAGTACAAAAATAGATATAGTAGTTGCATTGAAAATGAAATAATATGCCATCTTGAAAACTAAGATTATACCTATTTATAAAATTATACTATTACTTATAATATTATACATATTATGATACTATATTATCATCTTGAACCATATTATATTAGTTAAATTTTCAATTGCTACGCTCTACTGATTCTACAAGGCTCAATTTGCTCGAAAATGATACGTTCAAGACGATACTCAAAATTATATATGTATCAAATGGAGCTATTGAATTGAAAGGTCATAAATCACTCTGACATTGTTCTATTTGATACATGTATCTTCTTGGAATAAAATTGAAACTAATACACAAATATTTACACATTAGTTAATTTAGCATATCACATAAATATAATGCTTTTTTCTGTATAAAATATTTACAAAGTTTATGAGTATTTCCTAATAATTTTAAATTTTTTTTTATAATGAATAATACACTTGAGTATGTCTACACAAACGTCTTTTATAAATGAATAAGCTATTTTATAATACAGAATGGCAACCTTCGATGATTGTATACACTGAATGAAAAAAAGTTATATCAAGCATATAAATTACTGAAGTTTAATTTTCAATCACCAACAACATTCAAGGTGAATAATTTGAATTTAAATTTTGCAATAAGTTACCTTTGTTTCTTCATTTGCAGCAGTCAATCTAGTCAATTTGAATTTTCCATCATGTACGTTTGAAGATACAATTTCCAAAATGGAAGAGATCATCTCTGACTGCGAGCTCGTGAACGATTTCAGTTTTTCTGCCATACCATATCTATAGGCAACAATATCTTCCATATGTTGTGATCGCTGCGAAAAAGTTTCACAAAATGAGTAAATACTGTACTAGAGATTGATTATAGTACTGTATTATCAAATTATATAGATTGAGAATTGGATGGATGGATTGAAAGGTACAATTTATATAAATGTGAATAAAGTGGATGAGATCTTATAAAATTTGAACATGGTGAAATTCTTATGAATGACAAAGTGATTTGACAACAGTAGATGAAGATACTTGGAAATCTTTCATTACATCCTAAGTAAGCATATTGAAAGTATTGAAAATTATAATTATGTGGGACCATCGCGAATTGTTGAAAACCTTATGTGATAACAATCATAATAGGTGTTATATTTTTGTATTTTTTGTACTAACTAGAAGAAAAAAATATGTTACCCCATCATCAATTTGAGCTTCATAATCTTGACATAACCGCTGGGCTCCTTCGAGTTTTTCTTTGTGACACGTTTCAGCACTTGCTATCATTTCCTCAAAGCCAGCGAATTCATCTTCAACAACAGAAGAGAATTTGGACAAACTGTCAATCAAGCTATTTGCTTTCTCATCCCAAATTTTGTCCACTTTCACCAGTTCACCGTATGTTTTTCTCATGCGTTTGTTCGATTCACGAATATCAGCTATCAACTGATCTGTTTTCTGGAATATAAAAAATTGGAATATGAAATCTGTGTTACAGACTACAGTGTTTTCAGAACAAAATTAGAAATGAAATCAGCATTGTAGCGGGCGTCTGCAAGCGTTAATTAGTCCGGACTATAAAATTGCTTATAATTCCGACTTCATTAACCCATGCGTTGAAAAATGACGATCTCAGAAATGTTGCTCATGCAACTAGGTCCCAATACAAGCTACATTACATCGCATTATCATCCCTCTAGTGTTCAGTGTTTTCCCAAAAAACATCTCTTTAGCTATATTACGTCCAAACATAATTTATTGTAAGTTATATAAATTTTTGACCAGGCTTAACAAAGGAATAGAAAATTCAAGCGTCATTATTCAATTAGAGAGAGAAGAGCTTCCAACAAGAAATCGGCTGCTCTTTTGCATGCATAGGGTGATCGTTACAGAGTGGGTGAGCACTTAATCCAATACTAAATTCTTGTTAAGATTGTTTATAATTTACAATCCAATTGTATTTTATTTATACTTTATTTTAGTTTAACGTTGTGAATAAAAATTTTATATTGAAATGGCACCTGCTGAAAAACCTACGGGTTTAGCAGGACCAAAAAATGTAATGATTTATTTAAAATAAAATTGATTGGTTGAATATGCATTCAATAACTCCGCCATTTTGACAAAAACTCTTCACCCTGCGATTCATCTCCATAGCTGTCGCCAAGAAGTGAGGCGGTTCCCTAGCATCTACTGTCTCTTTTGATTTCAAAAATATCATTTAGGCATAGCTAAATGACTACTGTAACTGTATGCTAGTAAAGTATCTATTGTCTATTTTGATTTCAAAAATATCATCTAGGCATAGCTAAATGACTACTGTAATTGAATTCATCTGTTGGAGCGCACGAGCAGCAGACGAATCTGCTCAAATTTTTGGCGTCAGCTATACCAGTGAATCAATTTACAGGAGTATAGCAATCTCCAGCCAAGTAGGTGAATGGGGAATATCTGATATCAATGCTCAGATTTGCCAGGACAGTCCAGTTAGTCAGTTCGTTTTGTGAGCGTCACGGTTTAGCAGAGGTCGATCTTGACTCGAAGGCAGCTCGCTGACTGTGCTGACAGAGTAGAGTATTAACAACAGACAATTGTCCACCAACTTAGCTGGAGTTTGCTATACTCCTGTAAATCAATCGACTGGTATAGTTATATAGAGGAATAATGATGACTATACATTGTATACATAAGAAAAGTGGCAAATTGCTCTTGTACTCTTCTTCAGCAAAATTATTGTACAGCTGCTCATTGCCTGATCCTCATAAACTATTTACATGCGTTTTTATCAGACAGAGTAGTGGATACCGATGGCGTAATAGTATATTACATAATGAGTGTGGGAAAGGCGTTTTTACATACAAATAACCTATGTTTACAAACAAGCCGTTTAGGCGAGTTTGAAAAATAGTCATGAGTATTTAAACCTTCCCATATGAATTATGTATATTTTTTTCGTCATACTAGTCTGAGAAGGATTTATTAAAACCTCAAACAACTGAAAACATTAACTGAAGCCAACATAACCTCAACACAAGAGCTAGCACAAAAGCACACAGAAAACTGTCATGGCGGCTTGTTTGACTCGTTAATTCATTCGTCGGAATTCGGAAAAAACAGCTGGACTAGATTTTCAGTGCTGTAATTATCATCGTGATGATGATTAGTGCTGTAATAATAATAATAATCAAAATGATTATTCCCGCATTCAGAACAGATGATCTTTGATTCTCTGTAAACAGCAATTTCCCCAAACGTAAATCTAGCTTGGAAAGTTGTGTATTACATACGAGTATGGCGAAAAGCATTATTTCCTCAGAGAACACTTACGGTTGTATATTCATCATGTTTGCTGATGAGCACTTGGCGTTTCTGTTGCAAAGTATTCAGTTGACAGCCCACCACATGGATAGCACCAGTCACAGCGACTTCATCATCCCTCAATTGAGACAGCATCTCTTCCTTCATTTCACTATCTACTTGCATAGAATCAACACACTGTAAAACAAGACAAAGAACGTCAAATGAATGGAAGAAAAACAATAAATGAATAGGAAAAATGAAATTGCAGCCTCCCGTACCACTCAAGTAAATTTGAAAGGATTCTAATCATATCGATAGAATCCATCCTAATTTTCCAACAAACGTACGTACTATATAAGGTACTGTAGTTTCTAAGGCTATTACATTCTGGCCCGGCTCGGATCAGTACGTTCTGGCCCGGATCAGATGGGATGAAAATGTTTTGAAAATCATTATGACTGTGGATCACACTTTCCGAGATGCTATTGCTTACATAATGGGTATTGGCCTCTCGGTGAGGGAGTCACGAAAACTGTGGACTGCTCTTGGATGGGTGACCAGTATTTGGCCATTTATACATTCAGGAGGTAGAACCTACCCCGTAAGGGTCTCCCCACCATTGAAAGTCTAAGAATATATTTATTTACTTACATCATTATTGATATCTTCCTGCTCTGAAATGTCAGTTGACATTTTTTCTTCGATTGCAACTATTTCCATCAATAGCGGTTCAATAGCACTTTCAACGTAGAATAAAAAGTCATCCTCCTCTCGCTGTTTTATCTCTTGCATTTTTTCAACCAACATGGTAATCCAATCAATCGAATTATTGCGCTGGAAAATATTTGAGATATTTTATTAGATCAACATATTCTATTAAATACCAAACAATTTGAATCAATTCATAAAGAAGATAATGAATTGGTTATCATATAATAAGTTTGATATGAAAAATGTCATGCATGTGTAGAGTTCAACTGAGGGCGAACGAGTTTACTGAAACGGTTAATAATTCTATAAGAAGAAAACTTCAATAGTGATTTATCATCAATAAACTTCGGTACCTTATTGACATACTGCGTATTCTTTGCGAAGCTTTAAAAACGATTACGTTCCTCCTACTCATTATTCAAGATAAATTTTCTCAACATTTATTTTGTTCTTTCTATATTTTCTTGTAATAAAGTTATTCATTCATTTATTTAATGTAACAAGGAAATACACAGAAATAATCGTTTCTGCTGAAATTCATGATGAAAATAGCTCTCAATTTGGAACATGATCTATCAAAGATTTGTATTTCTCCACAACAATGTGATATATTAAAAAAATCATACATTGCAAAGTTTAAAAAATGAGATTAAAAATTAAAACATTATAAATAGAACTCACAGATTCCGACAACAAAGTTTTCATGTTGTTTATGACGGCAGCCATTTTATCCTCAATAGCAGCACAATTTTCATAGAATGTTTCTACAATATTTTGATCATTTTCAGCCAGGCGAGCTAAAATAAACAGATTAGAATTTCTTCATTAAAATTCAATGTTTAATTTGAAAAACATACTGATGCTATACTATTAATATCATGATCTTATTCTATACTAGCCGGCAGCCTCGCTTCGCTCGTCTTCTCCGCCTAGTTCTATATTAAGATCATGATCGATCTCATATTCTGAAGATAAATTGGACTTGGAAAAATAAGAATAATAACAAGAAAAATATTTGAATGCAAATAATATAGTAAGTCATCAAATAATAAATAAATAATTATTGAGACAAAAATACCTTAAGATCATTGTAATTATTGATAAGTATCAATTATAATTGATTCATGACACACAACTAGAAGCTTATCCCAACTTCATACCAATTAAATTAAATTGCAATTTGATTTTTTTCCTATGGTGATGTCCGTATGTGCTCCTAGGCCTGTGCTTGGCTCATGAGAGGGATGATGATGAGAGATGACGGCTACTTTAGCAGTCAGAACCGTCAATTTATCATCTCGTCCGAAAGACAGGTCAAACGGTTTGATGAATTCATTTTTGTATTGATAAATTTCAAAAATTAAATTACATGCTTTTTGCGAATAATTAAGAAAACTTACCGAGAATTAGCTTTTGTTCCTCGCTGAATGCATGTTTTGCTTGATGGTAAGCAGCACGCAGTCTTTCTAATTCATCGAAATATTTCCTGAACTCCGACTTATACTTGGCAAGGGCATTGGCATTTTGCAAGTCGATTTTCCTGCCAGGAGAGAAAAATCATTTACTACCTACCAGTAACATAAACGAAACCGATTTCATGCAAACAATCAAGAGACAACTTATACGCAAAGATTTGTATGTAAAAGGCGATTTATGGAAGCTTATATCTATATGTAGCCTACTAGGGTACATAAGGAATGGTATTATGTATATTAATCTGTACTTTATTAGTGTCCAGTGTAATAAACAGTTGAAGTTAAGTTAGTGAGAGTTGAATGTGGACTAAATTAATTATTGATATTGTAATGAAAATAAATTATGATCTCGACTAATCAATGAATGATATAACCACCGACACCTACACACAGAATATTGAAAGATTTGGAGATATTTATTGCTATGGATAATAATTCTTTTGATACCAATGGAGTGATTGAAATTAAGCATAATTTATGTCTGGCAACAGTTTTTCAACTAATTAAAAAAGGGATGTTGCTGTTACAATAGATACATTTTAAAAGGAGTTGTGCCCTCATTTTTGTAACAAAGATATTAAGAACTTATGCAATTTATGAGGGCAAGTGGGAATCAGACCTATTGAAATAAGTTTGTCAATAATACTCTCAAGTCTTGAAAACCAACGGAAACATAAACGTATTTGACCAACATGGAATCAATTGCGCTATTTTATATTATATAGAATTAATAAAAAATAAAATGAAATTGAAATCAACTAGCACATTAAATAATTGAATCAAAAGGCAAAATATGAGTCTTATTTACTCTTATTATTCTTATTCAAGAGTTGTATAACAGTAAGTTATAAGTATAGCAGAAACCTGTGTTATAAATGCCTGTTATTAATGCTCAGCTCTGTCAGGACAATCAGAAAGCAAGAATGTCTGCAAGAATGTAACGGTTCAGCTGGGGTCACTCTCGCAGACCGCACACCGGTATTCCTGACAGAGCATCGAGAAAAGCCATCTGCTAACATAGCTGGAGTCTGTGATATAAAGAAAACTGTTATTCAGATTGATCTAGAATTAGAATCTAGATGCAATCAAATGATAATAAACAGGATGGAAAATTGCAATAAATATAAATTTAGCAAATGCATAAGAATTTGAATTTATAAAAAAATTTTGGGAAAAATTTCGAATAATTGTTAAGAGTTAATACTAGATGGAATGATTTGAATGTGTTATGTTTCAACTCACGCTTTTCGGTCCAATTTATTATGCAGAAGTTCAGTGTGCTTAGATGTAACTTTGACCACTTCTTGCAGTTCTTTCGCTTGCTCTGTGATCTTTTCTTTTACAGTCTCAGTTTTAACAAGCACATCATTCACCTTTTCCAACTCTTCTTGCTTTTCTTTCAGCATCGTTTCAAAGTGCTCCATGATCCGCTGAAATAAAATCCAACTTACATTATATTGCACAAGTATTCAAGTCTTGCAAAAGTGAAAATGAAAATTACGCACTGTATATTTCATATTGAAAATATTCTTGAATCGAGATTACTTGTGTGTGATGATAATAATAAGATGAATTATGCGGAATATTATTGAAGCAATCAAAGATTTTGATACATGAAATATTGGGGTGGAAATGATATATTTTTGATTTTGAGTTTTATAATTTGTATCAACTGGAAAAGAACTCCAATAGCTATCTAAAAGGAGTAGGCCGACTCATTAGTATTGACTATTAAAAATCTTATTACTTACCGTCTGCTTATCTCTTTCTTCTTCCAGAGCTTTTATTTCAGCCATTTTCTCCAATAACTCAGCTTCATGACTGCCAATTTGCGCCATCATGTGTTTATAGCTCTCTTCGGAAATAATTATTCCAGTCTTGTCCTGAACAGCCTTCAAATCTCTTTTCAATCTTTCGATTTGTTCGTTGTATTCCTGAAAAACAAACAAATATACTATTATTAAAACACAATGATTACATCATCATTTAATAAGACAATCTTCTGTATTTGCATTCCCTGGAAAGGAGGATATCTTCATTGATGTTCTTAGATCAGAGGCCTGCATCATAGACGAGACGTCCTAAAAGACATGAGAAAGGCACATTACACATTCATGTCAAGTTATGGTTAAAACTTTGTGAGTGAAAGAAGTCCTTTCATAAGAGAAGAAGGCGGCACATTAGATGGGATAAGTACTTAGTAGCACGATGCAATAAATTCATAAAAATATAGTGTGATTCCACCTTAATAATGAAAATGTCCAAAATCTAGAGCAATTTTAGGTGTCAGTTAGGGCAAGAAGAACTAGACTAGACAAGAATTGAACTTTGTAGTATGCTAAAGGCTTTCAACTGAAGTGAATGATGAACTTTTCCAAGTACCAAGTATTTACAAATTTTCCAAGTAGGTATAATTTCTAACATTAATGAAACAATTTCCCCTCTAATTCACTTAATAATAAAATGGAAAACTATTTCCTTTACATTGTATTACATATATTTTCATCTGAATAGGCTATGAACATGAAAAAAATATACAGCGTTTCTATTCGAATACTGGTGCTGAATCACATTACTGCAGGAAAATGGAACACATATTATAAAATAAAACTGATTCAATTCGAAGGGTTCTGGAGCATCGAACAATATTGATTATAAGAGAAGCAGAATATGAATTTTGTTGAGGCTCTGAAATATATTTTGAACTCGGAAAAATGCAAGATCATCAGATAGAGGACATGATCATCAAACATTATAGGGACAAAAGTCTTCATGGAATCAATTCTACCAACACTATGCTAACCCAAATATCTTGTGAGATACAGATACACAGTATTTCATATTTTCAACTTCAATTATTTTATTTCCACAATAAAAATTGTACTGGCTCAGCCTAGTTTGTCTCTTCTACTTTTGTGACTGTATTCATGACTAATAATTATGATATAATAATTGATTGTAGGCTGATTCACCTTGAAAGAACAATTGCTACAGACAAATTAAAGTTGTAGGATATTCATCATAATCTTCTATCAGAACAATCTCGTTTTGGTAGACGATCAATAGCTGTAAAACGTGTAATGAAGTGAAAATGCAAACTCTCACCTTCAAGATATTTTTCTGCGATAGAATCTTGTTTACTTCAGGTTTGTTCTGTATGTTCTTGGCGCGATGTGCATACTCAAGTGTGCTTAGTGTCTCCTCTAGGTTGGTGTTGGTTGGTGAAATGGTTGCCACAATTGCAGTTTTCGTTTTTCCACCCAATGAGTCTTGCAGCAGGCGAGTTAATTTCGACTCTCTGCAACAATCAAGCGATCAAAATCTCGTTTATTCCACAATCAATATACAGTACATGAAAAGAAATATTTTATCAGCATTGTTATCGAACTACAGCATAAAATCACAACATTATTTCTAGTCGTCGACAAGTTCACACCGATACTGATCCCAATTACAAAATATCATACACATAAGAAAAAATGAAGAATACAATAATATTCTACTATTTTCTAATTTTCTACAATATTCTTAATATAAGTTTAGTGTGTATTAAGGTAGCATTCCCAAGCAGCAGCTCAAGACGCCAGGCTCTAAGGCTGAGGCCGCACTGACGGTGGGTAGAGCCTGGAGGGTGGAGGGTAGTTGGTAAATCTATAGAACATACACCATCAACAGTAATACATCGTATGAATGGTATGTGTTCAGCCGCCATCTTGAAATTCTTAAATATGGACAACATAACCTCAAAAACAGTATGACGTCATACCATTCATACGATGTATTACTGTGGATGGTGTGTATGTTCTATAGATTTACCAACTACCCTCCACCCTCCAGGCTCTACCCACCGGCAGTGCGGCCTCAGCCCTAAATGAGCTGCTCGAGCTGCCCGGCTCTGGCCATCACAACTCTATTCACATGAGGTATTATAAATGTTCACTTTGTTTTTAGGGCTACTAATTTATTATAAATCAATAAAATAGTGAAATACGCTCTTTCAAGTAATTTTAACGTGAAATATCTATTTATTGATTTATTACACATTAGTAGCCGTGATAACAAATTAAAAATTTATGTGAATAGAGTTGTAAAGGCTAGAGCAGCGTAGCTAGAGCCGCGCATTTAGAACCGTGCAACTCAAGCTGCCACTTGGGAATACTACCTTTATATTCAATAAAGGCCCTAATGTACAACATAAATAAAAATCAATTCATTCACAACATAACAAAGATTATCATTTTATATTGGAGAAAATACGGTTTTGGGCAATAGTCCGTTGGACTTCAGAACCTTACTGAATCAAGAAATGAAAACCCCACAAGAAATGAAAAATGAAATTTATTCTCGTTTTGTACAAACAAAAATCTTTCACACAATAACTTTTCTTAGAATTATACTGGCAGCAATTTTACATAGGCGCTGCCAGTTCTGGATTCTTGCTACTCTCTAGACTCTGGACTCTATGCACTAAATATGGATTTGGTTAGAATATTATCATAATGAACTTCCAATTTTTCAAGTATAAATTTATAGAAAATTGTTGAATACTGACCTGTAGGGAATATGGGGGGTACGATCGACCAGGCATGTGATGACTCTGCCCAGTGTCAACAGAGATTGATTGATGTTTCCCGCTTCTCGAGCTCGCTTTTCGATGGCTCCTGATCGACTAATATTCTCACTGCCAGCCAAGTCTACCAGGTTCAACTTTCCCACTTTCACATAGTCATCTTCCCTCATGTGAACGGTGACGGAGAAAATTGTGTGAGAACGACTGTGAAACAAGGAATGAAAATTCTAGTGGAAGAAATTATGCAATAGATCAAGGAATCAACAACATAATTATAAGTATTGGCAAATCACTATAGCATATGCATATTTACAGAGCTACACAGAGCTATGCATATTTTTTAAGAAACTGACCCGAATTAAGATTACCAGGGATTTGAAAAACAATAATTCAATCACCAATATCTACAGCATTATACTTAGATGTAAACAATTATTTATCAAAAAAGTCAATCGTTACTATACCTGGACTGGGCATTCATAAGAGTTGATGCGGTTCGTCTCTTTGCTGAACCTCGTTCCAGAATTTTGTACACTTCATCTTTACTTTTGACAGTGGCTTCTTCTAGACCTTTTATGATGACAGATCCCTTCTTACTGCTGTCTTCGAAAAGTCTGAAAAAGCGTATTTAAGAATAATCAGGATTTGTATGATAGATGAAATGTAATTGCACAATAATTGTTAAACTTGTAAAGGAAATTCCCTAATATTTTGGCAACACTTCGTACATTATATTTCAATTTCATTTCATCGTTATAGATTTATCAAAATATCTATGTTCACCCATAATCATCTAGCAGGTAGCATTGAATGGGGATAATTAAGTAGGCTACGTAGAAGTGAAACTGGAACATCAAAGGGAGAAAGATACGAAAAAACGTGAGCAAAAACATTTTAAGGAAGTCCACTTATAAGAGAAAATTTTGATAAATTATTAATGAGGGGATGATAAATAACCGTACATTATGAAATTGAGAAACAAGTTCTTCTGAAAATACTTGAATATCATAGGTTTTAATATACATGGAGCAAGAGCATACCGCAACTTTGTAGTATCATCAACTGGAGACAGAAGATCGAATAGCTCTTCATTATATAATTCCAGGAAAGAAACACGTATCGCATAATCAGAGCACTTGCTTTTAAGCTCATCAAAAATATGACTCAGTGCACGAGGAATTATCCCAGTATTTGGATCCTGTAACAAACAGAAAATACCTCAATATATTGATACTTAAAATCAATGTATTAATACTGTTGATAACACTGAGTAAATCACATGAATGTTCACAAATTGACACATGCAATAAAACTAGAAACTGTTATTGAACAGCATCAGTCGACTCGATCACAACTATTATCAACGATATAACAAACTCTCTCTAGTTGATCCTCCATAGAGGAGGAACTAAAATCTCTATACATTCAAACTTTCAATTAATGAATATCAAAGTACCCTTTTCAAATATTTTTATTTTGCAAAACATGTTTCAGCGTATTAGCCATTATCAAATGCAAATCAACAAGTAAACAACATTAATCTATTCTATTTATATTCTATTCAATCTATACTCTACTCTATTGATGCATACATTAGCCCTAAGTAAAAATAAGTATTGGAAAATGGCTAATCAACGTCTATACATTCTATAGATACATTCTATCCAGCTTCTATAAGAATTAATTGCCTAAATCAATTGAGGAGACTGAAGTAGAAGTCCTAACCAGACTGATTAATTTGTAAAATGTATAAAATCTAGTAAATAAATTACTACGGGTTACTAATACATTCTCAAGATTTTCAATTTGATGAAATGAAGGGAGTTATTACCTCTTGCCAATTGGTGACTTGACTGGATCGTTCTCCCTCCATAGTGTAGGTCTTTCCGGTTCCGGTCTGTCCATAGGCGAATACGGTGCAATTATACCCAGATAGCACTTCATCGATGTGACACTGCATCACATCTTTATAAACATCGAACTGAAAACGTCAATTGAATAACATCAGTGGAAATTTACATGACTTATTTAAATTGAATTGGGCTGAAAAAACATTCAATTCGCAATGCATGAAGAATTCAATAATATGCCTATAATTCACAAGAAAGTAGTAGAAGGTTACACTCTCAAACAATATTTAACAGTGGCAATACAAATCATATCAAATTGAAAGGAATTCGTTCCCAAAAAGATGAACTATTAATTATTTCTGACCGCACCATCAGTTTTGAGGCTTATTAAGCATGTTAATAAGTTTTATGCTGATATGATATGCTGCATTATTGGACAATACTAGATTCTTCAACAATACTATACCTCATTCAACAATAACCTGAGAGAAAGTACGATATGGCACAGTCTCGACAAAAATAATATCGGACACATAGCATTGCTAAGTCCTCGTGTATAGATTATGATACGTCGGGGTAAGCAAAAAGTTCGTTCACTTTGTCCCAAGTTATATGGAATAGGTGCTATTTTATTATTGGGGTAGGCTATTGCTTAAAATCTGCTCCTCACGTTAAACACATCAAATTGAATTCCTATTCAGAAGTGTGCTTTCATTTATTGATAGCTTCACATCATTCACCAAGTCCTATATTGATGTAACTAAACATTTTTGGCAATTTAAAAATATAATATGATATTCTATCATGTATATTTAAAACAAGGTTTAAATTCTTAATATAGACGACCAGAATTTGGCTTGTGATTCATCCGACCCGGTCTCTGGAGGTTGATATTTTTACTTTACAGCTCTATCTAGCGCACGCGCAGTACAAAGGCGCATTCCTTTGGCGAGACGCTCGTATGTCAATCGACTAGAATGTTTTGGGTTATT
The DNA here is from genome assembly GCA_017141385.1 of Sogatella furcifera. Taxonomy (NCBI): domain Eukaryota; kingdom Metazoa; phylum Arthropoda; class Insecta; order Hemiptera; family Delphacidae; genus Sogatella; species Sogatella furcifera. Next base: position 42,670,454 of record CM029546.1, read on the forward strand.
ATTAAATTTTATCATTGATTCATCAATAATAAAGCTATAAAGTATTTATCAGTTTGGAATAGTTTAAGAGAGTATCAGTCAATTTGAAAGCATTTCCATCAGATAATCTAATATCCCTTGCTTATAGGTTAGCAGTGGCGTAAATAGCACCCCCGCAGCCACCGCAGTGCGGGGGGCGCAGGCTTCTGGGGGGCGCCACTTTAAAAATGTAATTGACTGCAAAGAAATAGAATTTTTTAAAAATTAAATTTACAAAATTAATAATAATTGAATAATTCTCTAATGAATTTATATTTTTAAATCTTTTTATATTTTCATTCAGACTTGTTAAACATAACTTGAAAATATAGTCCTAGAGTACAGTGTTCTTGAAAAAATTTCCCCTGACCCAACTTATACGATTTGATAAACAAGACAGAATATACAGAGTGTTTCAGGGGGAATGTGAAATATTTCTCAGGCTGATTCCTTACACCTGTCCTACACTTATGTCCTACACTTCCTTACACTGTCCTTACACTTGTCCTAGTGGACAAAAACGTTCTATGGGAAAAACCTCCAGAAACGATTTGTTACCGAGATAACAATGGCGGAAAATTGAGATTTTTCAAAAGATATTAATTTTTGTAATTTTTTGGTGGCTTTACTCAGGTTCATAAATAATTGATTTTCATGTAAATTTAGCTCAGGAATTCAATGAAACCTGTTTGAAGTTTGTAACTAACGGTTATTAAGATAATTGGACAAATATGCTAAAAAACGCAATTTTCCAACAATAAGGGTTATAACTGGACAGGGAATCATAAATTTTTTATTTTTTATAAATGGAAGATGAAGAGAGCGGGATTCTAAGGAAAAGTTGAATGGTGGCGATTGTGTAAATCTTACCCAAATTTCGGAAATAACGATCAAAAATCACTACTAAACACAAATTTTTCACTTGTGATATATTTTGTGATTTTTGATCGCTATTTCTGAGATTTGGGTAAGATTTACACAATCGCAGTCACCTAAATTTTTCTTCACAATCCGGCTCTCTTCAACTTCCATTAGTAAAATATACAAATTTTTGATTCCTTATCCAGTTATAACCCTTCTTGTTGAAAATTGGTGTTTTTTAGCATATTTTTCCAATTATCTCAATAACCGTTATAAAGCTACAAACTTCAAACTTGTTTCATTGAATTCCTCACCTAATTTTACACAGGAGTTGATTCTTTTAGAACCGCAGTAAACCCAGCCATCTGGGGAGCAAGCCAGCTCTTTGGGTGCCGGTCCCAAGCCCGGAAAAATGGGGAGGGTTAGCGTCAGGGAGGGCATCCGGCTGTAGAAAACCCGCCAAAACCAGTGATGATGATGTCGCAGAAGAAATATTCCGGATTAGTTCCACAATCGGGGGGAACATTTTGCGAGAGGAAAGAAAGTGAAGATAGGAAACCAGCCTCGGATGGTTGGAGGCATTAGAAAGAGGGGAAGACCTAGGAAGAAATGGAAGAATTGTGTTGAACAGGATCTTGCGGAGAAGGGACTAACACCGGACGAAGCACAGGACCGAGACTCCTGGAAGAGACAGACCCGAAACGCCAACCCAACCTGAGTGGGAAAAGGCTGAGAAGAAGAAGAAGTAAAGCCTCCAAAAAAGTAGAAAAATTAATATGTTTTGAAAAATCTCAATTTTCCGTCATCTTTATCTCGGTAACAAAGCGTTTTTGGGGGTTTGTCCCATGGAATCTTTTTGTTTACTTGGTGAAAGGAATTAGCCTGAGGAGTATTGCACATTTCTCCTTAAACACTCTGTATATAATTAATAAAATTGGAAGAACTGATGGTGATGTTGTGAAATCTTTCCATAATAAGAAAACTGAGATGTTGTCAAATTTCACAAAAAATTTTTATTATAAAAGCATACAGTACCAGGTTTCACATTTTACCAATGCATCTTCAGCTGTACTGGTGAATGAGGATAGAGAAAGACATTTTCAACCATTGGATCTTAAAAGCCTTGAGCTCCTAAATATATACAGCCTAGGTGGTAAAATTAAAGTAATAAATATTATAATTGATAAACAACTAATTACTAGAAAAATATTGAACAGAGTTAACTTTTTACAATAAAAAATTGAAATGTGGATATGAATTAAATTAAGAATTAAAATTATGTGTGATAAACTAAATTATAAAATATTCCACTAATCAGCTGATCTGTTAACTTATCCAAGACATCTTCTATGAAACTAACCTATCCAACTAACCTTTCTATGAAACATTTTTGTAAAGACAGTTTTCATAGATAATGGATGATGAATTAGAAGTTTATCTAAATCAAAAATGTAAAAAAGGCTAATGAAAGACCAAATTCTATTGTCCTAACTTATAAGAGGCTTACAGTCAAAGTTAAGACTAGAGTGATGAAGATTCATATTAATAAAACAACTTATTGCTAATAATTGAAGACAGAACTAAATTTTTACATCAAGAATTGGGTATGAATTGAAACAAGAATCAAACATTTATAACTTTTATCAAACTAAAGTACAAATGATAAATCTACCGCGCTGATCTGATATCCTGTCTCTGATTTGACTTGAACTAACCTAACTATGGACAAATAACTTGTTAAGACAATTTTTTTTCATATATTAGATGAGACACTTTTCCAGGATCCAAATATAAGAGAAGATTTGAAGACCCTACTGAAAGTTCAAACAGAACAAAACTTCTTCAAGTTCAACCAGTCAATCTACACACAGAAGGATGGCTTGGCAATGGAATCTCCACTATCTCCACTAATGGCTGATATTTTCATGGACAATTTTGAGAGACAATTCATTGAATCCTCCAAGTTTAAAAACAACATCAAATACTGGTACAGGTATGTTGATGACATACTCTGTTTATGGGAAGGCTCCTCTAGACAATTGGAGACATTCCACAAGGACCTCAACAAAGCACACAGTAAAATTAAATTCACAAAAGAGATTGAAGAAAACCACCAACTCAGTTACTTGGACCTCACAATAACTATTCAAGATAACAGACACCACTTCAAGATTTTCAGAAAACCTACCACTACTGATTCAATTATCCCAATGAACTCCTGTCATCCTTTTCAACACAAAATAGCAGCTTTCCATTCTTTACTAGACACACTCATTAATTTGAGCCCAAATGCGACTTTCTACCATCAAAAGTTTCCAAGATAGACGCATTTCAACACAAAAAATTGGTGTTTTTCTGGTATAAGGAATAGGCTAGGCTTCTTATTAGGAATAAGCTAGAAGAACTTAGGTTAATGAAATTCTTCAATTTTGTCCGAATTGAACATATAGTATATGAAATAGAACCGCCTTTTGAAGCTGAAAACAATGAGCTATAGTTTGTTAAGATCCGTTCACTTTTAAGAAAGTTAGAGATGTCCTTAGATTATTATCCTTGAAGGGTCCTTTCTACTGCAAATAGTCCAGATTTTGAGCAGTAAAATAAGTATTCTGTTGAGGAATGATCCATATAGACTTCCAGACACCACTTTGAATATTGTTATTACTTTGTGTGTATATTTTAGTATCAAAATATTGACAAAAACCACCTGTAGCTGAATGTGGAGGAATTCCATTCTTGGAAAAGTGATCCTTAAATGTCCAAAAATAGGTCAAATATCAATATTGATATGATATTTGGACTCTACTTCTCATGCTCGACAACTTTTAGGGTGAGGGGGTAGTGAATTTATTGTTATTTTATGAGTTACATCACATTTAAAAGCAGTTAAGACAATTTTTTTGTGATTTTTCTAAAACAATGGGAGTTTTGATCAAATGTAAAAAAATTTCTATTCGGCCGATTTTTGTTTTCTTCAATTTCTATTCAGAGCACTTTTCTCTAGGATCAACCGTTTTTGGGTAATATGTGAAAAACTAAAAAATTGTACCTTCTAACCCCCCCCCCCCCAGGTCCGGGGACTTTTAGTATGTTAACCTCCCAACTAGTCTAAACAAATCCCCAAGGTCAAAAATTGGGGCATATTACATGCACTCTATACCCGTGTGGACAGGCTTTATTGACTGGACTATTGGGTATGAATTGAGACAAGAATCAAACATTTATAACTTTTCTCAAACTAAAAAACAAATGATAAATATACCCAGCTGATCTGATATCCTGTCTCTGATTTGACTTGAACTAACCTTACTTCAACAACCTAGGTTTAAGGTTAAGAGCACAGTAATAAAGATTAAAAAATTAAAATTGATGAACAACTTAATGATAACTATGGACAGAACTGATTTATTACACTAAAGAAATGGAAAGTGGATATGAATTGAAAAAAGAACTTACAATATGTTTGTTTAAAAACCAAAGTAGATAGGCCTGTGATTTTTCTACCCAACTAATCTGTCATCCTGTCTATGACTTGACTTGATCTAACCTATCTCTGATAGATTAATTTTGTTAAGACACTTTTTTGAGTTGTATGAGATAAAAGTAAATTAAAATAAAAAAAGTTGAAGATTATAGAACTATCTAATGACTAATTTCCTAACATATGAGTGGCTTCACAACTAACTATAATATTTAGTTTAAATACTTGTTCAACAAACTTGATATGGGATAATAAATTAGAAGTTAATCAAATTCAAAAAGCAAAACATGAAGATTATTAAAAATACTAATATCTAGTGTCCTAACTTATAAGTGGTTAACAACTATTTTACTTATGTTAAAATTGACAAAATCTATTTGCTCATTCAGGCTTGAGATTGAATTGTCCTTTTCCAATTTACAAATCTCAATAGCCTCTAGTACATCCAGCAGCTTACCTTTCTGACAGAAGTGTAAAAATTCAACATCATTGGCAGGGTTGAAATTGTGGCCTGTGTCCAAAAGATGTTCAGCAAATTTAGAATTTTCCTTTCCCAATCTCTTAGCTGATAGGTGTTCTGAGATCCTTGTTTGGAATGACCTCCCTGTTTGACCCACATAGTTGGCTTCACAATCACTGCACTTAAGTTTGTACACACCACTTTTTTCCCAGTTGTTAAATCTGTCTTTTGATGAATTCAATAGTGAGTTGAGTACAGGTGAAGTTTTGAAAGCTACTTGAAGTCCTTCTTTCTTGATCATATTACCAATTTTATGTGAAAAATCTCCTATGTAGGGTAAAGTGATCCAACCTTCCAAAGTTTTTGTTGACTGTTGAGTGTACACTGTTTTGATGGTAGCCATTTGTTTTTTAGAGTTCAGAAGTTTGTAGATCAATCAAGAGTTGTAGCCATTGTTATTTGCTATCTGAAGAATAATATTCAATTCTGCCTTAAAGTCTCTTGTTGCCATGGGAATTTTAATGAGTCTGTCTAGTAAAGAATGGAAAGCTGCTATTTTGTGTTGAAAAGGATGACAGGAGTTCATTGGGATAATTGAATCAGTAGTGGTAGGTTTTCTGAAAATCTTGAAGTGGTGTCTGTTATCTTGAATAGTTATTGTGAGGTCCAAGTAACTGAGTTGGTGGTTTTCTTCAATCTCTTTTGTGAATTTAATTTTACTGTGTGCTTTGTTGAGGTCCTTGTGGAATGTCTCCAATTGTCTAGAGGAGCCTTCCCATAAACAGAGTATGTCATCAACATACCTGTACCAGTATTTGATGTTGTTTTTAAACTTGGAGGATTCAATGAATTGTCTCTCAAAATTGTCCATGAAAATATCAGCCATTAGTGGAGATAGTGGAGATTCCATTGCCAAGCCATCCTTCTGTGTGTAGATTGACTGGTTGAACTTGAAGAAGTTTTGTTCTGTTTGAACTTTCAGTAGGGTCTTCAAATCTTCTCTTATATTTGGATCCTGGAAAAGTGTCTCATCTAATATATGAAAAAAAATTGTCTTAACAAGTTATTTGTCCATAGTTAGGTTAGTTCAAGTCAAATCAGAGACAGGATATCAGATCAGCGCGGTAGATTTATCATTTGTACTTTAGTTTGATAAAAGTTATAAATGTTTGATTCTTGTTTCAATTCATACCCAATTCTTGATGTAAAAATTTAGTTCTGTCTTCAATTATTAGCAATAAGTTGTTTTATTAATATGAATCTTCATCACTCTAGTCTTAACTTTGACTGTAAGCCTCTTATAAGTTAGGACAATAGAATTTGGTCTTTCATTAGCCTTTTTTACATTTTTGATTTAGATAAACTTCTAATTCATCATCCATTATCTATTAGTCGAGTCATTCTAGGGTTGGAGGTGGAACTAATTGCAACAAAAATGTTTTATGGTGGAAATGGTAGCTCACACCCTCCTATTTAACGTGTAAAAAATCCCACTCTCAACTCGTGTCGGAAAGTTGTTTTTTTTGCCGCCATATTGGAAAATTTTGCTCATTTTTTGGTTTTCTTGGAATAACGTTAAAACAAAGCATCGGACGAAAAAACTTTCTTAACCTTTTTTTTAGTAAATAAAATTTGCAAGAGAATGGTGGTAGAATCATCTCTTGATCTTCACTAGAAACCGAGTTACGATTTTTCAAAAAGTAGGTTAATTTCCAAGAAAAACTATAATTGAGTATTTTCAGTTTTTGCTTGCTCAGATCTTTTGACATATTCCTTTGAGTTGTTCAATTCAAAATCCCTCTGGGGATAATTTTGTCCTCTACAATTTGAGACCAAGTAGACCTTTCTCCCTTGTATAGTTTTTGAACTAGAGCAATTAAAAGATATCCTTGTATATGAAAAAACCTATTTTGGGGGGAAATGGTCTCCAAAAAAATTTATAACGTGCTTGTATTGATATTTTCTCTGGTAATAATGTCTTCCAGATCAACTTCTAGCAGATAAGCTACTCACCGACCTGAATTTAGGTTATGTTCGCCATATATGTAAAGCCATAAGCCTTTACTGCATAGCTCAAACCCAAATATCAGGTGTAAATTTTAGTTCTGTATAATATATTATTATGGGCTATAATATATTTACAGCCTATTATTTAGAAATATTAATCCACATTGCAAACTTAATTTCTTTTTAATTTTAGTTCCTCTTAGGATATACTGTAGTAGTTGAAGTAGGCCTAATTGTTTCTGACCTTTACAATAATTTAATCTATAATCATGTATGTGGAGCTCACGTTTGTCACCGTACATTAACACATGCAAAAACAAAACAAAGGTACCATAACTTAGATGAGTATTTTCCGCTTTGTATCTTAGAGGGGGAGGGGGGTGGGTTTAAGGGCGCACCCACTCGGCTCACGGGGGGCGCACGATGGCTTAGTTACGCCACTGTAGGTTAGGTAAGTTACGTTTGTCCGTTTCCGCCATCTTGAATTAGCTCCTCTCGAGTCGATTGCAAGTCGCGAGTTTCCAGGAGAATCATAAATAGGAAACCTTTTCCTTCAGAATTGGAATAATTGTTATTGAAATCTATCACAAAAAACATTTCCTCTTGCACTTCGACATCTTTTCTTCGAAAGTAAGTAGTTTTTCTATTTGCAGGTATTAAAAAACAAGCGAATGTAGCTACATGCATTTGAATTTAACCGCGCTTAGGCTATAGACATTAAGTGCATTTATTGTACACCGGTCGCGCTGGCCATCTTGCCGCAGCTGGTCTATAGTACCTGATTTGGGAATACTTTGCCAATAGAAATATGATTACTGAACTAAGTTATAAATTAATTTTAAATGTAACTAAATTAAAATCTTTGGATACAATCTTCAAATTCTACTATAATTTGAAAAAACTAGTAATATTTTTCCAATGTATTTCTTACAAATTTATTACCGTAACAAAATATTCATTTAAATTATATCAACCAATCTGAACAGGAAGAGAATGAATGAAACTTTTGATTCTTGAAAAAATGAACTCCATGTAGAATTTAGTCAACAATGAAATTTAATGGTAGTTTAAAAAATAATAACTCAACTTTATTATTTTCAACAATTCTATTTAGAACAAATGAATTCGAAGTACATACCTGTTTGCTTTTAGGGTTGAAAACCCTATCGAAAGTGAATGTCTTGAGCTTAGATCTTGTAACTGAGTCTCGAACAATGACCTCTTGAGTTCCACAGCAGTCAATAACAGAATAGGCATTTTCTGCTTTTTCTTTCGAATTTATACCCCTGAAAACCCAAAGAGAGAAGCAGAAAAGGTTATGAGAATTTTAATGTGAAAAAGTTTAATAAAGAGTTTTGATCAATTTTCAAGGATTTGAATAATAACTATGCTATCTTCCTTTGGGAGATTGGTCAGTCGTTAGTGACGTTATTCAGTCGCTTCCAGTCTCTGAAGGAATATTAATTGTTGCATTACACTCTCTAGTCTAGACTGATTAACTGGATGTTATTCTGCACCCGTCACTTGGCTACGGAAGCTAGCTTATGGTTGAGAGGATTAACGTGCTAACCACACGTTATCTCTATCTTGGTTGATGATTTTTCAACTTGGCTGTACAGTGGAGTGAATATGAAACTGGCAACCAGCTGTTAGACCTAAGCCCTCCACATCCGACATAAAAGTCTAGAATTCGCTTGAAAATAAGCAAATATGAAGTTATCTAAATATGAACTTATAATTATCTCTTGTTTTTAAAAGATGGAATTCAACTTTAAACACGTAACTTACACGGGGAAAGTATTGTCGGCAAGTTGAATGTCCATAGCCAATCACAGCTCTTGTTTGACAAGACTAAGGCTGTGATCGGCTACAGATATTCAACTGGCCGACACTACAATCCCCGTGTACAGCCAGATAGTTACCAGATAGATGAAACAAGAGAGTTTGGAAATTAACGAAATATTGTTTCATTACAAATGTATAAGAAACCCCGTCCATGAAAAAGTTCAATTATGAGGAGTTTAATTTTAAAAAAATCTATTCTAAATAATTCATTTAAAATAACCAATTTTTTCATTGATTAAGATAATAAAATTGGTGCTCTGGTGACAATTTACATAATGGATGTAATCCATTACATTGGATGCATCGAGGTAGCTTTCTTACCTGACTCTGACAAACACCTGTATATTTTCTCTCTGTTTTGTCTCAGCCATTCTATTAGGAGTCTGGAATAAAGAAAAGATAATGAAATTAAAATCCTGAAAACATTTTGAAGTTGGATTGATTAACATGTATTTTCATTTTAATCAACTACAAATAATAACTAGGGAAGCGCATGCGGAGGCAGCCGCAAATTGAGCGGAGCAAGCTTTCTTTTTATCAAAAGGTTTTTGAAGCATGGACTCGAAAATTTGATCCCGGCATTTTAAGCCTAGCTAAACCTAGCTGATGGTGAAAGTGGCTCATTCTATTACCATGTAATGTTATGTAATCACAATATAAAATATGAGCAACAACCTTTAAGTGAATGTTTTCTGGAGTGAGTGTTTATTTTCATAAAATAAGGCAAGATGAGAAAATGACTCCGCTTGGAAAATATTGGTTAAAAAAATATTGATTGACCTCAAATTGAAGGTCAGAATGTTTCCTACGATTGAGACCAAATCAATAATTTTCAAACAAATATTGACCGAGTTGGAGTCATTTTCTCTATGAGTGGTTCAACTTTGTAAATACAGCATTTGACAAATCTTTTTTGGTCTCAAATGTGCTCTGATTGTTTAAAATAATTATTCAGTAGCAAATTATAAAGGAAAATCAATGTAAACTTGAAAAATCGCGAAAAAGTAAGCCTATTGAATTAAATTTGTGCAGAATTTTGGTGTATTTTCACAACAAGCTTCCATTGTTTGTTAGCATGTTGAGAAATATTAAATGAATACAAATAAATAATTTTATTAATGAAGACATCAGGTAAAAAACCATTTTGCCTCATTCACACAGTACAATATAGTTATTTGTGTATCAGTGCGCCAAGAGTGATTTTGCTGCATCGAGAGAAACACTTACGCACGAGCCGCAGCCAAGTGCGGGATAGTTTCTCAAGTGCAGCAAAGAAACGTTGTGCCCGTATTACACATTAAATTTTTCCAAACTACCATATTGAATGTGAAAGGTTGAAATTAAAATTGAAATTGTCATATCTCAGTTATTTATCATCGAATCCTGACAAATCAGGCACCATTTTATTCAGAACTAGCCGGCAGGCTCGCTTCGCTCGCCTTCTTCTCCTAGCCAGGCAGTATAGGCAGTGTAAGTGAGACAAGCAGGCTCGCTTCACTCGCCTGCAAAACCTCTGTCAGTGTCAGCTGAGACAAAGAGCCAAATTCTGCAAATTCCATTCAGAAGGGATTCGAAATTTATTGAACAAAGCATTTCTAGACCTAATTTGGACCTGTTTACTTAATATCAACATTTTCTGCCAATTTTTTCTTGAAAAATCTAAGAAAAACTCTGAAAATTCCGAACAATAGTAAAACGCTAATATTAAGCATGACCTTGGAAAGTATATTGGACATAGTTTAAAACTTTAATCAATATCTTCCAAATTAGTTCATCTATAATCTCGCTGAAACATTGAATTTACAGTTTGGATTTGTCGTATCAAGGTGGAAGATATGCAACCCGCAATACATCTACAATTTTGAAGAACTTATTACTTGCTTAATCTTGAACGGATTTCATAAATATTTTAACACAACATTTCTAGACCTTATCTGAACCTGCCCACCAAATATCAACATTTTTTACCGATTGATTTATGAAAAATTAAGAAAATGCCGAAGAACTATAGAAAAACTCAAATATTTAGTGTACCCTTGGGAAGTTTCAAAAACCCGTTCTTAGTAGGCGTCTAGAGGTCCAACTGAACATGTCTGCCAAATTTTAATGCATTCGGTTTGGTAGATTTTTAGTTCTGCTGATGAGTGGATGAATCAGTGCCATTTCGCTTTTATACAGGGTGTTTCAGGAGGAATGTGCAATACTTCTCAGGCTGATTCCTTACACCAAGTAGACAAAAAAGTTCCATGGGACCAACCCCCAAAAACGCTTTGTTACTGAGATAACAATGGCGGAAAATTGAGATTTTTCAAAATATATTAATTTTTCTAATTCTTTAGAGGCTTTAGTGAGGTTCTAAAATAATCAATTCCTATGTAAAATTAGATGAGGAATTCAATGAAACCAGTTCCAAGTTTGCAACTTTAACGGTTATTGAGATAATTGGAAAAATATGCTAAAAAACCGCCATTTTTCAACAATAGGGGTTATAACTGGATAAGGAATCATAAATTTGTATTTTTTATTAATGGAAGTTGAAGAGAGCCGGATTCTAAAGAAAAAGTTGAATGGCGGCGATTGTGTAAATCTTACCCAAATCTCAGAAATGGCGGTCAAAAATCGCTACTAAACACAAATTCATCACTTGTAAATTTCACCATTTTTGATGCCATTTCTGAGATTTGGGTAAGATTTACACAATCGCCGTCATTTAACTTTTTCTTTAGAATCCGGCTCTCTTCAGCTTCCATTATTAAAAAATACAATTTTATGATTCCTTATCCAGTTATAAGCCTTATTGTTGAAAAATGGCGTTTTGTAGCATATTTTTCCAATTATCTCAATAACCGTTGAAGTTACAAACTTGGAACTGGTTTTATTGAATTCCTCAGCTAATTTCACATAGGAATTGATTATTTTAGAACCTCACTAAAGCCTCTAAAGAATTAGAAAAATTAATATATTTTGAAAAATCTCAATTTTCCGCCATTGTTATCTCAGTAACAAAGCGTTTTTGGGGGTTGGTCCCATGGAACTTTTTTGTCTACTTGGTGTAAGGAATCAGCCTGAGAAATATTGCATATTCCTCCTGAAACACCCTGTATAATATAGAGATTTAAAGCTCTGAAGTTTTGTAATGATACAGAATTTTATGAAGCCACTAGCCTACTTTTAACAGTAAATAAAAATTAATATTTCTATTGACCGTCATTTAAAATATCAATTTTTAACCAAACAAATCTTAAAAGGTCGATTATTACTTTTATTTCTATGAAAAATAATATTGGAAGCTGTTCTTAGTTGAAAATTATCGGCAAAAAAATGTTCTGCTCAGGTTTTGAGCCCCCCCCAATTGGTAAGCAGTGAAATACTAGTCCACGTCGCTAACCACTGAGCTATGAGGGATCGATGAGGAGCCGATTCTGCCCAGTGATACCAACATGATTTCAAAAGCATAATAGACATTTCTGACCAGTAACGTTTCTCAAAACTGATATTAGGTTGCAATCCTGCATGAATATAGTATTAAATTATGTAGAAAGTAATAGAGTGTAAGCAATCCTTTTTTCGTCCTTGATATGCAAATTTTCAAAATGCTCTATATACCTGGTCGTCCTTGTCTACTATCACCATGGCATGTTTGAATCAAATCGGTCGAGCGGTTCCGGAGGAGTAGCATTACAAAGAATGACTTTCCTAATCCATTAGAGCTTCGCTTTGCTCAGCTCAATAATAATAATAATAATTTAGCTTGTCATACATACCAAAGTACTAAAATACATGATTTCATTTATTTATGTATTATAATAATTATATTCGTGTGACCTGTCTGGCTCAGGTCTGGTGTCAGAGTTTTCAGGTCGCTCCTGATCAATTTCAGGGCCTCTGACATGACTTAACGACCGTTTTTAGGCAGCCGGGACCGACGGCTTAACGTGTCCATCCGAAATATGGGAGAGTGGCCTGAGAAAAATTCCTGGTCTGACCTGGGTTTGAACCCAAGACCTTTGGGTTGCAACACCAGCGCTCTACCCACTCAGCTACGCCACCCCCCATATTGATATGATAACAAAAATCATAACATACTTATGAACAAGGATAGAATAGATAGATCAACATAGCTTGAGTATTGTAATACCAAACCAAGCACCAAACATATAGCACAACTGAATGAAATTTATTATACAAAAGATTGAAAATAGAGACTTGCTTGTAGGGCAGCTGAAGCTAAGCCAGATGCTGTAGAAGGGGCAACCCAATCACAGTTCTTGTTCATGCTCAGAACAAGACAAAGGCTATGATTGGCTCTAGCTGTTCGACTGGCTGTCACTACTTACCCCGTCATCAGCAGGCTTAAGATTTCATTCTTATTTGCAAACTTATTCAATCTCATGAGTTATTAATATTGGAAGTTTTGTTTCAGTTATTACCTAAAACTTTCTGTACCTCTCTCTATCATTGTATACATTAATAAAGGGCCCAGGACCATTTCATACTTCTAACATTATAGAAAACATTGGTCGAATCTCCACCCAACTTCTGCTGCCCTTTACTTGAAGCATTTTGGAAGCAAGCAAAAACCTGCAAGCTCATTGTGAATAACACTCATGCGGCGTGCACTAAGGTTGAAGAGGTTATTGAGAACACACAAATAGGAACAATTTTCAATACAAAACAAGATAGTTTGGCTTCATATTCAGGAAAAAGTATGTCTAATTATCTCCTTGTAATAAATTATAGGCTAGCTTGAAATTGAATGATATATTAAATAAGTTTGAGTGATGCCATAAGGAACAGATAGGCGCTTATGATTGTAAGCTAATGACGTAATTTATCCAGCAAGTGCTGGATTGCTAAATTATGCATAAAAGTCGTGATTTAATAATGTTATTTGTTGAAAATATATAAATTCATTTCTAACTACTAAAGGAAGGGTCAGCCGAAATGGTTATAATTAAAATTAATAGTTACCATTTCATAGTTAGCTCCAAGAAACACGTTCAAGAGGGGGTTTCAGTTTCAACTCAACTATAGTTGAATTGATTCAACTTCTTACTTCGACTGGAGGGGAGTCCTCTCTTTAATGGGAGAGAGAGAATCTGCTCAGCCAATAGAATCGAGAAATGACCAAACGCTAATCGCGCTGTTGTCAACTTTCCACTCCCATACGCACAGGTGCATTTTTAGAAATGCTCCGAGCAAGGAAGAACTACTAGATTAGCTTGTCTGTGTCTAGTGCGTCGATTGAGGCATTTGAGTAAACTGTTGTATCAATGAGGCAACGGCAACACTGCGCCAGCTCAATCCCCACATGTTGCTTTTCCCCAGATCCCCCCAAGTAAGAAGTATTTTCAAAACGACTTTAGTTGAGTCATGGGCTATGGTATAGTATAAGGGGTAACTTATATTGACTTTGAAAATCAATTAATCGAACTCAGCAAGCATTTGATGTATCAAATGTTGCTATTCAATATCGATATCGGTAGTGATTATCAATAATCACTACCGATATTGAATTCCTTCACTGAAAGAAAACATCTGTTTATGGTTATTTCTTTATTGAACTCAACAAAACAGAAAAATATCAACTCAACTAACCAAGGATAAATAACTAACCTGATGAATGAATAACCAAAATATAACAAAAGCAACAAAAATTTACACTAAAAATATAAATTAAACTTGGAATAACTTACTTGTCAAACCTAATATTGAATTTTCAAAAAATGTGTTTACCAGAACATTTTTCATGAATACATGAGTATTGCCTTCATTCCTTATTTTACAAACAAATCGGATTGAAGTCTCTCCTCTTATTTTGGTCCTTGTCAACTGGACGCAAATTTCACAATTTGAATTTTTGGAATTAGTTTTTTCTTCTTATAATAAAACACAATTTTGAGTAGAATTTAAATTGTTCAAACATAGAGATTTGTGATTTAAAATTCAATATTGTCAAAAACCTCTATCTTGCAACTTACAAACAAGTGAAAAGTGAAGTAGGCTATAAAAGCTATTTATGTATTAAGAGCATAATGCGCGATGTTATTGCTTGGGCAAAACAGTTATCATGCAATGCGTAGTGGAGCGTGATAATTTTGCAAGAGCAATAAAGAAGCATTATGCGCGAATTACATACAATATTTTTTCTAGAACTGCATGAAACTGTTAATCTACAGTTTTTTCAGTCATCAAATACTGCGAACTATTGAATTACTCTTCTGTAATTACCGGTACAGGTACAATCAGACATTGTCAACTTTTGTTAGGTTATGTTATGACTCCACCTGACCTACTTTTGGCAAGCCATGATCAGCTGATTAGCGAGCGTAAAGTGACTCTACTGCTCATGCGCAGATGGTTAGCAAGCGTAATGAAGATTCTGCTCAGAAATGGGCTTCTTTACAAGGAGAATTCAGCTTGTAAAATCTTGTTTTACGCGCAGTTGTAGAAAATAGCTATTTATGTATTAAGAGCACAATGCACGACTTTATTGCTCGCGCAAAACAGTTATCTTGCGACGTGTAGCGGAGCGTGATAATTTTGCAAGAGCAATAAATAAGTATTACGCGCAAATTACATACAATATTTTTTCTACAACTGCACAAACCTGTTAATCTACAGTCTTTTCAGTCATCAAAAACTGCAACTATTGAATTACTCTTGTGTAATTACCGGTACAGGTACAATCAGACATTGTCAACTTTTTGACTCCACCTGACCTACTTTTGGCAAGCCATGATCAGCTGATTAGCAAGTGTAAAGTAACTCTACTGCGTATGCGCAGTTGCTTAGTGAGCGTAAAGTAATTCTACTGCGCATGCGCAGATGATTAGCAAGTGTAATGAAGATTCTGCTCTGAAATGGGCTTCTTTTCGAGGAGAAATTAGCTTGTAAAATCTTGTTTTACGCGTAGTTGTAGAAAATAGTACATTACACTACAAGCACAGAAATTAGGTGTTTACGGAATGAGGATAGTTTCCAAAATATGTTATCCGAATACCGTAAATACTTTTTGCCACACTGCGAGAATAAGAATAATAAATATTGTATAAGAGAGTGTTTGCGGCGATCGCTGATTCGAATAATATTGTGATGGCTCCAGAAAGCAGTGCATTGTTGCCCGATTCAGCGGCCGGATAGGTAACTACCAGTCTCTTTCTGTTCGTCTGTAAATGGCGTCTTTCGAATCTCTTTAGTGCACAGCTGCTTTCTGTGCAGTGTGGCGAAAATTAATTTAATAAAGCATGTGATTTAAAAAAAAAAAAATTATCAATATCGATAGTGATTATCGATATCGACATAGAATGGCAACATTCGATACACCGAATGCTTGCTGAGTTCGATTAATCGATTTTGAAAGTTGATATAAGTTATCTTGTTATGTGATCGTGATATCTTGTTAGGCCTATTTGTCCAGTCAATGTTACAGTAGTATGTACATTAAAAAGAGCATTTCAATACTCTTACTATAATATTTACAATAGTCTTTACTTCAATTATTTAGGTAGCCTACAACTCATGATAAATACCTCGAAAGTTTACACCAAAGTTATATAACTTAATTCGTTATTCTTTCTTTACAATTGCGACTTGGTTTCCAAGTATTTTAAGCAAAGGATGAATGAGAGATGAAGTTTAAGATGTAGGTTATATGCCTATCCACAATGTCCACTTTCACTATGCACACAAATTTCAACTCACAAGAATTAAAAACCATGATTTATTAATTTAAAATTTGAAAGGTTGGTAAATGATTCAAATTATTGTTAACGAGATTGAAATACAATAGGATTGAAACACAGACAACGTCTAAAACGTCTCTTTTCCCCAATCTTGGTTAAAATATTCGAAATAGAGGTTATGTCCACACTTAAAACTTGAATTATACACAAATTTGAACTTCAAAAGGTGAAAAAAACTATCAAACTTAAACTTAGTACCAAGTTACCAATTGTACTTATTATAAAAATACAGCAGAAATAGTCCTTACACCTTAGACTTATCTAAGTACTAAAAAAATACGTTTGAGTTGAGTACGATACCTTGCCAGTTTGAAATAGATGCGACATCTTCAATTTCAAAAAAATAGTACAGTGTGGCAAGATAGTGTTTTATTCTGCTTCCAAACTGTGAATGCCAAATGCAACTTTTCTATTCGGATTCGGAATACCAAAGGCAATCAAAACTGATTACTAATCAGCTTGAACGAGAACGACAAATCCAGAGGATTCAGGAAAATGCATGCAACTGAATGAAAACAAAACAATAGGTTGACATTGATACCTTACTTCTTTCAATAGAGCTTATAGATTCCTTTCAACTGGGAAGCAGAGAATACAATTAAAAAGAGTGAACAAGTTAAAATACAATCACACTTTTGCAGCTTCTAAATTAAAATGCAATTTAATAAAAAACATTCACGTAGTCACGAATCCTGTCTCTGTTTCTCAGTAGATTCAAAAATTAATAAAAACCAACGGCTACTCAATACAGGGTAGCCAACTTACTTCGAGTGAAATGTTCATATTCAATTTATCAAGACCATTTTTATTTAAAATATGTTCGTTCATGAGTCAATATTTTTCATTTGCTTACAATAATTGATTTTAAAAATTAAACTTTCTGAATTCAAGTTTACTATAAATCAAAGATATTGAGAAGGCATGATATTACCATTACGTCAAGTCAAACTCAAAAGTCTCTAGTGAGCTGTGGTTATGTTCATTGAAAACTTGAATTTTAATGTTTCCAGTTGTATTTGTTTAATATTGTTATTTATTTAATTCCGAAAACAAAAATCAGTGGTTTAGACTAGAATAATGGGAATTATCGTGCATAGTCAACCTTTTACTTGTGTCTATAGATAACATAATCATTTGAATTGTCATTCCTTAGCCTGTTGAGAAAGGTTATAATGGAGACAACAGGACATGAAACCGTATCAGATTTGAAACAAGAAATCGAAAGATTGAGCCGTGAATTAGATCAGGCAAATAGTGAAAGAACACAGTCAGCGCAATATGGTCTCGTACTTCTGGAAGAGCAAGAACATTTAAGGCAAAGATTTGAAGAGTTGGAGAGCTTGTACGAAAATACTAAGCATGAACTTGACATTACTCAGGAGGTCAGTTGTAAATTGGAAATCAGTTGAGTTGTAACCAACTCAAATAAAACCCATGATCACTGATTGCTACTCCAAGCATAAATCGAAGTTATAATAATATTTGTTGAATATTTTATTTTAATATACAGCAGTTCCTTGGCACTAGTTTTATCTCAATGGATTTAAACTTTGTAACTCAGTTCAAATCTTAGGTAAGATTCCCAAGCAGCTCGCTCGGGGATCATGCCTTTACAGTGCACTAGGTATATACTAGGCTATACAGTCTCAGTCTTATGGAAATGCATTTTCTTATATGAATAAGAGCGTACTGTACTACTGTTGCCGTTTATTAGCTGTAATTGCTCAGTAATCACATAAAATTACTATTGCAGCGGAATGCTGCATAGTAAAGTTTGGATTAAAAATAACACTAATCTGCAATATTGACTGCTCTTGTGTCAAGTCATTTGATAGTATTTTCATAGTTTCAACTAACATTTTGTTAATTTGTTATATGAACCAATATAATATACACTGTACAGAGAGTTTCAGAACTTCCTACCAATAAGTTAGTATAAAAGGCATTGTTCCTGGGTAACAAACATAATCTGGGCTGCAACCTATGGGCAGCTCCCGGAAAGTAGAGACAGGTACAACACCCGGCATGCTGATAAAATAGAGTTGCCTCATTGCAGACAGGCTGAAACTTGAAACAGTTACCTTTCACAGGCCGTTAGACTACAACAACCTTCCAAGAGATTTTTAATGTATGAGAATTATGCTGAGTTCAGTGAAATAGTAAACAGGAGGCTGCTGGCAAGGCCATTGTATTCCATTCAGGAGCTGATAGGGGAACCGCTTTTCTGGGATGATAAGATAGGCTACATCGCCACAACAAGAATAACCTTATAAGTTAGTTAATAAACTGATTAATGCGTCACTGCCCATCTGGAAACCCCAGTCCCTGGCTGAAACATCGAGTACCTAAATACAATTATCATTTTCAAACTGGCCGAAAGCTCTCAATTACTCACACATCCGCCATTTCTGTTTTCACATTTTTCCACATTTATAATTATTTGAGCGGTCTTCAGAGAGTACCTACTGTAGTAGTCAATGCCTATGTAAAAATTTTTGAGAAATTTAATGAAACCAATTAAGAGCTCGTAACTTTGATACTCATATTATTTAATGTTACAATTGCGACTTGATAGCAAGTATTTCAAGCAAAGGTGATAATGAGTGAGTTAATGATGATGTTTACATGGTAGATGAAGGATGATGATGAGCTAAATAATCTAAAAAAACTAAATTTTTCAACTTCAAAGGGGTAGAAATTGAATATTATGACTAATATTGAAGAAAAAAAATATTTGACCTTACCAGGATTTAAATGAGACAGAACAGATTAAAAGCAGTTTTGTAAAGATTGCTGTTTTGTGTCCTTTAAATCCTGATTTGTGAGTGTTGAGTGCGTTTTAGACGAAATAATAATTTGGCCAAGTACACATTGGCTAGGTGGAAACTACCCGTAAGGGTCTCCCCACCATTGAAAGCCATATGAATATACAGGGTGTTTCAGGAGGAATGTGCAATACTTCTCAGGCTGATTCCTTACACCAAGTAGACAAAAAATTTCCATGGGACCAACCCCCAAAAACGCTTTGTTACTGAGATAACAATGGCGGAAAATTTAGAGTTTTCAAAATATATTAATTTTTCTAATTTTTTAGAAGCTTTAGTGAGGTTTTAAAATGATCAATGATCATTGATCCTGTGTAAAATTAGCTGAGGAATTCAATGAAACCAGTTCCAAGTTTGTAACTTCAACGGTTATTGAGATAATTGGAAAAATATGCTATTTTTCAACAATAAGGGTTATAACTGGATAAGGAATTATAAAATTACATTTTTTATTAATGGAATTTGAAGAGAGTCGGATTCTAAAGAAAAAGTTAAATGGCGGCGATTGTGTAAATCGTACCCAAATTTCAGAAATGGCGATCAAATATCTCTAAATTGACAAAATATAGCACAAGTGATAAATTTGTGTTTAGTAGCGATTTTGAGATTTTTGATTGCAATTTCTAAGATTTGGGTGAGTTTAACACAATCGCCGCCATTTAACTTTTTCTTTAAAATCCGACTCTCTTCAAATTCCATTAATAAAAAATACAATTTTATGATTTCTTATCCAGTTATAACCCTTATTGTTGAAAAATGGCGTTTTCTAGCATATTTTTTCCAATTATATCAATAACAGTTAAAGTTACAAACTTGGAACTGGTTTCATTGAATTCCTCAGCTAATTTTACAAAGGAATTGATCATTTTAGAACCTCACTAAAGCCTCTAAAAAAATAGAAAAATTAATATAGTTTGAAAACTCTAAATTTTCCGCCATTGTTATCTCAGTAACAAAGCGTTTTTGGGGGTTGGTCCCATAGAACTTTTTTGTCTACTTGGTGTAAGGAATCAGCCTGAGAAGTATTGCACATTCCTTCTGAAACACTCTGTATATAGTGGGACTACAGAAATGATACTTTATCAAAGAAAGCTGATTTGTTGTTCGAGATTTAGTTTAATAGGAATTCAATAAATTCAATAATGCCTATTTGGAGTCTCAACCACACTAATCTAGTAAAATCTTGTTGTGAATAAAATTTATTCATTGATTCAAAAATTTCTTCAACATCTAATTCGATTGATGACTAGCAAGAAATATTGTAGCACACTGTTGATTCTTAATTATATTTGTTGAATAATTTTTGGTGATTCCACTGTAAACATTTTAATGAGACTGTTCCATTTTCTAGGCATTGGCGAAATTCCAGACCACTCACAAAGTAACAACAAAGTCCGGCATTGAACAAGAAGAGTCATTGCTGTCGGAATCTGCTGCTCGAGAAACATCATTGAGCTCTATAATTATTGACCTGGAAAATGACCAAAAAGTTGTAAGTGTCATTATTTTTACAAAATCGCTATTGATGCATTGATAGCCTAGTTGTAGCATTAGCATATAATATTTATAAATCACGACTTGAATTCGTTGCAATGATAAGATTGTTTGGGCTTGTTAAATGGCTAACTTTTCTTTCATTCTAACTTGGTTAAAGATGATACTCATGAACAAGTAACGGGTGCGGTAGAGAGGACGGACATTCTTGTGGTAAGGGACGGGTGGTAAACTTTTCTTCCGTTACCGAGAATGGTGAAAATTTAGACGTTTGACTCGTGAGCTCTTACCATTTTTTGTGTTCCAATTTACTTGTCATCATGAAGCGTTGGACGGTGGTTCACCGCGTTTTCGCCTATGACGTTCGTTTTTCCGAAATAATGAATCAGTTACCGTCGTACAGCTTGAGTTTTGTCATCATTCATCAGAATAGAGTTGTTCCTTCTCAAAACACAATCCTATACGAGAACAAGCCCCGAACTCTGTATGAAATTTGCGTTAAAGTCGCCCAAGTAGAGAGATCGATTTTGTAAAAATTCAAAAAGTGTTTTTTGTTAATGAAAATTACGTTTTAGCCAAAAATATGTAATCACAAAACGTGTTTGTTGGTTTGTCAATGGCTCAACAGCCTATGAAGGGCCTAGACCTACCAATGTGTAGCTTTAGAGGGTTTCTTGTAGATTTTTTGTTTTATGATTTATTTCAAGTTTTATTTTCTTTGAGATCGGTATGACATCGCGGTCCGCTTAAAACTAGCTGGCGGTCCGCCATTTGGTGACCACTGGTGTAGAGAATTCAATTTCCTGTCAAATCCCGTTCATTTGAAGTTTTTATAATTCTATTGAATCACTTCTCAATGCCGCTTTTATATTACCGCTGTTCAATCTGCTTGAATACAGCTTATAAGTAAAAAATTCAAATGTCTTTTCATAGGGAGCCTACCAGTAAGCTTCAAGTATGTATTAGTGCCTTGGTTTTATGATTTTGATTTTAACTCAGATTCTTTTTTGTCCAGGTTCGTCAAGAATTGGAACGTGTACAGGAGGAACGAGATCGGATGATCCAGGAGAATGCCGAACTGGTAAAAGATATACAAGAAGCTGAAGCAGAGAGAAAAAGCATACGAACAGAAATAAAAGAAATTAAGTTCAGAGAAACCAGGCTACAAACCGACTATGCAGAATTGGAAGAAGAAAACATTGCCCTTCTCAAACAAGTGTCTGGACTCAAATCATCTCAGGTACCTACAATCATATCTGATTTCCAACATCGAATATCAAAAAATTCTTCGGCTCATTAAATAAAAAATTATATTTGTGTAACAAATTGAATAAGTTGTAAAGAAGTTTGGAAAATTAAGTTTACTTGATAATTTGTAAAGAATACTACTGTTAGTGGATTAGTGAATACTATTTGCAATTGAATAATTTCTTAGTAATCATAATTCAATAGATTAAGTATTCCATATAAAACTCTAGTCGGGTTAAATCTTGATATGAGTTGAGAAATTAACAAATTGAATTGACAATGAAATGAAATGAAAATATTCTCTATTAGGCGGAGCTAGGACTGGAAAGTCCTTTCTACCACTCAACCTTAAAACATGCTCACCTTATGACATTCCTCATACGCTTCATATCCTTGAATATGAATTTCGTATTGTTTCTATGAATTCAAATATCAAAACATGATTCAGAAGTACCAATTTTTATTCAAGATGTAATTTTCCATCCCAAGTTTGTGCTCAGTTAGCTACTTTAGAACTTGGATCACCTCTCATTGTAAACTAATGTTGATGAAAAATACAATTAATTATTATGAGCCTTATACCGGTTATTTCTTGGGTTTTCAAAACCTCAGATACAATCATCCTTTGAATTGCCTTAATAATAAACAATAACTTACAAATAATTCAATTTTGATTGTTTTACAGGTGGAATTTGAAGGTGCTAAGCATGAAATCAGAAGGCTTCAAGAGGACCTGGAAGATCTCCAACAACAAGTGAATGAGGCTAAGAAACTAAAAGAAATAGCTGAGAAACAAATGGAAGAAGCATTAGAAACCTATCAGGTAAAACATAATATTTTTCTAAACTAGGCTTTTATTTTTAATACACCTGTGAAACACTCAACATAAAATAGAGTGGTACTTATTCCTGATTGAGTGATATTCGAAATGACTGATCGAGTGATATTCCATCCTTAACTTGATAGTCATAGAATATATTATTATACTCCAGAAAACTGTATTTAGACCAGAGAATCATGCACATAAGTTATATGTATGTAGAGTGAATATTGATGTTGAGGAATCTTTCCATAGTAATAAAAGAAACTTGATAAATTGTTAATTCTACTTCATTTTCTTAAAAATTAAGCTTTCTGTTTCTAAACAGCAATTTACTGCTGATGATGTATGAGTGAACGCGTAAACATTCTCTTGTAAAATAATTTTAATGAAAATAAAGAAGAATTGACAATGCGTGAAGTTTATTTTATTATGCTTGTATTTGTTTGAAATGTATAATGAGTACATTTTCATGTATATGGCAATATACATGTACATGGCAACGTATAATGAATGCCAACTTTCAAGCTATGATTCTATTCGAAGGATGATGTAATTTTCATAAAAATTTAAACTTCTTGATATTTGTTCCTGGTAATAACTCAATTTCTCTCAAATAAAAAATTCAATTTGAAACCACAATTTTATTGATTTTCACCCTTGAGGAGCCTTGAGCGCAGAGACAATCCTTCGCCACTTTTAAATATTATTAATTCTTGAAATATTTTACTAGTATAATCCATCCGGGTCGCACGAGCGTGCGACTTCATTAAAGTCTGTGAAGTGAGTTTCTCCTCCTTTCTTAAACTCTCCCACTCCAATTAATCCTCACTTATCTCACGAACTCCTTCTCTTCCTCTATCTCTGTCTAAAAAGAATGGTAAATTTCTCTATCATTAGCTCTCAAGTTCTTAGTCTATGTCTTAGTGCAAAAAATGGTCTAAACGGCTCAATGAACAATCAAGTTCAAACAACCAAATGTCACTTTATTTGCTATTCAAAGCAAATGAGGATTTCAGTATTTTCACATTAATTGATAAATGGGAAACATTTTCCGCTTGAGTAAATAATAAAAAAATACATATTATGCTTATCTCAATAAGATTAGAATCGTAGTATTAGCTCATAATAATGAATACAATAATTTTATTTTATTCTAACGAATATTCTTTCACTACAGGGTGGATGAAAAGTCCCTTTTCACTGAGAATAGTTTTTACAGATAACAATAAGACTCATGCAAATCTATTATAACCAGAAATTTATTGGATAATACATCAAAGTGAACATTGGTATTAATCCAAAACATCAGTATGTAAACCTCCAATATTATGACAGAGCTTGATTCGGTGCCATGTTCGTTTGCTCCTTCGTTTCAGCATTTGAGGCGTGACTTGGGAAAACGCTTCTCTAACTCCAGCTCTCAGTTCTTCATTTGTAACATATAGTTTTTTGCTCACCTCTTCCTTAATGATATCCCAAAGCGTGTTGTCAGCTGTTGTCAAATCTGGGCTCTGTCATAACAACCCACCCCACTTTGGGTCGAATGACCTCCGATCACCTGCCAGGCCCATATTTTTTTGAGGGCTCCGTCAATCAAGACAGTTACCTCCGATGAAAGGTTGGTACCTGAACTGACAGCTCGGAGCATACTGTATACAGTCATTTTGCAGCAAGATGGTGCTCCACCATACTCTTCTTTGAGCGTCCGTAGACGCCTGAATGAACTGTTTCCAGATCAATTTATTGGACGGGGATCTCCAAACTGTCCTACCTCGATGCCCTGGGTTCCAAGAAGCCCAGATTTGAAAGCAGCTGACAACACGCTTTGGGGTCTCATCAAGGAAGAGGTATACAAAAAACTATATGTTTCAAATGAAGAACTGAGAGCTGGAGTTGAAGCAGCGTTTTCTCAAGTCACGCATGTAATGCTGAAATAAATGAGCAAACGAACATGGCGTCGAATAATTATTGATAATAATATATAACAATATATGGCAATAATATATGAGATAATAATAATATATGACAATAATTATTGAGGTTTGATAAAAATATTCTTTACCGTCCGTCCAAATTCGTGGTATGTGAAACGGGGATATTTCCAAGGAGAATCAAGGCTATTTTGGTCTGATTGAATAGATGATCTGACATCTAAATAAAATATCAAATTTTGCATGATGTGGAAGCATTCCCATTAATTTCATAACGCCGCAGACCTCTCAGCCTATCAGTATCAGTATTTGATATCAGTATAATATCAGTATTTTGATACTGATAGGCCTCACAGACCTATCAGTATCAAAATACTGTAATATTATTTTTAGTGCATTTCATTTGAAAAAATGCACTATTGGTCTTGATCGGAAATCGCAAATACAGGGTGTTTCAGGAGGAATGTGCAATACTTCTCAGGCTGATTCCTGACACCAAGTAGACAAAAAAGTTCCATGGGACCAACCCCCAAAAACGCTTTGTTACTGAGATAACAATGGCGGAAAATTCAGAGTTTTCAAAATAAATTAATTTTTCTAATTTTTTAGAAGCTTTAGTGAGGTTTTAAAATGATCAATTCCTGTGTAAA
The DNA here is from genome assembly GCA_017141385.1 of Sogatella furcifera. Lineage (NCBI taxonomy): Eukaryota > Metazoa > Arthropoda > Insecta > Hemiptera > Delphacidae > Sogatella > Sogatella furcifera. Next base: position 42,695,842 of record CM029546.1, read on the forward strand.
ATTAGCTGAGGAATTCAATGAAACCAGTTCCAAGTTTGTAACTTCAACGGTTATTGAGATAATTGGAAAAATATGCTAGAAAACGCTATTTTTCAACATTATTGTAGGAAAAATGGCATTTTCTAGCATATTTTTCCAATTATCTCAATAACCGTTAAAGTTACATACTTGGAACTGGTTTCATTGAATTCCTCAGATAATTCTACTTAAGGATTGATTATTCAAGAACCTCACTAAAGCCTCTTAAAAATTAAAAAAATTAATATTTTATGAAAAATCTCAATTTTCCGCCATTGTTATCTCGGTAACAAAGCGTTTTTGGGGGTTGGTCCTATGGAACTTTTTTGTCTACTTGGTCTAAGGAATCAGCCTGAGAAGTATTGCACATTCCTCCTGAAACACTCTGTATATGATGCGATATATTTTTTACACGTTTCCGAGCCCCCAGAACACGAATCTGATGTCCGTTTAAATTCATATATCTCTATACATATATTTATATATATATATTTTTTATATATATTTATATATGTACAGATTCTTGTTAACACGATAACTCCCGAAGGGCTTGTCGAAGAGCGATGAAATATTGCACAAAAATCATTAGTGTTAATATCTCGGTCAAGTTCGTTAACCAGCCAATTTGGTCCAAGAGAAAGGGGTGAAATTAGGGGATGAAAATTTTGAAAAATCACTACAAATCGACCAATGACTTGATCGTTTTGAAAATTGGTGTGTATAATACCCTTATTATGCCCTACAATTTGAGCCATCAATGAAAAAAATTCTATTTGAAAATGGCGGAGAAAATAGCAAATAATATGCCGAAAATTGTGTTTTTAATGGGTTTTTCGAAAACGACACCTTTGAATTCATACCCTGAATAGCTCATTATAAGTCATATGATTTGAGCCATCATAGAATTGCATTTGAAATGCACTCTTTCCGACCGCCAGCTGCCGGAACAAATTTTTATATAGGTAATTTCTGTAGTATCTAAAACTAATCGACAGCTGACAAGCATGTGTTTTCTCAAACTTTTTAGTATTCCAATAGTGATTATCATGTTATGATGTTATAGTTTTCTATTTATAAGGTTATGAATTATAAATTCTTTGGAGTCAACTTGAAAATTGTTTTGTTTTGAGGAAAACCCGTATTTTTAGAATTTTTAATGCATCCTTACGATTAGCTGGACATGAGAGGGTAAGAAATAACGTTTCTAGAGTTGATTTTCAAGTGAATTATTTCATTGAAATATCTATTACAAAATTTTTAAAATGAATGGTATTAATACAGCTCACAATCTAGTTGCTGAACTGTCACACAATTTGAATAGTATGTTGGCAAGCTCTGCAACTTCCAAGTATGATGAGAAAATTAAAAAGCCTGTTGGAGCTGCTATCAGTTTACCAAGATTTAATAAAGATGAGCAGTTGGATACCATATCGATTGCTTCTAGTAGAAGATCCAAGAAGAATAAAGGTGAAAAATTCAAATTGACTGAAGATTTTAGGACAGATAGTAATGACCTGTATGATGCCAAGAACCCCCCTGGTTCCAACGATAGACCAAAGGTTCGAGCAAAGCCAGTTAAAAAGTTGAACCCAAACTCTTCATTAGCAAATAATCAAAAAGCAAAAAGCAACAGGGAAAGAGATACTTTAAAGAACGTTTCAAAATTGCGAAAAAGCAACAGCAACCACAGTTTGAACAAGAAGAAGACATATATTGATAAGAAAATCTCTTCAACAAGACATTCGAAGAAATTGATTGTTATAAAAAATAATTCTCCAAATGTTCTTCCAAGAGAAACGAAATCGCCCGAGAGATCATACTCTGTCGCAAGGGATCAGCAGCAGCACTTGAACGATGTGGCAGATGTAGAAGAGGAAGAAGAACAAGAAGTTCGAAACGTTGTCTTTGAGGAAGATTGCAAAGAAGTGAGAAACAGACCCTTGGATCCTGACGCTAATTATAACCATCCTCGTGTGAATTATGTGGAAAACCATGCTGTCGGTCTAATGGATTATTCAGCAATGCCAATGCATAACTATCTGAAGCCAACGTTGGCTTATCATTTGAAGTGTGTACCGCACAACTACTGGCGGCATTACAGTGACGGTCGGCTCCCATTTGTTGTGGGCACATCAGTCAACACCACCAACAACGTACGTCTCCTCAGACAACAAACTGCTTCCAAAATAAAAAACTTCCTGCTCTACAATGTCAGCTGTGATCAGTTGAGCGAATTCAAACTATATAAACTGCGCGATTTGATTTATGAAATTGAAAAGAATGGTAGAAAAGTTACTGGCACATCAGGCAAAAGCTATTCGAGTACCGGCAATCAAGAAAACTTTGAAGACTCATCTCCGAACGATAATAATAATTTGGAAGTCAATGAAAATCTTAACATCTGATTGTAATCTAAATGTTACCAACCTGTACAAAAAGATTTTTTATTAACCCAATTAGACTCACCTTCTCTCTTTTCATAATCACTTCTAAGTTAATCTCCATGGTATGGAATTGATAGATTTCAAATTCTATCTTATTCGGGCAAATCCGTGATTTTATCTTGCTTGATCCTTAATGAATTTTGTAATATTCAAGTGGTATAATATACTTATTTTGTCAAATCTGATTGATTTTTGGTGGTTTCATCAACAGACGGAAAAAGATTTATAAAATTAAAAATTATTACAATAGTTTTGAATTTTCATTCTTATTTCTGACTTTAATATTACACTATAATCAAGTTATTAATTGTAGGGTAAAGTCAAGATAAACGAGATGTCATGATGATATCAGAATAACTTACATCATAATTATTTTGCTTGTTTGAATGGCAATATTGTTAGTCACTGGGGTATATTACCGACAATGCAGTGAAGATTTTTTATAGAAGGAAACTGTTAGATTACCTTGCTGGAGTGCAAGGTAATCTAACACTCCAGCAAGGTAATCTAACAGTTTCCTTCTGTAAAAAATCTTGACTGCATTGTCGTTAATATATCCCAGTGAATATAAACTCACAGCAGCTCGTCATGGATCAAGAAGCCATCTTCTTCAATGATAATAGGATTATTCTAAACAATATAAACTTGAAAAACATTCTATTTCTGACGAAGAAAAGAACTGATAAAACTTTTGGCTTGAATTTCTTCTATAATTATTTATAATCAGAAATCTATAACTTGTATTCAGATCAAGGAGTAATGCTTATTTTTCATATCATTCATCTATCCTTTTTTGTGAAATTGTAGGGATATTATTAAAAAAAAAAAAAAACTGTATAGTAGGACAGTAAAACGTTTGTGAGCTCTGGTGTAGGAATTCTCTTCTCGTCATTATTTTTATATTATACTTTGTTGATTTAAGATGACTTGTTATATTATTAAGAAGTAATATTCAACTCTAGTACTGTATTTTTGATATGGTTAATAAAAATGAAGAATTACGCTTCCTTTCTCAATTGTTCTTTCTCTTCATTGTTCTAAATTCTCACTTTTTTCAGATTGAGAGAGAAGCAAAAAATGCATTGAAGAAAGAACTGGACAGCAGAATCAGTAGTGAATCCATGTATAATTTAAGCAACCTTGCCTATAGTATACGTGGTAAGTACATGTAAATACTTGGAACCAGAAATTATTTTTCCGTTTCATTTCATGCATTATTATATGTATTAATGTATTATTCCATTTGGATTATTTAAATTATGCCGATTATTCGTAGCCCAAGTAACATCAGTGTTATATGGTAAGTCAGTGCATTCATCCAGTTGCAACTCTGAATAGTGGGGTTTACAAAGACTTTGAAATCTTTACAGTTTGTAAAGTGGGATGGACACTATTCAACTCCTAGACAGTGACAGTAAGAACTCTCTGATCATTTTGCCGTTATCTTGTTTAGTCTAAACTCAAAAAAGCAGATCATCTCAAGTATTTCAGAGTAATCATGCAATATTTTCAAGTTTTTAATTTACTTATAATAATGAAAAAAATACTTGAGCAATGTTCATGAATACAGACCATTGTTGCATGCCTACCAGCTGGTTGCCAGTTTCATATTCACTCCACGTTGATTCTATCAAACATAGGCCAAGTGACGGCACAGAAAACCTCTGAATAACATCCAGTTAATCAGTTAGAGATTAATGCAACAATTACTATTCCTCCAGAGACTGGAAACGACTGACTATTACTAACTACACGCAATCTCCCAAAGCAGGGCAATACAGACCTCTAATACAGATCTCTTTCTCATTATTCATCAATTTTATTATTTCCTATTCTTAACTTATATATGATGAAATTATGAATACCGTAATTAATTTGAGGTACTTGTCACCAGGAATCGCTGACGATCAGGCAATTGGAAGTGATGACGATGATGACATGCCAGTTTTGAAGAAAATCGAAGCTGACATCAAAAACACGTCTGACCTGGCATCTCCAGATGGCAAGCAAGTGGACTTGTTCAGTGAAATCCATCTTAACGAGCTCAAGAAACTGGAAAAACAACTCGAACAGGTAAAATATATATTTATAAATATGTTTCCAAGTACACAATATAGTTTTCACATGTATTCTCCACGTAGCCGTAGACTTATAAAATATACAGGGTGTTTCAGGAGAAATGTGCAATACTTCTTAGGCTGATTCCTTACACTAAGTAGAGAAAAAGTTTCATGGGACATACCCTCAAAAACGCTTTGCTACCAAGATAACAATGGCGGAAAATTGACATTATTATTAATTTTTCTAATTTTTCTAGAGGCTTCATTCAAGTTCTAAAATGATCAACTCCTTATTAAAATTAACTGATAAATTCAATGACACTAGTTAGAAGTTTGTAACTTTAAACAATTAATGAGGTATTTGAGAAAATATGGACAAAAGTTAGCATAAGTGAAAAATCAGTGTGTAGTCGCGATTTTTGATAGCAATTTCTGAGATTTGGGTAAGATTTAAACAATCACCGATATTCAACTTTTTTCAGAATTGGGGTCTCTTCAACTTCCGTCTATTAAAAATACAAAATAATCTATGATTCCATAACTAGTTATTACTCGCCCTACGCTGAGAGGAAGATGGGTTTAGAAAAGAAGAAGAACTAGTTATTACCCTTAATTATAGAAAAATTGTGTTTTTAGCATATTTTACCAATTATCTCATCAATTGAAAGTTACAAACTTCTAACTGATGTCATTGAATTTCTCAGCTAATTTTACATAGGAATTGATCATTTTAGAACCCAAATAAAACCTCTAAAGAATTGAAAGATTTGATATTTTTTAAGAATGTAAATTGTCCGCCATTCTTATCTCGGTAACAAGGCGTTTTTGATGGTATGTCCCATGGAACGTTTTTCTTTAATTAGTGTAAGGAATCAGCTTGAGAAGTATTACAAATTCCTCATGAAACACTCTGTATATTAGTACACATATTAATGTATTTCACGTATAACTTACAGAATATTTTCCAGATATACTGATCTCCTAAATCGGGTGACAAAGACGCATAGTTTAAGATTCATTGTTCCCGCTTTCAAACTTGAAACTCTGACATTTGATGTATGAACCAATTAAGAACCAACTCAATATCGATTCAGTAGCTTAGTATGTATTAAATCCTTATCCAATTGATTGTCAATAAAACATCATATAACTGATCTAAAATTTACTGATTACTCAGACTTGTATGACAGTAGGACTCAAGTTATAGTTTGAGCGTTGAGCAGCTATGAAATAGAATAATGTATTATAAAATTTCATAAAGTACAAAGATTTTCTACTGTTCCAAAAAATATTCATTCAGATAGAATGTAAAATTCAGGTTCAAATGCCACATTTCAACAAAGTATTCACGAATATGATTATATCAATGTTGGATGGGTTCGTCTGCTCCTTGTGAGCTCTAACAGCTGATGTCAATTAGAGTTTCATGAAGCTATGCCTAGATGATGTTTTTGGAATCAAAATAGAAAGATTTGAAAGAAAGAAATTGAAAGATGTAAAGATGCTTTACATCAGCTGTTAGTAGGTTACGTCAGCTAGGAAACCGCCTAAATTTTTAGCGACACCGTTGCGAAATCCATAAAAGTTGTTAGTTCTGTAGGAATTGTGTGCAATCCTTAGTGTAAATTCAATGGTTCAGCGAGATTATAGATGGAGTAATTAAGAAGATATTGAATCAAGTTTCAAACAATGTTACAAGTTTCAAACAATTCCCAAGGTTACGCTCAATATTAGTGTTTTACGATTTTTCGAAATTTTTCTTAGATTTTCCGAGATCAAATTGGCAGAAAATGTTGAAATTTGGTGAACAGGTCTAGATTAGGTCAATAAATGCTGTGTTCAATAAATTTCGAACCCCTTCTGAACGGAATTTGCAGGCGAGCGAAGCGAGCCTGTTTGTCTCAGCTGACACTGGCAGAGGTTTTGCAGGCGAGCGAAGCGAGCCTGTTTGACTCACTTACACTGCCGTTACTGGCTGGGGTCCAGGGGGCGGAGCCCCCTGGCTAGGCGGAGAAGGCGAGCAAAGCGAGCCTGCCGGCTAGTATCTTCTAAATTAGTTCATCTATAATCTCGCTGAACCATAGAATTTACAGTAAGGATTGGCCGTATCAAGGCGTAAGATATGCAACCAGCAATACATTTACAATTTTGAAAAAGTGATTACTGGCGTATTCTTGAACGGATTTCAAAAATATTTTAACACAACATTTCTAGACCTCATCTGAATCTGAACACCAAATATCAACATTTTCTACCGATTGGTTTTCGAAAAAAATTGAAATAATGCCGAAAAACTCAAATATTTGGCATACCCTTGGGAAGTTTCAAAAACCCGTTCTTAGTAGGCGTCTAGAGGTCCAACTGAATATGTCTACCAAATTTGAACGCATTCGGTTCGGTAGATTTTTAGTTCTGCTGATGAGTGAATTAGTGCCATTTCGCTTTTATATATAGATAATAATAGGTTTATTTTAACGAAAAATTTAAAATGAATACATCATAATGTTCATCTTTCTTTCCGGTTTCATGAAAAATGACGTCAAGCATGTGGTCTCTTGTACTGCGCTGACACGCATCAACTCTGTCTCTGTCCATAAACCTCACTATTACAGCTCTAAAAGTTTCCAGTTCCATTTCGCCATCACCCGTCGAATTCTCTCCATCATTCATTGATGTTTCGGGGTTTACATACACCAATGACTTGAACTGACCCCAAGATGAAAGTAACAAGGCGACAAATCACACGACCTTGTTGGCTAATTCGACGAATTATTGGCGAAATGGAAGTTGAAACTTGTTGTATACAGAATTGATGCGTACCAGTACAATAGAGGTGGTCACGTGCTTGACATAATTTTTCAAACATGAAATCGGAAAGAAATTTGAACATTTTGATGTATTCTCAATTTTTCGTTAAAATAAACCTCTCAATTTGATACATTGAAACGGGCGTAAGTAATTATTTGTCACCCATAACATGACTTCAAAAGCAAGATGGAACTACCCATGAGTGTCCCCTCCCATAATTATTGAAAGCCACTTCATTCGCTTAGTATAATATTAATTCTTTAATAAGAATTCTGTAGGTATCTATTGGCCACTGAATTCTAATGTAACAGCCAAGGGTATCCTAATCTGCTTATTATTCATATGTGTGTGATGTGTCTACATCTTAAGGTTGGTTGCTAGGCGAAGTTATTACAGCTTAGAGAAGGTTGCTCTAAAACTGCCTAATATTGAGAAAAATGGAAGACGGTTGGGAAGGCTAGAAAGTGACGTAGTTCAGATCAGAACTCTTTGTACCGTGCGCATGCGCTAGTATTTTAACGATAAGTATCACAATTATGTTTTTGATTTGATCTTCATCATGTTTTGTTTCCCACCACTTTTCTAGTTACCTCAGATCGGAATAACCTATTTGTAATAGCCTTGGTTGCTAGGGCTTGTAATGTTAGTCATAAACGCTATGAACTTCTTTTGAATAGGTAACAAGAATGTAACGAAAGCGAGTGAAACCTACCCTTATGAGTAGCTTCACCAAGAAACTCATTAGCTTATATTATTATCATCACTCCTATCCTAATCAAGAATCATTCCTTCAAATTATCAATTGATTTTATTAACTCTCTCATTCAAAATAATAAATTGATAGTAAAATAATTTCCCAGTGAATAATTACATTAGCCACCTAGAGTATTCACCTGTTCAGTTTGTACTTCTTGCCTTGAAAATTGATGCAATTTAACAATCTAATAAAATCCAATAGTTGATAATAAACTTCAAAAGAAATGTCATGCAAATCAAATCAGCTGCAGTAGCGTACTGAGTCAAGTCCCCCTAAAAAGGTGGGTTCATGTCTCCCAAAATGGAATATTTCATCAAAATATCAATGAATCAATATTAATATTATACTAGTTTTTAGCTTGAAATAGGCTACATATAATTAATCAAAAATGCAATATTCCAATACATCGGATCAAAGAGGTGGAATCGATAATTGATCATTCGAATCCATAACTCTGCTATTTTACCAATAATTTATTATGAAACACCAATACTTTTTTCAAATGTAATTTTTGTCTTCTTTAAACCCTGATGCGGATTGCCTTGTTGCGAGTTTGATGGAGTGGCATTGATACCCTACACTACCTTAAGTTTTCCAGTATGGGGTGGCGCCGCTGCTTATCTGACACAAAGGGGACTCAGTTGATAGAGCACATAAATGACTATATACAGGGTGTCAATTTGAAAAAATTGTTCAATCAATTTTCGAGAAAATCAAGATTGCAAAATCCATTTCTTACAACAATGCTGCGGATCTTCTGATGTTTTGCTAGGTACGAGACTCATAACAGTGGATAGGGCTATTTCGGGTATGAGTTTGAAAAAAAATCGTTAGAGCCGTTTTTGAGAAAATCGTGAAAAACACCATTTTTGGCTTACTATCCGCCATTTTTCGATGAATTTTTTTGAATTTCTTAGAGTCGGGTCCTAATGGTATAAGAACCTCAAGTTCCAAATTTCAAGTCAATCGGTTAATAAGGAATCGAAATATTGCAAAATCTATTTTTCTCAACAATGCTGCGGATCTTATGCGATTTTGCGAGGAACGAGACTCATGGCAGTCGATAGGGCTTATATAGGGCTATTTTTGGTATGAGTTTAAAAAAAATCGTTCGAGCCGTTTTCGAGAAAATCTTGAAAAACAACATTTTTGGAATATTATCCGCCATTTTTTCTGCCATTTTTCAATGAATTTTTTTGAATTCCTTAGAGTCGGGTCCCCATGGTATAAGAACCTTAAGTTCCAAATTTTAAGTCAATCGGTTAATTAGGGATCGAGATATAGTGTATTCGCTATGAGCATCTACCGTGCTGCGCTCTGGTGGATTATCGTGTGTACTTTCCTACGCGTTTTAGCATACAAAGCATAGCGCTAAATGGGAAAAACGCATTTATAATTAGAATGGTATTATTTGCTGCTTCATGCATTTCCCAGTAATTAGAACATGATATATAGGATATGAATGTTAGTAATTGATAGTATTATAGCTCATCATATTAGAAAAATCCTAGTTTTCAAGTATTTGAGAGCAGACAACCGCAAACAGATGTATTTGAGAGTCAACAAAAACTTTGAGATAACAGCTGATAAGTTATCTTACATGAAAATGAAAAATTGGCCCAAGCTCACATTTATTTGAAAAATTGAATGATATGAATATTCCTTATTAAAACATAATTAACAGAGTTTTTGCGTTGATAGTAACAGCTTATTAGATTAACTAACATAAAAACTATTCATGTACATTACCTCATGTACAGGTTAGAATGGAGCACTCCATGGTCCTACTAGATCGATAAATTCTTTTGCACGTAAACAAAACAATTAGGTTAGCTTCACCTACCAATATTTATTCAATGCAGTGAACCATTCTTTTTATTGATGAAACTTATGTATGGCAACTGGAAAAGTGTAGAACTTGAAATTTCCATTGCGTGTTTTATTTTTACAATCCAGAACACAACAAATTCTCCAGGCCATTATTTTAGGTTTAGCCCTATCTCCTCTAATGTTAATTCCTCAATTTTTCGTCGAAATGATCCGCCAATAGCGCCTAGATCGCCAAAAATGTCCTTTCCACCCACTTGCACACAGCGAATACAGACATACACACACACACACACACACCTACACACACACACACACACACACACACACACACACACACACACACACACACACACACACACACACACACACACACACACACACACACACACACACACACACACACACACACACACACACACACACACACACACACACACACACACACACACACACACACACACACACACACACACACACACACACACACACACACACACACACACACACACACACACACACACACACACACACACACACACACACACACACACACACACACACACACACACACACACACACACACACACACACACACACACACACACACACACACACACACACACACACACACACACACACACACACACACACACACACACACACACACACACACACACACACACACACACACACACACACACACACACACACACACACACACACACACACACACACACACACACACACACACACACACACACACACACACACACACACACACACACACACACACACACACACACACACACACACACACACACACACACACACACACACACACACACACACACACACACACACACACACACACACACACACACACACACACACACACACACACACACACACACACACACACACACACACACACACACACACACACACACACACACACACACACACACACACACACACACACACACACACACACACACACACACACACACACACACACACACACACACACACACACACACACACACACACACACACACACACACACACACACACACACACACACACACACACACACACACACACACACACACACACACACACACACACACACACACACACACACACACACACACACACACACACACACACACACACACACACACACACACACACACACACACACACACACACACACACACACACACACACACACACACACACACACACACACACACACACACACACACACACACACACACACACACACACACACACACATACACACATACACACACAGACCAATACCCATAAACCACTTTTTTGATTCAGGGGACCTTGAAACGGATAGAAAACCTAGTATTTCCAATCGCAATAATTATTGCATGATTGCTTGCCACTGTAAATCATTATCACGTTAAATGGCAATTAATAATGCCAAAATAATCAATAAAATTCTCCCATTTATAAGAAATTGGGTACGGTAATTTATAAATATGTATGGGATTATACATTTATTCACATAAGATGAAACAATTTATAAGATAATCTAAAATATATAGCAATAAAAAGGACATGAAATTGTTATTTACTAAACTGTTTATGAGACACTTTTGGCACTGCCAACATATTAAGATAAACTTGTGTGTTGGCATGCACATGGAACAAATTTCTCAAGATCCCTCTGTAGAGTGTGGGTCTGTATTATTGATAATTCTTTAAGAAATATTGCTCTATCACATTATAATGACACAAAAAATCTCTTCCATAAAGTAAATTTTCAATCAAACTTCAAAAATAGGGCTCTAAAACTATACTTTGTCCTCAAAAAATAGAAAATTTTCCGGAGGTGGACTCCCGGACTCCCCCTAATTTAGGGGGAGGCACAATAACTTGCATGATAACTAGTACTGTATAGGCTTAATTACTACTCGACTAAGGCAAATTTGCTATCAGCAAGTTTAAAAGCAAATGACTGGATTGAAATTAGTTGAAAAAAGACGCAAGGCGTGAAATCAATTGTGAGGAGGATATGAGTAAACAGTAATACATTTACTTCCAAAAAGATATTCACATTGTTATTAGGGCTATGTAGCCTATAATAAATCAATAACTTGAAACTGACTTGAAAGTTCAAAACTAGTGGGGGAAAATAAACCTATTTTAAGGTTAGGCCTACTTTGATTATTAATTTATTGATTGATCAATGTGTATGAAATTGATAAATTGAATAAGAGGCACTTGTATCAATAATCTGAGTGAATAATCTCCATTGTGTACACCCACTCAGTACAATATATTTAAAAATATGTATTTTTGACCCTTTTATGTGGAAATATTCATAAAATTTATTTCATTTATAGTACATCCGAGTTTAATAAAAACGGGAAAAATGTAGAATTATAGCGGGAAAAGTGGGAATTATACGGGAATTTGTTGAGCCTGATTTTGTGGACACCCTGTCTGCCCAAGCAAAGAAGACCTCCAGCTTGGTCAATTTTTTTCTAAATAACATTTAACATTTACTCCAATAAATGTGGTCTTAAAAGTAAATAAAATTGTTTCCTACAATTTGAGAACAAATTGATAATTTTTAAACCAAAATTGACCGAACTTGAGTCACTTTCCTATCTTGCCCATCTTTGCTTGAACAGACTATAATAGTAGAATTCACCCAGGTCTATAGCATGCAAATTTTTTTTAGCTCTATATTCATGCAAAATATTTCCTTGCTTTAAGTTAGTTGTTTGGATGACCATAAAGGATTCACATAAATAGTGATGGCTTTATAATAGTACAGTTTTCCATGCAGGCTCCTGGTTGTGATAAGATCAGTGCTTTCCTGTCGGCTCTAAAGACTGTTATTAATGCTGCATGTAACTCATCAGGAGAGGTCAGTTGATATTTGATTGAAAGAGTGTTTGGAATTATGTTCTAATAGCGAAATCCTGACCTCCATTTTCGTGTTGTGTTGACATCTCACTACTAATCACCTCGTCCATCTTATATAGTCTGTCCAAGCAAAGAAGGCATTCTGGTAAGATGGGAAAATGCCTCCAGCTCGGTCAATATTGGTTCATAAAATTATAAATTTGGTCTCAAATTGTAGGAAACATTCTGATCTTCAATTTGAGACCAAATGTATAATTTGACCTAGCTGGAGTCATTTTCCCATCCTGCCAGAATGTATTCTTTGCTTGGATAATGTCTTAGTTTCCTATACATTAAATTAATTGAGTAGAAAATCGAGCAAGTTGAAAATATTTCCAAATAACCCCATATTGAAATACAAGTTTTCTATTTTTAACAATAATACTTGGAAGCAACAGTTACTAACAGTTTTATATCAGCAAGAGTTGTATTCATAATCTCCCTATCTAGGTTCACCTGCTGTTTATAGATTTAGATTATAAAAATTGATATTAATCTTGAAAAAAACAACTATCTTTACACTAGATTCCCTTTGTTCAGCACCAATATGTCAGTTTCATTGACTTCTAGTAAACAATTGAAAGTGTTTCTCTCTTGTAACTTTCTCCAAACCATCTAATATGGTGAATGCTGGTTTCCTTCACATTCACATAGAGCGTCCCCATCTCAAAATTTTCCATCATCACATCAACTTGTTGAATCTGGGCTTATCAGTTATCATCCTGTTGAGGGTCTTCCACATCATACAGGCTTGTCTACTTTGAACTGTCTCCATTTACTTCATTGAGCATGTCTACATTCACTACATTGAGTTGTTCAATAATACTTGTATTGAAAGAAAGGCATTTGAATTTTCCCTGTGTAATCACTAATTTTTTGATGGCTTATCGTTTTTTGTGCTACGTAGTTAACATGTAAAATTCAACAATTCTGCTACAAATTCTGAGGAAAGAAATATTGTTAATCTTGTGCTTAGCAAATCTATTTTTGACTAATAACCAAACTTTAAATTGACATTTTATTTTAAATGGTTAAATGGAGGAATATTTCATTTGGGACATATATAGCGTATACAAAAGTCTTCATTTAACATAAGATTCCCTACAAGCTATGTCATGATACAACGTGCTCTTTTCAAATGATTCAATCATTTACACTAGTATAGGTAGAAATGATTGTCTTTTCCGTTGTATAATGATCATCTATTTGACATCATGAGAATGTGACATCAGACTTGTATTCATCATTGACTCATATCTAGGATAGCAAATCTAATTACTCGAAACTTTTCATGAAATCATGATTAAAAATAAATGTCAATGTCTTTGAAAATATAAGTTATACCTACTCTATTCACTTGAGTAACTTGTTTAATTGAATGTAGATTGACAAACTTTTTGTAACTATGAATTCTTGAGTGTTTTTCAATAACTCAGGTATTAAGATGATAAAGTTTGAGTGTGTGATATTGTTGCATGGTCTGAGACTAATATAACGAAAGAAGTGATCGGTACTTGTAATACAATTATTATTAAGATTAATTATTGTTAATTACTCATCATGTTTCGAATCACACTGACAGGTCATAGCACATACAAAAATCAGTGTTTTGTCTCCTTTCGATCGCGATTTTTGAGATGTGAGTAAGTTTTATCCAATCAATTCCAAAATTTCCCTTCAGAATAAAATTCTCTGAAACTTCCATCAATCAAAAATACTTGTTAATGATTCAATATCCACTTACTTCTCTAAAAAAATGAAAATATTTTTTAGCTTACGAGGTGTGCTGGAAAAGTAACGAGACTGATTACCAAACTAACCAAAGTTTTTCATACCAAAGTAACCAAAGTACTAAATACTAACCAAAGTTGTTATTATTTTCAAACAATAATGTTATCACTTTGAAAGTTCCTTGAACAACTAACTATACATCGGTGGAGTCTTCATTGCCACTCTTAGTAGTAGGGGCAGTAGGGCTGGAATTGGTATTTATTTCAACAGGTCAGTCACAGTCTTTTGAATGTTCTGCAGAGTTCCAAGCGTTATTTCAGGATATGATGTTTCAATTTTGCGAAAAGGAAAAATACACAAGGACTTGAATCCGGGGGATAGTGGGGTTGAGGAACAAAGTAATGCGTTTTGAGGTGAAAAATTCACGGATCTGTGACACGAAGCATTTTTATGTTGAAGCATCCACTTATTCATTTCTGTGACGCACAATGGAAACACAACTTCACTAATTGCAATGTCAAAATCAATGTGGTTACTGTAAGATGTAAGGATAAACAAATAAATAGACATAACTTGAAGCTGAGTTGCCAATCACATTACTTTTCCAACACACCTCGTATTTTTCCCATTATCTCAATAACAATTGTACGGAGTTATGCAGAAAGGAACCAACCCACAATCAGCTACTTTTGAGATATTGCGTACCAAAGATGAAACTGCAATAATACCTCCCATTTTATTATCCATTAAGATATTCTGATTTTGAGAACGTATATGTGCTCTTAATATCATAAACTAGATATTTATATACAAAAAAAGCATTAATTTCCCATTTTATGGCATTTATGTGGGTTGGTTCCTTTCTGCAAAAAACACATCCTACTTTATGAGTTATGCAGAAAGGAACCAACCCACATAATTGCCATTGGAACCAGACTAAAATTTCTGTTTTTTCAGAGAAAAAGGCTAATTTTTTCACTCATGGATAATATATTATAAAGGAAAGTGTTCTGTCAAAATTTCCCACCCCCACCCATCTTGCTAGCCCCTCTGCACCCCTCAAAGTTTCCATTTTTAAGGGTGTCTTACATTGAATGTATCTCAGCACTCATTGGAAATAAGAAATCAACTTTTTTCTCATTTTTAAGTAAATTGAATTCTCTTTATTTATGTCTCACCATCTCATTGTACCTCCTGCGGTTCAAAAGTTATATAAGTGGAAGAATGGATGAGGGATTCCGAAGATTTCTGCATAAATTTTTAATTATCTCTTAAATGAAAGTTTACAGGATGATTCTACTGGAAACGTCTCTTATGAAACTTGAAAAACTTTTCAAGATCTACATTTTGAATGATAGAAACAAGTATTTTTCTGAAATTTAACGTAAGTGTAAGTCAGCTAATAAATGAAAAGCGCTATCTCAGAAGCGCTTGGCGGATAGCCTGATATTATGGTCTATCAAGTGAGTACTAAAATACCCCTTTTAATTCATCAAATTTGGAAATAATTCATTTGGGGAAATTATATGGAGTTGATTTTCTTTCCATTTATAACTAGCATGTTGGCAAGTGTCCTCTCTGAATTCCCCACACCACCGCTCTTATTCAAGAATTCATATATCACATGTGTCTTGGTACTCTATAGAGATGAATATTTGAACTATGTATCATTATTCAATGAATTCAATTGGCTTCAACTCAAAATATATGTTTCTATCATTTGTGAAGTGGATATATTAAAATTCTCTAAATGTTTCATATTAGACATTCCCCAGTTTACTTTTCTTAGGGAAAGAATGAAATTTGAGAAGTCTGTACCAGTAAATTTAATTTTCTAAATAATGAGGAGAATTTCAATATATTATCTTTAATGGTTGCTGAGATACATTCAATGAAAGAAATCAAATGGAAACTTTGAGGGGTGCAGAGGGGGTAGCAAGATGAGGAGGGGAAATCTCTTTATAATATTAATCCATGAGTAAAAAAATTAGCCTCATATGATTTTTTTTCTCTGAAAAAACAAAAATTTTAGTCTGGTTCCTATGGCAATTATGTGGGTTGGTTCCTTTCTGCATATAACACATAAAGTAGGATATTTGTTTTGCAGAAAGGAACCAACCCACATAATTGCCATAAGGGTTGATTCCAGTGATTTTTTTTTCATACAGAACATTTACCTAGGGGTTTATTAACCTGAATATTGAAAAATCCAATTTTTTTATTTTTGTGGATTGGTTCCTTTCTGCATAACTACGTCCAATTGAAGTTACAAACTTCTAACTAGATTTGTTGAATTTCTCAACTAATTTTACAAACTATATGGTTATTTTGATACCTACATGAAGCCTCAATACCAATCAATGCGAAATATAGAAGCGAAAATAGATTTTATGAAGAATGTACAATTTCCACCATTGGTATCTTAGTAAGAAAGCGCTTCTGGGTGTTTTGGAACTCCATGGAACTTTTTTCAGTACTTGGTGTAAGAATCAGCCTGAGAAATTTCGCACCTTCCTCCAGAAACAACCTGTAAATGAAATCACTCGAGTTATTTGAGTTGTGTATGTGTTTTTAGGTTGAAACTGAGAGACGAATGAAACTATTCTCCTAATATAAATAAAAACTCACCAAAACTATAAAATAATTTGCACTCGAACCGAAAATATAAAGTTTTCACAATTGATAGTTATAATCCAAACAAGACCAAGTTATTCAAGTGTTTCATCATTCTATTTTCAATATGATTTTATTTTCCAATTTACTATTTGTATTATATGAAAACAATAATCAATTTAACATGAAGTAGCTCAAGATAGGAGTTCAGCTGCAACAATATTCAAATTCCCTTTTTGGTATTCACTAAATTTATCACCGAAATGCACCGAACCGTCAATTCACTGTCATTGACTGTATTGTTGATTATGAATCCCAGTGAATATTACACACAGCAGCTCGCAAGAATCAAGAAACCATGTTCTTCCCTTTTTGGTATTTCAATTCTCTGGCTCTAGTTCATAGTTGATGATTTGAGTTTATTATGTGTTGTTTAGGTTGAGACGGAGAAAGTGTCGCTGACGCAGACGTTGCGGGACTCACAGGCGACGGCCGAACGCAGCCAATCAGAGACGCAGGCACTCATCGCTCGCCTCGCTCAGCTGCGCGCGCATGTCGACTCGCTCGATCATCTCAGGTCGAGAGCCAACACGCCGCAATACGACGAGGTATCAGTCCCCCCAATTACATTTCTCTTTTGTCTCTAATGTATACGATTGAGACTAACTTCCAAAGGAACTTTCATACCTGATATTGAATGGAGGAGGAGTAACATTGGAGTTGGAATTTTAATAAATGAAATAAGTACTACGAAAAACCAAAAAGCAATATAAAGTGCTGAAGACTACTGCTACTACAAATATTGATATCAGAACTAGCAATGGGAGATTCGATGAATGAAACTGAACCAAAAGTTAAATCAACGTACCATATGAGTAGATTTTTGAAGCAATGACCATAATAATTGTTTCACAAATTGAACGCCTTTTATTCTTAGTATAGTATGAGTTAAAGCTTCCTCATTTTCTCATTCTGCGCTTAAAAAGATTGATATGCAACATGAAATCTAAAATTCTTCTGGAATTTGAGATTATCATTGCTGGTATTCGTTAGCTATAAACTATATAAACTATAAAATGTGTAAATAGAGAACGAGGTTTGCTCAGTCAGTTAATCCGTACAAATTATAGGATTTGATCTATTCGATTTGATTCGAACTGGTATTCCAATACTCGATTCGACAGTTGGCCGCAATAGCCAATCACAGCTCTAGTTACTTCAACTCTAAGACAAGATAATATCTGTGATTGGCTCTTGCGGCGTGTCGTGTATTTGAAAACTTAGTTGATTTGAAGTGAATTGAAACGGAGGTTAGAGTTCCACTAACATATAATATTGTTATATAATTATTATTTTCATTTGATTCTTTACAATAATAATATTATACCAAATCAGTGATAAAGTAACCCATAATATCATTCACTTTTTCGAAAACAACAGTGATATTTTGATCCACTGAATTATTTCAATTCAAAAAGTTGATCATGTGACTGAGCAACCAAGCGTAAATTATACAATGTTTTGCTATATTTTCATCATATCTGTCATGATTTGTTCACATTGCTAAAAAAATATACCTTTTAACTGTGTTATGTAATTGTGACGTTTCAGGGCAACGTGAGCAAGCTGGGCGCTGCGGTGGCCCACTACCAGCAGTGGTTCAGCCTGGCGTCGCGAGAGATCGAGAAGATCCGCGCCGAGATGCAGAACCTCGAGCAGCTCAACTGCTCCGACGCCGTTGTGCACCTGCGCAACGAGATCACCGACCTCAAGAACAGGCTAGTACTCACTATCACTAAGTTCTATTCAACGTGACCACCTATACGTACAATAGAATATTATTTCACGATTTTTTTGGAAAAAACTTGAACTAGAAATTCCTTTTCAAATGCTATCTACGAATATGAATTTTTATAACATCCTAGGACTTGAACAATTACCTACCTGTGTTGATAAAATTCAAGAACAATTTATATAACTGGCTGATTCTAAGACCATATTACAGCTTGAATTAATTTTTTGATAAATGAATGTCAAAAATATTTTCATAATTCTAATTTAGTTTTATTGACTAATAACTATATTTAGCTACTATAAATCAAGAGTCTGCCTTTCGGGTAATGATTCTATCAATTTATTTTGTTGAATCTAGTTAGCCCTAAGACAGGTATTATATTGTATATTTTGTAAAAAAAAATTTTGTGACTGTGATATGTAAACTGTTGAATAAAAAGACATATTGTAAAACAACTGATATATTTTTTTAAAAATATTTTTTAAAGATTTCGGTTGCTACACCATTATTAATCTCTGATAAACTAGATATCTGGTTACCAGAGATTGATAGTGGTGTAGCAACCAGAACCGGTATCTCGCTTTCTTTAAATAAATCAGTGGTTTGACAATATATTGTCTTTTCATTTAATAAGGATAACTACCACAATATCACCTTCAAATCTACTTAACATTGTCATACTCCTTGGCTGTGCTCATGACTATTTAGTTTCTTGGCAATCAAATTTTGTTTATTTATGCATTCATTAGGCTGCTGGACAAGGAGCAGCGTGCTCTGGAGCTGACCGCCGACGTGAGGCTATTGGGCGAGTTGGCCGGCGAGGCGGGCGATTCGCTGGATGCCGCTCACAACGATCTGAACACGGTCAGCGACGAGCTCGCTCAGCTCTACCACCACGTCTGCACTGTCAACGGCGAGACGCCTAGCCGCGTCCTGCTCGAACACGAGAAGCACAGCGAACCTGGTACGCTGCATACTTATTAATACCGGGTCATTCACGGGAATTTTATGATTTTTTAAATGATAAACATAACAAGTTACTTAATATTTGATTTAGAAATTTTAAATGGTACAACATGTATAAAATGGTTTTAATTGGTACAACAATAGTAATTAAATCACGTTGCTTATGCTTATGTTGGATGTATAAAAAATAATCATGAAACATTCCGATTTGATACTTTTATGAATATAAGTTTTATTTGTACAGTATTACCTGTTAAATCCCGTGAATGACGATATTAACGCCTCAAATTTGATCAAAGCAAAATAAATACACTATAAATTTCCAAATTGCCACGCTATTACATTGTATTCCTCGTCTTAAGGTCGGTATTACATAATTTTTCAATAAGCTGTTTTTCAGCTTACTGTACTTTTTTTAAGGGGTGGTTTTTACTAACTTGGTGGATGACAATATTAGTTTTTTTCATCGAAGCGGTGTCAAGATGCATAGTAGTTTTTATCGTTTGTTAAATTTAATGTGAACATTTTAAAAATTTAAAATTGTTGTAGTATGGTTATGGAGGGGAAATTAGTGATTACGTTGTTTGATGATAATTATTTATATTAGGCTTGGAATCACCCTCCTTATACTATAAAGCCACAAACTGACTGACTGACTGACTGACTAATCAATATTATTGACCACTTGCCGATATCTGGTAGATATATATTATACATCTTTGGAAAGAGGAAGTCGAGCTCATAACCAGAAAAGTCTGAAAACTTGAAATATTCCCCCCCAGAGGGGGATTTTGCCCCCCCAAAATTTTTCAACTTTTTTGTTTGACTGTTTATTGCAACGCC
Source organism: Sogatella furcifera (assembly GCA_017141385.1). Taxonomy (NCBI): domain Eukaryota; kingdom Metazoa; phylum Arthropoda; class Insecta; order Hemiptera; family Delphacidae; genus Sogatella; species Sogatella furcifera. The sequence goes on from CM029546.1 coordinate 42,716,653, forward strand.
GTGCTAATTTTTGTAACCAGCGCGTAAAAGTAGCTCGATTTCAACAAAAAAATTTCTACCTGGTTCGCAAGGGGGGCCATGGGGGCACTTTTTCATTTTTTGTCATTTTTTGGGCCCAATACAGGAATTGAGGGCTCAATTTTGAGGGAATGTTGCTAATTTAGTGCGGTTTTTGGCAGCGGGATCATGTGACTAGAGCCCACAGAGTTGATTTCCATCATTACAACCTTTTTTGAATTCCAGGGGGGGCCTGGGAAGGAGGGGTTTTTTGCCAAACTTTGGGGGCCCAAAATAGGGGTATTTTGACATACGCGTAGAATCGAGACCCACACCATTGGAAATAGTAGGTGTAGTAAAGTATCCATGTTTGATAGAGACTTTCAGGATTTACAAACCCCTATCTTGCATTTTAACTGACTTATTGGACCTTACATTTTTATGCGTTTATTGGCTCTAGACGGCTCAGTTTTGGATGAAAGTATGTTATCATGTATATCATTGTGATCAGCACAACAAGCCTAAGACAATGATGTGTAACATTTCATGTTTTTAGCCCCCCCCCAAAAAAAATTGTGCCCCCCAAATTTTATCACATTTTTTCTTTGACTGTTTATTGCAACGCCATGCTGATTTTGTAACTAGCGCTCAGAATTAGCTCGACATTAACAAAAAAAAAATCTACCGGGTTTGTATGAAGGGGGCAAGGGGCATTTTTTCATTTTTGGCCATTTTTGGGCTTCTAACGGAAATTGAGGGCTCAATTTTGAGAGATTGTTGATAATTTTGTACTGGTTTTGGCAGCAGGATTATGTTACTAGAGCCCACAAACTTGATTTCCATCATTACAACTCAGTTTGGTCTATTTATTTTTGTTTTGGGGGTTATTTGAGGGGTGTAACTTGGGGTTTGAAAAAGTGAAAATTCTATAATAAATTTTTCAGGGGTGAAAAATGAAATTTCCAAGGAAAATAATTCATTGAACTTGAAGAGCTTGTAAAACTATTTCAAAACTCCATAAGACCATCCTTCCAAAATCAACCCCAAGACACTAAAGATGCGAAAATTATTGTAAAAAACACAAAAACATGAGAAATTAGTATTTTAGGGGCTGTAAATCGAAAGCAAATCGATTAATGTGCGAGCAAAGCGAGCATGCCGATCACATCCCACCTACTATAGACAAACTTGGGGGGCGCAGCCCCCTTCTGAGCGAGCGTAGCGAGCTATCAGGTAACAACTCCATGCTGAGTCGGGACAGTACCTGGTGAGATCAAGCTCCATTGAACGCCACATATCCTATTGACTTACCCAAAGCTCCTTATACTCAATATACTCAGAGCTCCATCGAATGCCATATACTCAATTGACACAATTTTTACACAAAAACCACAATTTTTTAGAACCATCACTATAGGACTCTATTGAACTCCATTAACCTCAATCAAATTATCAACAAACCTCCATCAAGCCACTCAGCTTTATTGAGTTCATACAACTTCATTGAATGCCGTTGAATGCCATTGAATTCGATTGATTATTGAATACTACTAAGTCACTTTATTGGGAAAACTCATTGAGAAAACTCAATTGGAAAAGAAAAAACTCAATTTCCTAGAACTCTATTGAACTTTATTAAACGTCATAAAACTGCATTGAACTCCATCAAACCCTCAATTATTGCACTTCATTAATTTATTACTGAAATAAACATTAAGCCACATTATTCCATTTGAAAAAAAAACAATTTCCCAGAACTCTAGTGGATCTAACTAGATCCCATTCAATTGAAGTGAAGTTCTTCAAACTCCATTGAACACCACTAACTTCTTCAAACTTCATTAAATTACATTTCACTAAATTCCATCCTATTGAACCCCATCAAACTCCATATTGAACTACTTGAACTATTGAACTGTTTTGAACTTCATTGATTATTATAATGAACATCATTATTCCATCAGAAAAAATCTATTTCCTAGAACTCTATTGAACTGCATCAGACAACATCAAACTCCATTAAAGGCCATTAAATTGAAAAAATGTATTGACTTTATTGATAAATAAATAAAATTTTTCCAATTTTCTTTGGTCTAGTAAATGAATTTTCCTAGAACTCAATTGGACTTATTAAATTTTATTGAACTATCAATTCCATTTCCATCAACTCAAATCAAATGCCATCAGACACCCTAGAAGTTGGAAAAAAACTTGAATCATATTTTCATCAATAAATCAAATAACCATTGAATTTTCAAACTTACAACCGTTTCCATTGAATTACTGAGCTGATTTTACATAGTAATTGATAATTTTAGTTACTACTTTGACACTTGAAAAAATATATCTGGTTTATCCAATACCACTTCTATACAACAATTCGAACCTACAAAAATTTATCTCCATACAAACTATATTGAAATCCATTAAAGTAAATCAAACTACAAAAAAAGCCATTGAACTATATAAAAAACCATTGAGCTTCATCAAACTCCTTCATTGAACCCCTTAAAACTAATTTGAACGTTAATGTATTAATATATTACTTAACCATTTACACTATTCGTCCTACTCCTACAACAGCCTAATAATTTACCAATTGGGGTTTTTGATATGGAGAGCGGGAGAGCCTGAAAAAGATGTCAAATTCGATCACATGTCATTGAGAGCCTGTAAAGCATTGAAAACGTGTAAAATATGAGAGGAAAGCAAGCGAATTGTTTCTTTCACTCAAGAGTTGAGCTTGCTTTACAATGTACAGACTTCATGACTAGAGGGAATGCAGAATATTATCATGAAGTAAATAAACACAAAAATATATACTTCAAAGAATACAATAACTTGAGTTTGTAGTAAGCAAGCATAGCAAGCTTTCATTCCATTAGAATTAAACTTCATCTGACTCATACTGCATTGCAAACTCAATTGTTTCAAAACAATTAAAATCAATCAAAATTAAAATAAAATTAAAAAATGAAATCTTTGATAGACTGCTCTCACTCCGCAAATAAGAATAGTTATGCCAGAATAATTATGAGATTCTTTCTCCATCAATGGATTCTAACCCCTCTGGTGAGTGCCAAGTGCACTCTCCAACAGTGAATCCGGAAAAATGAACTTTTCAACCAGCACACGTCAAAAAATACTAACAAAACTAATAAAAGAAAACCAACCTATCTCACTGGCACAACCCATAAACAACTAACCTACCCCAATTGGGGGTGCAGGGGGCATGGCCCCCTGTCGAGCAAAATGCCAGTGTTGATATAATTTGGTATGGGCACAGTTTTTGGCATACATTTTGAGCCTGCAATTCTCACCGTTGTGTATAATTGAAAAAAGAGATAATTAATTGCATTATAAATAAAATTATAATAAAGTATTTGATCCTTGTTGTGTTCAACATCCTTTGTAACTTGTTGATGTTTGAAGTGTTTGGTGTTTCAACTTATGAACAATTTTGTATTTAAATAGTTCAAATATTTTTATTAAGTAAGAATCTTCGATGTGAACAACTTAACATAATTTTGAACCGTTATCCAATTGTATTTTGATATGACTGTGTTTGGGCGAATCTCTATTTTTCCTTTCCAAATACTGCATTTTTCCTGATTCATTTTTGACATTTGAAATTGTTATGTTTTTGATTGTAGGCCAGGGTCCCGCCGACAACGGGGACAAAGGCGCCAGAATCGAGATGCTGCGGGCAAGATTGGCATTGGACATTTCCGCTAAGGAACTGGGCAGCTTACAAGATGCCTCGCTAATGGCCAAGCATGTGGAGACTGTCCTGGACCAAATACGTCATCTGCGAACAGCCGTCAATCACACCATTAATCGGGCCAAGAGCAGTAGTAAATTCGTCAATAATTCGGAGAGTAAGCGCCATATTGGATTTTCCATAGAAAATGTTTTGGAAATGAGATTTAATTAAATTAGTTTAATTCAGTAAGAAAGGAATTTTACCTGAACTTTCTAATGTGAGTGGCGAATCATTATGAAAATATAATAGATGATATCAGAATGAGGCTTTCTTACCTTTGGCATACAAGGGAATGGAATAGAATCTTACTCTTTATCCAATTATTAGGATTTTGTCAATTTTTGTATGAAGCATACAATGAAACGGTTGCTAGATGATTGTGATGTTAAGTCACAAACACTATGGACTGATTTCAAAAGGGTGACCAGATTGTGACCAAGGCGAGTGGAACCTACCCTTATGGGTAGCTTCCCACAACAAAAGTCATATGCATTTTATTTTAAGAATGTAGGTATATAGGTAATTTGTAGGTATAGAACTATTCAATTTTTAAATGATAGGTCAAATAGAATAAGATAATTTCAAATAAAAAACTAATCTGTAGGATGCAGCAGAAAAGACGGAAGTTTTTGTAAAGGTTAGTAATTTATTCAAACACTGAAGAATAAGGCTGAGGCCGCACTGCCGGTGGGTAGAGCGTGGAGGGTAGAGGGTAGTTGGTAAATCTATAGAACATACTCACCATCCACAGTAATACATCGAATGAATGGTATGACGTCATACTGTTTTTGAGGTTATGTTGTCCATATTTAAGAATTTCAAGATGGCGGCTGAACACATACTATTCATACGATGTATTACTGTGGTTGGTGTGTATGTTCTATAGTACCAACTGCCCTCCATCCTCCACGCTCTACCCACCGGCAGTGCGGCCTCAGCCTAACGGAGAAATCTGATTGAAATTAAGAAGACAGATTGAAAATAACTATAGTCCAACTTTGACCGCTAAAAATACTGCACAGTAATTGACTTTGGCATGTGTAGGACATCAAATCGTTTGTCCTTTCTCTCCAACGATATCCTTAAAAGTGATTTTGAATGATAGGTTTTGAGATATTGACAGTAAGTAGACCTATTCCATAAATATCGTAAAACAGATTTATCTTGAAAACGAAGGTCGGTAAGAGAAAATTTTACTGGACATTTTGTTGGAAATTGTATGTTTGTCGGCTGTTACAACCTTCATGGTACACCTATATATTTCTTGTAGCAGCAATTGATGAAAAATTCGATCAAATCTTTGTATACTGGCGAGCTGATATTTTGGATTTTTAACTAACTGGATTTCTCGTTCACAGTGCCCAGTCTTGGCAGCGAAGAAGTTGCCGAACTGCAAGAACAGGTTGTGAAACTGAAATCGCTGCTGTCTACGAAACGAGAGCAGATCGCCACTCTGCGCACCGTGCTCAAATCGAACAAAAACACGGCCGAGGTCGCACTCAACAACCTCAAGTCCAAATACGACAACGAAAAGTCCATTGTCAGTGAAACCATGATGAAGTTGCGCAACGAACTGCGCATGCTCAAGGAGGAGGCCGCTACATTCTCAAGTGAGTACATTTAATAATTATATTGCTGTAGTAATTCTCTGTTGTGTTCTATTCTCTATTATTATAATGACGTTGTACTGGCCGCTAGCTTCTTATATGAGTAGTGAGTGTTTATAAATAAGTAATTGTAAAAATATATGAATTTGCCCACCTTATGCTGAATATGGATGGTCTGGTATGAGAAAGGTTGGGGGAAATAAATATAAGAAAAGGATAAAGGATGTAGCGGCCCCCCGCCCTGAAAATAAAAACATATGGAATATGGGTTCATGACAGGAATTCTTCACTCTGGAGAGGGCTGCCACCAGAGACTCAATTGAAAAGGTCCTACTTGGAGGCCCATGGATGGAAATAATTGGAAATGAACTAGGAATAGGTATTGCATCATGTAATATACAAAACTTAAATTCTTTACTCTTCTAATGTTGCAAAATAAACTTAATAACTTCTTTGAAAGAGAAATATATGTAAATTTTTGGGGTTTTCCTATTGCATAGGTAGTGAGAAAAATTTCACTCCTTGTTCTTCTTGAGTCGTATGTGACTTTGATGTGACTTCCCCCAATTTCCAGAAATTTTTCTTTGTTTCCTCTAAACGTTTGTGCACATACGAAGAACAATTAGAGTATAGTATAGGGATGGATTCAACAGGTGCGTTTCCCATAAGTGAGTAACCAAGGGATGATTCCATAGCCACTGGTGTCGATTGATGCCCAAACACTTTTCTTCTTCCTATAATTAAAGGCCATAGTTGCGCCCCTAATAGTAAGTATATATTTGAAGGCTTATGGAATCCGTTATCTGCAAGTGATAGCGACTTGATATGTGACAATTCATTAATATCAATTTTTTAAGTGGTATCTTATCAGTCAAGTTTTCAACAACGAGTGCATCAATTTTATAGGAAATATTTGGCGGTAATTTTGATTTGAATGTGAACATGGTAACATGATTTGCATTCAAAGTGCTCGCTCCAATGCCTTTGATTTTCAAATCAGTGTTCTCCACAGAAAACCCTAATTCACAACGTTCTAGAACATTTATTTGATTCTGACGAGTCATCATCATCATTATTGATTCGATTCTGAACTATGAAAGTATGCGAGTTTTTCAATTTTTCTGAAAATGACTGCTTTCTTATAACAGCGGTATTACTCTAAGTTCGCCAAAGAATTTTAGCTTGCTCCTTGACAAATTTGACAAGTTCATCAAAAGATGGAATTTCTTTTGATCTGCAAGACATTTCAAATAGTTTTACTGTATTATTATCAAGTTTCTTCATTGCAATGTGTAAAAATATATAATCGACTAGGTTAGGGAGTTTGCACTGTTTAAGTGCTATTATGGATTCAACAAAACTATCTAAAAATGTATTCAGATCTTTTGCAGTTTCTTGGATGATTGGTTTCATTGATAATATTTGATCTAAATACGTAGCAGCTAGTGAGCGCTGATCTTCATATCGATCAATTAATTTCTGGAATAATGAATCATAATTTTCTTGTACTGGAGTTACTCCGGTACAAATAGTTTTAGCTGAGCCTTGTAAACTGGAAAAAAGATAATGCATTTTCTCTAATTTTGAAAGTGTGTTGTTTTCATGTATTAATGATTTAAACAATTGATAAAATACTGGCCAATCAGCTTGATTTCCATTGAAATTTGGAATTGATATTGGCGGTATTTTAGTTCTTGATTCAGTAGCAATAACTGGAGTTCTAGGTTCAGATTTCTTTTGAAGTTGTTGCATACGTTTTTCTTCTGAATAGAAAAACATTGATTTTACTTTATCATACATATCTTTAAATGCAGAGAGATTTGCATAGCAAGATAATCATCATCTTCTTTGAGGTTCGCTTCAATGTAGTTATCGAATGTAATAGAAAATTCATCATGGATTTCTTTACAAAATCTTGCTTTTTCAATAAATTGTTTCTGCATTTCAGCGTCAGAAATTTTTAGAGTTAAATCGTAAAGAATTTGCATTCTGGAAAATAAATGATTTTTCTTTGCTTCAAGAGTTAATTTATTATTACTTGGGTTGTTGAAAATATAAATTAAAGTTCATGTAAATAAATTAATTATTTAATTTAAATTACTGTTTCTACAAGAGTAAAAATGATAAAGATGACAATATCATGGATGCGCCTGAGTTTGCGAATAAAAGCGTAAATGCATAATAGAGATACAAAGAGAATCGAGAAGTATGTATAGTGTATATATAGATTGCTACGTCAGTTTACTCAGATATCAAAGACGATCATTGTTTGAACATGAAACTAGCGGTAGGCTACGTTAATCTCTTCGTTTAGTCGTTGCTTGCTTGAAAGTGAGTTACAGTAAAATTGTATGGATTAATTATTTATAAATGAATATTATGATGCTGGTTTAATAGAATAGCCTAAAATTTGAACTATTCGCGCCCGGTGGACCATTATGTACTGGCCGGTAGCGTCTTATATGAGTAGTGAGTGTTTATAAATAAGTAATAGTAAAAATACATGAATTTGCCTACCTTATGCTGAATATGGATGGTCTGGTATGAGAAAGGTTGGGGGGAAAGAAATATAAGAAAAGGATAAAGGATGGGTTACCCAAACCTGTAGTTGACGTGTTGATTACTAATTTCACGTAAAAACACTACACTCACTAATTCGAATTGAATAATAATTGTGGACTGTAATTTATGCGATGCGATGTTGACTTGTCTATGGTTCATAGCGTACTGGCTTGAAACAACTATGAAAGGTTGGGGATATCTAGTTAGTTGCCGTGCGCTTGTAAAATCCTGACTCTGATAATATAAAATAATAATGAACCTCTACTGGCGCATCCAGACGTATTTGAAAAAAATCAATCATAATTACTAATTGTTATCACTTTGCACTTATTAGTACACAGTAACAAATTCTTTAATAATTCAGAGTCATCAAAGAATGTGAGAGTAAAGTTTAATTTTATTTGATGTGAGGAGGTCCCAACGAAAGTACAATATATCAGTTCTAGCAGAATTTTCTGAATTTTTCTAGCATTACTTAATAATGAAGAGTACTATGTTTTCTATTTTAAATCTCAGTACCCTTTGAAATTATTGTTATTTTAACAATAACATGTTTAGAAATATTGAAGGGTACAAAAATGAATAAATTCATTTATTTCCTCGAATAAAAAATAATTACATGAAGAAACCCATAGTTAAGTAGGTCAATTTCCTAAACTGTGATTTTTCCTCATGAGCATCAAATCAAACTTTATTGTGGTTTACAAAAACATACTTAGAATTAGCAACAAAAATAACTCAGATAAAATAGAAAAATATAAGAAGCCAATCACCTATAAGAAACCAAATCACATATATATGATAATTATTAATCAATATTATAATTTTTCGTTTTAATATGAAATGTGTTATTTTTGCTTAGGTTTGCGCGCAATGTTTGTGGCGCGCTGCGAGGAGTATGTGACACAGGTGGACGAGCTGCAACGGCTGCTGACCGCCGCCGAGGAGGAGAAGAAAACGCTGAATCAGCTATTGCGGCTGGCCGTGCAGCAGAAGCTGGTGCTGACGCAGCGGCTGGAGGAGTTCGAGGTGGACCGCGAGATGCGCAACGTGCGGCGAGCGGCGCCCAACAACCAGGCCCGCGGCGCCGGACAGCCCAAGCCGCGCTACGCCCAGGCGCCCCGCACGCACAACTTCTTCTAATCCGATCCATTCATTCGATAACTGAGCACACTTGTCAAACATTCTAGTTATTACGAAGTCCAAACAAGAATGTCGGAGTACTTGAATATTAATAATTATTTTGCATATATCTTTTAAATTGGGGATACCCAAGGATTGTTCCACTTCGCCATATAACCCAATTTTCCAAAAATTGGGAACATGGAGAACCATGTAGGTTATAGTTCTTAAACACGTTAAAACGGTCATTTTAAAACATATTTTTTTATTAAAAAACGGCGTTGAATAATCAACTTCACAAAATCACTTGATCATGGCCGTAAATATGGAATTTTAACTTGAAATTTGGAGCAGTAAAATTCATCATGTTGAAATTTTGTCATTGCAACGAATACTATTATAAAAAATCTTGATATTTCTTACATAAGAATTCATAAGTTTGTGACTCATCGTAGGCCCAATTTAGACAGAGTAAGAACCACGTTGTAAGGACGTGGTTGAGACAATAGGTATATTTACGATGCCGTCGTATTATCCTAATTGTGTTAACGTGCTATTCTAGCGCATGTGGAATATGAACAGATGTTCGACTTGGGCTCACTTAGCACACGTATCGTCAATACCCCTATTATAGCCAACTGTATATTTATTTATGCTTTTATAAAAACACTGAAATCGAGAGGAAAACTAGGCACAGCCTGTACTATTCCTTTCCCAAAATGGTTTTAATAAAGTCGAAGGAGGTTACCTCCTTGATAAAGTCAATGTTTTCCGTAGTGAGGTTATGATATTATCGCAATGCGTAGACACATTATTTTCGATAAGAATTAGGTGAAAAACATATTCAATGATGAGTATTATCAGAAGTTTGACAAGAGTGTTCTATTAAAAATACTCTTTATTGGTGTAATTATAGGTTTTTATAAATAATACAATTATACTATAGTGTGCTTGACTGATGAGATGGCGAATCCAAGCATTGTCTTAGGCCGATATTACACGATAATAGTTCTATGTCATACATCCATTATCAAAGATATTATAAAATGTTCTCTATAGGAGAACATATGACATAGAATGTGATCATTTATAATATTTGGTTCATTACACGGTAATATTTCATCATCACAGATGTTTGATAAGAGAAATATGTCAGAACTATTATCTTGTAATACCTGCCATAGCATTGCTTGGACTCTTCATAACCATAGTCAAGTACTAAAAATAGATTGTTTATATATGTGATTATACAGGGAATCAAATTCTATAGCTTCTGCTTTCATATTATTTTATGGAATCAACTTCCTTTTCCTATTGATTTAATATTCTGGTATAAGTATTTACAATTGTGTGATTATTGTGATAGTTGGCGTTCTATTTCTTAGAAGATAATTTTTCATGTTCAGGCCGTCTCAACTCTGTTGTACTAGATAATAATTCGTAATAACATTTATATTCAAAGTGGCGGTGTGAGAATGGAAATGCGTCGTTTTTAAAAATTGGTGAATGTTATTTCACTCTATAATGCTCTCTCGAATTATAGTTTATTTTTATTCATCTCCATAACAAATATGATTTCATATCATTTTATCTACGAATCAATTAATTGGTTTACTGTTGACGAACCCTTCTTTTTGGGGTTCCCTTCCAGTCATTTTGATGATTTTTTAGAGTTTCGCTAAAATTCATTATTACATTTTTATTTCAAAACTTCTACAAAAATCAAAAAGTTTGCCATGGGTTTTAAAATTGTTGTGATCTACTTCCATATTTGTATATTGTTAGTGTTCAAATTATATTGGTTGGGGTACTTGTTGAAGGAGTTTTATTAAAATTGGGATTTCAAGTGAGCAATTTTCAGGTGAATACACTCACTTCCACTCTCGAAACCAGACTACAATATTATTCTCAATTGAATTCTAAGTAGTGGACCAGAGGCCTACTTGAAAATAATTATTTAAAAAATACATAACAGAATGATAACCAGACATGGGAATATAGAACCTCACATGAATGTAGAATTTAGAATTCTTGATATAAATAGTAATAAATTAAAGGGAGATTGTGGTTCGTTCCTCTTCTCAAGTACGTAATTTGTCGAAATTCTAATTCTAATTTATCAAAGGCTTGGTATCAGCCTATAGAGTGTATTAGGTTGTGGGTTTTTCATTAACTATGAATGGAATTTATCTTACTTAGCCATAACAAAACCAATTTAAGATTTTAAATTAAAATTCCATTAATAAAATCTAAGTTTACCTTGGTCTGAATAATCGAATATTTAATATTTAATTATGGGCTGGATATAAATGATCCGGGTTGCTTTTATTACTGTATCTTGCAGTTTATAATATGTATTTGTATTTCAAGCAAAGGTTGTTTTTCTTAAGCATGAAGTTTAATTTATTAATGCTTGTTCAAAGTTGGATACGTTTTAATGTGTTCTATATCGTCTAGACGCTACTATCTTTCGTACCACAAGTCATGAGATATAAGTTAGACGATAAAAAGTTTGAACAGTTCTACACGGCGAAGATTCTAAAGTTTGTATGATTATGGCCGTGTAGACGACTGTTCTTAATTATTGAGTGCAACTTATATCTGACGAAAGATAGTAGCGTCTAGATAGTCTTGCAGTTGGAATAAAACGGCTTCCAATGAAAATGATTTATTAAGAATATTTAAAATTATTTATTTCCACCTGAATGTATTATGCTGTCAATTGTGTTGTTTCGGCTACTTCAAGTATTACTGTATGGATATTGTATTTTAAACAATATTATTCTTATCTTTCTTTAAGACTGATATTGTTTGTTGTCATGCTATCTACTAGATTGTTGTAACTGCTCAATTCTCTGTTAATTCGTGAACAATTTTTAATTTATTTGTTGGCTTTTTATGTGGTTGTATTTCAATTTTCATTATTGTTATATTGTCTCTGTTATTGATGTAACCGTCGAACTTTTGTTTCATGTTGAAGATTATTTTATACGGCTATTTCAAATTCGAATATCGGTACATTATTTCCAATATCAAGTATATTATTATCATGCATTTATATTTCATTAATAAAGCTGACTCCTACTAGACACTGCATCTATAAAATAAAAATAACGACAGAAAGCTATAGTTATGTTATTTGGTATCAATAAATTGTCATTCTATCAATTATTAATGAACAATATTTTCATTTCAATGTTAATAAACTAAAAATATGGTTATTGCAGAAATAAGCGAGTAAAACAGGAGATGAGATACCCTATGATTTGTAAAGAACTACATCCATTATCCATTGTATATTTCTTATAAATTTGATATTTTCAAATTCGTCATTGTTTTAATATGGTGTAACAGTAATGTCCAGTATTTGTAGAGTATGAAATAGCTTGTATATGAAGTGAATAAAATATTGTGAGCTGTATTTTGCAAAGGAATCGCATTGCTATCACAACATTCTGTATAAGATATTCTATTGGAAAAGTAAGAGGAGTTAATGAGAACATAATAGTCATAATTCCTATTTCAAGGCCCGGTTTTTAAAATGTTCATGCTTTTCATCATATTTCTTGTTTTAATTTTCCGTTTTCAAAATATGAACCATGTTAGTAATATTTTCGAGCCATCTGGAACTCTCTAACCGTCCGAGGTCCACCAAGAGAGACCAGTACAATTCCCGTCCTTTTGTAGTAGCTGTTATCCTCATTAACTTTTATTCATCCAGATTCAATGGGGAAAATATTGTGTGTATTATATCAATTATAATTGACTGTTTTCAATTACCATCGATGCTTACTCTTCTAAGTTCATTGTTGATTTCCTCATTTTGTTATTAATTGTTCAAGTCTTCATCTCAGCTTTGGAGAAAAACTTGTTGGCTGATTGTTTCAAACAAGGTAGCCTGTTTTATTGGTTGTCAGATTTAGATATAAACAGAGATGTCTCTTATGTGTAGTCATATTCATACATAAACTCATGTAAATAAGCATGATTAGTTGTCCTGAAAACTAGGCTATAATAATTATTTTAAAGTGTATTTGAAGTATGTGTCTCATTTCAATAATGTGCATATCAAAAATTAATATTTTGCTAGCATTTGGATTCAAACGAAGATAAATCAATTGCTATTCTATTAAACTGACCAAACTTAATGACAATTAATAGTTTTTAAATTATATCCTCATTCTTATTTCAGGCTGGCAAACGTTTTCTTGATTTTCTAAATTTCATTCTCAATATTCACCCTTTTTCAATTTTATTGGAATATTAAGTGAATTTTTAATACTGCACAAAATTTCAAAATAATTCAGAATAAACTTTCAACTTTTAGTTGAAATGTATTTGAATCTTATTGAAGATACTTGATTGTTTAAAAAATATCTCTGCGGGATTATACAGTACTATCATAAGAGAATATTTATTTAGTACCGGTACAAAATATTTCTTTATCTTCTCGTCCAAAGTTTAGATCAAAACGATTTTGTGTGCTTTGGCGCTTGAAAATGTAATTGTTATTCCTAAACCCGCAATTGGAATAGTGAGGATTGAAGTCCTGCCATTTTGTAAATAATGGATGTTATTTATTTTCAATCATAACAAATATTCTCTAATGAAATCAAATCCCATTTTCAACGAACAAACCATAAAAAACAAAGAATATGATGACCTGAAATTTTGTTTTATAAGTTATATTCTAGGCACGCGATTCAACAATTTTATCATTGTTTCAAATTGAAAAATAAATAAATTGTATTTTTTCTAAATGGCAAATATCCAGGCCGTTCCAATACTCAATTTTCATCAAGAACATTAAAAAAAATTTCTCATGCCTTTATGGTCTGAAATTTGTAAAATAGATTAAGTAATATTCAAAACAGTTCAGTCCAGTCTAATATATTGTAGATGATCCGTTAAATTTTTCTGATAAGAAGTTTTATATTTCAAAATGATACTTTTTTGTATTGCAGAGAATCCTATGAAGAAATATATTTCTCATTTATCAAAGTAATTGATATAATATATTACTAGACTCAACTCAATATAGATTAATTCTTTTCTCGTCTAATAATTTACTAGTCCTTTTACTAACAGTTATTTGTTGCCACAACCCCTCAACTCAGTATTTAGTCACAGTATTTAACATTAGTTTAGCAGGTAAGAATATTTTGGAGAACAGCAATAGTAATTTAAAACTAAGTTATAGATTACTCGTAGAATTTCTATTATTGTTAAATAAAACACTATCTTACTTTTTATCAATTTTTCTTGAATAGTGTTTGGATATTTATCAGATAAAGCAAAAATCTGTATAATTATTGCAGCCGAAGATTGTGTATAATTTTAAATAGACTAGAAACCTCGGCAACAAATTATTTGCGTACTTTCTTTGTAAAAATATATAAATAGGGAAATGAAACTAAAATAATTATTGTATCGTTGTATTCAGTAGAAACTCTTACCATTATTCATTTAGAAGTTTTGGTGAAGGTGTTGACAACTGCATAACTTTTTAGATGAACTCTTTGAATATTGGAACATGACTATTAACAATGAGGTTTATTTATTTTACAATAATTATTAATTATTACATATTATATTTTATCCTATTAACTATATTTTATTCACTCGTTTCGATTATTGCTTGATTACAAGATATGTTTGTGTGTTTGTTTCATCAGAGTTGACTATATTATGAGAGATTATATTTATATCTGTGCAATATGAAATCTAACTACAGTATTTTATTCTGTTGAAAAAGATGTGATAATGATAAAAAATTGTATTTTTCTTTATCTGTTCAACAATATTCTAGTTATTCTAAAATCACTATTATTCACGAAAATCATAGAAAAATCTTGAAGTTTGAAAGATGACATTGTGCTCATGTACAATTTTCTGACCTCCAGATTATCATTGTATATCAAACAAGTTTATTGAGAAAATGTAATTTAAAATATTGTAAGTTTTAGTTGCATGAAGGTTTGCTTCGTGAATGTCGACTTGAAAGTGGTGGTTCTTACGAATAGGAACCAGTAATCAAATTCAATTTTATTGAACAAAAAAATCGTTAATTTTTAAAATATGTGAAGATTTTATTTTCTAAGTGAAAAATCAAAGATTGTTTTGCATCCACATTTAATTTTTAATATTATTTTTTCCTTCTCTGTTATTATGCATTATATTATTTTATCAATTCAATGATAGAAATATTTTGCACTAGAACTACAAAAAATATGAACCGTCAAAACTGTCAGGTTTATCTTATCTAACATAGGCTATAACTAAAACGAAATTGAAATTTATTATTCTCTTTTGAATTCCTGTACCGTAGGGCTACAAGTCATACCCAGCATTTTTTTAGATTTCAAAATTTTTATTTCTCTGAAATGCATATTACAATTTTTATTGCAAAAATTATGTTGTTCCATTAGAAAAACTATGTTTTATGTGTTGAAGTTCTCTGTGAGTTGAACATGACTTGAAGATAATAATTGAAAATATCTTTAAATTATTAATAAAATTATTGTTAGATTTACTTTGACTTGATTATAAAATGTAATAAATTGGTACTAAAATTTTTCTTTGTCATTTTTTTTTTAATGAAAACCCATATTCAGAATAATCCATGTCTTGATTATTGTGAATTCGAAGGTACGATTCCCAAGCGGCAGCTCGAGCTGCCCGGCTCTAGCTACGCTGCTCTAGCCATCACAACTCTATTCACATAACTATTATTATAAATGTACTCTTTGTTATTAGGGCTACTAATGTATACTGAATAGATAAATAGTGAAATCCACCCTTTTTGAGTCACTTTCAAGTAAATTTCACTATTTATTGATTTAGTATACATTAGTAGCCCTAATAGCAGAGTAAACATCTATAATAGAGTTGTGATGGCTAGAGCAGCGCAGCTAGAGCTGGGCAGCTCCAGCTGCGAATTTAGAGCCGGGCGGCTCGAGCTGCTGCTTGGATATCGAGCCTGGTAGCTCGAACCACTCATCTCAAGCTGCAGCTTGGGAATACTTCCTTTAGTATGGTGCAATTAGTCTACAAATGGCCGAGGTCCTAGCCTTATTTTCAAGAGTTAAAGTTTCTCCCCAATAACAAAATGTCTTTTACAACCCTTAAACTATAAATTGTTCAAATGAAAATTTGGTGAAATGCTACATTTTATTAAACTTTATGTTTTTGAGAAGGAGGGGGGCTAAAATGAGTAATTCTAGTTGTCCAAAATATCCCGAAGATTGGCCTAAAAATGTATACGTTCATCCCTTCCGTTTTGTAACTTGAGAACCGTTCAATTTAGCGAAATTTTGTATATAATTTCTTATTTTTGTATAAATTTTGTAATAGGACCACTATTTTAAAATTGTTGTAATGTTGATACATTTTGCGCTGAGCCGCATAGTTCCTGAGATATTTTGGTGCCACCCCCCCAAATGTGAAAACTGTGTTACTTTTTACGGAATAATATTAAATGAACCAGTTCAGAGTTGAAGAGAAACTCTTATTTTGGATGTTGAGGTTTCAGTCTACTATAGTCTACTTTGCTACTATAGCTCTTGCCAAAATTTTAGACACTTTCCTCGTTTATGTACCCTACTACTAAAGCATTTATTGTCTCTTTTAATTTTATCTGCCATCTAGACATAGCTAAATTACAACTCTAATCGACAGCATCAGCATCAACCGACTAACGTTTTGGCGTCCGCTATTGGGATACTTTTTTTTCTAATGAATGTCATTGAAACTTGTCTTAGAGACAAACCATCAATTTTCAGTTCACTTTTTTCAACTATAACAAGACTAAAAACTTCAGTTCATCCAACGACGACTAAAGCTGTTCTGAGAGCAGCACTGAAACTGTATGCACTCACTATAACCAGTAGGTTTTAAACTAATTCAAAAGGCTTCGTTCTCTTAAGCCTCCTGATAATATCTTGATTTTGGAGTAGTAGGCCTGCCTCGGGGTTGACATGATGATGGAGTCTGGACTCATGGCGCATAGCAAATCGTCTTATCTCACTAGACACAAACGGTATACGTAGATCTCTGTGCAAATCACTGTTTCTAATGTACCAAGGAGCGTTGACCATATTCCTCAATACTTTATTTTGAAATTTCTGTATCAAATTGACATTACTCTTACAGGCACAACCCCAGAGCTGAATCCCATACACCCAAATTGGTTTTAATATCTGGTTGTATAGAATAATCTTGTTCTTTAGAGATAAGCTGGATTGACGACCAAGCAACCAATACATTTGTCCATATTTAATATCAAGCCGTTTCCTTTTTATTTTTATATGTTCCTTCCACTTCAATTTGACATCTAATGTCATTCCTAGATATTTAGCAGTATTTTCACATGGAATTCTATAGCCATTCAGGCTGATATCAATTGTTTCTATTACTATTTTGTTGGTGAAGTTTATTATTGATGATTTCGATCCATTTAGCTTTATCTTCCATTTCTTAGTCCATTGGCATAGTCGATCTGCAGCTACTTGGAGAGTGGTGGATGTTTCTTGTATAGTGGCGCCTGTAGTCAGAAGCGCAGTGTCGTCGGCAAATGTTGCAACAGTGATGCCATCACAATGTGGAATATCGCATGTGTACAAAAGGTACAAAATTGGCCGCATTACACTACCTCGAGGTACTCCTGCCCCAATATCTTTCAAGTTTGAGTAGTCATCATTCTGCTTTACTCTGAATGTTCTATTTGTTATGTAAGACGAAATCAGTTCTACGTATTTTTTTGGCAAAAGTGAATCAAGTTTTTTTATCAGTCCTTCATGCCAAACTGTGTTACTTTTTACGGAATAATATTAAATGAACCAGTTCAGAGTTGAAGAGAAACTCTTATTTTGGATGTTGAGGTTTCAGTCTAATTGCTACTATAGCTCTTGCCAAAATTTTAGACACTTTCCTCGTTGATGTACCCTACTACTAAAGCATCTATTGTCTCTTTTAATTTTATCTGCCATCTAGACATAGCTAAATTACAACTCTAATCGACAGCATCAGCTGTTGGAGCGTACAAGCAGACAAAACCGACTAACGTTTTAGCGTCCGCTATTGGGATACTTGATACACGCTGAAAATAGGGTCCGGGGTTTGCCCCGAATTTTTTTTTTTTTACTCTATAAAAATATACGGTATTCATAGGAGTTTTAAAACTTTTAATTGAACCCCTTTAAAATTTTTAATTTGAGTTTATATGTAACTTATATATTTAGTCCATTCTATCTAGTGTAATGTTTCATCCGTCGGAGGGAATTTTACGTTCAAATCGAGGACTTTCTTGGAGAAGCAATTTTGAATAGCCTAGTTGTAAAAGTTGTAAAAGTAGGCTTAGGTCAAAATCAAATGTACTTGAAGAAGCCTAAGTTGAATAGAATACTCCACAAATGTCTCTTGGATCAATGTTTCTTTAGTTACAGTAAAGAGTTTCTCACTTCTTGATTGGGATATTTATAATGAAGAGACTACCAAGTATTCTTAAATGAATTAATCAGAGGATTATGCTTATAATCCTTGATTTCCCTATCCTTGACAAAAAATCGTACGCTTATTTCCAATTTACGAATTACAGAATTGTTTAATAGATAAATTTCTTATATGAGCTTGTAGAGAATTTCAAGACCTAAAATTTGAGTGATTTAGCCTAAATATATATTTTACTCGAATTTAACACGAGAAAAAGTCCGTTAACGTGTCTCGGGAATACTCTGCAGCTGGGCCAATGCAATTATGGATAGTAATGCTATCGAATGCAAAATGCAATGATATTATAAATGTATCTTATAATAGCATTGCTACTCATAACTGAATTAGCCCAGCTGCAGAGCATTCCCAAGACACGTTAATGGACTTTTTCTCATGTTAAATTTGAATAAAATATAGATTTAAATAACTCAAAATATAGGTCTTGAAATTCTCTACAAGCTCATATAAGAAATTTATCTATTAAAGAATTCTGTATTTCGTAAATTGGAAAAAAGCGTACGATTTTTCGTCAAGGATAGGGAAATCAATGCTAAATTTTTGACTAGAGCAACTCCGTGAGACCGTGACGTCAGTATCATAGCTTTCCCAGCCAGCTGCTTCACTCTGCCCCACCTCTACTATTCTATACACCTTGATCCAAGACCGCTTTAGACTGTCCTGGCAGAGCTCAGCACTAATAACAGATATTCACCAACAGCTACTGTCTTTGGCGTTACCATTGCATAATTTATAAATTATTGCATCGATAATTATTAGAGCAGGGTGAGTTTGGTAGCAGCTCTGTTGGTAGCAAAAAGCGACAAGTTGTAATGAATTTTGACTAGAATTAAGTGAATTTAAGCCGGGAATGCAGGCAGAGCAGAGCAGAGCAGAGTGGTGAAGGTTGCAGCCCGACCTCAAATCTATTCTTGTCTTTAGACAGGCCGGCTGCTACTGTTGCTCACCTATTACACATCTCACATAATAGGATGCCTCTTATCAGCCTGTTCGATGAATAGGTACCAGCTTTTTCTTGATCTGCTCCATTTAAACCAATTCTACACCTGAAATATTGTTTAAATATTGATGATATTCTACCCACCGTAGTGACAAGATGCCCAAAACAAAATAAAGATTACAAACGCTTGATAAGTAGAAAGCTCTATTACATTGAAAAACACAGAACAGAATAATACAATAATTGCTTGTCAGGAGAGAATTTTCAACTACAGAAACTATAGAAATCCATTAAACAAAAAAATGCATAAAATTTAAAGGTTCCATAATAATAGAATTTTCCTTATAAGAACAAGACCATGAAGAGATAAAAAATCCAATTGAAAAGCTTGTGTTCACCTTACGGTATAATATAATAGTAGTTTATGCAACGGTTGTATAATGAGAACCTTTAACGCACGAGTGAGATGTTAGGGCACGAGCAGCGAGCGAAGCGAGCGTAGCGAGTGCTCTAAATATATCATCGAGTGCGTTGAAGGCTGAATACAACCGTTGCATACACTATTTTATCTACAGGGTGTTCCAAAAATAAGACACTTTTAATGAAACAATCTACAAGATTTGTTTTTGTGAGTAGGCTACCTCAGGTCTTATCACAGAAGTAAATGTGGATATAAAGCTAGCATGGGAGTTAGTGGAACACCTGCTCACTATTATTCTGAATGTTCCAAGAAGTAAAGTGTTTGAATTTTTGTCAAAATTCATTGTTAAAAAATGCTCTAATTTTATTATGTATAATTATGTTTGTTGCAATTAAATACCAACAAGCTTTAAAAACACTTCCCAATTTTTCAATCATTTAATTGATTGCCACTTTGCTACATTTATATTTTCAATGTTCTTTCTGTTTTCTTTTTGATGTCAGGTGACCATACTCAACAAAGCTTTGAGAATCAATTGTACTACGCTAGAGGTATAGCTAATAATGTTTTAAGACTCCCTGGATTGTATTCAACTTTTTTCAAAGAATAAAGAATAATTTGATTTGAAACACCATGTTTCTATATACTACCTAATTATTTATTAATTTCACTTACAAATTATTCATTGAAAATTGGAATAAGTTATTGCACAGTAATACATTAACATGAGGATCAATAGCAATATTATTTCTGATATTCAGACTTCATATTCAATTATTGGAGAAATAAAAAATAGTAAGTTAGGCCAATACAAGTTCAACATCAAACTAAATTTATAATAGCCTATTACACTTCATAGTAGTTGATGAATCAAAAATGATTTGCAAACAGTTGTAACAGAATTAAGCACTGGCGGCTTGTGCCCATGAAACAGGTGAAGTGCCCGTATCTTTCACTGTACAGCACTTCACCTGTTTTGTGGGCACGAGCCGCCACTGGAATTAAGCAAATTGAAGTTTTTGAATTTTCTTCAATAATCAACTCATTTAACTAATTTTTGTTTCAAAATTCAACTGCTAAATATACAATACTACAGAATTTGAAAAGCAATAGCTCCAAAACGTAGCAAAGATTATTGATTGAGGTGTAAAACTTGTCAAAAAAAAAAAAAAAAATGGTCTGCACTGGGGATCAATCCAGGTACCCTCAGTTCTACAGTCAGCATCTTTACCTTGTCTCCAAGCAGGCTCTTTTTGGATAAGCAATAAAAATTGAATTTTGAAGTCACTTACATCCAGTTATTGATTCAAATCTACAGTACAGTTTCCTAAGTAGTCTAAATGCAGTATGCCTATTCAAAAGAGAATCTTATTCATTCTTTACCCAATGGATGGAATTTTATTCTGCAAAATTGAAAACTTACTTAAATTTGGGCATGGAGGTGAATGAAACAGGCTACATTTGTTTTTAAACTTAAACTATTAAATGAAGCTTTTAGCTTCTTCAAATCATTCCTGTTATTTTTGGAACTCAACAAACTTGTCTGCATTATTTTTTAATGGTACAGAAAATGTTTTCAACTAGACAAGTAGCATTGGTTTTGTAACTAATAATTTAAAACAAGAAGTTGGTGAAGAAACATAGAATTATTCTTAATAAACATTTGTTCCCAATCTCACAGTCTAGTATTAAGTTATATGCCTACTGTAGGCCTCTATTCATAACTTATGTTACAATTTAGTTGTTTTTGAATCTGAAATAGACTAATCATCTTTAAAATATACGCCCAAGTTAACAATAAAAAAACGTTCTACATACCATATATAGCTAATCAGGCAAAAGCTGTAAACTAAGTTATTTGCCTTCTGGAGTTAAGAAGAATTTCATTCTTAATGTCATCCTTCAAGTTATTAACCAATTTATAATAAAAGTTGAGATACTATAAACTTCATGATATATTAAACTATCTAAACTTCAGACTATTCAAATTCATGAACAGAAATCTTGATGAACAGATATGGGTAAGTTGAAGTATTATCACTTGTTGCAGTTTTTAGGTTAGAAGATTAGACTGCTGTGTTGGTTGTTTATCAGCCCATTGCGAAATAGTCAAAATGGAACATGGAATGGATTCTGTAACAGTGTTGAAAAGTGACAACTGTATTGAAATGAAAGTTTTTCGATACAGTCCTGAAATTCCGTTTTGAAATGATAGTCATTTCGATTTTGATTGTAAAACTGAAATAGGAACTTCTCAATACGCCTGTAGATAAAACGCATTATGGTTTGTTTATCAAAGTTTTACAATACGTTTATCAATAAGGTATCGCTTATACAGAAGTATAAGTCCCGAGAGCAAAGTATAGTTTCTCTCAAGCCTTATAAAATTAACCATTATTAAAGTATTTTAATAAAAAGCTTAAATCAATGTTTATAACTATAAGACTAATAGTTGCTTAAAATCGTGCTTGAATTGTCACTGTTTGAATTACAACACTGAAATATTAGCACTGAAGTAATTATTATTGCAACGACAATATGAGTTTATTGGTTCTAGTTGCATTGGCTCCGTAGATGTATCATTCTACGGTGTTCAAATGGATTTCCATGTAACTGGCAGGTTGTATGTTAGTGAATGATAGTATACATCTCAAATCTCATATTGAAGATTTGATTGAACGTACTCGTAGAGATAACATATTGCACTGGCGGCTCCTACCCACGAAACAGGTGAAGTGCCCATATCTTAAAATGTACAGCACTTCATCTGTTTCGTGGGCACGAGCCGCCAGTGTCATATTGTTTATGATTGTTGTACAATATTCTTGTACGAAGAATGTTGTTATCAAACTAAAACCCTGCATTCCTTATTCAATATCATTTACTTCTTCTATTTTTCCAAGGTACGGGTTATCAACAAATGTCATAAAACTATAAAATAGACCGTGAAATTCTATGCTAGATGGTAATAGACAATCTTTTTCACACATTGGAGAGGTCGAAATATTATGATATTTCCTCTTTTGACCGAGAAAGAAAACTATTATTGCGTTGAAAGCTCCAACATTAAACGGCCCACTCCAAGTTGTTAAGCATTTAACCTATCTACATTGTGATTCTTGAAAAATGTCATCGAGTTTTACTTCAGTGCAATAGTGTATTTTTGTGACAAATTGAAAGGTTTGCAGAAACAGAATATCTCGATAAAATATCGCTATGAAACTTTTCCCTTAACTGCAAGCAAAAGCAAGCAGATTCAAATTGTTCGAGCAACAATAGCTGGAAAGAAAAAAATGTGCTGTCATGTCGTAGCTTATTTATCGTGCTGTGTGCTTGCTCGAGCAATTGTCATGACAATAGAGCTTTGGAACAGAAAAGGATATGAAGTTCGATCGTAAAGTTTCCCAGGAAATGTTATTGAAAGAGTAAAAATTATGGCGGAAAACACGGGCTATGAGCTTATCCGTATCCAGGGAAAGTTTTTCTGAGCACGATGACGTTTGGCTGATCTGATCGCACTAAAATACTGCCAAGATATTTGGATTGCGTCCAGAAGCCATGGATTTTCTACACCGTCGCTCGGACTGGCGACTGCTTCACGTTTTACGAGCGATGAATGACTGCCCTCACTACACCCCCTCCCACTACCACTCCATCACCCTTTCTTTCCGCATGAATATTTCCTTCTATCAATTGTCCAAAGCAACACAGTAGAACTCTTTTCTTTATTTCTCACATCTAACCTAGATTATTTCCAGTATAAATAATGTAGGTGTCAAGGTGTCGACTCTGTGAACGTTGACACAAACTTTTAACAGAGTGGAATATTGTTTGGAGTTTTTTCGCTGCTGATAATAATTATTGTTCTTGGCCAAAACGGGGTGAAGTTGAAGATTATTTCAATAATTTTTAATACTTCAAATCACGGATACTAGAATACAATGTGTTCTAGTATCCGTGCTTCTAATAGTATTGCATTTTTCACAGTAGGTTTATATAAAAAAGATTCTCACTTAATCGGTGAGAAATTTGGCTACTGTGCAAGTACCTATTGTATAGGCCTACGCCTACAACTATAATCCTGTCTAAAATGATTTTGTATTACATTCTCTGAATTCATACACGATGCACACTATAGTTATTGGAGTATCGTCTCTGCCTATCCATACTGCACTGTGACTCTTCATGTCTTTGTACATGACTCTTTCAAAACCTTTGTAATAAATAGTTATAATTATTAATAATTGGTAGTTATAATCATATTTATTGGAAGTACATCTCATAGAAAGAGTTTTTAGCAGAACGTATGTTGCACGTAGCCTCATGCCCCGTACATGCTGGGAGGTGCATTGTATAGTACTGCACCTCGATCTGTGCCATCCGTTTGCTTCAGTTTGTTTAGATTGTTTCATCTTATTCATTTTGTGTATCTTCTTAGAAATAAATAGAACCGAGCATGGACGCTTCTTTATTTTAAACTTCTTTCTCAAATTTAATAAATTCCTCTTGGCTCAACAATCGATCAATTCATCAATATTCTAATATCTTTTTGCAATCATAAGAATTAAATTATTGTTGTTTTTTATAGTGACAGCAACAACAAGTGGAGCTTTTATTCCATATGTATTCTAAACCTTCAACAATTTTTTTCGCATTCACTACTAATTTTCATCTCTTTCGCATTTTTTATACTTCCATTTCATTGTTCATAATTTTTGACAGCGATTGACAAGTAAGCGATCTCTAGAAAATGAGAAAATACCAAGAGAATGCCAATAAATCAATTTATTTAGTATTACTTATAGTATATAAATATAATAGAATACATCGACATTCTTGTGTGTTTTTTCATTATGTATAAATATCACATCACTACACCTGACACAGTGTCTTCAAGATTTCTACAAGCGTGCAAGGTCGTATTTTTCAACGCTTGGAAACTGAAATAATGTCAAACACTTGTCGACGAAATTCCACTCGAGCAACAATGTCCCCGATCGCATCAGGACACACAATAATTAGATTTGGAATTCATCAAGATGCTAGGGGGTTGCGGCGGCGACGAGTGAGATGAGAAACGGGAAATTTATTTGCGGACGAAGCGTTGGCAGCAGTGGGGACAGGTGGGGGGTTGGTAGGTGAGGGGGTTGAGTGTGCCCCGGCCCCGGCAGTCGGTCGAGTCGTCTCGTCGAGTCAGTGAGTGAGTGGTGAGTGGTTAGAGTTGAGGAGTGATTGTCGTAATCGAACTCGGCACCCTGTCTACGCGGACAAACACCACTGGGGGCGGCGCGGGGCCGGGGGCGGGGGCCAGCCTCCGCAAGAACCGCTCCCGCTCGTCGTCGCGGCCCCACGACGAGAAACCCAAAAAGAAGAAAACGGCCAGCGTCTCCCTCGTCTCCATACCCAATGCCATCAAGCTGTCCATGCTCAACAGTGGACTCATCTCATTTGGTCAGTAGGCTAGCCGACTCTTTAAATAGGCTCAACTGGCCAACTATTGGCTTACTATCAAAATAACATCTTACTTCCCAAACAAAAGATTCTGTACATACATTAATTCATTATCTTGAATTTGAAATTGAAAGAGCGTTTGGAAGGAAGCAGGAAGATATTCCCACTATTTCCTTCATTTTTTCGAAAGAACTAGAATAGAATTGAATAGATTAGAACTATATTTATACCTTCAAAACATAACAGAAAATGAAAGTAAACAGCGCACTTGAAAAAATTTTATGAAATCATTATTCTCACTGCATGAAGTTCGCTGTCTACTCTGCTGACGGCTGTCTATATCTGCTACACATCATATCTTACTGCAACACAAAGTATGAAGGCACATTAGGCTATTGGTATCAATCCTTTGTACAGAAACTCTTGACTATTGTGAGTAATGGTTCTATGACAGATTAAAATCAATTACACTGATCTAATCTTGCTTGATTTAAAAAATAAAAATCTCCTCATTAAAAAACTCTTCTGAAACTCCGGTTATATTGATGGAACAGTCAAATATCATCTTCAAGTCATTGATTTAATCAATCTAGATTGAGTATCGATCAGTATAGGGAAATCAGGAGCTTGAATAAGTAATTATAATCATCTAAATTCAAATTCAAGCCAAAAGTCCAGAGAATATTATGGAATGAATTAGTATTAAATACTTAGGTAAATATTAAATAGTTAGGGTGCTCTATATTATACTGTATTGACAGACTTGTCTGGAGAATGAGTTGATTTATGATTTATTCAATTTTCAATGTTATAATATTCATGTACTGTATTTTCAGCTTATCATTGGTACATTGATTGAATCGATGAAGGTTTTTGCTACAATATATTCTGTGTTGCAGCGAAAAGTTGTTGAGACGATAATTCTCAACTTAATGAAGATAATACACTTAAAAAGATAAATAGGCTACATGAGAAGGGAACAATATTATAATTGTACATATACGATACCAAGCATAACTTACAGAGTTTTTATCAAGTTCAACTACATTTCTTCCTGTTCTTCTTACACTTCCATAGACTTCAAAAGAAGATAACTTGACAATTATCAACAGAGATTGAACATAGAGATCAAGCTTTCAATCCTGTTAATATCTTATCATCCAACTCACAAAGTGTTGAGAGTTCGCTAATATGTACCTCTATCTTAGATAATGAAAATTTGAAATTGGATTAGATAGATAGGGCTCGATATTGCTTCAAGTATGCTCCCTTCATGGGATAATCTTAATTTGAATCAATAACTCAATATTTATCTGTTGGATGGGTTATTCATGTATCTATATTCTAAAATTAATATTTGGGTGACTTTCTAAACTTCCAATATTTATTCACTTATGAATAAAAAGTTTTATTCTCATGGTTGGATATTTCAAGGCTGGGAGAAGAAAACAAGAGAGAGGAGAAAAAAGAGGGATCAGATTAGATTACTTTATTCAAATAGATAACATAATGCAGCGTAGATTCTACATTACGATACAAACGAATAAAACGCATTTTTCAATAAATTTCACAAAATAGATTTCAGTAAATTTTCAAGAAAAACCGGTGAATGTAACCGGTAATGAATGCAAAATCATACAAATATCAATTAGAGGTCTGCTAAATAGATTAGGAGTGTAATTTATCGAAAGTAAAGTGAGTGAGTGAGTGAAAAGGCGAAGTTTGGACATATATATGTCCATTCTTGGGAAAGGATATCAAGGATATCCTTTTCATTAACACTTGGCGAGAGAGAGAGAGAGAGAGAGAGAGAGAGAGAGAACCCCATCTTGAGGATTGGAACCCACTGTGGGTGTGCTGAGTGCCTAAGTAGTTTGAGTAATTGTAAAAACACATAAGGCCTTTCACTGCATGTTTGCTGGAGAATCACAATGTATATACAGTTTTTAACCTCCTATCTAAGTGTAGTAGACTAAGAATGCAGACTCAGTTATCTATGCTACTATCCAAAGCTTTCTTCCGAGCTTATAGTTTATATCCTTGAAATCGGATAAGTATTTTCTCGCTGAGGGTTATCATTTCTATTAAAAAATTATAATTTATCTTGTATAAATTCCACATTTCACTTTCATTCATTTCATAGTAGTTTTGGACGAAATTTATAATTGCACTTTAATTCGAGCATTTGTTTATTGTGAGCGTGGAAAACATAATAATTCTAATTGATTTTGAATATGATTTTGTATACGTTGAATAAAATAGATATTCTGACCAATACATTAATAGATTTCGACCAATATAGATAATTATATTATGATAAGATTCTTATTGTATTTTAAAAAAAATCGTTTGTTCTTGGATGTGAGAAAATACAAAGATTTATTGATAAATCGTATGAAGAATTTTTTGATAATCGTATAAATTGAATAGTTTTAAGAAGAGTATTGAATATTCAGAAATGATATAGTATGAATATCGGTTTCCTGAAGCCTAACAGTTGTATTACAATGGATAAGTTTAAAAAAGGGGTTTCAAATTTAATACTTTATTATCACACTCTTTCAATAGTAATTGAACATTACACTTGTCAAAAACAAGAAAATTATGACTGCCTTCATAAACAACATGAAGAAGCCTATTTTCAAACTCTGTGATTGGACAACGAGACTCCTGATCACCACTCCACCACCGTTAAAGAATTTGCCCAATAGGAGTAGAGCATTGAAAAAAGTACCAGCTTATTAGTTCACTTCTTCCTCTGTTAGATGGCGTTTGTGGGCAAGTAAAATTGAAGTGACTCAATCAACTTCTCACTTACAGTGACTTCTATAGTCACTGTGAGCATAATACATGTAGATGTAGGCTGCTCTACATTGAATCTTCACTGAGAATATTTTCACGTGATTCTCTGGCATACCGGAATATTGATTACTGTACGTAGTTATTCGAATTGTGGAAAAAGCTTTCAAAAAATCTGAAATTAAAATCATTCAATAATTAATATTAAGGAGTTTTAATAATTCAATATTTGATGGAAAATGACAAACATTAATTTCCGGAGAGGTCTTCATATTATTGAAACCATCGAAGCTTTTGTACTCTACACCTTTCTCATGAAGCCCCTCCTAATGAAGTAGATATTACTAATTTGTACATGACAATTTTTATACCTTGTTTATTGTGAAAATGTTGAACTATTGCCATCAAAAACTCTGTACATTTTCATCACAAAACATTTATATCATTCATGGTCTCGTTTAGAGTGACGGAAAACAAATAAGCATTCTGTATTCCAGTAACCTCGTATGCAATAATGGATTTTAATAGCATGAAGGTGCAGTGAGAGGGAGTCAATCTTGGAAATAGGCGACCGCCCTCTCGCTCTTGTACCCCGCTCTCTCTTTCAACATCGAGTATTCTCTTGTCTACGAGAATAAATGATGACGTGGCAAGCGAACTGGAGAAATTCCAGAGTGTTTTCCATCTATAACTATCTAGAATGTGGCCCTTACCCGCCGTCTCTCCTGCATACTCAATCAGCTAGGCCACCTCAACTCCTTCAAATCCCATATCGCCACTCCAAACAAGCGGGATACGAGAGCGAGAGGACGGTCGCCTATTTCCAAGATTGACTCCCACTCACTGCACCTTCATGCTATTACCATCCATTATTGCATAAGAGGTTACTGGAATACAGAATGCTTATTTCTTTCTCGTCACTCTAAACGAGACCATGTACAGAGTTTTTGATGGCAATAGTTTAACATTTTCTCAATCAACAAGGTATGAAAATTGCCATGTACAATGCAAATGGATGGGAATTTCTTTCCATTTAATCTAATCTAAGTTTGAAGTTGGATAATTCACCCGACACGCTACCGTTCAGTTCATCACTAAGGTGATTTTGAAAATTTTAATTACAAGCGGCATACAGACTCGATTGAAAGTTACACATTACTATTCTGTTCAGCTGCACATAATCAATGGTTTTTAGAAGCCTTTCATCAATGATAAAATTGTCTTGCAATTTCTCATATGCATGCAACTGAAATACAAAGGTTCGTTTTTTATCTTGTTCTAGTTTCTAGTTGTCTCATCTTTTGAAAAAGAGAAGAGCTGAAAATTGGTTGATGTGGAACGTCAAATTATACCTTAGGTTAGACTATACTCGTGACACAATTCACTGGATACTAGAAAATGTAGGCGGTACACGGCACACTATAATAATTCTATCAACTAATAGAACTACAAAATAATAATAATAATCCATCCAATAAGACTAGAAGAGTATTGAAAATTTCAATACCCTAATGAAATGGCCAGTGAGCCGTTGTGCTGCTAAAATAGTGAGCCGTAAAGGAATGTGAGGCGATTCTCTTTCAGAATTTCAAGCAATTAGGAAGCCATCTAAATTTAGAAGCACGAAACAGTGTGTGAGCTGGCATGATTGCCGATTTTACTCGCTCTAAGGGCAAATTGGCTGCCCGCAATAATTATTCTGATCGTGTTCAATTTCATAAACAGACCTGTTAATTCATTTCCGCGTACAAACACCTTCTCATCCCGATTCAATATTAATTGTCGATAATGGGAGCCTGGCTCACGAGCGCAACTGATTTCATTCTATACATTCAGCCTTCGTGTCACTCAAATTCAAAACTTCACTTTCAAGTTCACTATCATGTGAAATATCTAAATTTTAAAAGATTTGGGGTTGCTGATCATCATCATAATCTCATCATTTTATGTTCCTTAAACATGACTAAAATGAAAGTGTTTTTGAAAATCAGTTTTCAATTACTAATGGAAAGAGAATGAATATACCATGCACAACACTATTGAATTGATATGAATCAATACCATTACAACATGATAGACCCAGTTTAATTGATAGGTTGACGAGGTCTCAATGTCAAGGTCATATTTTCTACTGAATTGCGAAATGAACTCGTTTTGAGCGTGGCGTTAATGACAGTTGTCATTGTCATCCAGTATCAGCGAGTTGGTTGAATAATTAATAAATTTACCTCAATGTGGCGAGATAGCGGCATCATGATAATACACATAGCTTTTTGACCTGTCAAGGCTACCAACTGCGTCGAAAGTAAAATTTCCCCCATTTCCTGGCAGCTCTACCCTTCAGTAATTAATTCATGATTGGGTGGTTTTTATGCACTCTGTTAGAAATTATACTGATGCTTGTCATTTGTTGTTTCTGTCAGTTCTATGTAAGGTGAATTATTGCTGTTACAACATTGAACTTTTAATGAAGTAGATCAATATGCTCTGCAAACTGCGATTTATACTGACAGGATTCTCTGTACAGAAAAGTCTCTGGAAAGCTAAGCGGAATCTTACTTGCAGCCTCATATTTTTGTTCGAGCTTCACTTGTTGATACCCTCGGAAACCAAGACAGTGTCAAGCCAGCAATATCTCTCTTCCCGGAGAAAAAAAAGAATAACAAATTGGAAGGGAACAATGAAATAGAAATGAAAAGGGATTGGTCATAGAGGAATTGAAACATAATTGGCTACTTCATTCTCAGGTAAAATTCTGATATTTTCAGATTATTCAACTTTTAAGGTTTGAAGCCCCTAGCAATCAATAAATTTTACTTTTTTAAAGCACAATGCATTCTTTCACTGCACTTGAGGGAAGCGCCTCACAATATTAATTTTGCAAAATCGTTTTTGTCGAGAAGATTTAATTGAAAGTTGTTGCGCATCAAACTTGCCAAGTCTTTAGAAAAATATGGAAATTAAATGAGCTCTGAGAGAAAACTTCGCTCTAAGTGCAGAGAAAAGAAAACATCAGTCTGACGAACTCTACGTTGTGGAAACCTAATTAACAACGAGATAAGTCTGAAGAAGAAGAAAAGTCTCTGGAGAGCTGAGCGAAATCTTACTTGCAGCCTCATATTTTTGTTAAAGCTTCACTTGTACTCTTATGATAATTCCGGTCGGTAAGCTTCCAGCTTTGTCCCACGTTTTCGTTTAGTTTTCCTTGCAACAGGTCCTCTGCTTTTGTGGAAATTCTCGTTCTCCGATATGTCTAAGCCGCGGGCTTAAGTGATTAAAGTGGCTAACTAAGCGTCCTTTCTCGCCAAACTTGTAGGGGATGACTGAGGAAGCTGGCTCTCGTTTGCTTGTAACACCAATGCTCTGTTCTATTTGACTCTATCAGTATCTTATCTGCAAACAAAACTTTAAACTGCATTTGACTAGATGTTACAGTTGACTTATTTTGCTACTTGAGTTAGGCTTCCATTAAAGTCGCACTGGCACATGTTCCTATGAACATGCAATAGAAATACGGAGTTCTATAGAGCCACGAATTTTTTAATCTTATTGCGTTGCTCCATACAATTACTTGTTTCTATTGCATCTTGTGCCTGACATATGCAGGCGACTTGTAGTAATGGAAAACTAACTTTATAGTGTAATTTTTCCACATAAATATTTTTTATTGAATTTTAGATGGAATGGTATCTCAACTAGAACAAAGCTAAACTTTTAGCAAACTCAAACTTCAACTTCCAGCTATGGTGTAATATCATTGATGGAACTAGAACTTTACTGTACTCAATAACTTCACTTTTAGCGAGCATCAAAAAAAAAAAAAAAAAATTGGCATGTGAACTTGACAGTTGATTTTTGAAGATAAAGAAATGTTAGCTTTATATTATCCTATTATATTAAGCGAGTGATTTCTGTATGTATGTATGTATGTTTGTATGTGGAACCACGGATCTAGAAAACGGCTCTAACGATTTCCTCGAAATTTGAAACGTAATACTACGGTGATGGAAAAATAAGATTGCACCAGTTCTCATGTCCGGGAAAACTCTCTGGCTAGAATTAATAAAAATCTCCCTTAAATTTAAAATTTAAAATTTCCCTTAGTGAATAATCCCAAGTACTGCTTATAACGGCTGTTATCGTAAGCTGACCAACGCTTTACAGCTGGAGTAAATGGAACTACATTCAAGTCTTTAACACATGTTCATGTCAAAAAATTGTGAGAAGTGATCTTATCAATTTTGATTTTTTTTTTACAATAGCATATTTATGTAACTCAACAGTTCGGCCGCAGCTTCAGAGCGAAGCTCGGTACCAGATATTAATAGTTAACAGACTCTTAGGTCTCGATATATGATAGAATATGATAGATACAGGGTGCGGCAGCGAATCGGGCGATTTTGAAATGAATGCCAAAAGTTGATGAAGCTGGTTACAAAAAATTTATTGATGCCATAATAATCTACATAGAAAAGCATTTATATTTCATTGTCATAGCCCGTCGCTCTAGAGTTTTAGTGTACGAGACTTCGTCTCGTCTCCATCAGGAATTATCGGATCATTTTTTCGTAAACGAACATGGAGAAACTGTGACTGCGCGGTATTTCGAAATGTTACGCACATTCTTCTTTTCTCAACTACCCCAGTACGAAATAAACAATGAAACATTATTTCAATAAGACGGAGCTACAAGCCATACAGCCCGAATGAGTATGCATCTTCTGAATGACGTTTCTCCTAATCGTTTATTCTCTCGAAACGGAACAATTTCATGGCCCGCACGTTCGCCCGATCTGTCCGCCTGTGACTTTTTTCTGTGGGGCTACCTCAAAAGTAAAGTCTACGACCAACGGCTGATGACACTGGATGAACTAAAACAAAGCATTCATCGAGAGATTTCACGAATACCCCAGCAAATGTTACGGGAGGCTTTCATCAAATTTTACAGCAAATGTTTTCATCGGAGGCTTGAGGAATGCCTGAAGAGAGAACGACACCTTGCCGACGTAATTTACAAAAATTTAGTCTGTTCAGTGAAATATAAATGCTTTTCTATGTAGATTATTATGGCATTAGTGATTTTTTGTAAACAGCTTCATCAATTTTTGACACTCATTTCAAAATCGCCCGATTCGCTGCCGCACCCAGTATTTATTGCTGTTGAAAAAGCAATAGATTTTTGTCAAAAAATCAGCTTAGAAGATTGAAAATACATATTTATTTTTTTAATTAAATTTCAAGTCAGTTCATACTGCATACATGATTAGCGATGTAGTGCTATATTTCCATTGAAAAAAATTGAAAAGTTGTAGTGGGTCAAAACATGCAAAAAAGCCCAAAGTGTATATCGTGCAAATTTTTGAAGCAGTGGAAAGGTAAATGGAATTTCCATTCATTCATGTTGAAGTCAAATGGAGAACTGAGAACATTGATCTGATTTTTCAGCCAACGTGTTGTTAGCTGTTTTCAAAATGCAAAGCCTTTAACCCGACTAAAACCTGAATGGTCCAAATCGTGTGTGCACCCGTTCACGTGTCGAGTGCTTGCGCGTGCGCGTGTCACTTGACCAGGCTGAGAGGAACTCCTCCACTGCAGTTAATAATAGGTCCACAGCATTGCTCACCTACGTCGTTAAAACGGCTTGAACGTTTGCTCTTCTTTTGAGCACATTGCTTTTCCAAGTAAACAATATCGTAATCTCGCCAATTGGTTAAATCCGACATATGTCTCATCCCTGTTGTGAACAACAACATTGATAAATAAAACTCATATGTAGCCTACTACACCCAACTGTTTAAACCACATCTACATCCAGACTACAATATGTACATAATTGATAAACTGTAGCTACAATAGGGACACTTTTTTGCGGATGATGCTCACATAGGTATTCAATTTCACTTGTGTGTGGGTAATGGAATGTGCAAGGTGATTTATGAGGTACATAAACGACCATGCCTCTGGTGGGATTCGAACCCACGACCGCGTAGCGCCAGCGGACTGAAGGTTGTAAGGCCCCAGTCCACTCCGCCAACCCGGCCGGCGTATCAATGTATGAAATGAAAATCAGGTAGGCCTATATTCTTGATCAGACAATTCAGAAGAACAATGATATTGGATGAATTATGATCTATGACAGACTATTCCATGATACTTATTTTCACTAAGGGCTACTGTATTTGTTAAAACTTGAAATAATTAAAGTCGAAGTACCCTTTTTTAAATAATATTTTCATTCAACACAACATGTTTCGGCGACACTTGAAAATGGCTATAACGCCGAAACATGTGTTAAATAAAAATATTAAAAAATTCGCTCCGGCAGCTGGCGGTCGGAAAGAGTGCATTTCAAATGCAATTCTATGATGGCTCAAATCATATGACTTATAATGAGCTATTCAGGGTATGAATTCAAAGGTGCCGTTTTCGAAAAACCCATGAAAAACACAATTTTCGGCATATTTTTCGCCATTTCCTCCGCCATTTTTGATTGAATTTTTTTCGTTGATGGCTCAAATTGTAGGGCATAATAAGGGTATTATACACACCAATTTTCAAATCGATCAAGTTATTGGTCGATTTGTAGTGATTTTTCAAAATTTTCATCCCCTAATTTCACCCCCTACCCTTGGACCAATTTGGCTGGTTAAGGAAATTGACCGAGATATTAACACTAATGATTTTTGTGCAAAATTTGGTCGCTCTCCGACAAGCCCTTCGGGAGTTATCGTGTTAACAAGACTCTGTACATATATAAATATATATATATATATTCATATATTATGTATTCATATATTATACATATACATTATACATATTACTACATATATTCATACTATAATATATATAGAGATATATGA
Source organism: Sogatella furcifera (assembly GCA_017141385.1). Lineage (NCBI taxonomy): Eukaryota > Metazoa > Arthropoda > Insecta > Hemiptera > Delphacidae > Sogatella > Sogatella furcifera. The sequence goes on from CM029546.1 coordinate 42,751,682, forward strand.
ATTTTAACGGACATCAGATTCGTGTTTTGGGGTTCGGAAACGTGTAAAAAATAATATATTGCATCATATATTTGCGATTATCCGGTCAAGACCAATAGTGCATTTTTTAGAAATGAAATGCACTAAAAAAGGAAACTTTTTCAATTATTTCAAGTTTTAACTATTTAATTCCATGATATACATGTACAAACATATGCTCATGCTTATGCATATAATGCACATAATCATACTATAATAAGCTTATTGAACACGTAGTCAATGCTCTCCATAACCTTGAAAACATCGAAATGAAATACCTAAATAAAAAATAAAGGTTTGAACAAGGAGGTTATCTCCTTGGTTTTGTATTACAGTAAATATTGATAAAAGTGAAAAGTCTTTCCTCCTTTAATTCTATTAAACTATCATATCTATTGTAAAGCAATACTGTTTAGTCAACCATTAAAATATTTACAACAGAAATAAATTGTTGATAATGAGAAGAGAAAGAAAGCTCCCTGAAAAAGAAGAGTTGAAGGATTCGAAAGATGACGGGTAACAAGCTGGTAAGAGCAGATGAGCTGTCATTTTCTCGGTGATTTCACGAAATAGGTCGACTTGTTTTCCAGTTTGTGATTCCTCTACCAAGATCTGCTTCGGCAGACAAGACAGTCTTGTTATATGAGGTGAAGAGCTCCATACCTCTGTATACAACGTAATATACTGGAGGAACTTTCTGGATAAAGAAAGGAATAAATGAATTCCCTGCGCCTATTTGTACCAAGCATGTCAAACCTGAGAGAAATACATCATACTAAACCCCTGATTTTATTTCATGATGAGATTTCTCTATCCACCCCAGTCTACTATTCATGTATGAATTTGTTTTTCTACATGATCAATGTAAGAAGAAGAACGTAACAGAGCATAAAGTATCACTTGTACTTCAAGTTACTTGATGCAAGATTGAAGACATTAAAACACTTTCTGCATCAAGTCTACTCCTTCATTGAATTTTACACTTGTGGCCTATCTATATCTAATTCTTTGAATAGGATTTACCAAGTACATGCGATTTCCACTTACAGTACTTGAGTGATCTGACGTTTCATCACCATCGCAACGACATTTTCTAGGGGTAAAAAAGTTTACAGTCTAGACACAATAGATGACGTCTGCGATGACGATGAAATGTCAGCTCATTCAAGTAAGGGAAAATCGGATGTACATGGTCAATTTTTTTCATTTGTCCATCTACGAATCGTTCAAAGTTAACATTCGTTTCTATGTCCGTATTCCTAGTATTCTGTATTCCTAGTATGTATTTCTATACTCATTGCGCCTATTACTCAAGTTAATTAAGCTGCATAAAAAATGGAGTTGAACTTAATGTCGGTCTTTGGGTAGAAGGCTGGCTACCTGCCCATTCTTTCAACTCTCCAAACAAGGGATCGCATGGTTGAATTGATCTCTCTGAATATCGAATAGTCTTAGGCTCTTCCTCGATAATTATGAACTGGTCCATTTAACTAATGATTTCTTTACAGATCTGTGAATCACTGATAAGTTCCGGTCGTAACGATTGATATCAGAGCATTATCGTGAAGCGATGAATATCAATTTGAATTTCACGGTGATATTGTCACTGATTCGGGTTCATGTTTGATCTTGAGAGGGTAGTAAAGGACCGAATGGAAAGGAGGGCGACCGGGAACGAAGGGTGAGGTGGGGTATCGTTTGAAGTGTCATGGCAATACTGAACAGAATTTGCGGCTCCTTGTGATGACTGTGTGGTGATAGGAAGGGGAAGGGATCAGTAGAGATGAGATCTCAAATGGCAGTGGACAAACGACCTGGAATAACCCTGCTTTATACCAGGTTTGTCGTCCGTGTCTGTAGTGGCATGATGTTTGAGGAACCTTCAACCTTCCACGAGAGAATCTTGTTGAGATTATGTCTGGTGGCTCATATGTGATGGAAATGACAATGGATTAAACGGTTATTAGCGTGAAAAACTTTCTCTTTCAGATGATAGATTGTGTTTAAAAAAATTATAATGAACTTGAAATCTATGTCAGCTTGAAGCTGATTTTTTCTATAAGGATGAAGAATTGAAGAATTCTGTGGCAAATGCAATAAAATGCATTATTACATACTTTTATAAATAAGAGAGGAGTACATTATTTTGAAGATTGAATGTTATCAAATGATACTTGACCCAAACAAAGTGTTGCGATGTGGTGAACTTTTTATTTGATCTCGAATATTTCGTATAGTAAATCCGTAAATCAATGGCGCCATGCACAAGCAGAATCTTAACACCAAGACAGTACTAGAAAAAACAGCTTCAAGCTGTTCTAATAAAATCGGCCAAGCAACATAAAACTTTATTGCGAACGATAGAGCCAATCGTATTTGCGGGTTTTTGTTAAACGTCTGGGATGTGTTATAATGCTTTCATGATACAACTCTCAACTTTCCATTGACTTGGTGGGGTGATGTGCTCTGATTTATGATCAATCCACAATAATGTCAATAAATTTTAAAAAGTTATTTTCATTGTTATTCTCATTAATCAAACACACACTCGAAGAGATTTAGCTTTCTTCGATTGCGAATATGTTTCACAAAAGATGTTTCACTTAGTACATGTTTTGCTAGAGAGTTTATGAAGTAGGCCTATTGAGCTCAGATACCATAATCTTTAAGATCTTCCACATCTCGTAAAAACTCACTAATCCTCATGATATGTTTTTCCAGTTTCTTCGAAAATATGCAGTTAATACTTCATTATTATAGGAGAGTTCCATTTCTCACTATAAATAAAATGACATTTTATATCACAACTTACTGTTTATTTCAAACTTTCACATTGAGTTTATTCTAAAAACTAACTTGTTATTTATTTATTATTTAAAAGTTGTTTATTACACATGTTATTATCAATCCAAATGTAATGATTCATCAACTGATATAACCATCCTACATCTCGGCCATCCTGAAAGAGAGTCTTGGCCTCAAGCCGAATAACAAAAACTCAACAAAAATAATTAACAAATAACTGATCGTCCCCCGACACGATCCACATCGTCAGTCAGATGCATGTTCATTAGATTTGAACACCCGTACGCACTGGGAACAAGGATAATGCTTCCTTCTTCTTTTTCTCCTTCCTCCTCCCTCTTCTTATCGTCTCATCCTCCTCATTTTTGACTTTCGCTTGCTCCTCAGTGAGTGGAAACGGTCTTCCTCTTCTGTCTATCCTATTCCCTTCTGCAAATCCGCTATATGCCTGTGATACCGTTTGGGCGTGCCGTAGGCTCTGTAGATTTTGACATTTGCACACTCAGGACACACAAGGACTTCGTCGTTATTGTGCTTGTCTAGAGGACTTTGGAATTCTTCTGGCAGTACAAAATCGGATTCCAAAGCAGCTGATTCCTCGTCATTGACCATTTCCTCCAGCTCCATCTCTCCGAGCTTAGGTGGCAGTTTTTCTGGTTCATAGTTTCCAACACATTCTTCAAGTTTTTCACTCACTACAATTTTTGATATGATCAAGGCTTGGTTGTGAATTCTCTATTACCTTTATTTGAAATATTCGAAAAATTTGTGGCTTCTTAATAAAATAAACTTCTATTTTCAGGTCTGCTTGAGAAATTATATCTTTGCCTACAACAATACTTTACTCCAATAAATAGTCAGGAACAACTAAAACATTTGATAAATAACTGGCACCGTCAATATCAATTGATAACTGAAGGCATCCTAGAACTTTTTACATCTTCCATGAAATCCTCTCAACACAACGTCAGATTTTGAAATTGAGTGAATTGGTATTCCTAGGCGAGCAACAGCCAACTCTTGTATTAAAGTTACTTCACCCTGTATCTATAGTAGATATGAACTTTATATCGTTTATCAAAACCTCCTTTTCCATACGATCCCTATTCGCATGTCCGTTGGTCATACACTCTTCCTCGTTCTTTGATTTATTAAAGTTCTTTGATTTAGTAACACGCATTGTATTGACCTTTTTCATTGTACCTTCTTCAATTGTACAATTATTTGCTGTGTGACCGTGACCGTGACATCTAAAGCATTTAATAACGCTTTTGTTTCGTTCACAATCCTGGGATTTATGCCCAAATGCATTACAGGTATAACACTTGACATTATTAAAACTGATATTTTTTCTAGAATCGTGTGAGTGCTTCACAAAAAGTTTCTTGTCCGGGTTGTTGTTAAATTTATCTTTTTTTGTATCATTCTTCAGGTGACGTCTGGCAGCTTCGTATTCGTCTAGTTTGTTTACAAACTCATCAACTTTCTTGAGTTTTGGGAGATAATCAATGAAATGTTCTTTTAACTCTGATGGAAATCTTCTTTTCACTTGATCGACCACCATGAGCTCTTTGAGGTCCTCTTAATTTAATACCTCCAATCCTTGAATCCACTCATTCAACAAATCATTCAAATTCAAAGCATAATCTCTCCACGTAGCTGCTTCTTCTCGATTCGAATTTTTGTCAAAAATTCGACAAATTTTTGTCGAAACTGTTCTGGGCTCAGTTTGAATTTTTTAAATAACATCATCTTGATGTGGTTGTAATCATCGGCTAAATAATCAGTTTCTCGGGTGATTAGATTTCCAATTACTAGAGGTAGTAACCCAAGTAGAAACGAAACCCATTTCTCCTTAGGTACATTCACTCTACTGATTTGTTTCTCAAACGTTGATAGGTACACGCTAATATCTACACTTGAATCGTAACGTATCATCAGTTTCATCAGGTCTCTTCTTTCGTCATTTTGAAAGACATTATTGTTACTATTAATTTTGGCTTCAATTTCCAGTTTCTTCAACTCAAACTCTCTCTCTTTATCCTTCTCCAATCTTTCATACTCTCTTTCCTTTTCCTTTTATAATCTTTCATACTCTCTTTCCTTTTCCTTTTCTAATCTTTCATACTCTCTTTCTGTTTGTTTGTGAGGGTGAAGCCCACATGAGCTCATAGGCTTGTGCGTGGGTAATGAAATGGATGATAGATGACGACTACTTTTTTTCTGTAGTCGGGACCGACGGCTTATCGTCTCCTCCGAAAGACGGGGTGGCCGTATTTATGTGATTGTGCTGTGGTCAAAAATTGTTCCCCCGCTTGGGATTTGAACCAGGGTCCACCTGGTTATCAGACCGGCACTTTATCACTCCTCCAACGAGCCACCCTCTTTCCTTTTCCTTTTCTAATCTTTCTAATATCCCTTTGATAGACTCTTCATCGTAATCTGGAGATTTAAGAATCAGTTTAGTCAACTGTATCACTCTCGGATTTGATGGAACATCAATTCCTAGTTCCTCTACTACCGATATCAAATCTGCCTTATTGGCCTTCTATAAGTAACTCATTTTTGTTTACTCACCAAGCTGTTTTCCACAAAACAAATATTCCATTACTTTTCACAAAACTTCAAATCTTCAACACTGGCAATAAATTCTTCTATTGAATTTTATTCCTTCTTTAGATCCTTTTGATCTTTTTGTTTGGACGAGCCCCCAATTTATAGGAGAATTCTGTCTCACTATAAATGAAATAACATTTTATATTTTTAATAACTTTATATTTATTTGAACCTTTCACATTGAGTATAATCTAAAAACTAACTTGTTATTTATTTATTATTTAAAAGTTGTTTATTACACATGTTATTATCAATCCATATGTAATGATTGATCAACTGATATAACCATCCTACATTATTATAATACTGAGCATTGTGTGTTTTATAAAAAATTGAAAAGTTAGAATTAATCCTATTCTATGAAGAATGATGTCCACAGTTGTTCGCTTATTGTTTCGAATGATACAATCACAAACATTGCGAAAGAGAGTTAGATTCTGATAATTCGAAAGAAGACAAATAATATTGTAGCCATGTAGCGGTTAATGTTTGTTATCAAGATTCCTGAGGCGTCGAGTAGGAAATGTTGAAGAAGTAATTCGCTTTTCAGAGGAACGGAAAAAATGAATGTTTCCTTGGTCAATAACTTGGCAATATCACTATGAAGTGAACAACAGAGGAGAATATTGCTCTTTCTTATTGCTTCCGGAGCCGAGACCGGTAGATATGAAAAACACTTTCCAATATTTGTTCCTTCCACTCTGGGAATTCAATGCCTCCATTTCTCTCTCTAGGTGATTTTATTACGAGTCTACTGATTCACACTGAGAATTTTTTCACTCACAAAACTTTGGTAGATCTCGACACCTACAAAAGAATAAAGTTCTTCAGTCTACGGCCTTTGAATATTGTGATGAATGATTGATTCCATTACTACCAAAATCTGTAGAAATCATCAATTATCGGAACCAATATGATTATAATTTACGATTATTATTAATGATAGAGATGCGTGACTCTTTGATTTGAACTTCAATTTAAAATAGTTTTGATAGATTTTTCAAATTGAAAGTACGTGTAATAGTGATTCATTTGAAGAATTCATTTGTCACTCCCAGAAAATCTGAATCTCACTTTACAAAGTTATTACATTTGATGTTAGAAATCAGCATTTTTCAAAATCTGACAGTTGATGACTTCAACTACCATACACATAATGCTTTAATGGCATTATCTGATCGAGTGTTATGTACTGTGCATAATCCGTTCATGTTGACACTTTCTTGAACGAGAACATGAAATTTGAATTAGTGTTTCAGCAGGAAGCTTGAAAACCCACGTCAAGACTCAACACCTATAACCAGCGTGATATAATTATCGTGAGATTCAATGAACTACTTATCTCACAGAGTCTCTGAGCTCATAATTTACAACCTGAGATGAATAATCTCCTCTTCATGTAATCAATCAATCATAATAATCCAGACATGCTTCATGATTCTTGTAGTATTATAGTGAACTTTAAACTTTCCAAAAAATACAAAAACTATATTTTATTCTGCTTTTATCAACCAAATCAATTCCAAATTCTCTTTTTTATATTGTCATTCTCTATTAAAATAATATGCATATTATGGCTTTTGTAGTGGGGAGCTACCCATTCTCTATTTAATTATCCAGACGTAGGCTATAGAAGATTTTAATTCTATTTCATCTATGTCCTATTACCATATCCTAACCCATAATCCTGTCATAATATAATCCATAATATACTATATCATGGTATGCTAATATATATATGGTACACTAATATACCGTAATCATATTACCGATTTCCTTAAGAAACTAAATCCCCAAGTTTTCACAAAAAATCTCTAATCATATTATCTGAGTAATTGAATTCAGATTCCAATTGAATTGTTGGCGAACATTTTTTAATTGAATGGGGATTGAGAGTGGAGAGTGGTATTGAAGTCTGTTGATTGAATTATGCGAATCAATTCGATTCGCAGTTCAATTCGAAAGCTTACTTGCCAAACCGGTGCAATAATAAAGAAAGCTTTTCGAATGCGCTCGAACTTCTTTGAATTGAAAAATGCGTCTCTGACTTCATTTAATTAATTGGTATTCGGAGAGGAAAGGTTCTGATCACGCGTTTGAAAGGCAATGCTTATTATGTCAAATTTGAATCAGGTTTTCATGAAAATAATGATACTCTATTCTCAGTTAGTCTCAGTTGAATATTGAATTTTCATATTGTACTGAATAAACTCAATGCTTGTATTATAGTATAGCATGCATTTCCTTTGAAGATCGGTAATCAATACATTAGTAGACTAATAGTCCACACACCGCTAAATTCAATAGTTCTTTTCTATGGTACTAGAATATAGGAGATTAGAAAGTAAAAATTAAAACAATATAAATAAGTTCTTCATATTATTCTTATTTCGAAATGATCCCCATTTATTTGTTTCCATCAAAACCATGATAATAAACTTGATGGAATGCCGATCATAACCAACACTTCAATAATAATAACGATGGCTTATAGAGTGTTATAGAGTATCCTATTTGCTTCCCAAGTTCCCTGTGGGATCTTATTGAGAGATAAATAAAAGCGAGAGTACTTTTTGCTTGGCTCAAATTTACGGCTTAAACCTCCGACAGTGGTTTGAGCGAGACAAGAGAAAGCACTCAGCTATGAAAGCAATACATTAAGATACTTTGTTTCAATAGAATGTCCTTGTACCTGCTATTTTCTGCCTGTCCATGCTCAAGGCTATACAATTACTCAGAATTTATCACTTGTAAATTACATTATTTTTTGGTCTTATTAAATTTTCGTAATTAATTGAATAAATCATAAATGTACATTTGACGATCATTGACTTTACCAAAATAACCAAAAAGTTTTGTTGTATCACATTTGGTAAACATGTTGAATTGAAAATAAAGTATTGTACTTCTGTGAATTGAAAGTTAAGTAGGCAATTGATGAGTGAGTAAGAGAATGAGAAAATGGGTGATTATGGTAATTATAATTATAATAAATTATATTTTGAATAATTATATTAGGTAGTCTATTATGATGAGAGAAGCTAAAATTCTGAGCCCATTTAAAATGATGCTCTGATGGCGGATTCAATCAGTTTCAACATTCTTTTCACGCCTCTTGAGATTAAATTAAAGAGTGGTTTAAAAGTAGAAAATACTTACCACTAATTACTTAGTAGAAAGTGAGTCACGGCAAATTACTCCATAATTTTATGAATCAATGCTGATACTGATAATGGTATTTGAAGGAATTCACACACGTTCTACCCTCAGCTTCAACAGACTTTGGGAGGAATGAAGGAAACAATTCCCCATAATGTTAAACCTGTTACAAAATTAATTTCCATGTTGTTTGATATGAATGGGGAATTCTAATTAACGATCCACCTAGTGATTGGCGAACTAGGTACGTTTGAAATATACATGTGAGACACGCTATCATTAGTATATTACTACCATAGAATAGTGGTACCAGAGCATGTCTTGTTTCAATGAGTGTAGAGAACGGTCATTGAAATGGGCTTTATTTCATCACATGTGAATAAATTCATGTTATTTTGCTATTTTTACAGTCGCTATGCTCTAACAAAAACTTCTTTCAGTTGCCTAAAGATTTGTTCTATTTCAATCGGCAATGTTTATTCTTATTAGTTTATAGATTTTTGTCAAATCTGCCATTGTTTATTATAGTATGATATTAATATATATATATGACAATATATGCAATATATATAAAACAATACTAGACTCAAAATTTTATTTTATTTTTATTAATATAATATTTCATTTGAACACTTGCCACATTTATTGGATATAGTGACTATCAATTTCCCAACTTTTAATACACACAAATTCACACTCTTTTAATTATTTTGACTTGAATAAACACACTATTAATTTTTCTATGGAAATTAAAATTTAGTTATCCTAATTATCCATATCACAAATTATCTTAATTCAAATCACAAGCAGTTATATTTTTTGTTTTATAAACAATTGAATTGCGTTCTATTACACAAATTATTACAATGAAATACAACTTTTTTTATAAGGGTTGCTTATATTGCTCACAGCAATATTTATCAATTATATAATATACTATCAATTATATAATATTGCTCACATTATATATTGCTCACAGAATCAACTTAAGTATAAAGTAAAAAGTTATACAAAATAATATTCAAATAATAATTGAATCTGGAATAATCCAGAACTCATAAAGAGTAAATTTCTGTCATCTACATAAAATAAAAATTGCAGTACTCCTCCAGGGAAACGGAATCTTGGCCACTAATCCACGGGATAGGGTCATTAAGAGGATGCTTTGGCGGGGTTCAAATGTGATCCTATGCTGCCAGCTAAGTCTAGCATTTCCGCCCAACTTCATTATAATTTTTTATTCTACGTCAAGTCCATACTATTCTAACTGTGCGGAAAAGGACGGTTTGTAGTCTGTCTGAGCAAAGAAGATATTTTTGCAAGATAGGAAAATGACTCTTGCTCGGTCAATATTGTTTCAAAAATTATAAATTTGGTCTAAAATCACAGAAAACATTTTGCTCTACTATTTGAGACTAAATTTATTTTTGAACCAATATTGATCGAGCAGGAGTCCTTTTCCTATTTTGCCAGAATGTTTTTTTTGCTTGGACAGAATATTATAGTAATAACCAGAAATTCTGAAAGAATTCAAATCCAAATGGAAGGGCCGATTTGCAGATTTATACTGTATAGGAAATATTTAAAATTATCATAATCTTATCCATGATCATTAAACATTGAATAGTTTTCATATTAGTTTCTTGATTTGAAGCCATCAGTTATTGAATATAGAATGATTATGAGGATTCGAATGATTTGGAGTTCGGTTTCTAAATTATCTATGAACGCTAATTATGACTAGAGCGCTTGTGTTCAAATGAAATAATAATTGATAGCTACAGTCCACAGTGAAAAATTTCCTCCATCTTGTAATTAATCTTTTGCTTTCTTTTCCAGGTAAGTACAAGAACATCAAGAATGAGATTCTTAATTTCATCTCAATCCAATTATCAGTAAGTGAATGAAATCAATTGAATCGTAAGTAATTGAATCGTATTCATCAATTACACCTCTATTATCTATATTATTGTCCATTCATTTTCTTCTTTTATTGAAACTAAGTATGCAATGATTACACCATAAATGTATTGATCGACTTCCATAAAGAAGAGGATCTCATCAGTTGTTAGACTATTAGGTCCATGTAGGAGAGATGTGTCATGTTTCATCAGTGTAGCATGTTGTGTTATTTGTTCGTGTGGAACATGTCAAATATTGCTCTCAAACTGGGATTACTCCATATAGACATCTATGTAGCACTACTCCGCTTCCTTCTACCTTGTAAACCTTTCTTTCCTTGTAGGAATGCTCTATTATACAAGTATCTTGTTACATTTAGTAGCGGAGACTTTTAGCAGTCTCCCAGATTGAATGAATTTTCTCTTAAAATATTCTCAGAACAGCGACTACTAGACTCAGGGTTCTGTACAGGTCCTCTCTTGTTTTCTATATATGTGAATAATGTATCTTCGATTGTGTTGCATTCTTCATATCATCTTTATGGCAGATGATCTCTATTTTATATTAATTCTCTCCTGATGACGCTGAAGATGCTGTCTCAAAGATTGAACCTGGATATTTGTAAGCTCCTCCAGTGGTCTAGGCTCATTGCTTGACTCTCAACTCTGCCAAATGTAAAAGCATTATTATTATTGGTAATCATTTTAGATTAGCTGGCCTAGTTGATATGAATGTAATTTCCCAAAGAGTAAAAAGCTTGAGGATGAGGAATTACCTTTCTCTGATTCCCTATCAAAAGATTCTGGAATCCAGTTTGATTGTAGATTGAGTTGGGCCCTTCAGGTTAAAAAAAACAGTAACAAATAGGGTTTTTGCAGCAATGCGCAATTGAAAAGGCTTGGACTATTTCTCCCAGTTTCCATAAGAATTACACTTGTACGTGCTCTGATATTGCCCGTTTTTGATTACTGCTCTATTATTTATAATGACTTGCCCAGGGAAACTCTTAAATTTTGAAATTACAAAGAAGCCCCTTAATTACTCAGTTCGTTTCATTTTTGATGCCAACAGATACGATCACATTACTCCTTTCTACAGTCGTTTACGTTGGTTGAAGTGAGGCAACGGAGGAGTTTTTTCATCCTTTCAATCACATATCTCAATTGTAAAACATTCTGGCCTAATTTGTGATAAATAGCTTCACCCTTCTCACTGATGTTTACTCCAGAGCCACTCGATCCCACCGATTCACTCTGCAGATAAACCCCTTCATAGAACTTGGGGGCAACATTCAATAAGTCTTTTCCTTAGTTGTGGCTTCGCGAAATTGTGGAACTTACTCGCCATTTCATATAGTTTCAGCTCCTTCTATCAACTCTTTCAAGTACCGCCTATACTTGCACCTACTAGGGGAATTACCATAGTAAAAATTACAGGGAAATATGCATGCAGGTAACTGTGTAAATCACCATCAACTCCTTTAGCTCTGTTTCTTTCTACTTTTTACTAATTTATTTGTATATCTTTCTTATCGATATTTTATTTTTAGTTTTTCTTCTCAACTCATCAATATTTTCCCATTAATTTTGATTCAATACATATTGTATATTTCATTATTATTTAAAAAAAATTATTTTAAAAAAATTTTTATTATTACTTCTCTTGTAAAATTTATTGTCTTCGCGATTTCTACAATTATTCTTATTTTTAGTTTTACTTTAGATATAATATTATCTTTGTACTCACTCTGCTCTTATTATTCAATTATTTCTGTTGTTTCAATGGGCTTAAGCCTGGAAAACCGGTTGTCTTTGTAAATTTAAATAAATAAATAATCAAAACCTCAAATATGATACAAACCAACTGTACGTCACTCTTCTTATACCCGCTCTGTGTATAATTTCTCCCAAGTAAAACAGAGTGATTTACTGTATCAAGCTTTCTTTAAAAATGTCTAAAGAAAAATACCAAGCACACAAGATGTAGTTTGGAAAAAATTTAGAGACCATTATATATATTGAAGCCATAAAACTTTCAAGAGCCATTTTCTGCTGTACCCCTCTCGAAAACCAAACTGGCGCTCATAGAAGGGAAATGATTCAGAATAAAGAAATTTCAGCAAACGGATTTTAACAATTTCTTCTTAAAATAACTTTAAGAAGACTGAAACTAAAAAAGGAGAATAGGTCTGTAGTTGCCAGAATTTTTGGAATGAGAGCCAAATTTTTGAAAATAGGTATTACTTTAAAGCCAGTTTCAATTCATTTTTGGAAATTTTAATCCCACTTGAAAGACTAAAATTAAAAATATCTGTAAGAATTGGCACAATAGCGACAGCGCTCATTTTAAGAATTTTTTTTTTAAATGTAATACTGTCTTTAGCAGGAGCTCTGCTATCCTTTAGATGAAAAATATATTGCAGAAGTTCATTATACGTTACAGGCACGAAAAATATTGATCTTGGACACTGCTCAACTCTAAACATATCTCTATACTCCTCCCAAGGTATATTATTATTTTTTATTCCTGCTGACACTTCTTTGGGAACATTAACAAAAAAGTTGTTGAAGAGATCAGCCAATGCACCCTCATCAGTGATTACTGTGTCCAAGGGCGTACGCAGGATTTTTCCAGGGGGGGTTCATGTTCCCGTTCACGTTGATCACCCCACCCATCTCTTCTAGGTCCCCCTAATAGAAAGGGGGGGGGTCAGTCATAATATTGTTCAGTTCAATACATTCTATCATGAAAATTTAAAATAAAAATAAATTAAACATAATATTGCGAATAAAATGGATGATATGTTATTTAAGTGATTAATTTTCCATGAAGGTATGTGAGATTAATGCCCGGTTTTTCCAAGCACACTCAAATTTGAGGGACCCTCAAGTTTACTACACTTTACTATATTTTCTATACTTATCATAGGAAATATCAGCTGTTCATCAAAATTTGAGGGTCCCTCAACTTTGAGTGTGCTTGGAAAAACCGGGCATAGGTCTTTTGTACTAACAAGCCCCACATTTTGTTTCAAATAATTTCATCACAAAGTTTGATTGTGATTCAATTTCTCTGCTCACTGAGTGTTTCAAGCAAGTTCAATCTTTCAGGTGTTTGTAATTCCTGGAACCCTGGTTAGATCAAGTTCAACAGTATTTCCCTTCTTAGAAAGCATTGCATATTAAGAGTTTTTCCACAAAATTGTTCAAATACCAAAATCTATAAGCATGGTACAAAGTTATAATAGGTAGCCTAACTAAAATATGGAATCTGCTCCAAACACTTTGGATACGAATAGAAGTACCCTAACTAATTTAAAAACTAGTTTTAGATAAATAAACTCACCAACATTTTATAACTAGGCTATAAAGAGTGCTTCAAAACTCCCTATCAATATTCTAGGGCATTGTTCCTGGGTAAGAAACATATCTAAATATTATTTTGAAACTGTCCCAAAGTTCTCAATTACTCACACAGCCGAATCTATGTTTTCACATTCCACTATAAATTTTATAATTTTGTTGGGGCCTTAAGAGAGAGTAAAGTGGTCAATCCTTATGTAGAATTTGCTGAGAAATTCAATGAATCCAGTTTGATGGTTATTGAGATAATCATCAAAATATAAGCTGAGAGAACTAAACTTCTAAGGGATGGAAATAGAATACCTTATTGTTGACTGGTTCCATCCATCCAATATGATTTTTCCAGGTCTGTTTGTTGTCTTCGATATTCTGCCTCACCGATAATGTGTTGAGTTCCTGTCTTATTTAAACATTACAAATTCTATCTTCTTTACTGTTCTAAAAAATTGCATTTTAGCCACTTTTAACTTTCTCTAATCTTTATTTCTTGGTACCCAGGTTTCAGAGTCATATAGGAGAGCTGAGATGGCCATCACTTGTAATCACATGTAAAATTTCAAATTGGTCTCTCTCCTGGCTTTATTCAGAGACCTGTTGATTGTCTCACAAATAGCTTGATTTCGATTTATTTCAGAAGAAATATCCCTTTCTCATCTAAAACGTACCCAAACCTCAAAATTAAGGATTTGAAGGAGACAAACAATTAAGCGATTCTTCTAAAGGCAAGCAGTCTATTAAAAAATGCCTCCATTGTCTGTTTTGTCTTCTCTACAATTCGAAGTACCAGTCAACAATAAGGTATCCTAAACTTCGGACAGTTTGAAAAATATTTAGATACTGTAGTATGTTTCTCACCCAGGAGCAATGACCTAGATATAGAATATTGGTAGGGAGTTCTGAAACATTTATTAGTTTATTAGCATGGCTATTCAGCTCCAAAAATCAGCTGCTACAATTACACCTTCAACTCTTCAATTTTTTGTTTCATCCAAATACATAATACCACAGCTATAACTTCGCAGTAATGGATTCTAGCTAATGAAACTCCATTGAAGATTGAAAATGTTTTTTTTTAATTCTCTGGAGTAACATTTGAGCATATAGAGAGTTAGCAGGTAAAACAGAAAGATTTGAATAAGTCACCAACTCTTCAAGAAAATCAATTTCATCATTTATTAGTTATGAAAATGAAGAAAAAATGTACTTCTGAATGTATTCAATTGGACAATAATACAAAATATTAATTTCTGAATATAAAATTTGCGAATCGTCCACCATTGGTGGCCCCTGCCCCTGCCTGCGTACGCCCATGACCGTGTCTCCATTTTCAATCTTCATGTCACATTTATTTTTCTTATTGGCATTGCCACATAACTTATTGAGTATTGACCATTTTTGTCATGATGGTAGCTCATTTATTGAAGAATAATATTTTTTTTCCCAATAGTACCCAGGACTTTATTTTTTTAGAAAATGTTTTCAATTTAGTTTTTAATCTTTGATTTTCTGGATTTCTTTTCGCTATTTTTGCTAGTTTATCACCAGTACGAATTGCTGCACACAACCCATCAGATATCCAAGGTTTTACTCTACGTAAGACTCGCTTGGTAGTCCTGATATCAACGGAAAAAAGTTGAAGTTTTTTTTGTGAGGGTGATGCCCACATGGGCTCTTGGGCCTGTGCGTGGGTAATGGGAAGGATGATGGTGAGAGATGAATGAACCTACTGCTTTAGGTGGGTTCCGAACCACCGGGAAGCGATTTTTGAGGCTCATAAATTGAATTCAGAGGAACCGGTCACCATTACAACGGTGGTGGTAGAGGCACGTCGCTTATCTAATCTCACCGTTTAGACGGTCTCTACCACTGGGACAAACCGCTTCCCCGAGGTTTCCGAGGACAAACCGCTTCCTTAAGGTTTCAATGAATTTATCAAATTAGAAGTTAATATCATCACTTCTTATAACCTCACACCAATCATGTGAAATCAGTAAATCATTCAGGGCATAATAATCAATTGAAGACCTTACATCGCTCTGACAGCTCTGCTGATTACGACTGATATTACTTTTACTGAGAGTAATAGCAACAGCTTTGTGTTCGCTTATCGACGTTTCAATAACTGCACCCATCAAAAATTGAGCATAGTCTTGTGATCTAACAAATATGTGATCAATACAAGTAGAGGATGTGTCAGTGACGCGATTACTTATGTTGATTATTTGCTCATAACCTAACGAGCTGAAAACTTCTAGATAGCTGTAAGCTTTGTTATCATTATCATCAAGTATGTTGATATTAATATCGCCGATTATAATCGAGTCACCCTGCGGCAGATTTTCTAAGTTGGAACTAAAACTGGCTAGGAAGCGCTCAAAATTGAAGCCATGCCAGCGATATAGGCACACAATGTTAAACTTGAAGTTTGAATAATCACATTCCAGATTAATGATGTCTGCACCCTCCAGAAAACTATCTCTTATTCTACAAGAAAAATCAGTCAACTCGTTAGCATACTATACAATCAAACCAGTGGCTCTAGAGAAAACAGATATATTTGAAAACTGGTTATACCCTTCAATATAAAATTGGAATGCCTCTTCGTTTGTATTTAACCTTACTTCCGACAACACTATAACGGCAGGTTTATTTTTCCAACAGCTTATATATGATAAAAAAATGAACAAAATTACTATTAACTTCTTAAATATTTTGATGCAGAACACTAAGGCTCAAACCCCCTGAAACCTGAGAACCATTCACCTCATCAATACTTCTGAGCAGTATACAAGTTTCACTATTATTGGTCTCCTCCATGTAATAAAAATTTCATATTATACATTATTTTAGTACACACATGTGACACAAAGAATTCCATCTTGATAAAAAAGAATTTAACAACATTTATACAAACAAGAAGAGTATAGTGACTTCCCAGAATGGGAAAAAACGTGAATTTCATCTCCAAGTCTCCCCAATAATCGAATGAATAGTCTTAACTCTAAGGAAACGGATATATTTGACCTAAAAGACCATATGCAATGGGCCGGTAAGTATTGTTATAAATGATATACGATGCTATACATGAATCATCAGAAAAATAGATGAACTACATGCACATCCAAACGTGTGATAAAAAAACAAGCTACTTTTTATAAATAATTGGAGAGAAGTAGTTCACATAATATAATATAATCGAAAAGAAATCATCACCTAGCAATTTGATAGGAAGTGAGGTATATGAGCATTTACAATAGAAGGCTATTATTCACGGTTAGTTGAAGATTTCTCTACAAACAATAGCTCATGAATCATTATTATATTAATAATAAAACAGTAGACATAAAACATTATTACATATAAAAAGACAGTAGATAGGTACCCAATTGTTCGGAATCAATGCAATAGTTCTTGTTAGTAATAATTTAGTCAAAATCATTAATATCAGCAAATAAATAATAATGAACATCATTTCCATTTTTACTCTATCCATTTATTTTTAGCATTTTTCTGTAATAATCAGCAATAGGAATAAACTTTCTCATATTTATTTTATTCATACGTTCACCATCCTTCCTTCTCACTAAAATTTTAAATCATTATAAATAAATATATTTGATTCCGTGTGTTTTCCTCAACACTCTCGCGTCCTTGAACAGTTGTTTATTTTCTTTCGTAAGTGACGGATTAATAAATATGGAGTTTTCTGACTTAAGTCCCACATCACTACCTTTCAATCCCTTATTTTTCTTGGTGATTTCTAACAATGCTAGAGTGTCAGTGCGCTTCACAAACTTTATAATCACACTTCTATTACTATCAGTTTTAGAAGGAAGAGGATGCATTATGTCCACCATATCCGGCGAGAAATCAAATTTTAAGAATGTGAACAACTTAGTAAGAACAGTAGATAGATTTTCCCCAGATTTATTAATCGGCAGACAGATTTCGACACTGTTTTTTCTACTGTACTGACGCGAATCATTCAGTTCAGTTTTTAGTATGTTGATTTGTCATTTCAAATTACCTACTTCAATCTCTAATTAATCAGCTAACAATTTAGAGTGGCTAGCTAATTTTTCACTGTGGCTATCCACATCTTTAAGTATATCAGAAACTGAACACTTAATGTCTTCAATTGAACTAATAATGCTTTTTTGCTCATTCTTAACCTCTTAAATTTCGTTGTATATCGACAATAGTTTTTCATCGAACGATAAAGAGGAGAATTCAGCCGACTCACCAACAGAAGCTTCATCAGTGGAGATATCCTTATCGCTGCTGTCCGAACGAAGCCCTGCTTTTGTCTTTTTGCCGGTCATGATGAAAAATTTTGTTAAGAACCCACAAAAAAAACTATTTACTGTTTTTAGTAAATCTCAATCACAAAAACTGACTAGATAATTAGAATATTCATAGTAGACTGCATAACACTGCTCAGTTTCATCACATTTACTTTTCAATATCCTACACAATTCGACTAACTAACGGAGACACAGAAAGCACGTCAGCTCATTGCAAAGTCTGAACAACACTCCAATTGGATAACAACTCTAATCAAACACATAGACTTGAATTCAGTGGACAAAAAGTGTTTTTAAAGTTTATTCTCACTTGAATACTCTTAAGAGTTGAAGCGCATGTTGTAGAGAAAGAAAATACCGAAAGGATGATCCAATTCCAATTGTCATTCCAAATACATAATTATTAGTAGCCCTAAAAAACAAAGTGAACCTATTTTTTATTAGCTCATATAATTTATTTAGCACAGTCAAAGCCTGATGGATTATTCTTCAATTTTAGCAAATACTTTTGAAATTACAGATTTTTTTCCGTTAAAGGAAAACGTGATTTGGGAGTCTGTCAAAGTGCTAACCGATGGCAAAACCCGCGGAAAAGTGGAGTTGGAGAGGGAGAGAAGATGAAAAGGCGGCTGGAGTCAATTAGAACCCTGATTTAGGAAAGCGATCGGTACTCTGCTGGCAGCAAATAAAAACGGCATCTGAGTACGGCATCGAAGCGACGGTGCGTCCATTAACGGATGAGAGCATGACCTGGTTTTCCGTTGAATTTTCACTCTTTCAAGCACTTTGCTAATAAAAGAAGAGCACGTCCCATTCGCCCCAAGATGTTCGCCAGCCGTTCAAGTGACTATTGTACATTTTATCGCCTATTTGCATTAATCAGCAAGTAAATGAGAGTCGTAGAATATTTTAAGTATACTTTGAACAAGCACAACTTGAATTTGGAAAATACTTCATCGCTCCCCCGACTACTAAAAACGACTTTATACTGTACTTTGAATAATTATATCATATTTAACCCATGAGGACAATTCTAACGTTTCTCACCACGGAAATAGTTGTTTTAATATTATTTAAATGATTTATTTAATATTATTCTGTGATGCTCTATTCTCGACAACCATCTTATCTATCTAGAAAAAGGAAATTCATCACAATAAAGCTATCTCTGTCATATCATACATGTCTATTATAGCATAGTTTTGTCTCCACCACTCCATCAGCCTATTATACACTATTACTATACGCTATTACTATATGCTATTTAATCGACCACCTTTAAAAAAAATGAAATTTTAATCTAGGAATGGAAAAAAATTGAACCAACACCTACTATTACATCCACCTTCTATGTTTTATTGTGTGCAATAGTAGGAATTGGTTGGACCGACTTCATATTTTCATCGCCATCAAAGCATGGGAAAGTTTACTTACACCAATGGCGGCTCGTGCCCACGAAACAGGTGAAGTACTCTTATCTTTTACTGGTCAACAAACACTTCACCTGTTTCGTGGTCACGAGCCGCCAGTGACTTACATCAAACCATCAAATAATTTCACAGTCACACAATGTCAAATCTGTTGTCTATTTTTCTGACCCCACGAACGACAATCCTACAAATTTTCCTACATCTAGAACTTATCTGAGTTCAACTTTTTCTAGTAGTAGTTTAACCACTGGTGGGACAAACTTTCATTTTCTACTTTATTGATGCATTTATATGAAAAAAAGCATTGCTCAATCCTATCGAATTCGAAACTGCCTGTCACAATAGAAGACAAAGAAAATAGAGGAAAAGTATGTGATAAGAGAGAGTGAGTGAGAGAGTGGGGTCGGCTGGTGTCTAGCCGTGACCCATTTTCCTGTTGTCACTGACCAGAAATAGATCGCGCACATTGTTACAGGCCGCTGCTTTGGGATTCAGCTGTCACAGGCCAACTATTAGCGCGGCCACCTCACAAACCACCACCAACAAATTCAAATTCATTTGCCACTTTGAGTATCAATACTTCGTCGATCATACAAAATTCAAGCTATGACTGAAAATTCAACAAAGCCAGCAGGAAGTGTGGAAGAGTTCATTGATTCGTCTACAAATAGGAAGAGATGATATTATATGCTGGTATGTCCTCACCTGCATCATAAACTATCAGCAACTAAACCAATTTTTGAACAATGATGAAAGAATTATTTTGGATGATTCATGAATACTGTGTGATAGAATATAATATATTGTACACAGAAAACAAATAAACAGAAATCAGCTGTAATGTCTTGTAGTGAGTGGATGTGTTTTTAATTTTGCTTAAAATTTCAAAGTGAACAGAATTTAAAACGTTAAAAGTTATCAAATTATTTATTTGGTGTTTTTCTCGGAACTTTGGTGTAACCTTTTTCTAAATTTGAAATTGTTTGTCTTCTATTTCAGTAATAAAAATTAGTTTGAAGATTCCTTACATTACTTAACCTTAATTTGGACTTTTATTATAAATTGGTTTATGAACTGTTTTGGGTATTATGCCTGTTTTGTACTAAACTTTGTATTTTTGATTGATTGTATAAATGATAAATGATATATACTTCGAAATTGAAAATTGTGTTAAGAAGGCAATCCTATTTATTATTCTATCGTATGTAGAAAACTATCGTACGGTATTTCAAGTTATAAGTTATATATAGAGTAGTTCTCATTACTACAAAAATTGTGCACAAGTTGCAATAGAAACACGGTATCAATACGTGTTTCTATTCCATCTTGTGCCCGGCATGTGGCCTTGCTTTGTAGTACGGTAATGGAAACCTATCTTTAGTTGAAGAACATAAGTTCATGTTCCACAGTCACTTATTTAGAATGTACAAATCACATCCCAAATCTAAGAATGAGTGATAGGCTACACTAGGAAACTAATCGTAATTTAGTTCATAACCAATAGTAAATAAACATGAATTTAGATCATGACTGAGTAAATAAACATGAAAGGGGATACTGAGGTGGAAAAATCATTCTACTTCACGCTTGAGCTTATCCAAGATTGCTGTTGTTGGTTGTTGCGAGAAAAATGAATGCCGTTATGATTCCTTTGTAAATCCTGTATTAAATTTTCCATGAATCTCCTTTTGTTTCCGTCTCAAGCGTACCAAGTGATTATCTTTTAAATCTGAGGTTCCAATTCAAAAGCGTTTGTGGAATATCAAATGGCTGTCATTCTGTTAAAGAGAAGATTTATGAGCTGCTTCAAAATCTTTTCGGTGGTTTATATCTGATAGATGTATCCCAAACTGAAAACGCTACATGTTTTATCCTTGAAAGAGTAGAGAATAGTTTCAAAAAGCACGATAATGAATGGTTTAAACGGATTAAAAAAATCGAATGTAGCGTATGTTTTTGAGATATTCTAGGTATTGTTTTATTGCAGCGCTAATTTTCAGGATGGGTCAGTAATCGATTAAATGCCTGAAAAATATAATGCTGGATTAAACGTGGTAATAATAAAGATAAAACGGTGATTATTTCCTGCTCGAATGATGGAAATAATACAAAGATCGGAAGAAATCAAATCAATGCTTTATTTTATATTTATAAATTATCTTTAGTAAAATATTCATCATAATTATCCTATTGCTGAGTTTGATCTTCATATAAATACTTACAAGTAGTGTTTCTATTCTACGACCATGTATTTTCTTTCACTTGAATCGCATAATTCTCATAAGAAATAATTTATCATCGAATAGTTTTTGATTTGCTCAATCAGAGTACCCATCCCCCATGGACAGAAGCGCAAATCCCTCCATTTTCAACTGCTTTCACCCCCCCCTAAATTCCAACAAAAATATAACCCTAATATAACTAAGAAGAATTTTAAAGAATTATCGAATTTATTTTTTTTTTTTTTTGAGGGTGATGCCCATATGGGCTTTTGGGCCTGTGCGTGGGTAATGGGAAGGATGATGATGAGAGATGAGCTTTAGGTGAGTTCCGAACCACCGGGAAGCGATTTTTGAGGCTCATAAATTGAATTCAGAGGAACCGGTCACCAGTACAACGGTGCTGACAGAGGCACGTCGCTTATCTAATCTCACCGATTAGACGCTCTCTGCCACTGGGACAAACCGCTTCCGCAATTTAGAATTATAATTTAGAAGATTTATAATTATTTTTGAAGAATTAAATTCCCAAGAGTAAAAAAGTGTTCAACAGTCAACATATAAAAGAAAACATATATTTTCCCATACAAAAAATTAAGTCTTCTCAAATGAATTTCTGATATACAAAAATTAAAGAAGTCCTTCAAAGGATATTTTATTGATAGGCTATATTTTTCACTTTGCCATTGATTCAATGCGTCTCTATCAATTGTTCTATTTCACTTTCAGGAAGATTACAAAATATTAGCATCAAGCAGACATAATTTTAATTAAGGTTTATAGGATCTATAAAATTGACAAAGTTTGAATTAGATACAATCATGATTTATATGAAACTGTCACAAAATAGAGTAGATAGTGAATCATTTGTATTATTCTTTTTGTTGAGAAATTATTGATGTAGTCAGTGCTTCATTTGTTAAATTAAAGGTTCCATTATGGTGGCAGGAGCGCAGGTTGAGGGGGTCGGGGGCCCCCTGAAAAAATGATATTTCAACTCTCTAAAACCCGTTTTTAGAGTAATTTCAAAGCTTAGCTCTGTATTTTTACCATAATTTTCACAAATTTTTAATAGAAAATTATAATGATTTACTCTCCCTCACAGAGATACCGCCAAGATTAAGCCCAGTAGGTTGTAGTAAACATATAATCAGCATACAAATTTATTTCATAAAGTTCAAAAGTTTCTCTATATTGTATAATATTTTTCAATTACATCAAAACTCGAGGATTTTCCTCCCAAGTTACACATTTATTTTATTCACCCATTAACTTTTTATTCATTCAGATAGCCTAGGTGATGATGAGTGGGTGAGTAATACTTGGGCTTTCAGACGTTTCTGAGTAGACAATGAGGTGATATAATGGAGGTGATACAATGGATAAAGAATGTAGAGGTGGAAGTTTAACAAACTTCCATAAGGGTGATGTTGAACAAACAAATGAATGAAAAGACTTTCCCCTCCAAAAAAAGATAAGGTTCAATAAGAAAATCGTCTTAATAGACTTTGATCATTTCAAATAAGTCTAATATGAATTTGCGACGAGTTTCGAATTCGAGGTATGCATATTGCATAATGCAGGTGACAAGAAACATCGTCCCAGAACTCTGCAATAAATAAAATATGCCATTAGGCAGGAAGTGGCCACCATTCCAAGGGAAGTTACCGTAAGTTACACGAGAAACTATGAACAAATTGAAAGGAAAAAAGTGAGAATGATATAATTTATCAGACATAGTTTTTAAAAAAAATGATGTGATGTTAAATGGAATCATATTGACTATTCACAATTGTGAAAGGACTTTCAATGCAGATTAAAAAAAATCATATTTTCACTAGTATAACCTCTAAAATAAGTCTCTATATTCCTGTATTTGAGTTTTATAACTAGAATATTTCTTCTGAAATCATGCTTTAATAAAGTAAATTACCTAACATATCGCTCTGAGTTCAGGACATTACCATTAGGAGACTCTTCTAGGATAATAAACTAATATAAGGAGACCCGTGACTTTCGTAATAGTTAACTGATCTTGACAAACCATTGTTTGTTGTTCTCAGCTCATCAAGGCGTTTGAAATGCATATATAATTTGTTAAATTTCATCGAAATTTAAGAATTTATTTATCTTGATTACATTTTCATGTACCAAGGGAAAGGCTACCATTTGTGTTGAAATGCGATCATCTTGAAAGCCATAGGTGGGGAAGTAGCATTTGGACTCAAATTGTAGAACATAATCTCCTATTTCTTAAAAAAAATTATATAATCTTTTTTATACTTTGAATAATCAAATAAAGCCATTTTCCATGAGTGTTAATGGTGTAGATGAATCTTCTTCTCCCCAACGTGGAGGATATAAGAGGAAAATGAAATCCCTCCTAAAAATATAAAAATTTAATATCAGATGAAAACCTCTTACGAGTTTTCATAGTGGATGAATATAACACAGAAAATCAAAGCTTATTATAAGAATCCCCCAAAACTTGAAATCTATAAGCTGAAAACAGAATAAGTTACCAATTGAAATATTATAACTAGAATACACTGGCGGCTCGTACCCACGAAACAGGTGAAGTGCCCATACCTTCAACTGTACAGCACTTCACCTGTTTCGTGGGCACGAGCCGCCAGTGCTAGAATAATAACGATTGTGATATACAGGCACTTATTTTGCCAATTGTATCTATGCAGAAAATAAAAGGAATTTGAATTTTAATAATTATAAGGTATTTTTACCGGTATGGATATAAAGAATAGACATTCTTAGGCTAATTGTAAAAAATCTCCAACTCATAAAATATACGGTGAAAACAGAATTCCTCCCCCAAAAAATAGAATAATTGAATTTTTTGAAATAATTTTATTTCGGGGCTAATCTTTTTATAAGTGTTAATAGTGAACAAAAAGAAGTGTAATAAAACAAAAAGCCATTGAGGACTGATTGTAAAAATATTCCCCCAAGACTTGAGAAGTATGAACAGATAATAGAATAGGATATTAACTTATAGGAAAAAAATTTCACAAGTGTTGAATATTTAATATGAGAAACATTTCGAGTTTAATTTGAAAAAAACTCCCCGAAACTTATAAGATAGAGGACTAAGCTGAAAATGGAACTCATCATCCGAAAATAGAATAGTTAAATTTTATATGAATAGTCAATGAATATAAGAAAAATCATTTTGGGGATAGTCATGAAAAATCCCCCAATTTGAAAAATAAAGCTGAAAATACAATCCTAACAATGTTAGAATTGAATATGAGAAATAAAATCTTCTACAAGTGCTTGAATATAACACAAAAAACCATTCTAGGGCTAATTAAGAAAATCCCCCCAACTTATAGAAAATGACCTAAAAAATAGAATCCCCCCAAAAATCGCAGAAGCGCATTTGCGCTGATGAACCCCCCTCTGGGCACCCCTGTGCTCAATCATTGCATTCTTTTCTCTGAAGTGGAGATTTTTTTATAGAATGGCCTATCAAATTAAACTTATTGGACTGCTGATTATTCACTTCCTCAGTTCTCTCAGCAGCCTTGAAAACAATTCTTCGGCATCCAATTGAATATCTTGAATTGTACCATTACCACTTGAATTTTATCCGTCATATCAACACTATTGCTAGTTTTCACACACTGTGTGTCAGTGGTAGTTTCTAGTATCAGTGGTAGTTGTGTTGTTCAATATTTTTGTTCTTTTCAACTTCAATATAGTTTGATTTGATATAATGAATATCCCGAGGAACAATAATATTCAAGTTGAATGATGTATAATTACAGTTTGGTCCTGCAATTACAATTAAAGTCCTGCAGTTTGGTCATTCTCATTAGACATGATAAAAAAGCAAACACTGTACGTTTCATCTGTAATGAGCTATTCCCTCAGCAATATGTATGATTATTAAATAAAAGCGCTGCATCTGGAGGAAAATGAGGTACAACCGAACGTTCAATGAGGAAAATCGATGGCCCATTTCGCCTCATTCCGGTCTGAGGATTCATTTGACCATGCCGGCTCGCAATTATAGCAGTTTCCTGCAAAGCTGCGGTTGGAAAAAGTCCATTATTAATGCTCAGCTCTTTCAAGATAGTCTTAAAGCGTTCTACAATAGCATATTGAGTCGAGAGCAAGCTCACCTAAGCAATTTCACCCTCGTAGACCGTTCTCAGGCTGTCCTGATAAAGCTGAGAATTCCATAATATACATTAGCCAACCGCCACTATTTTTGAGGTCTGCTATACCAGCCAAAAGCTAGCCCCATGGCTGCATATTATGTGCACAATTATGATTCATCTGTCTGCTTTTCCGTTACACTCAGACCTGGAATAACGTGCATGAAATACTCCATTGCAATAAAGCCAGGAATTCAATTGCATTCAGCAAGCGTGATAAACAGTCACATTTATAATGGCAACTTGTTCTACAAAGACTATTTTGCTCTACTACTAGATAATTGTACCTATACTACCTAGATAGTTGTACTACAGTGATTAAATTATTGTATATACTCATATAAAGTCAGTATAGTAGTATTAATCAGTAATGTGCTATTATCCGTATCATCGCGCATTAATTGCGGCGGTTACACATCGTGTTTAATAATACAAAACTATTGGTATTTTTGTGAATGGCTCTCTCTGGAATGGGATATTGATTGCGAATTGATGTTCTCAGTATCAGGTAATTATCGGATAAAAGTGTACAGTTCTTAAAAGTTTGAGTTCCAGGGTTAAATATAAAGCAAAAATTAAAATGATAAAATCTCCGAAAATACAAAAATTGAAAATATATCAACCAGATAAACAAGCTAAAAGCGTGAAAAGACCAGTAAATTCATCAGTACACGAATAAATACTTCACAAAAAACTTCCATTACAAGTCAGTCGTGATAAAAGTTCAACCGGTACTGATACTGTCTTGAAAAGTACTGGCTCACTGCTTGTAGTGCAGTGGCGTATTCTCGGGCTAGCTAGACTAGCTGCGAAGCCCAACTGGTTTCATAAAAAATAATTTTATTCAGATATATATCAGAAATGTTTTAATATATCAAAAGAAAGTAGCGATAAAGTATTACATCAAATTCAGCGCATGAGCTGCAGTGCGACAAGTTCAAGTCCCGTACACAATGCAAGTTCTCCAATCAAACAAGCTATGGCTAGCGCGGTCCATTTAAATAGCTTATGTCGTATATAGGTAGAGTGAGGTGGGGTGTGAGTGAGCATGTTATCACTGCAGTGAAAAAGACTCTAGCTAGCTCTGTGGAAACGTTCCTTGCCGTACATTGGCGATCACAGCCGCGGCTGCAAACGAAGCAAACCGGTCTTGTCGGGTGGCTACCGAAAGCCAACAGAGCTTCGACAAACAAACTTTGAATATTTTCTCTCATATTATCGAATGTTGTTGTATTTTTTGAGAATTATGTATGTTCCCTAATTTTTTCAACGTTATTTGATTCGCATTTGCGTTGTTAAAGTGCATTCAATAAATTTATGTTATAAATTTTCACTTTGAAATTTTGTTGATCTTTGTATGTATTTGAGGCACTGAGCCATATTTTTAGCGTACCTGGATTTTCAAGTTTTATAACTGCTATTTTTGGTTATGAGATAGTGGGAGGTGGGGGAGAAGAAGGAATTTTACAATTATCATAACTATTCTACATCCTTGACTTGTGAAATGGAGTTTTTTTTAATAATCCCTGTTCAGTCATGAGCAATTTTAAATATAAGTTTTAAATACTGTATATTTTTGCTATATTTTCGTCATTAGGTTCAATTTTGTGAGTAGGGGAGGGAAAGTTAATTTGATTAAGAGGAGAGCTAGCCCAAAGTAGGCTAAGTTTTGAGACTACGCCTCTGTTGTAGTGCACATACTGTACTGTGTTTAGCTTGTTGCATACACAACGCCGCGCAAGTATACAGCAAGTATGACAAACATACATTATTCATTTCCTCTCCGCTCCACTCATTTGCGTATGCACTGAATCTGAAAGTTAAATTATTCATCGGAAGGACCCTTATTTCGTAATTTATTTTAATTTCTTGAATAGAGAACAGAATAATTTTTCCATTTATTATTCTTCTATAAAATATATTGTAATATTATGCTATTATACTATCAAAAATATGGAATCATTGTTGGGGAAGAGGATCAACATAATGCTTATTATGTGAATTTGACTAAATTTTTAAATTTTCCAATTGCACTACTGTGGATTTGTAAACTCACAAAGAAATTTATACAAATCTTAGATTTGCCTCTCTGTGAATTTTGAGCTTCTTTAAACTGATCCGTGAAAATTACAACATGTTACCTCCATATTTCAGGATTTCGTTCACATTCTATATGAGTTGAAGAAACAAAATAATATTCATGTTACCATTGCAGTTCATACAATTTAAGTTAATTATTTGGAAACTCGTAAATTCGTCGAAAATTAGTTACATAATTTTCATAAATATCAGTAGTTTCCATATTACTATGGAGGATGGGCCTAGCTACAATATAAAAAACATTTATTACAATTACAATAAAAAAACATTGATTTATTACAATTTTCAACATGAACATAAAACTCCATGTTCTGAAAAAAACTTTAGTAAAACTTCATTGAGAATGCAGAAAACAAATTAGAACTTTCTTCCCCTAAAGAAGTTAAAGGAAATTTAAAGTTTTGCTACGATTTCGTAAAACTTCAAAATGATGAGAATAATTTCCCATTTTATTCATTTCTCATCTTAGTCCTTTACTCGTATTCCAAGTTATGACATATTATATGTTTTGTAAAATCGCAACTGGATAAAAAAATAATATATGTTTTCATATTTAATCAATTTTCTTATCCATGGCCCTTTACTCATTCAAATCCTCTTCAAAGTCTACAATACTCAATTTTCAAAAATTATTTGCATGGTATGTGCTCGTACATGGAATTTTACAGACTTTCAAGACTGAAGTCTGTGAAATTATTGCTAGAATTTCCGGATGTTAAGTACAGAGTGACACAAAAAACGGGAATTTTTGAAGTAGCACGTACGTGAATAAAGAAAATGTAATCCTCACTTTTATTGCTGAGAATGTGAAGTGGAATAAGTCCATTTATAGTTGTAACAAAGAAAAATGCCAAGTTTTGTAGATAATGTCCTTGAGATGACGACCATTCAAACGCATGTATAGATTCCTGAAGCAGGAACAGTGAGATTTTGCACGGCAAGTTGAATCATTGCAATGTGAATTTCAGCGATTTCTTCATGAGGCCTTGTTTTCAACTCAATAATATTATTTTTGAGCGTGAAGCGTAGGCTATGCTTCACTTTTCAAACAGCCCCTCAAGAAAAAGTAAAACACAGTGCTTCGACATCCCATGCTTACATGGAAATCTCACTGTTTGCCTCCAGGAATGTATACGTTTTAACAAGAAATCAAATAAAATGGTTGTCATCTCAAAGACATTGTCCATGAATATTGGCATTTCTCTTGTAACAACTATAAATGGCAGCTATTTTACTTCACATTTTTAGCAATAAAACTAATGATTACATTTCTTTTATTACGTACGTGGTACTTAAAAATTCCCGTTTTTGTGTCACCTTATTATTCGTTATCTGTTTCCCTTTTAAGATGGACTTCAAAGTTTTCAGTATTTATCAAACGAGCTACACTACTCATCTTCAAATATTTTTGCCAATACCCATGGAATCTTTGGAATTTCCAGTTCATATGGAATGTTTTCAATGAAACTTGACTGAACGCGAGACAGTGGGATCAGTGTGAAAAATGTGTATCCATCGTAACGAGCAAAAAGTTGAGTTGACGTTCTCTAGCTGAAGTTTAAAACAAAGACGAGCACCTGTCAAGATGCCGAGCAGAGCAGTCGATGAAGTGCAGGGCAAGTTTAAGACCTAACGATGATGATGGGGATGGGGATGGGGATGAGTAGGTGAGAGTGGGGCTGCTGCAAAAATGGAGAGAGGCTCTTGGCAGAAATTTCGCTGACGCCAACAGCACGGAAGTGTGACGTAATCAGACCGCCTTATCCCCGAAATGGGAAGCAGCTTCGTGCAATTGAACGTAAATATTCAATTCCACTGAGCATCTTCACTGAGCTGAGTGCTCTGTCTTCATTGAGAGTCAGTCTTTCTTCGGAGAGAGATTCATGCACTGAGATTGAAAGCTTTCGACTTCATTCTTCTTTGAACGGAGATTGATAAGCTATTTTGAAGGAGATCAGTAAATGATTCTAAAGAACGGGCGAGGAATTTCATAACGTAAAATTTAACGGTTGATAATCTGTTGATTTACTTACTTCTTATCAAGAAAAGAGAGTTTGATTGTTGATGATTCCTTTTAACTGTTTTTATGTTCGAAGAACTCTAGAAACTCGTCCCCATTACGGACAATTGTTTTGCGTGTTTCTATCACAAACTGATGTAATATCTTATCTTTCGAAAGAAGTCTATAACTTTTTAGGATAGTAATGTTAATACTTGGAAAAGCTGGGAATAACTCGTGAATGTGATCTTAGCAATGTTCACTGCGCCAATAACACTAGTACAATCATGTAACTGCTATGAAAAAATGAAGAAATTCCAATTCCATTCATTTTTGGGAAATTCTTAAATTGGAATTATTCGAAGAAGAATGAGAAACTTTAAAAATGAATTTGAAGAATGATTGAGAAATATTCCGATCAAAAAATCTATTTTTAATGCTCTTGAATTGTTGCTATTGATAGCAGTATTGCAATGGAATTTACAAATTACACTTTTTCACATGTAGAGCATCAACAGTATTAAATAGCTTCAATATTATTGGATAACTTCGTAGCTAACATAAATATGACATAAATGTGATCTAAAGAAAAAGGTAAAACTTGCAAAGAAATTCATAACTTAATAATTTTTTTTTGGAACCAAAGAGCGCTCTGAAACAGTCTATATTCTCGTCACCAATATCCTAGTGCAAAATATTATAGAAGAAATTGATAATCAAATTATGTAACTCTGGCTTTTGAAGATAAGAATACAAAAAGATTCAATACACTATGGTTACAATATAATACAATACACATTCCACAAATGCATCCAATTCATTGGAGACCCTCT
The DNA here is from genome assembly GCA_017141385.1 of Sogatella furcifera. Taxonomy (NCBI): domain Eukaryota; kingdom Metazoa; phylum Arthropoda; class Insecta; order Hemiptera; family Delphacidae; genus Sogatella; species Sogatella furcifera. The sequence goes on from CM029546.1 coordinate 42,782,607, forward strand.
TGTGGGCAGAAACTGAAACCCTATATCCAGTTTAGGGGCGTTGACAAACAGAATGCGAAATCAATTGCAGTGTGTTTTCAATGCTCAGTGGTTCAGCTGATAATCTCGACCTACAAATCACAGGCGTCGACCATTGCAAAGCAGTCGAAAGACAGAATTGATAATCGATCCAGACAGAAACTTCGAGCCGAAAATTCATGGACTTGACCTTTCGTAGAACTTTACCCACAACCTCCATCTGAGTTTCTTGTCGGATTCCAGTTCCAACTTCGATTCGATCGACGTAACACTTTGCAGTAATCTTGAATTCGGATTTGGACCACCACTGAAACCTGCAAAGAAAGTTTCATTGCCACGAGTTGTGGAAGTTGTTCAAACATTCAAGGACCCTGTCCTCTACAGAATCCTAAAGAGAAGTTCTGCAATCTTCACAGAAATTGGCATATTAATCGGTGAAGCATCTAAAAATATTTCGCAATGTCACATGATAAGGAAAGGTCGTGATTGAGGAGGATTTCAACTGTTTCATCTAGCTCTCTTCCATTTTATAACCATAATCACCCTCGAATCGAATATCCAAATATTCCATATAAATAATTCTCTCAAATATGATTGTAAATAAATAGTATGAATAAGATTTTTTGAATAACTGATGATATATAATACACAAGCGGCTCGTGCCCATGAAACAGGTGAAGTGCTGTGTCTTTATTACACGGCGCTTCACCTGTTCCATTGAGCACGACCCACTAGTGCTTTATAATATCATGATAAGTATGTTTTGTTCTCATGGAATGAGAGATTAAAATAATAATGATCAAAAAATGAAATATAAGGATCTTTAATACAGTCCCACCTTAACTTGAAAACGGAAATATTATAACATTATCATCATATTTCTGTTATATTGTAGCTGCTTTGAGATTGAGTTTAGATATAAAGTTTGATAGAAATTAGAAGATTCATCTTCCATAAGTATACATGTAGGCATATGACAGCCTCTGGCTATGTAGCATTAGAAGAGAGATGGCTGCGTTTGTGAGCGGACTCGGTACACAAAAAAGTCGCAGATGATATCGAATATAGCCTCAATCTTCATGCTCGATTATTTTTCAATATTTCTCTCAGATATGACTTGAAGGATGATACAAGAATGAGCGGGTTTTTTAGAGGCCATCCATCACGACAGAGGGTGTAACCCCCTTTTGGGGACAAAATTGACCAAATTTTCAATTCAGCCATTTTACTTCCCATTTTTCTTAAAAGGGTAATTCACCAATATTCCGAGTTGCAAAAAAAATGAATTATGTGTAATTTTTTAATTTTAAAAACCCGATTTTCCAAAATGTTATCAGGGGAATTAATATTCAATTCATTGAAAAATCAGATGAATTAATTTTATTAAAGTCCATTTTTTTTTGAGACCAAAAACTATTTTTTTAAAATTTTTTGTGGGGCTAAATTTAATATTTTAAAACCCCATGTCCTTTTTTTGCTCACAGCTTCTATCTTATAGTGTAGGGGCTAAATATTACCGAATTTGGGTTTGGGGTTCGGGAAAATTAATTTTAAAAAGGGAATTGGTCTAAATTTAAGAAAATTATTTATAACATTTTTCCTAATTTCTTTAATAAAACTTTGAAAAATTGTTGTAAAAAAGTATTTCAATAAATTTTTTTTAATAGTATTCTTTGGGTAAAATTTGAAATTGGTAGTGGTTTTGGCTAAAAAATGAGAAATTTTCCCCTTCATCTGTTTAAAATTTAAAAAAAAAATTTTTTTGATTTTTTGATAAAAAAAATGAATTTTTAGGGGATTTTAGAGAGGGTTTTTAAAATCGCGGTTGCAATGAACCACGCATGGGGAAGTGTGGAATTTGGCCCCAAAGAAGAAAAAAATTTCGCCGAAGGGGATTTTGAAATACATGGAAGTGTTTCAATTCAAATTAAAACTTTCAAAATAAGAAACCTAAAAAAAATATTTTAAAAATTGTAATTGGGAAACGGTTGTTACAGGGTTGGATTTCCCCTCAATATCTTCCAAATTTGTTTTAGAAAAAATGTAAAGTTTTCCCCGACGCTTTTCCCACAATTCCGAAAAAACTAAATTTTGACCCATCCCCAAAAACCACATGGGTTAACTTTTTCCAAAAAAAAAGGGTTGTATAGAAAATTTGGGTAAATCGTTTTTTTTGGGATGTTAGTTGGTCTTTTTAACAAATTACAGTCAAATAGAATTGATATTAAAAAAAAAAATTTTTCATGGAAATTTTTAAAATTTAATTTTTGGGGTTGAATAAAATAATGATTATTATTAGTAAAATCTTAATTTAAAAATTAAAATTTTAAAAAAAACCAAATGACATTAATAAAATTTTAAAATTAGGGAAAATAATCAACATTTTTTGTGATTACCCCTGTTAATAAATTAATGAAAATTTTGTAAAATCGATTACAAAGAACGAAAAAGAAATTAGATTTTGCCCAAATAAAAGAGAAAAGCGATTCTAAACTGCCCTAAAACCCCTTTGTAAAAATTACCCTTTCCCCTTTTTTTCTTTTATTTCCCATTTTCTTTCCCCCCCCAACGTGCCCGGTTTTAAATGATTGATAAAACGATCAGCAGCTCCGTACGGGTTACCTACCCCCCCCCTCCCCTTTATTTTTCTTCTCCCTTTTACCCATGTCTTACTCGATTTCCTTTTTCCCCACTACCCGCCCCCGAGCGGAATAAGGCCCCTCACCCACGTGCACCCCCAGTGCCACCGACGACGACGATGACGACCTTTTAAATTAGAAGCTGGACCAAAATAACTTACAAAGGATTTTAAAATTAGCCATTCGGGACAGTTGAAGCTGCTTCAAAACAATTTAATAAGCGGGGTCCCCGTTTATTACCTTGAAGACAGCCCCCTTTTTGTCCTGACAGAGCTGAGATTTAATAGAGTCATTCATAAACCATATTTTTCCATTTTATGCCTAGCAGGGGGCGCGCAAATAAACCGATGGGCCCTGTTCACATTTAAAAGCTCCGGAAATTGGGGTTAAAAACTTTTTAATTAACTTCAGCCTGTAGGGGGGGTCGTGAGGGTCATCAGAAAGTTTTCAGTTGAGACCATACTCCCAACCCCTGCCTAAAGCCCGCTCTCAGACTGTCCTGAAGGGCAGAGCATTGAAATCACAAAATAAACCCCCAAACCCTTTGGAACCTGCTATATGTCTTTTTTGGACCTGCTCTCCCAACCGTCAGTTCATTTTGAATGCAGTGGGGGGTTGGGTGCAATTAGCCCAATAAATGGGAAAAAAGGAAAGAGACAAAGAACTGAATTTAAAAAGCAAAAGATACATTTAAAAGGGGAATGAGAACATTTTTAAATTTTTTCAAAATTAGTTGAAAATAATTTTGGAGGATCCCTTTTGGGAAATCAGGGAAACTAAAAGCAATAGCCCAAGAAATTTGGGAATACAGTGATTTTTAAATAATTTTAATATTAAAGGAATAAGAATGACCATTTGAATGGATTTTTTCGTTCTTCTTTGAAATGTTTTTTCGAATGTATCCTTCTAGAAATACCCCAATGCACAAAAGCTGGAAAAACGGGTTTCCTGCTGGAATTTTCAATTTAACATACGGGATTCAAGTTTTTTAAAAAGTTGGAAGTTACACTTTTGTTTTTAAAAAGCTTGAAAGTTCAAGTGGAACGTTAAAATCAACAAAATAAATTTCGCTTAAAAATTTGGCACGGTATGATTATTTTCTCAATTTTGAATAGATGTTTCCATCATCTTTTTCTTCCTTTATATTTCTTTGAAACATTTCTTTTTTGCAACAGATTGATGAAAATCACTGTATAGAACGGGGCAAGTGTCACCCCTTGGGCTTTCTGAGAAAAAATTGGGTTTCAAAACTTCTTTTTCCCCCGGAGAAAACGAATGGGAACGATGTGATATGCTCTCAACTTACCGATAATGAAAAAATTTTTTCCAAACAAGGCTAAAAACTGAATTACAATCTCATGTTAAAAAAGTATTACAAATGAAATTATTTTTTTTTAAATATTGGTTTTAAGACAACTCAAAAAGAAAACTCCATCTCTACTTAAAAGAAGAATACCCTGATTCAATTTAAAAAAGGGTATAAAATAAACAAATAAAGTGACCCTTTTTATGCGTTTTACCTGGGGATAATAGAAAAAATTGGGGCAAACAAGCAGTTAAGAATTTTTTCCGGCCCGGGGATTTCTTCCTTTTCACCAACACTTTTAACCTTCCTCCCCCCTTTCTCTCTCACACCCCCACTCCCCCTTCCCCTCTTTCCCTCTTGCCTTTTTTAAATTTTTTTTCCACCCTCTTCCCTCACCTTTCACCCTCTCCCCTCTCTTCCCTTTCAGCACTCCCCCAGCATCCCGGGTTTTTTTTAACCTCTTTTTCAAACTCACTCCCTTTTCTCACTCTACCCTTTTCTCTCTCTATTTCTCACCCCTTTTTTCTTCTCATTCAGCATCATTTAATGGGGGTCTTCTCCCTAGTATAACGTTTTCCTACCTATTCTTCTCACCATCGCTGATGCACGGGTTTTTTTACCTTCACTCCCCTCATTCCCTTTTTTCAACGTTTTTTTTTACTTTCCCTCCTGGGGTTTTATCAGGGTTTTTGACGTTTTGCCAGAACAATCAGCAGCCAAACCACCATTACCCCTGGTAAACCCCCTCGTTTCTTTGGCGGGCTTTTATAGTTCCAACAAAGGAGAATTCCCAATGCAAAAAATTTAAATTTATTTGGTTCAAAATTATAATTTTTTCAAATTGTAAAACATTCAGATCCAGAATTTTAGACGAAATTTATAATTTTTGAATAATAACCGTTTTTAGTAAATGTCTTTTTGTTTGGGCAACTACAGTTGGGTGACTTGCCAAAAAAAGCCCGATCGAATGCCCCACTAAAAGAAGCCGGGGGCTCGCTCGTGATTTTTGACAGATGATAAATCATTATAATTAATTTTACATAACCAGGATTTAAAGGGGCCCCGTTTCCTTTGCATTCAATCATTCATTGTTAAAAAAGACCAATCTTTGTGGCGTGATTGATTTTTAACAGACGTTTGGAAAAACGGCCCAGGGGAATATTTCCCCCACAATTTTCCGTGGATGGGTTGCTCAGATCAAAAGGAAAAGAAGATATGTTATTTTACAAAAAAACAGGAATAAAGTGAATGGTTTGGGAGGGAAAAAGAGGGAAAGAGTTATTTCCCCCGTCCTCGTTGATTCCCTTTTGAATTGGTAGGAATAAGTTCCCCAAAAGGGACGCTTTCAACTGAGTGAACAGGAGCTTGTCCAGTAACGAATCGAATTTTTGTTTTGAATTAAAACTGATTTGAATTTTGTTTTTTTTTGTTTCGTATCCGCTCTGGTGGAGTCGCACCTTATATCTAATAAAAAACTGATTTTTTTATTATTTTGAGTTCAATTCGAACGATCTAAATCAAGTATTTGAATGAGATTTATAATTAAATCCGAAAAATGTGATATAATGTTAAATCAAACCCTATCCCGGGTTATCAAAATTACCTTTCAAAAAGGGGCCCAAAAGGCCCATTTGAAAAAACCTTTTTAAAAAAGTATATTTTTTATTGGGGTAATGAAAAATTTTTTTCCCCTTGTGACCAAAATATTTTTCATCCCAACTCTCAGTAAAAAAACTTATATATTCTTCATTTTTAGACAAAATTTTTTTTTTTTGCTGAAGACCAATCCGGATTATCGACGGTCCGGATTTACGTCCCGGGTTATGACGTTTCCCCGTATACCAAAAAAGTAAATATAAAAATTAAATTGAAAAAAGACACCTGATAAGAAAAAGGGGTTTAATTATTCACTATGATAATTTTCAAAGAAACTTGTTATTTAGTGGGAAAAGTGTTGAAAAATTTAATCATAAACTCATTTTAATTCCACACTTGAGATGAACTCTAAAAAAATTATATTGATTGATCTTGATTAATCCCTTAAAACTCTCCTACTTTTTTAATATCTCTGTTCCAATTTTTTTCCCTAGAAAATATTCGCTGCCAAGACTTTTCCCTAATTCAAGGAGACTCTTTCTCATAAACTGGGTAGATGTTTGAGATGGAAAGGGAAATTCCCAAACCATTTGTGATTCTTTACTTATTACCATACTTGGTGCTGTCATTTTTTTTGTACTAAAAATTCAGAAAGTTCAATATTCCCCCCTATTTTTTTTTAAAGGGGGACGGGAAAACCCCTACAGTTCACTGTTTGCCATTTCAGTAAATTAAAAAAAATTGAAAATTATACAAGTTATAAAAATAGTAAGTTATTTAAATTTTGATCAAAAAGATCTAAGAAAAAAAAAAATTTGGGATAAGTCTAAAAAACCCTGTAATTGAAAACAAAATGATCACATATTCTGATACAGAAGATTCCGAACCGAATGATTGCCAAAAAGGGAAAAAAAAGTGTCGATTCCATCGTGTCGAACCATCTAGATAGCATTTGAATTTCTAATCAACATGAAACAATATATCCCATATAGATTTATCCATTGAACCATCAAATAAAGGACAGCGATATTAGCTACAAACATGGAATGATGTAGACCTTATCAAAATAATATTTTTTGCAAACAAATTCTCTCAAAACATCAATATTCGCGTCTATCAAAACCGTTATCGTGAGAAAAAACGTTATTGAGCTTGATAAAAACTGATAACTGTTTGCATTGGAAAACAGAGTAGCAATCAAATCAATGTCGTTTAATTTAATATAGCAAGGGGTTTATTGATGTGGACGGAGAGAATTGATGGGCTGTTCAACAAAAGTATTTAGTCGTAATCGTAGAAGAGGATGAGGAGGAGGAGGAGGAGGGGGGAAAGCCATTTCCCCGTTATATCCCAGTTGATAAGGTGAAAGGTCATAATTTTTCTCCCCCCATTCTTTCACCCCTTCATGTAGCCTCATGCTGCGAAAAATTCAATTTTTATTTTTGCCGAAACTTCATTTTGTCTGGCTTCTGAAAAGAAACATAACTATTCCATCATAATTTCATTTTAAAGATTGCAAGTAAAATAATCCCCCTTGTGGAGGGACAACTTACTCATTTTTCTATGAATAGTGATATACTTATTTACCTCGAATAGAATACCCAAAAAATTATTCACCACTCATTATCACCTTTTTTAAATTTCAAATTTTAATTGTTAAAATAATTCACTCCCTGGTGAATACTTCTTACAGAGGGTGTGGAGCTTCCTGAAAGTACGAAAGACATCTCCTATATACTGGTGAAAATAAAATAATCCCTTTATTTTTTTTCATTACTTTACGGGCTTATTAATGTTGAAATTTTTTTAAGTTTTATTCCTCAACGCGAACAAAATGTTCAATATTATAATAAATAAAAACAATTTTTTTTTAAAATAAGAATAGGATTTCTTTTTAAAGTAACATAAATTTACTTTATGGACGTCATCAAATTTTTATTATTATTATAAATTTCTTTTTCTTCACTATAAATAAATAACTTTATGTTACAATTTGTGTTTTTTTAACCCTTTACATTGAGTTTACTAAAAAAACAACTTGTTATTTATTTATTACTCAAAAGTTGTTTATTAAATGTTTTTCAATCCATTGTAATATTGACAACTATTAACCATCCTACATCTGGCCATCCTAAAGAAAGGTTGCCGAAGGGATAACAAAAAAAACAACAAAAACAATTTCAAATAATAACGTCCCCCCCCCAAGATCCAATCCAAAACAGATGCATGTTCATTAATTTGAACACCCATACGCCAAGGATAATTTTCCCTTTTTTTTTTCCTTTCTTTTCCCTCCTTCTTGCCTAAATCCCTCCCTTTTTTTTTAAATTTTTTTGCTCCTAAGGGGAAATTTTCACTTTGTTATTTGCAAACCCCATATCCTTGATATGTTTGGGTGGGTTCTTGATTTTGACTTTTGCACACCTAACAAAAGGGGTGCTCCGTTCTTTTTAGAGGTTTGAATTTTTCTCATACAAAATCGGATCCAAAGAATTCTCACCGATTTTTCCTCCACCCCCATTAGATTTAGGTAACTGATATTTTTTCAGTTGTATTCGTCTAGTTTGTTTACAAATATAACTTTCTTGAGTTTTAGATCACAATGAAGTTTTTTAACTATTAATCTTTTTTACTTGATGACCACCATGAGTTTTAAAGGGCCTGTAATTTAATACCTAATCCTTGAATCCACTCATTCAACAAATCTTCAAATTCAAAGATAACTTCCAGTAGCTATTTCCTTTCTTCCGGGGTGAGCAAAATTTTTGTCGAAATGTTTGGGATTTGAATTTTTTAATAAATTTTGATTTTAATATCGGGGGTAAATCCGTTTTTCGGGGATTAGATTTCCAATTTCTGATATAAAACCAATTTTGATAGAAAATTTTTCCAGGTAATTACTTATGATTTTTTCTCAAAGTTATAGGTACCGTAATACACATTGAATTAAGTATCACATTTCATTGCAACAATGATGCATTCACGTTCAATGTGAAAGATTCAGGATTATAAAATAGGAAATTTCATTTCAGATTAGGCTATAACTTATAATTTTTCACCTTTCAGTGGCCGACTACCAGAGCATCTATCCAGAAATCTCACCATGAATTGAAAAGGGTTCTCCTCAAGCTCAAGTTTATGAAAAACAATTTATGCATTATACTGTAATACTGTATTGCTAGTTGTATAATGCTCAGCGCATAAGACAAAGATGAGTTTAAAGAATATAAATTGACAAGTATAACTGATGACATCTTCACTGAAGTGACACTGAGAACATAATTTTATTGAAGTACAACAAAATCTCAGTTAAGAAGTTTTATTGTCCATTTACTTCTATTTAATCACGGTTTATAAATTATGGAGTCTAATGATGAAGCCAAAATCAAGAATATGAAATGTTTTTTTAGAACTAGTCTATTAAGAACTAGTAGGCGTGTCTACTACTGTGTCAGCTCTCTCCTGGCTTCCAATCGTAGCTCAGACTTGTCAGCCAATCAGAGTTTGCGGTTCTGTTAAGTGTTGGTTTCTTTAAAATGGATGACGTTTCAACGAAATGGCAGCTTCAGCTGACCAGTTGGAGCTCATTGCTGTTGAGGTAGAAGTTAACATCGATCAAATTCTTTTTATGACTATCAAGAAAAGTAGTTTTGTAAAGGAGTTTGATTACAAGTATTTGATATTTTTAATTATAGAATTGTTGTAGCCGCAATTTTTATTTACAGTAGGGGCTACTGAGATCATGATATTCTTCTGGAAAAAGCGAAGTAAATGGGAAGAGTTTGCTGAAATAATTGCCTGATCATAACAATTTATTTCATAATTCATATTAAAGAGTAGAACTAACAGGATTTCTTCTAAAACATGAAAACAGTCTAAAAGTAGGCTATGTTATACAATTTTACTCAATCTCCAATGAAATTGAAAAAATTACTTTGAGTAGGCTTCTGTACCATACAGCCAGAATGTTGAAATTAAAAGTTTGTTGAAATCAAAACATCTCTGCATTCTGGAGAAGTTCAAATATTATTACCAGCACTATGATTCTTATCAAATAAATCTCTTCAAATGTCTTGTCTACTCTACACATTCTATTGGATGAATCTTCTTAGCTATCACTCTTGATCTCGATCTTTTCAATTCAATGAACAATGGGTGCTGCAATTTGGAGGCAAGAAGAAGATTGGCTGAGTTGAATTTGTCATTGGTGAATGTGGAGAACAGTTGTACATTAGATAAGAGTGATAGGATAGCTGGAATGAGTGAGTCAGAGGTAAATGAATGAGTGAGTGGGTGTGAGTGAGGCGGCAGTTTTCGTCTTCCCAATCATCCATCACCCAAAACAGCGCACACTACTGACCTCCAGGCTCTAGCAGCCATAACCAACACAAAAACGACCAGCTACAGTCTGTCCAAGCAGAGAAAAATAATGATAAGACGGGAAAATGACCCCAGCTCGGTCAATATTGGTTCAAAAATTAGAAATTTGATCTCAAACAGTAGCAAATAATCTGATCTACAATTTGAAACGAAATTTATAATTTTCAAATGAATATTGACCGAGCTGAAGTCATTTCCCATTTTTAAAAAATGTCTTCTTTACTTGTCAGACTATAGTTCTCTCCAGTTCCCGATAGCATCATTTGTCTTGATATAAGCTTCCAGAAGAAGTTCAGCAGCATAAAGTGAACTGTATCAGTACCTTTCTCCCTCGCTTCCTTTCTGTTGTAGCTTCCAATATACCCTTACTAACCGATAAAAACAAAAGTCTCACGTTATGATTGAGCTTTCGTGGATAGAGCCCGAGTGTTGTGTGCGCTGATAAGAGAGCAGATTGATGACTTGTCAATTTTCACCGATGTGGAATGCCTGAAATTTGTGCTCCAACAAGTAGGTTCTAGTCGAGAGAGAAGGTGAAGTGGTGATGATGATGGTGGTAGAATCTATGAATAATGAGCATCCGACTCAACTCCTTGGAATAAATCTTAATTCACACAATAGAATTTGTTGACTAAATATAATCAAACAATCAATTTGAATATTATATTTATATCATGAAAAACTAGTAATCAATCACTTTAGTGTAAAGCTTTCTCTTCTATATCAAGCTTTCTATAAAAATAAAATGTGAATAAATTATCGACATTCTCAATTAAGTATGTTGATTCAGCTATATCTTAGAAGAGGAAAATACTTTTTATTAATATTGATTTCATTGCTTTGAAAATTCAATCAACTCAAATAGGGATTGACAGCTATCAAATCAATTCATGATTTAAGGGGATCATAACACAACCTTATATGAAAGTTTTGTCATTAAATTGCTAAAATGGAAGAATTTCTCAGCAAGTGGAGATTCTCATGAGAATTAATTATCATTATAATACCTGGAATCTAATAACACTCTGGTGAGTTGAAATATGAAATTTGTATTGTAATGCTTTGTGACTAGGACTCCCCTGCTAATGTATAATGGAAATTGTCAAGTGACGGTTTTCCTAGTGTGTGGCATACAGACTGTTAACTGAAGATAAATCGATTTATAGCTGAAGCGCAATGTCATCGCATCAATAAAATCCCAATTCTAATGATGGGGGAAGGCTGGCTGGCTGTTGATATTATCAAAATGAATGGATTTGAGCTTTTTGAGAAATCGCCGCGCTGCAAACTTTTGCAAACTGCGAGAGTTGTTGTTTTTGTGAAAGAGCACGTCCACCCACTCAGTGCGACTCGTTGAAGACCGACCTGAAAACAAAATGTCGTCGCTTCACTCGGTCAGACACCGGTTCCCTTTTTTTAATTCATTAAAATTAATGATTTTGTCTGGCTTGTTGACTTCCACATGAGCACTACTCAATGAAATATCATTAGTGTGAACTCTCTCACGTGTGCAGCTCGGAATTGAATGAAGCTAACAAGGTGAACATAATTATTAAAGACATACAAACAACTAATACTCACTTGTCGAGAGTTCTCTCTCACTCGCACGCTACAAGCTCTAATGACAGCGCTCATCCCCTAAATATCACAACTCACTTCTGAGTTCTGAGTTGCATTACAACACGCGAAGTGATACCCATCTCTCTCTAAATCCATTCTATTATAACTTGATGTGTTACATGTGACTGGATTCCCTATCCCTTTTAGAATGATGAATCTTCTTGTTATAAAAGATTCTTTAGATACTACGCACGATTTTAACAGAATAAAACCACTTACTTATCTTAGAGCAGATAAATTCATCATGTCCAATTCAAACTTATAGATTATAAAGTTACAAAAAGCCAATTCTTCAATTTCAAATTGAAGATTCAATTATTGGCAACAAGCCAAAAATTCAATTCTTCCTTATAGATTATAAAGCTATGAAAAGCCTTATTGTAAGAATTATCGACATTGACACATACATATTTATTACGTAACTCATCAACCACACTCAAGTCTAGATATTATACCAAGATGGGCTTCACACTCAAGAAAAATATATCTAGAGTTTGTAGGCTCTCTAGAGGCTGAATTGAAAGGATGATTATTATAATAAAATCACTAGAAATAACGTCCTACAACCCTTATTACTCTGGCTGTCGAGTACAGCAAAATACAGTAATGTAGCTCAATGCTACAATAACAGTATTGTAGCTCGCTGTAAAACAGCTGTAAAATACTGTAATGTAGTTCACTGCATTCGGTCTCTTTAGTGGATATGAGTGAGGAAAACGATTTTCAGCTTTATTCATGTCTGAAAAATTAATTGATTCATTCATTTACCCTTTTCTAATACAGTATTAGCTGTACTGCTAAATGAAGTATTAGCTATATTGCTAAATACAGTACTATTTCAGTACACTCGATAAAAATTCCTCTCGAATATTATTGGAACAGTATTGTATCTAATATCGGACTGGTAGATTTGAATTATTACTCGTTGATCAATATGCATTTTCATAACTTTTGCACTCATTCCAACCAAAGAGAATAGAAGATCTCATCCCAGACTCTGATTCCAATTAGATTATTCTCCTAGTTAATCAGTTAGTTATCAAGTTTTAGTTTACCAGAGATAGATAATGGTGTAACAACCGTAACCGGTATCTCGATTTTTTAATAAATCAGTGGTTTGACAACGTCTTGTCTTTTCATTTAACACGATTTATTTCATAGAGAGAAAGAATCAATTCACATTTCACTCATCTTATCCAACTTCTGGCTGTGTTAGTCATATAAAAGGTCATATAAAAGAATGACTTTTTACTATTTTTGATCATCCCTGTTATTTGTTATTTTGTAACTTTTTTTATTATCATACAACACAAAATTTCACACTTCTTTCTGAAGAGTGATCGATGAGTGAATCAGTTGTAAAGCACACCTCAAAACAGAAACTTTTTCGCATTGAAAGAGGGTTTAATTGAAATTTGCAGTTTCCAGTTTGGGGTTTGGATGAACACAAATTATTACTGGTTAAACACAATTATTCATTCTCATATAAAAATCATGATATTTCATTATTAACTTCATAATGATTACAATGTAATATCATATTCATCCTGATAATTGTCATTAACATCCCTTCAGGAGCTTCCATTTTCAATAGTTGACTATTATCAACCAAAAGCGTGATGGATGGGATGAGATTTATGTTGCAATAGGGGTGTGGTCCATCATTCATGTTTGTTAATTGAAAGGAAACGTAACATGATGTGTGCCTACATGTGTTTGTGGTGCTGCTCCATTCGCTTTCATCTGCATCATCCAGTTCAGTTATTAATTGAACGACAACTGTCTGTTGCACGAGGCAAAATCATTATAAATAATCCATATTCTATTAGAGCCGCTCCCGGTTTCATTAAGCTTACCTTTATTATGAACCTGTGCTGTGCTGTGATGTCAATGATTGAAATTCCATTGTCCATTGCTTCGTTTACCTGATTGTAGTGTCGTTAAAGCCCGAAACGCAGAAAGAACATTTATGAACTTCATTTCATTTCAGATCAAAGCATTCGTGATAATCCATCTAACAAATGCAATGCTTTTAACGCTAACAAATGAATTTGATTAATTACGGAATTCATAATGGAGTTTTTAATGTTAATTGAAATTGTGATTAAAAATACGAATGGAAATCAGCTCTCACTGTATTTTGAAAATATTAATTTTATGCTCTTCATTTCATTTCCATTCTTCATGATAAAGTTCAGTACTCCATTAAATTAATTACTGTTGATGATATATGCAATATGTAGAGATAATGTTTAACGTGATGAGAGCTATTAGATCAATCATTCATATTAATTTGAGCACAAGAATAAAACCGATGTCCATTAATGGGATAATCACATTTGCTATAAAGATAATGGATTGAATTATTGCCTTTAGATCTAATAGAAAGTTGGGGCCCATTGGTTTTAAAAATACGAGTAAAATACAAACTGATGTTTGTAATAAGCAGAGTGAAGTAGAAGTAAAAATAATTTATGAAATACCTGATTGTGACACTGATGATTCTTCATTTGAAATAGTTGATGAAATAAGAGAAAATTGGGAAAATGAAATAATTCAAGATCAAGTAGGAAATATGTACGAAAATGTAGATCAAAACAATGGAGTAAGACCTGCAAATAAAAGGAGAGTTCCTGTTAGACTTGATGAATATGTATTGCTTACTTATGGGGAAGCTGTAACAAATAATGTTAGGGCCTTAAGGAAACAACCAATTGAAGAAGAAAAAATGTCTGTGTGCCAAGAAAAATGATCCTAAAAATTTCAATTTGAAGCAGTCAAAGTTTGCAAATCAAGTTGTTGACAAGTATATGATTGATGCCAAGGTTTCTAATATTTCTATTCGTCAGGCAGATAATAAACCAACTACCGAGAGTAAAGTCAATAATTTTGTAATGAGGGAAGCAGTAGGCAGTTCGCTTTATGTTTCAAGTAAAACCAGACCAGACATTGCATTAGCAAAAAACTTTAAAAGTAGACACTTTGAAAATTATACAAGAAATGATGTTTTGAACGTAAAACAAACTTTGAGATATCTGAAAGGATCTATTGATAGAGGTATTAGTCCAGGCAACGAAGGCCAAAAAATGGCAAATAGGGGGAAAAATTCATGTAGAAGCCAGAATTGGTAGAGTTGTGGGGGAAGGGTCCCTGAACAACATATTAAAAGTCCTGGCCGGTGGGGGGAGCTAACGGTGTGGGGGGGTCTAAAGGACCCATTTTCAGGTTTTTTGCTTATAACTCGAAAACTATGGCATGTAGCAAAAATATTGTCATACAAAATTAAAGTACAAAAAATTCTCTACAAAATGGTATTTGCATTTTTTCGCTAGGATTAATATTAGTGGAGATATTTGAGGGAGAAAATAGGGGAAAAATATCGTTTGTTCAAAATTACATGTTTACTGGTACAAATTCTGCTTATTCTCTCACAATAGTCCAGTCAAATTGAGCAAAAAACAAACTCTAGGCGAAATTCATTTCCCTTTCATTTTAGACCAATTCCACACTTCTATGTTCAATAATTTTTGTGCTACAGCGATTTAAGAAAATCCTTACACCCCCAAAAACCCCAAAAATTGCATATTTTAACGCAAGAATCTTACTAAAAAAGTTGGGATTTGCTTATTCTTCTTGCATACTGTTTCTGAGACCCTAGACTGCCATTAGCAATGTTCATCCGACCAAATGTATCGTAGGATTCTTGGGGTGGGTCAAAAGCATCCCCTATATTTTTAATTATATATATTTATTCATAACTTTTGAACGGTACGTCGGATTTTATCGTGTGATAGCTCATCGTTTTCAGCTTATTGTGGCAGTATAAATTCATATATTACATGTCAAATTTGATGACAATATTCAAATTTTAGGTTATAATGGTACTGTGTGTATTAATACATCCTTGTTGAAAACACACCATTTTTACATTCAAGTGACTCCCAATCGGGAACCTGTGGGCGCAAAAATTTGAAACTTTTAATGAAATGTAGAGGAAATTTTCCTCTTTCAGATGGTTGGTATCGAAATTCTACGACTCATCACTTGAGACCGGTATGAAGGAGGAAAAGCTATTGAACGTGTTGCATTCAGCGATAATAGAATATGAGTAGATTGGGCGTGCAATACCGGTTCTACAGCAGGCGAGCGTGACATTACCTCCCGACTGCTAGTGTACTCACCTCGCCAGTCTGGTCTGGTAATCTCATATTGTACAGGCTTCTTATATCATTCATAACTCAAGTTTAAATCGGAATATTAAAACGAAATTGACATCAATAGTATAGTCAAATCATGCTCTACAAATAATGTGATATACTATTTCATTGTAACTATGATACTTTTCAAGTTATTGTTTTACAAATCAAAATAGTGTAGTATTTGGTGATTGCGCGCATCTTTATTATCTTCAATTAATTTCTATGATAGCTTTCAATGGTAGAGGTATTGAATGAAGTTTATAGTACTAGTTAAGATCTTTAATTCCATGTATAATACCATTAACTTTATAATCAAAGAACAGCAGAAGATCGCGTTGAAGATCGGAAATAATAATCAACCGTACCTTGCCCACTGCAGACCCTTGTTTGTGGAGGCTGGCATTCTTACCCTACCTGCACTGTTTGTTTGTTTGTTTTGGAGGCGTGTTTGATGGTTAGGCGGAAACCGAATGTATTTTTGAGAAATCAGCAATATCACCACTATAATACCAGACGGAGGAATGATACTCATGTATCAGCAGTACAATCCAGACTGGCACAACAAGGACCTCATTACATCTGCTCGAAAATCTACAACTGTTTGCCAAATGAATTGAAGACATGGGAAAACTACTGAAAATTTAAAAATGAACTAAAAATCTTCCTCACAAAAAGACCATATTATAGCATACAGGAGTATTTTGAGGAAAAAATCTCACCGCACCTGCACCAGGAACTATGAAGATGATGAAATTCTGACGACCACGGCGCGTACGCGCTTCCAGTGGGAGAACTTCAAGTATCAAGTAACCAAGCATCAAGGCTTTTAAAAGGCTTTGTAAATCATCCATAACTCAAGTTAAAATCAGAATATTGGAATAAAATTTAAATCGACTGCTTCGTGAAATTATACTCTAGAAGGATCGTGACTATCATCGTGATTTTTTCCATCATAATTATCATGATTTCTACGTTATTCGTTGACAATCTAAATAGTATAATATTATTTGGTATTTGCGTGCATTTTTATTTTCTTCAATAAACTTTTTAGATAGAATTTATGGTTTGAGAAAAAAATTAATCTAATAAAAAATATAGAACTTATTCAGATCTTTGAATTAATGTATAATTCAGATTCATGCATGTACAATCCATAAATACAATGACGAACATTTTGATTGTTCTCCAGTAATCCAGAGGAGAATGGTGTACTCTTCCTAAGTCCTGACTTTCAATAAGTTTCTATATACACTATAATACAATATCACTCAAAAATAGTCATTTGTCTCGTGAACAGTATTATTGCCCTTCAAAATGAATTATTTTTTTGAGTTTCTGCCTTATTTTCTGTTCATCAATCTTTTCATTTTGGTTACGTATATATTTTTTTATCCTCATTGAAAAGTAGATTTTGCCTACGGTTTCTATCAACCAGTCCCTATGGTTGTCTTCTCCTTTCAATGCGAAGTGAGGTGTGTCCAGAAAAATATTCAAATCCAAGGAACGTATCAGGAGTTTATTTGTATAATAGTTTATGTTACTTGGTAGTTTTGGCTTTAGGGAGGATATTTTGAAGATTTTTTCGCAAATCTTACTAATTCTGTTCACATCATATGAGGGCTGAACTAAGCCACCTCGATTATTAATTGAAATCAGATTCGTAGATAGATCTATTGGACTATTGGTATTGTTACTGTTCCTTCTTGTCAATTGTCACATTCTTCACATTTTGCTAATTACTCTTCTAGCAATAGCAATGTATGTACTCTACAAGTACACGAATTGCTTGAACGGAAGCTTCTTCACAACTGAAATCAGACTAGCTGATTAAGCTGATTTCAACCGAAAATTGCACAGAGTTTCTCGTCTGGAGAAATAATAAATATAGAAAAAATGTTGACTGGCAGTTCTATTAATGAAAACGTTTCTATGAATACTGTGTTGTTGTTTACATAAAGAGAGAGGTTTTTTGCAAACGCCATTCAACTGATATTGGAATGTTTACACAGGACAATATCCTTTTAAAAGCCTTGATGCTTGACTTATTATTATTATTATTTCCGATGTTCAATGCATTAATCTGCTGTTCTTTGATCATTAAGTTAATGGTATCATACATAGAATTGGAGATCTCAACTAGTACTATAAATTACATCCAATACTTTTTCCATCGAAAGCTAACATAAAAATCCACTGAAGAGAATAGAGATGCGCGCAATCACCAAATACTAGGCTACACAATTTTTATTTGTAAAATAATAACTTGGAAAATATTATAGTTACGATGAAATAGTATATTACATTACTTGTAGAGCATGATTTGACAAAGCCATAGAAGTCAATTTCGTTTTAATATTCTGATTTTAACTTGAGTTATGAATGATTTACGAAGCCCTTTCAATATAAGATTACCATACCAGCCTGGCGAGGAAAGTACAGTCGGGGGAGTATTGTCTCACTCCGCGCTACTGCAAGGCGACTCTACTTCTATATTCTATTCTCTCTGGTTGTATTACATGAGTGGAGCGCCTCAGTGGGCTGAAGGAGACGACAATTGATTTGAAAAATGGATCTATCTTGCTCAATATTCGTTTAAAAATTCTTAATTTGGTATCAAATTGTAGAGAAAAATATGCTCTTTAAAATCATATATGATATATTATATTCCTCTGATTACTAGTTAATTATAACACTACCCAAAAATCTGCTTTTCAAATAGCTTAAAAATGTTAAATAATTAATTAAATTATAACTTGATTACTAATGAAGGTAGAGCTATAATTTTGGTCTTGAAATGTAGAGAAATTTATCCTCTATTGAATAGTATGATGAAAATTGCTTGCTCGAGGCTTATTCTTACCGCAATTTTGATAATATTGGAAAAAGGTGCGAATTTATCTGAAAATCAATGATAAAAAATGGCTATTTAGAATCTCAAGTGAGAAGTCTTGGAATTCCGATACTAACCATCTGAAAGAGGAAAATTTCCTCTACATTTTAAAATTAAATTCAGATTTTTGCGCCCACAGGTTCCCGATTGGAAGTCACTTGAATGTAAAAATGGTGTGTTTCCAACGAGGAGGTATTAACCAGTACCATTATAACCTAAAATTTGAAAATTTTCATCAAATTCGACATATAATATATGAATTTATACTGCCACAATGAGCTGAAAACGATGAGCTATCACACGATAAAATCCGACGTACCGTTCAAAAGTTATGAATAAATATATATAATTAAAAATATAGGGGATGCTTTTGACCCACCCCAAGAATCCTACGATACATTTGGTCGGATGAACATTGCTAATGGCAGTCTAGGGTCTCAGAAACAGTATGCAAGAAGAATAAGCAAATCCCAACTTTTTTAGTAAGATTCTTGCGTTAAAATATGCAATTTTTGGGGTTTTTGGGGGTGTAAGGATTTTCTTAAATCGCTGTAGCACAAAAATTATTGAACATAGAAGTGTGGAATTGGTCTAAAATGAAAGGGAAATGAATTTCGCCTAGAGTTTGTTTTTTGCTCAATTTGACTGGACTATTGTGAGAGAATAAGCAGAATTTGTACCAGTAAACATGTAATTTTGAACAAACGATATTTTTCCCCTATTTTCTCCCTCAAATATCTCCACTAATATTAATCCTAGCGAAAAAATGCAAATACCATTTTGTAGAGAATTTTTTGTACTTTAATTTTGTATGACAATATTTTTGCTACATGCCATAGTTTTCGAGTTATAAGCAAAAAACCTGAAAATGGGTCCTTTAGACCCCCCCCACACCGTTAGCTCCCCCCCCACCGGCCAGGACTTTTAATATGTTGTTCTTGGACCCTTCCCCTACAACTCTACCAATTTTGGTCTCTACATGAATTTTTTCCTCTCAAAAGTCTTCGTTGCCTGGACTATATAGCATATATGAAGGATGATGAAAATAGTAATATTGAATTTTTCAAGATCCTCTACTTCAGAAGTTGACTTATAATGTGTTGTCTTTTCATGTGTAAAATGTGTTCTGAAATAATGTAATGTGTACCGTAATGTAATAATATAGCTCCCTTTAATAGAAGGCCATGGCCTAAAAATTGACAACTATGTAGAGTAGGAAATTGGTTTAATTCAAAAGCATTGTAATAATTTTTCAATCAGCTGTTCTTATGTATGCGTTTCTTGTGTGCGTTCCCCCATTCGACTCGCTACAAATCAAAAGCTATTTTGATAAATAACTGTCTATTCTTAATCTTTCTTGCTAATCTCTAAGCTATTTTGATAAATAACTGTCTATTCTAAATCTTTCTTGGTAATCTCTATCACAACCTATTACAAGAAACACAAAAGGTTGTAACGCTTGTTGTGGTGAGAAGAAACTTTTAATTAAATTATTTGATCCTTGTATAGATTTATACCTGACCATATATTATTTCAGATGGGCAATAAGAAGATATCAAAACTTAAAATATTTATAGGTTAATATAATAAATTCTGAAATCATCAAAATTACACACCCGACATAATACAATGGGATCGTGAAAGTAAGAGAATTCAAAATTAAACCACCACGAAAGAAAAGGATCTCATCTTTAGAATTGTGACAGAGGTGATTATAAATTAATAACGAAAAGTTATAGTAGCGACATCCCTTGGTTTATTTCTAAAAACCAGAATAAATAAAATCAAAAGAAAATAGCAATTGGATACCGGAAATACAAATTACATTATTTTTTTTTTGAAATACGGGTTACAATTGTTACTTAAATATGTGAGTATACATAATTACCTTGTGTGGTGAAGGCCCCCCCCCATAAACTTTCACACTATGTATCACTATTGCCTTTTAATTGCACTTCACTTGGTTGATAAAATATTGGTTTCGATGGAAATTTGAATCTGATCCTTCTGAGGTTTTTCTTTCTAATCCTGATGTGTAGAAGTCCGGGTTTCCTTGGGGTTTTTAACGAGATACCCTCGATCCATCTGCGACGTCCATGCTACAGTATTGGTTTCCTGGTTAATTTCAGCAAGGTGGATACATCCAGGTTGATACATCGAGGTTCATACATCGACCGCTAAATAGAAATAAATAAAAAATACTTATTGTAAAGATACAGTATTGATTTGTAAAACAGCATTTAAGTGGATAAATGTTACAAACAAGTTGAGGTATTGAAAAATCAATTTTTTAATGAAGAGAAGCTTCTTATAATTTTTTAAATGAAAAGGATAATAAAGCATCTTTAGAAAATTTAACAAATTTAAGAGAAAAAGTACCAAGAGTTTATAATGAAAAGAAAAGATTATTTCAAAACTTTAGAATACCCAAAAAAAGATCATATTAATTTAATTTTACAATGAAATTCAGTAAACCAAGTTAATAACAAGGAATATGTCTTTACCTGATACAGCGGATTTGGAGATTGGTAAAATTTGAGAGAAGAATCCAATAACTTAGTAAATTTACATATCAATGAAAAATTAAAATAAAAAAGTCAGGATGAAGCTACTATGTAAAAGAATGAGAATTTAATTAATGTGACTACATCCTGTACTTCAAAGAACTTTCAATAAATCTTATAGAAGAAAGAAAATGTCTATCTGAACTGGTTGAGAGCTGGATTTGAAGTGAATTGAAATTAATAGAGGAGCAAACAGTACAAGGCTATCCCCACTCCTAAGCAACTGTCGATCAAGCAGAATTTTGTTCAAGAAAGAGAGCGACCGAGCAACATACAAAGTAATAAAAAAGGAGGAAAAATATAGAGAGAAATCTTCTAAAAGAATAAGCTTGTAATTGCAAGAACAATGATAAAGTTGTTTTTCGAGTAATTCGAAAAACAATTTTATCAAGTAATGGAAAATTTATTAAACGTTTTTGGTTGAAAAACAAGATAAATGAATCATGTTATTTCATACCGTTACAAGGTATTCTATACGAAAAGTTTTTTATGAACGTTTTTCATGGAAATTATGCTCAAAGAGAGAAAAATCAAGTCAACATGCATGATTTGTATCTGTAATTAATGCTTTCAATATCTGGTACCGAGCTTCGCTCTGAAGCTGCGGCCGAACTGTTAAATTACATAAATATGTTATTGTGAAAAATCAAGGAACTTCCTTGTAAAAAATAAATTCAAAATTGATATGATCACCTCTCACAATTTTTTAACAGTCATGAACATGTGTTATAGACTTGAATGTAACTCCATTCACTCCAGCTGGATAGCGTTGGTCAGCTAACGATAACAGCCATTATACGCAGTACTTGGGATTATGCCTGAATAAGGAATATTTTATTCTTTTATTAATCCTGCCAGGGAGTTTTCCCAGACATCAGGCCTGGTGCAATCTTATTTTTCCATCATGATTATATTACATTTCAAATTTCAAGAAAATCGTTAGAGCCGTTTTCTAGATCCGTGGTTCCACATACAAACATACATACATACATACATACATACATACAGAAATTACTCGCTTAATATAATAGGATATGAAAAGACTGTGACTACTGTGCGACGTTGCCATATTATTAGGGCATGGCCTTCTATTAAGGAAGCTATGGTAATAATATTTGATAATACTTGTTTTTGTTACTGTTTGCAGATGATTGATTTTAATGATGTAAGCCTGATAACAAATTGAAAATTAAGGAAGGGTGTTGAGGAATATAATATTCAATTTGTTGTTATGGTGGTAACTGGTAAAGCATAGCATATGTTATTTATGTAACTTAATGGTAATAGTATATTTCGCACTTAGGGTCGAAAAAGGCAGATTTCCAGCTTGAGATCGGTTTTCAAGCCCGAGGCCATAGGCCAAGGACTAGAAAAGATCAAGAGACGGAATAGTACATTTTCGACCCGTGGTGTCAAACTTTATTTTTTGGCACACAACATCAATGCAAAAACATATGGCTCGGAAACATGGGAAATAACAAAAAGGGACAGCAAGAGACTAAACGCAGTAGAAATGGATTTCCTTTGAAGAAGTTGCTGCGTATCTTGGATGGATCGGGTCAGGAATGTGGAGATTAGGGAGAGAATCAGGAAGCAGAGTTCAACGGTTGATGAGATCAAAAGAAAACGCCTTGTATGGATGGGACATGTGCAAAGAATGGGTGATGAACGATGGCCCAAAAGGATACTGAATTGGAATCCCCCAGGAAGAAGGAAGAGGGGAAGACCACCTGAAACTTGGATGAAGCAAGTAGGGAATGACATGCGTGAGAAGGAATTTGGCGGAGGGAGAATGGATGGATAGAGTGAGAAGGCATGTGGGATGCAAGAGACGGCTTGAGCTGTAAATAAACTCGCTATATATATTTATATATATATATATATATATATATATATATATATATATATATATATATATATATATATATATATATATATATATATATATATATATATATACATCAATAACAAAAAAATAAATAATAAGTTAATCAGTTCCAAGAACCGCTAGACCAGTAACCTTATTATGCTATCTTTGCCTTTGCTGAATTTGGAGTAGGTGCCATCTGCTTGCTATTGAAACTTTGCTTCAAACTTTTATTGATTTACTGACTGAATATTACTTCATAACTATCAGTCTAATAGATTTTCTTAGTCCAGAACCGTTTAAGCCCAAGATAATTTTTGTATGATCATCCTAAATTGTACAATATCAATTCAAAGTTGTTAATTTTCGACAGATATTGGCTAACAGAAAAGCTTAGTCTAGTTGCATTATCAACGCTAGATGGCGCTGGATAACCTGCTAGACAAAGTAACACAGAGTCTGACAACAATAATTTTGTTCAAACATGGATTCCACGTTCATCATTATTCAACAGTTAATCAATACAAACGTTTTTAATCTTATCAAATTTGAAGTATCAGTTATTAAAGCAGTCTTCCTTTATTGTTCAACCACTGATTAATTTGAAAACTTTCAACGTTCAGTTCTCTTGGCAAGGGATCTTACGAATCAAAATAACAGATGAGATGCTACGTTTACATCGAAATACCAATAAATCGACATCGAATCCCGAAACAGCTGACATTTGATGCAATTAAACCTCGATGCTACCCATTGATCGACTAATCCTTACATCGACAACGACCTTCAGTCAGCTGACATTCAAGGTTATTTTACCGCCCTAGGGCCGAAAAACGCATTTTCCCGGCGAGTTGCTGACGACCTCGCCTGGAAACGAGCGTTTTCGGCCTCCGTATAAAGCATGTAAAACAGTCCATTCCATGCCAGTGGGCCGAAAAACATGTGATGTGAATGATGGAGTAAAAAGAACTACGATAGGCAAAAATCAACATTACTCTTGTGTGTGTGGAGCTAGGATAAGGTTGTATCCTTCTAAAATAAAATCTACTTAAAATAGTAAGAAGAGTATTTTTATTACATTAAAATAACATTCCACACTGCACCACGCAAATAAGTTAAATCTCACCTATGATTTTTGCTTATTCGTCGCCACTTGTGATAGGCGTTTCATAACTGCAATGTTAAGATGTGATCAAGGTCATCATTTGAAACTACTTCATGTGAAAAAAATCAAGGATGCATTGTTCTTTCCCTACCATAAAACAAAAATACTGATTAATTTTTCAAGCAATCAAGAAATCATTTTCAAATTTCTGATACGTACACTGGCTACACTACATAATTGATTTTATTCCAGGCTCAAATATTTCATGGTTGTGGCGGCACCTTAACTTATGCGATTCCTGCTCGCATGAAGGACGTGCCTAGCTGTTTATGGTACACATAACTTTGTGAAACTCCTATTTTCTAGGTCTTGAATTATATTACCACGCTTTATGGAGAATGCGGTGCAATATAAAAAGTGTACTTGCTTTAGACGTGTCTGGTACGTGGAAGGTGGGCAACCCACATAAAATAGTAAAACACAAAATGTCGATTCCATAGTGCAGCTCTAAGATTGATACTGTTAAAAACTAATATGAATCCAGATAACAATGTTGAGGGACGACCATACATTCTCTCAGTATCCATGTTTTCATTATTTAGTTGATATCCTATCACAGTTTTTTAAGAATTTCCCAACATGAATTCGCATGTTTGTAGAAAACTGAAACTGATTGTAATACTCAACAATTCACTATCATCATTCATCATGACCCACAATAATTCTGTTTATAGACTATTTATTGTTCAACTATCTGCTCTGAGAGAAGGTGTTCCAAATCTTTCGGATTGTTCTCATCCATTAAATCTGTAATTCTACTTCGAGTGCCTCTACTTTGTTCTTCGTGTTGAAAAATTGAAAATCGGTATTGAAGATTTTCAGAAAATTTCTTAATTTCAAGATATTTATCTTCGAAAGCAATATTCTAATCAGGTTTCAGGATATTTCGATGAAATCTGAAGCTGGCCAAGAGGGTTTGCTTGCATTAGATAAGCATGAGATTTTCTAGAGTTTCCCAATAATAATTTAAGATCGAAGGATGAAAGATTCTATGTAAACTGTAAAATGCTCTGACTAAAAACAGGCTACGCCACTGCTTCGAAAATCTTAAGAATTCAACAAGAAAGCTGCCTTAATAAATACTCCAATCAGTGTTTTCATCCATTATTCCTCGCCAAGAAGCGGGCGTCAGATTAGTCTCTTGTGGAATTTGTGAAAGATTAAATGCGGAAGATTAGACGATTCGGAATTGGTGTAGCTGGATGACAAGCAAGAAACGCTGGAGAAGAATAATGAGCTTGAAGTGGAGGTGCGGACTGTCATGTGCTGTTCAGATCTCCTTCGGTAACCCTTCATCACTCACAAGACGAATTTCCATTTCTCTGCTTTTTCAAGCGGCTTCAGCAGCATTGCTCACTTCTTATGCCGCCACACGGCCTGAACCCCTCCCCCTGGCAACCCCCTCTCGCAACAGATTACTAATGATCAAGTCATTTGCGATCCACCGTCGGCTGCGATTTCCATCAGCCAGCCAACTCTAACCCTGGCTAACCAAACCATAGAACTACGGCGACCACCCTCCCTCATCAACAGAAAATTGTAGACATCACGAACGCACAACGCTATGATTTACAAGTCGAGCCGCCTCGCATCAATCACCGAGCGAAACGAAAACGAAAATCTCTCTTTCTTAGCCTATGGCTTTTCTTGTACCTTGCTGGAAAGATTTGATTGAACGGCTAGATGAAATTTTCCTGCTGTTTTTCTCATCCTTCCAAAAGATCGTGTAACTTGGACGTAGCCTATGTGATTGGAAAGGCCGTGGATATTTCCTGTGACTAATTACTGTTGCCCTGAGTGGCCAATCAATAAAAAAAACTGGAGTCAAGAAATCAGTGAAATCAGTTAGATTGCATGGAAGTGACAATATTGTTCAATGACTTATGAGAAAGTTTTTGTATATGATGGCGTTTTATGACAGTCAAAATAAATTAGCTCTCGAGAAATCTTCCATAGGTTTTTTAATAAGGGGCCTAAACTTCTCACGAAGATGAAAGATCCATTCGGAAGATATTTAACTATGAAGTTGAGAAATAATTTGGGAGTTATTAAATGTTGTTTACTTTAAAGAATATATCAATGTAAGAAATATCAATTTCAGGTATGCATCAGTATTGGGGTGTTGATCCTTAGATACTGCTCACTCAGTCTGATCATCAGTGGCGTAACGTTCCCTGACCGGGCCCCCCCGCAAAAGCTAATAATCCGGGCCCCTTCTTCCAAACCTCTTTTCCACCCCCCCTCCCTATACTTAACCCCTCTCCTCCCTCAATTCCATTGATTATAATCATTCAACTCTCTAACAATGTGAATTTTTAATAGATTGAGATTCTGACATAAGTCATAGACTAGCTATGTTTTCACTTTATGGCATGATTAGCCGGCAGACTCGCTTCGCTCGCCTTCTCCGCCGGACCCCCGACAGTATAGGCAGTGTAAGTGCCTCGCTTCGCTCGCTTGCAAAACCTCTGTCAGTGTCAGCTGAGACAAACAGGCTCGCTTCGCTCGCCTGCAAATTCGTTCAGAAGGGATTCGAAATTTATTGAGCACAGCATTTCTCTACCTAATCTTGTACCTGTTTACCTAATTTCAACATTTTCTGGCCATTTGTTCTAGAAAAATCTAAGATAAACTCCGAAAATTCCAAAAAGTAGTAAAACGCTAATATTAAGCGTAACCTTGGGAAGTATATCGGACATAGTTTGAAACTTGATTCAATATCTTCCAAATTAGTTCATCTATAATCTCGCTGAACCATTGATTTCACAGTTAGGATTGGTCGTATCAAGGTGAAAGATATGCAACCCGCAACACATCTACAATTTTGAAAACCTGATTACTGGCGTAATCTTAAACGGATTTCAAAAATACATTTCTAGACCTTATCTGAACCTGCCCACCTAATATCAACATTTTCTACCGATTGGTTCTCGAAAAAATGAGGAAAACGCCGAAAACTCTAGAAAAACTAAAATATTTGGCGTATCCTTGAAAAGATTTTAAAATCCGTTCTTAGCGCGCGTCTAAACGTCCAACTGAACATGACTGCCAAATTTGAACGCATTCGGTTCAGTGGATTTCTAGTTCTGGTGATGAATGAATGAATCAGTGCTATTTCGCTTTTATATATAGAGATATGGTATGTTTTTCACTTTACTTTTTACTTTTTTTTGTGAATTATAAATTTTATAATTTTATCGCAAACACAACTCACTTGACTCTTTTTTCACTTGACAAACTTTGCGGACTCGAAGTGCATCCAGCATTGCGATTTGATAAGAACTGAATTATTGGAATCGCGAATGAAATAATGAATTGAATAGGCTATATTTACATTATCATTCATTTCCATATTATTCACACTATATGCTCAGGAATTCCATGGGAAAATAATTTATTTCCTCTAATGTTTACCAGAAGAAAGAAATAGAAAGATATGGAGCTATTCACTCTAACAACCACTTTCATGAGTTTTGTTTGAACAGTCTAGTCCGAGTCTGGACACCGGTTGTCTCAATTTTAATGATTTGCAAACAACATTCCTAATTTTGCAATAATAATAGAAGATCACCAGACCGAAGACCAGTAGACAATTGAACGGAAAAAAGTATATTTGAACAACACTAACTTTGTTTTGTTGATGCATAATTTCTTTCACAAACCACATTAGTGCTTCTGACTGTAGTGTCTTTGCCAAAATATAAATCATGCTTTTCTTGATAAATCGATACTTAAATTTTATTTATTTAGAAATTATGTAGCCTAATATACCATTTCGGGCTCTAACCCGGACCCCCTAGGATCCTAAGTGATTAATTTTTCAAGAAACCTATATTTTATATTTGGGCCCCAGCCCGGGCCCCCCGCGCCGCGGGGGCTGCGGGGGTGTACGTTACGCCACTGCTGATCATACAGTCTCTAGATATGTGAAACAAGTTCATCTGAATATCACTTTCTTCTCTCTATCTCAGTAAATAGCAATCATCCTGATGCTCTTCCATTTTCAAAATACACCTTCATTTTTCGACTTTCACATGAAACTTATCATTAGGCTTTTTCATAGTATTGTAACGTGTACTTGGAGCCTATCTCTCTATTTACTCAGAGCGAAATTTTAAAAAATAGGACTAATGCGACTCTTGCTGTTGCTAGTTTATGGTAGTATATAATTTTTTTCTCAGGATCAAGAACTTTTTAAGCTCTAACTTCTTCATCTAATTGTTCATGTTCATATCTACAATAATATACATTCCAGATTATCCATATCTACACTAATATGGAGTTCATGGTGATGGATTTAGATGAAAAATGAAAATAAATTCATGGAATAAGCTACCGTGTATGCTTTTACAATACTATTACAACCACCATTGCATTCCGATTATTTTTTTGTATTTTTAAATGTCCAAATAAGTTTTGTTCATGCCTTATTTCAGTAATTTTATAACAAGAAATAATGAAATTATTCGTAATAAATGATCATGTTGCTGTTGATTGAAATAAGCAATTGCGAAATTTCTCAGTTAGAATTTGCTAATTAAAATGATTCCTAATCTCTCCAAATATGAAAAATTCCTCTACAATGTTTTTTCAAATAGAGAAATTGTAATAGTGTGAAAATTTAAATATATTATTGTAGTTTTTTGTGTGTTGTATGTGTCTTTTTCCAGGTTATTGAACTGTTTAGAATTATAAAGAAATTATGAGGATGAACTTTGATTTTTGAAGTAATATTGTACTGCGAGAGTTAATTATGTCCTATTTAAATTGCTGAATCACTGCTTATGTGTCTGAAGTAGTGCAATTTTCGTGTTTTTTGAGTATCTGTTTCGATTTAATATTGAAAAGATATACTGTACTCGGAATTGCACGAACATTGAACTCCAGAGAATTTTGTTGGTTCAAATGGGAATTTTGCTCTTGGAGCCGGCCGGGTGCCGTTGGAAGGGGAAATTTTCATTGGGAAAAGCAAGGAGTCTCAGTTTAGACACGGTAGCAAAAGGATGTGATTCGTGGACAGGCCTCGGCTCTCTGAATGGAACTGCTGCCATTCAGAGGGGCAAATTATTGTTTTTGTAAAAGTCAATAGTAAAGTAGAATCGTCAATCGTAAAGCAAATCAATTCAGAGTTTAAGTAAAGTATGGAAGTTTGTGTGATTATTCGTGCGTGTGTATCTTGTGTTTTTAAAAATTATTATGGTGAGTGCCAAACTTTTGATGTAGTTTTTCCAGCTCAAATTTGAATAGTAATATTCTTAACCGAGGCCTTAATATAGTTCCCAATTGAAAAAACAAAACCGTAATTATTAACACTTGATAAAACATTAATAATTGATAGAATAACTTTGTTTTGGGAAATTTGATGTAGTAGTTTTATCCTCTAAATTTTAAAAGAAACGTTCAATAAACCGGAGTATAGATTATCACACAAAATATTTGTTTTTCATAGTTCCTGTCTCGTAGTTGTACTGGTAGTTGCTAAAATTAGAGAAGGTAAAAATTAATTAGGAATAATCTGGCATTTGGAGGAACGAATCCACGTAATGCTCTCAACCACTTAAGGATTCAGTTTCAGAGAAAAGGATTTGATTCAGAGAAAATTCAGTTAATAATTGAAAGATAGTATATCTGGGTATATCCGTTACATTTGGTGGCATGTGTAAGGTGAAACAGTCATATAATTTCCTCGGGTTACAAAATCAATAAAACCATCCAATTTGGAATGCTCCAATAATTATTTATCGCAAGGATGATAGCTCGGAGGAATTGGATCCAATTTTCGATGATCCATCCATTTGCTATTGGCAGCATCAGTAACCAATTAATCAAGTCTCAACGAGTGACTGCAGCTCGTTAACAAACTTATCTTGAATGTTGCAATCTATGAAACTTTGGAACTGATGACTCTCACAGAAGAGTCGCATCGTTGTTCTTCCTTCAATGCAATGTAAGGGAATTCGTTCCAATGAAACGTGCAGGTTAAATGCTAAATTTTCTCTTAAAGAATGAAGAAAAGTTTATATTTAATTGTTTAAAAATTCTGTAATACAAAAATTGAGACAATACTATTTTTGAAAATTCAAGATTTGCTGGTAATAATTGACTCAAAATTGATACTACTTGTAAAGTTGTAATACGATTACTATAGACTTATAGTTTCACAAGACAAAAATCTTTTAAAAATGCCGATAAATATTCAATTCTGATGACTTTCGATCTCTATAAATATCTGATCAAATTGATTTCCTGAAGATAATTATCATCTTTTGAATATAGAATTAATAAATTTCTTCAAAGAGAATAAAAATATGTTATATTTATTTGTTTTGAGTATTCACTCATTGTGGATAACTACCACAATATCATCTTCACAACTACTCAACAAGTGGTACATACATTTCTAATAAAATTATCTTGTTTGTTCCCCACAAGTAAGATGTAAGCTGTGAAGTCAACAGAAATAAAAAAGATTCTCATGTTCCCGTTTCGTTCGGAGTAAGTAGTGAGCTAAAAGTGAAACTAAACATACCGTAATATATAACAATATACATTCCCTTGAATTCATAATCAGAGAAAAATGCCAAAGAAGATTCCTTTAAGGAGAAAATGCATCCGGAATTGAATATTTTATTAAATAACACAAGATTCTGGTAAAGAAAATGGAAATTTGAGAAGAAATAGAAATAGTACATTTCTACCAACATACGAATTTTAAGAAGGAATTATTATTCTAATAGAACACCTTGATATACCATACTCTCTGGATTCTACTCATACATTCATCTCAGCAATAAATATTGAGCTTCATGTCAAAATACTTTTTTCCAGTAAAAACATCAATAATTCTTCAAATTTTTTGATGATATTCAATCACAGAAAATAAATAATCAATGATCTTGGAGCTTCTTGCTCCAAAAAGCAGTTTTTACTTGCAATAATTGAAAATTGAGACCATTGCTCAGCGGCTGAGGAATCGTTGAAGCTGTTGAACCGATTCCGTTGTGGCAAGTGGAACAACACGCTTCAATTGAAATCACACGAAGCTCGTAAAACAAGAACAGTGTAGAAGTCTCCTCTTATTTTGTTCTAAGAATTAGGTCGGACTTATTTTAGTAGGTTATTGATTCTTTACTAAAAATATTTTGCCTAACAAATAAATTTTGGCGTGGAAACATTCTATTTCTCTTAATTATCATGTTTATTCCTCCTGGAATGTTGAAAATATTAATTCATGCTTGAATAATATAAAATCAAGTCAATTTCTATAACGGGTTGTGCAGCTTCATAAAAGTAAATTGAAAAAATGAAGAAACTTCGTAAAATTTGATGAGAGATAACTTCTATTGTTACTCCTGTGTGTGGTGGAAAATTAATGCAGACTCAATCAATATTAAAAAAGTATAATGCAGGTAAAAAAGTATAAATTAATTCGGTATTAAGGCATTAGAACAAATACGTTATTATAAATTAGGTTGGATATCGATGAAAAATATTACTTAGAGTAGTAAATTAGGCTATACTGTTTTATGCTAGAAAAGTGACAAATGACAACAACAATGACAAATGACAGCAACAACATGACAAATAAGATAAATACAATAATTTTTTTCATTTCAACATATTTGTTATAGGCAAAACATTATTGTTGAATAAAAAAAAATTAGGTGAATCAAGATCCATGTGAAAATAATATTCTCCCACATTACCAATCATAAATTCTTGAGACAATACTTTAATTCCTACAAGACTACCATTTTTAATTTTTTAAAATTCCTCAAACAAATCTGTTGGAAGCTTTGGATCACGAATGTATAGACGAAGTACGAGTAGGCCTTCTTCAGCTGGGAGATGTACAGAGAAAACTTTTGGCCCAGGTAAGCAGTATAGGATGTAAAGTGAGCGTATGAGTGGGGTGAGTGGGAAGATGGGCGCATCGCATCATTCAATAATAGGTAAAGCAGCAACAGCAGATTACTCTTGTCTGTGAGCGAGCGAGTATAGTCTGTCCAAGCAAAGAAGACATTTTGGTAAGATGGACAGATCTTCCATCTAGCTCGGTCGATATTGGTTCAAAAATTATCAATTTGGTCTCAAATTGTAGGAAACATTCTGATCTACAATTTGAGACTATTTTTTTTTCTTGAACCAAAATTGACCGAGTTGGACTCATTTTCCCCTTATGCTAGAAAGTCTTTTCTACTTGCACAGACTCTATGTTGTGACGCGTGGGTCGAAGTGAGTTGGCAGCACCCGCCAGAAGACTGTTAAAAAGTTAGGCTTGTGCCAGGGGCAAGTTAGTTGGTTGGTTACCTGTTGTGCGGTGTGTACGTCACTCGCATCCCAACTTTAACGTTGCGGTGCGCTGCGCTGTGGTGCGTTCAACTTGCTTTCGCCTGCGGTGAATGCACGCCCCGCCTCTCAGGTTTCCAACTTCATAAGCCCAACAATTCCATCCCTCATAGATCCAGCCTCAAAATATTTGTATTGATGCATATTCAACACTACCCAGCCGAAATATGATCCTAGAAAATCTGGGAGAAGAGTACAGTAGCGGCCTATAATAGAAGAAAAGTTCGAAAGAAAATAGAAATAGTATCATAGAAATCAAAGATATGAAGAAGGTCGTCGCTAGTATTCATGTCCATTGTTGAGAAAAAATGTTGGAGAATATTGAATTCACAAAACTCTTTAAAAAGTCTGAAGTCCGAAATTGTAATTTTGATAATTCAAATGGAATTTGAATGAAAAAACTAACTGGTTTTTAATTTGATGATTAAATTCCAACTTAGAAGAAATTCATATTTGGATGACCACAGTTTTATGCATTCCGAAAAATGCTTGATTTCTAGGAATCTTTGTTCCAAAATTACAGCCTATACAGGTACAGGGAGTTTAGAATAATTCAATTCTAATCTCTCTGGGAGATAAACGTTCACCTTCTCATCCGATCCATCCATCTCTTCACACATCTATTTTTTATTTTTTAGTGTTGAGTATAGAGTTAGAAAGGGGAAGTTGAAAATTTCAATGATATCAAACTCTAATGGACAATAGGTACATTTCAAAGAGATTTAACACAATTGGATTTTGTGCAACAGTTAGTATTCCAAGCTTGGCAATAAATTGTTCCCTGGATGAAAAGGTTGAATTCGTCTGAATACCGTACATTTAGTTAGTACATGTAGCACAAAATTAAAAGAACTATTCTCTGTACTCCAATCGTTGAAATTGTATATAATATCTGAAATGATTTCTTCTCTTTTGCAACCAATGAATAGGAGATTTGAATACTTCGCTTCATCGAGTCCGCCTCGAATAGAGTCGAGGCTGCACTGAAGCATATAATGTTTCACAGAGCAGTTTCGATAGTTAGAGCCTTTGCTGTTCTTAATAAAATCGAAATATTGATGAAGCAGGGTCCCGGTTTGTACATTTTCATTTATTTACGACTAATAGGATCGCACTGTAATCTATCAATTGGGTAATGAACAGTTCAGTTCCAACTTGAATAGAGTAGTTTCCACATTACGGATACTTCTTGTTTCAGTCTCACGTTAATCTATTGATCGTAGTTGAAAAATTTCAAATAAGTTAATTTGGCAATGACGAAATAGTCTGACTCTATTTTCGCACTTGGAATGCAATTTTCAATACATCAAGCGAGCTTTGCTGTGGCTGAATGATTGTGGCAACAAAAATCTTCGCGCCGAAATTGAAGTGAGAGGCATGTAACTAAACAGAGTTCGTCTGTTTTAGCTCTGCCGTTTGGTGCTTTTCCTCTCGTTCTACAGCGTCTTGAGTGTCATGCGTTGATCGAAAATATCGATTTGAAAATAGACAAAGCAGAAGCAGCTCTAATTCTGGTGTGCCATGCTGCACCGAGTTGGCTTCCAACTATTAATCATCTTGATATTGCTTGTTTTCCGAGGGAAAGCCAGTTAGTTACCACTCGCACACACGCCCACGCGATAATAGAACCTCTCTTCATCAAGATCAGTTATTTCGCGACTGGTCATTGATGTTTTTTATCTTCATAAAATACTACTTCAAATGAAGTACTCCCATGCAAGATCTTCACAGTAATTGGAATTTCATTAGAAATACTATATGTTAGAATACATTTTTCTCGATAGTGACCCAAATGTTGAGTCTTTCTAGATCAATCTTTCCAATGATTTACTTTCCAATCTCTTATTCATCTTGTAATTGAGATTTGGAATCATAGTCATATATCACCTCATCATAAATAATTAAAAATTAAGTTTTGCGAATCATTGTATGATTCCTGCCCTATCCAACTACAATCATTATAATATCGTTGTACATAATTTGAAGATAAATAAAGAGGGTTATTCACCACAATTGAAGATAATAATCAATCCAACACAATTAACTCTGTTGATGTTTTATACAGCTAAATTCGTTTGATTGATCTTCCATTTAAACTTACTTTCCTTCAAGTTTAGATTATATCTATAAAGAATGCATTCGATCATTCTAAATAGGAAGACTCTTAAACTATTTCTAAGTTTCTAAGTTCTGGGTGCAATTAGTATGCTAATAGAGAAGTCAATATTGATAGCTGCCTGCTTGGTCATTGCGTGTCCGCGTAAAGACTGCTAAGACTATCTAACTCGGAAATTAGGACGTACCAAGTCTGAAGTTGAAGTGAATCTATTCATTTTATCGCGTGCTTTGGAAATGTTCAGATAAGAAGGTGAATTCTAATTATCCACCAGCATACAAATCAGTTAGTTGAAGCGCTTACAACAGAACGCGCTTTGTCTTACGTCTTACAAACTTACAATTCAACTGTAAGAAGGTTCTGGAAAGAATTAAATAATGATGTTGCGCATTAGACAAGTAAATAAGAGCGTTTTGTTCAACAAATCCCAGTTGTAATGAGGAAAGAGTATCGTTTCAACTCGAATGTTTGAGAGGATATAATGGTTGAGAATGTTTCTTAACAAACATCATTAGAAAACCATTGCAGAGATTTGAATAGGGTTGACAATCGCGTTCTATATTTCTTCTCATCTATTCCAATACACTTCTCTTTTTGTGATGATCAACAAGTTGCAGTAAGTAATGATCAACAAAAATCAGTTTGAAAAATTGCAGTCCGTGAAATGAGAAATAATCACAACTTAACCTCGAGAAATAAATTGGGTAGTGATTGTAACAGGAATACGATTATTGATATATATATTTCAGTATTACGTGGTCTATTGAACTTGACTTTTACGGCTTACACACATCACTTCCCACATTTCTTCCTCCAAAGAGGTACATTCTTAAGATTTGAAATAGGCCTTAATCATTGATAAACATGCAAAATTTGTTATCAAACAACGCATTCGTTAATTGTAATGTATATTTATTATCTTCAAAATTTTGTAATAAACTTTTCAATAATTGAAAAAATACAGTATACTGTAACATATTTTCTTAATAAATTTTATTTACATTAATCTGCCACTGACCCACCGTGTTTTATTTCTATTCTAGTACTCTGAAATCAATTTACAATGAATAATAATTATAATAAATAAACTTTCAATACAGGGTAGCAATGGAGGCCTACTGTATCATTAGCACAATGTATCCATTCTCAATTATTATTATTATTATTATTATTATCATCATCAACATCACCAACATCATCATCTTGGTTCCATTGAGCTATGAGACATATATGACTACAGGCTATAGATTATATCGTATCATGTACAGTATATACTGTATGAAAACTGTATAGAATGTCTATAGGGACTGTACAGTCTATATAGTATATCACTTTATCGCACATTTACAATTATTGGTTGATTGAAAAGCTTTCTTGTCCCAAGTTTGAAAATGATGATTACAAATCCGATTCGATGAATAGAAAGCAAATGAGTGATCGAATTTCATTTAAGCTAATTTGCCGACTGGATGAAATTGATTTGATAAGCGCGTTTGCGCTGATAATCGACCAATTTAGCCGTCGTCGCGTTATCAAACATCCGTTGCGAAGGACACACATCGCTCGCTTTGTTTGCACGTTGCTGCCACGAATCTGCCAGCAGAGTCTAATGAACTATTTCGTAACTGTTGTTGACACTCGAGCGTTGCTATGGCAACCACGTGTGTGTGAGCGAAAGAACCGAACCGACCGAACAAGTCTCTGGGGTGCAGTCAGTCACCGTCCCATCCCATCCCTATGTCGACTGCGCCTTGCAATTTCCCGAATCCCGACAAACGAACAAAAGCATCTCGTTTCCCGTCCCGCTTTCATTGAAAGTTTGCATGCTTTCACAGATAAACTCTGTCTATCCAATTCTGTCTCTTTGCAGTAGGCTACCTACTGGGAAAACCTATTGGAAAATTGTTCTCAAAGAACACGCATATTTTATACACTATTGCTAACTTATTTTCTAAGTAAGTTAAATCGATTTTCATATCGTATCTCTTTCTCATACCTTAGGTGCCACTGTCACATCCAAGACCAAGAACAATAACAATGATGTAATAAGAGAAACACTAAGATTATATCTTCTTTGATATACCGTGAGTATTCCCAATTCTTCAAATAAAGTCATATGTTGAGGCGGCTGAATACAATTATTGGCCTTTAAACAACTGGTCATTAGAAAAGTTTCTAAAGGTAAACGCACATAGAACACGTAACGGAGTTTGAGCAACTTTAGTAGCTGAGAACTAGCGTGCAATTCTATACAAAAGAACTCTATACAATTCCATGTTTCTATTGCGCGAACTAGTGTGCATTACTCTATACAACTCCGTGTTTCTTAACTTCCTTGGAAAATCCCAAGATATTGTGGTGATACTGTCTATATAAATATTGTCATCATAAAATGATTGTTGAATAAGCTTCCAAACAGCTAGTTACATGATTGCCGTTTCGTCAATTGATAGATCTGAACTTTTCTTCTCGAAAGAATAAAATTTCTATGTTGAGCACAAGAAAATTTGCATTACAGAATCCGTTGAAACATACATAATTGCATTTATAGAGCTTATAGAATACGCTTACTGCAAGCATGTGAATGGAAAGAGATGATTTTTGAAGTTGATAGAAATGTTTGATATGATATGTAGAATACTTGATATAAATCGAGAATTGACTTAAATGAGAATCAACCTGATAGCAGAGATCACTGTAGAATAAGCTGTGAGCTTAGTTTTAAACTGAATTGTATTGTATTGTGGCAAAAGGGATGGATTCAAAGATCCTCACACGTCAACCGAAGCTTATTGTGTGTCCCTTGTACGTTAGTTGGGCAAACCTATACCTGTGTCCTTTACTAGGTCCAGGAGCTTTTTCCCTACACTAACGTCCCATTCCTCACCTGGTTGCTTGCAGCCAAACAGAGCCCTTCTCCTTGCCCCTAGTCTCTCACAATCCAGTATGCTATGTTTGGCAGTCTCTTCAGACTAATTGCACAGCCTGCACAACCGACTGTCATTTCTGAGTCCAATTGTGTGGAGGTGTTTCCTGAAGTGGCCATGTCCAGTTATCATAGCAATCAGCTGCTTGACCTGACATTTACCCAGCCTCATCAGCCAGCTGATGAAGTAAGGGCTTGTGCCTGTCAACAGCCTTTTGCCAAGTGCTTGTCCAGAGTAACCTTGCCATTGCTGGTGGTGTAAGTCTCTGGACCATTTGTTTATTGTGTGAAAGGCAGTTGTTTTGCTTATGCCACAGCTTGGCTCTGGACCAAAGAATGGCATACTGGAACCCTGCTTAGCAAGCTCATCTGCACATTCATTGTCACCTATGCCTACATGGCCAGGTACCCAACCCAGATGCACAGAGTTTAGTGTTGCAAGCTTGCTGGGTGTTGTGTGGCACTCCCACACCAATTTTGAATTTATTTCGTTAGAGTCAAGAGCCTTAACGGCTGCCTGACAGTCTGACAAAATCACTATGTGCTTATTGCAGTAGCGTCTGGCAATGCCTATATTAGCACAAGCCATGATGCCCCAAATTTCTGCCTGAAAGATAGTACAGTGTTGTCCCAGACTTGCATAAAGTTTGGTTCTGGGTGAATCACTGTACACACCATAGCCAGATTTTCCTTCAATGAGAGAACCATCTGTGTACCAGACCAGGCTGCCTCTCTTGGTATATGGCCCTTCCTTAGACTTCCACTCCTCTCTAGAGCAAAATTCAACAGAAAAGGGTTTAGTGAAGACCATCTCTGTATTCATGACATCTGAAGTCATTTCAAGCACAGGGCTGCGAGCAACAGATTTGGTGATAGTGCAATAGTGATCCAGATAGTGTTCCAGACAGGCCTTCCCTCCATTGGCCCATGACTTTCAATCGATAGGCTGCCTTGATAAAGATATCCAAGGGCAGCAAGTCAAGAGCAACTTCAAGAGTTGCTGATGGGCTGCTTCTGAAAACTCCAGTGGCAAGAAGGGTGCCCATCCGTTGTAGACTTGTGAGTTTGGCTGCGGCTGTAATCTGGTTCACCTTTGTCCACCAGACTAGTGATCCATATGTAACTTGAGGCCTCATTACTGCCTTATACAGCCACAGTGCTATATGAAGCTTTATCCCCCACATAGAGCCTGCAAATCTCCTGGACGTCATTAGCGCCCATTTTGCAGGAAAAATATTTCATTGAATCCAAGAGCATTTTTGTATTATAAAAATGCTCTTGGATTCAATGAAATATTTTTCCTCTCTTCACACCCTTCTTTATTGGTGTGGCTAGAATTTTGAATGTGTAAATACTTGTAACAGAACCCTCTAAAGTCTTAAAACCCCAAAACTAGCAGAGAGAGGAAAGAAATTGTTGGCCAGAATATGTTCATTATTTAATTAATATAATACCCATTTACATTTGAATTGTTGGCTATAAGTTTATTCAGCTTATGGATATACACACATTCTAATTCAATAATTACATTATTCAATAAGCATGAACGTACTTAATAAGCAAAAGAACTTTAATGAAGTGGAGTTGAATTATATCATACTTTATTAAGGTAGATGAAGTCAAGCAGACGAATCCTTATACATGAGTTTTTCCCTGTGTTGAGCTTTTCATTAAATTCAACAAGATGTACTCAAATTAACATTTTCATACAAAAATGTCTGAAGTTGAATGATTATGAGCATTATTTGTAGATGAAACGTGTAATGGAATAACAAGTGAAAGGTGGCCATGACGAGACGAGACGAGCGAGTTATTGTTAATAAGATGAAAGTGAATTTTTCAGTTTTCCTGCGTGGTGGAAGTAATAATTGCTTTCAGGTAGATGAAGCGTCTTTTTCATTAAAACTGCTCCGAAATGAGAAGAGGGAAACTTATTTAGTGTTCTAGCTGTTGGAAATGGAAAATTGCAAAGTGATGATAGATTGATACGTCGTACATCAGTAGTGTTATTTGCTGCATGCTTTACAATGTGGAATTTTCCTCAGTGAATGTGCAATTGGATAACAGCCTCACATGTGTTCGGCTCGAATCGCACATCTCATATTTCGATGATATCAATCAATAATCTCCTTTTCCAGACGAATGGCCATGAAAAAGATATTCAACCTTTTCCTCGTGCCGCAAAACAAGATCGTGAGGCAAAACAGTATACTTTTTGGAATTAATACGATTTATAACATTGATACTAGTTCTCAACTTTTGAAGTGATATCTCAGTACGGAAAAAGCGGTAAACTTATAGCTAAATATATTGTGCTATCGGAAAATACATCATGCTTATGTTGTTTACATGCACAGAATTGATTAAGTTACTTTACAGAAGAAAGATTGATGATTACGGGAAAGTTGATGGTTGCAATAGCGGCATATTGTGGGGATGAAGGCTCAAGACCCCATTTTTTCTGACCCAACGTACCCGAAAAGAAAACCACGCTAATGCTTTTTGAATCACCTTACCTTGCCTTTTGTGAGATGATGTAAAGATCTATCGACTCGATAATCCTGTGATTCTAGGTTGATCCTTCTAAAAACTTATTCAGTGTTCAAAACTGATGCAACTCAAAACCAGTCTCGTCTCTATGTAGACGAGACCTAATTCCGGATTCTCTTTAATAGACAGACGGTCAGACCTTCCGTTTCTTCAATATCCATTAATGATAAAACTCATTTACATCAGTTAGAATTCCCTCTATGCAACTCATCACTTAAAATCCATTATTCTCTGCAATAATCTCATTGTAAGGAATTCCCCTATTTATTTAATGCTCAAAATAATTTATTTATTTATTGTGATATTACAGTATGTGAGGGCACCAGGGAAACCCCTTATAGCCCTCATAACACAGAAAATATTTTACAATCAAAATAAAATTAATATTATAGATTAGATTAATAATAGAAACAGTTGAATCAGTAGGTACATAAATGTGTCGCTAATAAAGTTATTAGTATTTAATAAAGTTTCTAAGTAGAATATTATAATGGAGTTGAAAAGTCAACTAATCATTATTTCATCATCCTTCTTGTATTCATTTCGAATCTTAACTCAGTTTGACCTAAAAATCTGAATTGATAAGCTCACAAAGAGCTCGGTTATTCAATATAGAATGTATAGG
The DNA here is from genome assembly GCA_017141385.1 of Sogatella furcifera. Taxonomy (NCBI): domain Eukaryota; kingdom Metazoa; phylum Arthropoda; class Insecta; order Hemiptera; family Delphacidae; genus Sogatella; species Sogatella furcifera. The sequence continues at coordinate 42,823,417 of CM029546.1, forward strand.
TAGAGTTCATAGATAGACTTCTCGTTTGATTTTTAGGATAATGGGTTTTTATGAGTTGGTTATTGATAAATTTTAAAAAATCTTTTAGAGATTAATAGGAAAGAATAGAAGGTCGATGCGGTTTTTATGAGTTGTTTATTGATAAAATAGAAAAAAACTGGTGGAGATTAATAGGAAAGAATAGAAGATAGATGCGGTATTTTTTGTTAGAATTTTTTGTCTTGAATTGTCTGGTAACAGGAAGAGTGAGAGTGAGGCAAAGTGTGTACAATCAGAGGAAATTTGAATCGTTGAGAGTGGAAGAAGTAGATGAGAAGGAAGCGACAACTTTAACGTCTTCTAAGCGGCTCTTCATCAAAATGCCATCAGCACCTTATTACACAAACACAGCCTTATCGGCTAATCCCCACTCCTTGCTCGATCCCCGGTGGGTGCTACCTTAGATATCTCACAATGTTATACTGTCAAGATATCATATTCGACTGCTAACCTATAATGGAAGCAGTTATTGGAAATTCGATAATCGATGGTTGAAGAACTCCTGGGAAGGTAGGAGAAAGCAGGAGTAAAATCGGGAAAACGATTGGGATATCTCCTATTTTTCATTGTTACTCATCACTTGATCCTTTCTTTACTCAACTTACTTATTTCTTAATGAGAACCCTCCAACTAAAATAATTTGAATCTTATAAAAATATTTCTAATGGGCTACACACATAAGTGAATGGAAGGTGATTCAAGGTGCCCTATTTTTTATATTTATTCGGTATTTATGATATATTTCCAATAAAAATATCCTGATTTTGAAGGTGAGTTGTAAATGTAACTTTCTAGTTATTTGATTTTTTCCATTCTAAACTATTATATTTTGATATCAAATCTAATTCTGGATTATCTGTTTGGATAGAGTGAAAAGTACACAGTGATAGGATTATGAACTAGAGATAAATCACCTTCATGAAAGAAAAAGACGAGATTTGTCAGGTGAAAGATGAAGATTTAAATAAGATTCGATTGCTCTAATAACTAATTGATAGATAGATAACCTTTATTTACGCTTTGCGAATATTTTACAAAAGTTTTGTGGGCGAAGTTGAGACATTTCAAGACCTCTCTTCCACTTAACCCACTAATAAGAGGTAAGTGACGATAAAACATGATAGTTGAATAGAAGAGAGCAGATATAGGTTTTGGGGTTTGAATAGAATATTGTGAAAACCCCGAGCAAGGTGCAAAGACCCTGTTTATAAGAAATTTGAGGAAAATGAAGGGTGAAGGCTGTACAAGAAAAATTGAGAGAAAAGTGGGGAAAATATTTAAGAAAGGTAAAATCAAAGCTTTTTGTATATTGTATTTTTGTATATAGCCAGAAAGAGTTGGTAAAAAAATGTGCAGAGCGGCGAAAGCAGTAAGAGTAGTATGGAAATGTGATTTCGAGGCTATAGAAGAGAAAAAGGCAGACAAGAAGAACGGAAAGTAGCGTTTGAGGTGATTTTGAAGTGGCAATGATAATCAAACGGAGAGAGAGAGAATGACGTTGGTTATGATTTGCAGGGACTTGAACTTCTCGTTCAGGAAATATTCCCTGAAGTAAGGAAGGTGATCTTTGGAATCACTTTTCACGTCAAATGAAAAACACTACTTACATGAAAAGTATAGCAGAAGGTACATTGTGTCTGGATATGTGTGGGATGCAATTCTCTTGAGTCTGTAGAGGTCTGCTAAAGTCCGTAAAATTCCAAAATATTGTGGTTTTTGATACACTTTGGTAATTTCTCTCTCCTGAAATTTTTCAGTTAGTTAGATAATGAGGATCAAATTAATAAACTGATAAAGGTCTTAATACTCTTGACTCAATGATTATTCTAATAATTGTTTTCTGAGATAATCCACTTGATAAAACTGTATCTATTAAAATCATTTGATCCATTTCATTGTATATTATAGTGATCCATTATCATTCATAACGATCATAATCTAATCTAAGTGTAAGAGATGACCCAGGTGAAGTTCAATTTCACCTTATTGTGATATTAAGACAATAAATTAAAATAGAATAAATCTTAAGCTATGCATTTCTCAGCTCTTATCTGATTCCTTTTTGCTTCATTTGTGTTTGTTCCAGAAGAGAATAATGGTGTTATGTCAACAATTCCTAACAAGCCAATTCCATTAAAAGACTTTACAAAACATTGTGAACAACGACGAAAATTTCCTGTATTGTACAAAGTTGAGTTTCAGGTAAGAATTCATTCACTAAATAAATAATAGATAATATTATTATTGAACTTAATAAATTAATTATAATAATATTAATAATATAAAATAGATTGAAAATAATAAATAAATGATATTATATTTACAATCTTATTGAACTGATAATATTAAAGAAAAAAAAGGAGAACAGCACTCAGATACTAAAGTTTGTAATACGGTGTAGTGGTTTTTATTTTTTTCATATTGGCATATTGAAGTGGAACAACCCTTTGGGTATCCCCACTATTGAAAGCATACGCTAAATAAAGATTTAATTAAAAATTATCCTATGCAATTATTTATTGATGAATTTTATAAATCAGCTCTACTAGAATTGATACATCAAGTACCACTAGAATAATAACCAACGATTGATAAACGGTAATCTACACTTATCAAATGCTTGTAAATAACCGCTTCATAAATTTATCTGCATATAATAACTTCGGAATGAATATTGTATTTTTGAAATAGGCTATTATCTTATGAAATCTCATTTCCATGCGATAAATTTATAATACACAAAGCAGTCAATGAACTTATTAAAATTGAACTTATGTAATTAGCTTTTCTATCATCAAACATTTACACTCCTCAATTTGAGGAAATAAAATTATTCGAGAAGAAAACAAAGCATACACCGAAGTATACACTGAGTATACAAAAATATTGGGTATTAATTTAGTAGGCTAACATAGTAGAAGGCTTCAATGATTCTGTTGAATTTTTTGTATTCTATTGAATATTTTATGTGAACTATAACTTGTGATGAATATGTATGTGATTCTGATCAGACAATTTTTTATAGTAGACGGTTTGTTAATTTATTAGTTGACTGTTTATTTATTGAGTGTTGAATGTTTGTTAATTTATTTCAGACTGCAATCAAGGTCGAAACACACTCCTGCAGGCATGCTACAAAGCCTGATAACAAAGAGAAGAACCAAAACCCAAAGTGCATTCCTTGTGAGTAATGATGATCTCTTTAAAAACAATTATTATTGGGGAATTCATTGTAACTCCATCAAATTAGTGAAATCAATAATTTAGTCAGGATATAGGATAGATGGGTAACTATCAAACCTGCCTTACCTCATTGACACATGCAATTTCATTCTTACTTTATCTTGAATAAAAGATTTTTGGAATGTATATTTCCAATTCATCCATGCTTTAATAGAAGAACGCATTAATACAAAAACTTTAATACTATTGACTGCTTCCTATGGTAAAATAAGAGAGTTTTTGTTTCATAGGTAGGCACTTATCGATTCCTCGCTCTTTACTATTTGAAGGTCTAATTTTCAACAAATTCTCAATATTGATCAAGAATAAAATTATTTTGAACTTAGATTATTCCTGAAAGAAATTCATTTTAAACATTTTTCCAATCTCCAAAGTTTTGAAGACGTTTAAAAATAGTAAGGGAACACTACATTTCATACCATCTTAATGATTATCTTCCTGCTCATTGAATCTGTATCTTGATACGTAGATACTCATTTGTTCAAATTCGCTGAAATTGGATCATTATTCTTAGTCGTATAAAGTTCAAGTTAGATATCTGCATCTCAACTTTATTTCAACCCAACAATTCTCATGCTCTTGAATTAATCAGTAGATTTCTCCAGTCTGATATGAGTTTGAAACTTCAATTTCCAAAGTTCGGGTGAACCTTCGAGCTTCTCAGCCTCGGGTTCGTTATTTAACATTTATTCTGCTCAATTACTTCCCAAGTTTGCTTTCCCGGAAGGGATATTTCAATAATCATTTCGATCCATGGAAATTGTGACTTCCATGCTGTTCTATGTTGTCCCAATATTTATCCATTTATTCACTTACTGAAACTATTAAACTTATTGGTTAAAATATAGACTAGTGTCCAAAAAATTTATACCAAATTTTGATAAATAATAAAGTTCAAAACTAGGTTACCGTATATATTTTCACAGCATTTCAATTAATAATTTATAGTTCAGGGGAAATACCGTTTTAGAAAAATTAGAATTTAGGATATTCCAAATGTATTATAATGAATTAATTCATTAATCAATATAGGGACTCTCATGAAATAGCAGTTACAGTTCAGAGAAATTGTTTTTTCACTAGATACATTAATGACAACAATTTCAGATAACATGAAGTGGAAAACGATGCAAAGTCGAAACTAGAACAAGAAGCTCAAATTTACAATTTACTAGTATCATTAAGAATAACCTTACCCGAAACCTAAATCACAAATACTCAATTAGGTATAATAATGAATTATTTTTAACCTAAGTCTATATTACCATTATTTTTCCAGATGATTATAATCGTGTAGTATTGGATCCATTAGAAGATGTGCCGGATTCAGATTATGTAAACGCTTCGTATGTTGATGTAAGTTTAAAAATAAATTGTTTAATAATTTTTTTGCCTAGAGTGATTCTCGCATACAGTAGGCTACTATTCAGAACCTTGTGGATCTATAAAGGGAACCCAATATTAGATCATTGAATATGAATCATATTTACAACCAAAAACTACTTTATATGAATAGGAATTTATAAATTTTTATCATAGAGAAATTCAGAATTAGCAAAGATTTGAGGCTTTTCTAAGAATCTTTTGATAATTTCTAAAAAAATATAATAATAATACAGTATTAGAAATTGAATATTTTACAATTACTATTTCCACAAGGGTGGAATTATTGAGAGGTATCCTGTATATTGGGAGAAAAGGATAATAGTCAAGTATTCAAAGCTCGTTGAATAGATATCTTTTCAACTTAAATCCAATTTGTCCTAAATCCAATCAGACCTTGAAATATAATATTTCCTATAATTATAATAGTTGTTTATTGGCAATAATATTATTTGAAATCTTTTTCAGAGCCTTTTAAAACCTAATGCCTATATTGTAGCTCAAGGCCCAACAGAAACCACGGTGAATGATTTCTGGAGAATGATATGGCAAGAGAAGGCCAGCTGTATAGTTATGTTAACGAAAACGTTCGATTTTATTAAGGTAAGAATTGAAAGATTTCTATCATTAAGAGCGTATATAATAATAATAATGCACTATTTTTTGAAAAATTACTTGCAGCATAATATAATATCAGAGTACCTCACATGCTTACATATTTTTTATAAGCTATAAAATATTTCGTTGAAGCATTAAAATTTCCTGTTTCCACTTTCCAGTGAAATTTGTGTTTCTTGAGGAACCATCAAAGGCATATGAAGAATTATTGAAAGGCCAAATAATTATATAATATGCTGAGAGAATACAACTGCACTATATTGGAAGAATGTCATTCCTATTCAATAAACTTTGGCCCTACTTAATATTTTGTGTCTCCTCCTGAATGAATACCTAATATGTAAATTATAAATTAAAACACGAGTTTTTTAAAGATTAAGAGCATCAAATACTAATTAGAGCCAATTAGAGATTTCTGGCTTTCTCTTTTCCTCGGAAATTCAATGAACAATCAAGTTAGTTATTCATAAAAAAACTTGATTTATTAAACTATTATACTTCAAACTCTAAAGATTAGAGGATGGTAATAGAGAAACTGCCATTCAGATGATTATTTATTGTTTTCATGGGAGCAGTCATAATCATGAATATCTCTAATTATTATTATATATTCTTGATTGTCCAACCATGAATCCTATAATAGTTGAATTTTGAATTTATTTGACAAAAAATACATTGTATACGAATACAAATGATAATAAAACATCAAATAGAGCTTATCAAATGTTCAAAATTATCATAAATTTATCATAAAGTCAGTCATTTCTGGCACTGCCAACATAAGAATATCTTGTATGTAGGCAGTGAGTTTCTGAGGTTAACAGATTCTATATCATTATTCTGGTGATGAAATAACTTATAACTAGAGTTTAAAGATGATAAAAAAACAACAAAATATTATAATTATCGTGCTAAACACTACACGAATTTAATAAGAAAATAATTTAATAATGATTATTCTGGCGATGTTTTGAGGCCATTTTGAGGCGCAGTTAATACTAGGCCTACTGAAATAGTATACTCTCTCTAGCTCATTATCAATATAGGCTACTAATATCCTATTATTTGTAAGTTCATCAAAATTCACATTGCTAACTACTTGTAACTCCTGTTCAACAGGTAATGTGTATGCAATATTGGCCATCGGCCAAGGTAAAAAGTGAAAACTATGGTGACCTTAATATTTCTGTAAAAAAAGAAGAGGAACTAGCCAATTTCCACATACGAACAATAAGGATAATCTACAAACAGGGAACTGTAAGTATCTTTAGTATTTGACCAATACGTACTATACGAGGAGAGGATTTGAATTTTAAATTATTATAAAAAAATAAATCATAATTAGTGTCTCATTGCTTAATACTGATAGCATATACAAAGTTAAAATTCCATATTTTCAACTGTAGATCTTTTTTAGGAAGAAATAAGAGGTTACTGCTGGTAAAGAAATAGAGAAGTAGAAATAACTTCAAATCTTTTCTAGGCTATAATAAGTAATACATTACTAAGAAATACTTACAACACGATCTATAAGTTACTTTAAAAACGTAGTTACTTACTCTTGAATATGTGGTACAATACCTGCATCTTCTGTGGTATTTAATTGGACAAAATATTATATATAGAACACCTTATAATTATTAATTCAATTCACTGATTTAGTGGAATGCATAATTAACTTACATGGTAAAATCCGTCCAAGCAAAGAAGACATTATGGCAAGATTCCATAGGTCAGTCAATATTGGTTAAAAATTATTAATTTAGTCTCAAATTGTAGATCAGAATATTCTCTACAATTTGAGACCAAATTTATGATTTTTTAAATCAATGTTTACCGAGCTTCAGCAAATTTCCTATCTTGCCAGTATGTCTTCTTTGCTTGGACCAAAAAAATCTATTTCAACCTATTTTTTTGTAATAACTTTCAATAATTTTTATTTTACCTATAGTCTGTTCAAGCAAAGAAGAGCCTCTGGCAAGATGGGAAAATGACTCCAGCTTGGTGAATATTTGTTCAAGAATTATAAATGTGGTCTTAATAGTAGTTCAAATTGTTTCCTGAAATTTGAGATCAAATTGATAATTTTTGAACCAATATTGACCGAACTTGAGCCATTCTCTCATCTTACCAGAGGGTCTTCTTTGGTTGGACAGACTAAACCAGTATCAATTTAAATGAGAGCACCTCTCTCTTAACTATCACATTTATGTGCTGATGATGAATTGTTATTTATTAATCGACTTGCAGGAGGAGGAAGAGGAGCGATCTCTATTGCAATTCCACTACACAGAATGGCCTTGTCACACGTGTCCTTTTTCGAATGCAATTCTGGAATTCCGGAGACGGGTAAGGGCGGTGGTCGGCTCCTATCGAACGTCGCAGGAAGGGCCGATTGTCGTGCATTGCAAGTAAGCACTCACTCAAACTCAACTCATTCCATTCAACAGAAACGTGTACCTATTGTGATGAAGTTGCTCAGCGGCACCGTGTGCGCCTTTCAACAAACTTCTCAACAAGCGTTGATGAAAGTTTTCCCCTGCATATTAAGTTTGAGTTGGTGACAACTTGACTACTATGAAGTCTATTTTATACTGAACTGCGGTGCTCAATGCTCAAACATTGTTAGCAATCACAGATGAAGCTCGAATAGTAATAAAACTTATTTAAAGCGTTGAAACCTTACTTTAAACTACGAAAGTTTGAAATAAAGTGGAACACTTTTTCAAAGGGTATGAAAAAGCAGTGGTAATTTATTCATTTTTCCATCAATGGTATATGAACATAATTAACATATTGAATGATTTGGGAGAGAAAGAATCTCTCCTCAACTTTGATAGGAGAAAAGTTCTAAGTATGGTTATTACCGGTATGTTTTATATGTATGAGATGAAAATTCTCATTATATCTTTCTGTAATAAAATTTAATAACAATAGAAGTTCTTGATTTTGAATTTGAAAGTATACAGAAGATGACATGTATAGTCGGGATTTAAGCAATCATAATATCTTATTCTCACACCTTTGTGTGATTGCTATCATGCTCCTCCATTATTAAACCTTTCACATAATATAAAACAAAAAAATTATAAATTATTGAACGTGGAACTCTGTTAGAAGCATTCAGAATTAATACTTAGAATGAGGAATAGCTACCCTCTAATAATCATAGTTGACTCTACTCTCATGTGATCTTTGTGAGATATTTGTATTGGGAGTTCTATTTATATTGGTACTTTTAGTAAGGGATTGAATTGGGATAATACTATGATCAATATCGTGCTTCAATAAATTTTAACTCAATATCAAGACATCATTGTCTTTCTACCACAATTGATCAATCTGTACATTATTTCACAAGATCTCAAATTTTTATTTATTTTCACAAGATCTCAACCTCATGAAAATTAAGAATATGATACATGTAAGTTATCATTTATCATAAAAATAATAATTTACTGAACTACCACTCAACCTCTTGCCTCCACCTCTATTAATATCACATATTATAAAACGTTACAAATCTATTTGGAAATATTATATTATGTTTATTTCATAGTTTTCATTAATTTGTTTTGTAGTGACGGTGGAGGGAGGTCGGGCGTGTACTTGGCAATAGACGCAAACATGGAGCTTGCTGAGGAAGAGGACTCATTCGATGTTTTCGGTTATTTAAAAATGCTCAGGCAATCAAGAAAAGGACTGATAGAGGCTTTGGTGAGTTGTTTTTAATTTATTGATTAATTCTCTTCATAATTCAATATCTTGCAGATTTTGAAATTATCTCAAGTTTGACTAGACTTTTCAATAGAAAAATAATAAAACTATACTCACATATGCATATGTGCAAAGTAAATGTATCAAGTACACTGAGGTTTGGACCTTGAGTATCTACTCGGTTTGGACCAAGGAGTTTGAACCTCCTTGGTTTGGACTTATATGAATCATCAAAATTTGTTAAAAAACGTTTTGGTCATAAGTCTGTGTTTTCAACCAATAAATGTATCAATTTCTGTCAAATAAGTAGATGAGTGAATAAATAAATAAATAATAAAGAAATATGATGATTTCTCATCATTCACCTGTGGCATAAAAGTGTAAATTGATCTTGATCTGATGTGCTGCTCAAATCCTCGAATTTTATTCACTAGTTTTGCATCAATTAAGAACTGATTGCTTCGCCAGTTCTGTTAATAACTTGTTACTTGATAGTAAGAAGGAATATAGTATTATAATATTAGCCCATGTTAAAAATTTAAATAATTAACATCAAAGTACCCTTTTTTAAAATATTTTCATTTTACACTACATGTTTCGGCGATATAACCATTTTCAAGTTACACAGATTTGCACAATGTTTCAGTAGCCCTAAGAACGAATAAGTATTAGCCTATGGACATTAGTAATTGTGGTGTATTGGCATTATTTTGTTGAGTTTATTACTGTAACGTTGTACTAATTATATTGACGAGCTACAGTATATGTAAGTTACAGTATATTGCTCTATTAATGTTTTGTTCTGTTTGTTCGATGTTATTTAGGAGCAATACAAATTTGTTTATGATACGTTGGAAGAGTTCGTGGTGTGTGGCACATCATGGTTTCCAGTGAAAGAACTTTCGCAGAGACTAAAACAGAAATCGATGAAGGATCCTGTAACAAAGCTAAACGAATACCAGAAAGAGTATCAGGTGAGTTTTCATCTTTTGGTCACAGAATTGAATCTAAGTAATAATGTAGAAGGATTTTAAACTAAGAATGAAGGAATGTAAACATGTAAAGTTTAGAATAACAGAGGCAGAAAAATCGAACTATTCGCTATTAGAATATAAAATCTTCATATTATGCTATGGAAATTATGAATTTGCAAGCAGTTTTTGAAAGTATGAAGGTCAAGAATTCTGTTCAATTCGAAATTATGATATGAATTGGCGAACAATTAAATATTGAAATGAAATTAAATTATTGAATAAATCATTTATGGAACTTTTAGAGAATGACAGTTAATTATTTAGAAAGCTTGAACATCAGTAAGAAATTTCAGTAGAGAATCAAATATATACCTACCCTATTCGGAATATTATTCATTAGGGAATTGCTTTTAAGTAGCTATAGAAATAATGTTTCACATCCACCCAAGCAAGTGAGCATGGGACTTCGAAAATCCAATTTCAGTAATTGATTCAGCTCGTAGAAGAGTACGGTAGTGTACGGTATACCTAACATGATAGGCCTATTGCTCCCAGCAGTCAAAATTGCGTTCTTCCGTTATTTACTGATGTGACAGTGAGACTAGAAGAGGAAAAGTAATAAATATTTGTTGGTCTTATCAATATAATTATTACTGATTGTTAGATTGCAGTAGGGCCTACAGAATGTAGCCTACATTCAATTTTTTTCGAATTCTAAAAAGAATTATTTGAAACCCAAACTGGGAAAATCAAGTGTAGGCTACTGTTTCTCATTAAGAGTGGGTGGTAGTGGACGGCAAGCTGCCGAACGGCAAAATCAAGCCCTACAAGAACAATCGAATTTTTATCTATCTCTTGGAGCAGATAGAGCCTCTATTTATGGACAGAATTTCACGTCCTTCATGTCATTGGAAAGAGAATTTAATTCTCCAGGGGTGTTACTTTTTACTTTTTCGATTTTTAGTTTATTTTAATAATTATTGCATAATCAATTAACTAAAAAAGTATTGAACTCCAATTATTGAAATAAACCAAAAATCGAAAAAGTAAAAAGTAACGCCCCTGGAGAATTAAATTACCTTTTCAATGAGATAAAGAACGTAAAATTCTGTCCATTAATAGAGTCTCTATTTGCTCCAAAAGATTCATAAAAATTACATTGTTCTTATGGGGCTTGATTTTGCCGTTCGGCAGCTTGCCGTCCACTACCACCCACTCTTAATAAATGTGTCAAAATAATATTTTTGTTTCTCATTTATATACGTTTTATTTTATTATTTACAGCAAATATGCAAGCAAACTCCTAGGTTTACGATTGGTGATTGTGCGGGAGGTCACCGAGGGGACAACAGGGAAAAGAATAGAGATGTTCTTGTCGTACCTCGTAAGTATTGTGAAACTCTACAAGCGATCTCCTCCGCTTTCGGTGAGAAATCGTATTGTTATAGCCGCTTCAACGCCTCGACTCCTTTTATATACTTGAAATTCCGCTGAATTAGAATTTAATTATGATGCAATTTAAAAAGAATTATGATTTCTCTGTCATAATTCAATTTTATCTTATAATACATTTTTTAGTTGAAGAATAATAAATTTACAGCGATATTGCAGAAATTTTGAAAAGTATATTATTTTGTTCACCCACTTTCTTCCAAACTAGATAAAATACCTCTCAATACAAAAAAGTATTATTTTTTGTTGTGATGAAAGTCTTCACCTTATTAAACGATTATATTATAATATAATTTAATATGCAAGATGGTTAAACTGAGTTTATATTTCTACAGAGTAGGACTACTAGGAACTTAGAAATGACCATGAAAAATATTGTAAGCTTGCAAATGAAATAACTTTTGAGAAATAATTTTATTTCGAATGCATAAAGTGGAAGTTCATTTCATGAAGTGAGTTGAATCATGGCTATTAATATTTGAATAAAATATTGTATTTTATCTACAGTAGCCTACTACAGAGACTGTCTACAAGTATTGTCTCTGTCATTCTATCTAATATGAGATTCATCCGTTACTGAACCATACTGATGTCTCCGGTTTGTTTCAGCTGATAACTTCAGACCCTACTTGACATCATTCCAAGGAAATACCTTCACAGACTACATAAATGCAGTGTTTGTTGATGTGAGTATACTGCAGTATTTGATAAAGTTCCTTTACAATCAAATTAATATTTCGTAGTAAAATACAAATATTATACTATATTACAAATATTAGTGATATTTGAAATTTTAATCCTTCATAAAATACAAAAACTACCTAAAATGTTCTTGTGATCAATCAAGTTATTTATAGGCCTATATAGAATATTTTCAGACATAAGGCATATGTCTTTCTTTCCCTCTATGATCTTTCACTGTGAACTGTCTGTTCTGTGAACTGTCTCTTCATACTTTTAATTATAAATTGAACTTCCATTCCACACTATCATCACATATTCACCATCCAAACCGTTATTATAATATTAATTATACATTATTTTAATATTAACCTAGCTCTTGTCATTCATCACATTATCATTTACTAGCATATGCTTGTAAATAATTTTACTTTGAGTTATCTCAATTCATAATACCCATTCAAATTACAATTATTTATTTACCATTATCATTTTTATTGTTACTCATCTTATGATATAGCTCAAATATCCATTAAGTGTCAATTTATCTAAATCTAGTCTTTTAATTGCATAAAAATTTTCCTCTCTATCTTTAGTAATATTAACAGCTCATTATAAATTTTCAATTCAAGGCCAAGTGTTAATGGAAAGGATATCCTTATTATCCTTTCCCAAGAATGGACATATATATGTCTAAACTTCGCCTTTTCACTTAGATAACTTAACACTCCTTATTCATTTTGCAGAACCTCGAATTAAAATTTTGTATAAATTTTGCAATCATTACTTCACCGTTTTATTGCATTTTTACTAGAAGTTTCTATTTTGTGAAATTTATAGGATAATTTTGTCTCACTCATATATTATATTACAATGTAGAATCTAAGCCGAATTTTGTTATCTATTTGAATAAAGTAATCTAATCTAATCTAATCTTTCATTAGGGGGATGGATAAATTTGAAACCTCTATGACTGTTGAAATTTTGAAACCTCTATAGATATTAGGGAATTTAATCAGCCTTCTATCATTTCAGGGTTACACCAAACCAAGAGAATATATCGTGACGGAGTGGCCATTGAAACACACACCTGGCGATTTCTGGTCATTAGTTTATGATTATGAGTGCTCGGCTGTAGTTGTTCTTTGTGTTCCTCCAAAAGGCTCGGTGAGTATAACTAATGATTTCTTCACCAAAACCAAGTTCATAATATAATATTACCGGTACCGGCAATCATGTAACTTTATAATCATTTCCATAGATGTCTGAATGAGAATAAATGTTCATGATATATTATGGTTAACACTAAGAAAATTTAAGGTCGTCTAGTGTTTACTAGGTTCCACAGTAAACGCTTGAGTCGAGCCTCTACTAGGAAGGTTTTTATTCATTCCAAATCTAGTTAACACTCATAAAAATTTTAGAGAAGTCTTAACTTGTTTTCATCCACAAGGCCCATTAACAACGAATAATTTTTTGTCAGCTTCAATAAATTAAGCTAACTTTCAAATGTGTCAACCACTCTAGTTTGGAGCAATAATTTTATTAAAGTATTTGATATAATCGTATACCAATTCACTCTGTTATTAGGGCTACTAATGTAGGGCTGTAATAAATCAATCATTGATCAAAGTACCCTTGGAAAAAAGTTTATTCTTCCCACAACTATTTACAGTTCAGTTTTATTACAGTTATACTTCTATTAATTTAACGTTTTTTAGTTTGTTCAATTTCACTTGAGAACGTCTTGAAAGTACGAGATTAGTAAGGAAAAAATGAAATTATTTTAAAGGAAACTTCGATTAAGTTAATTATTGATTTATCGTATACCTGTGTTTCAAAACTATGGTAGTCAAATGAGCTCCAAATATTTTGAAGCTAGAAAATAAAACTAAAATAATTGAAAAATAACTAGATACTTCAATTAATAGTATAGTACCTAACTTATTGTATGCTTGCTGCTTGAATTGGCTTCAAAAACTGAATAATAATCATTTTGAATTTCAGCAACAATATCCTTCGTTCTGGCCTGAAGGAAGGCATTCTAAAAAGTACGGTCCAGTCTTCACAATAGACCATATATCGCATAATCATTATACCAATATCAAGACTTGGGTATTTAGGATGAATAAGAAGGTACAAATATTTTCTACAAGTTCAATAGAGCATGGCTTTCAATTATGAGATGATTGATAATAGTGTGTCGTTAAGGTTTCTATCACAATATATAATTTAACTATCACTGAATGGTCTATTTGTAAGTAGGCTCAATTTGCATGGAAAACCTTAGCTTTTATACTGTATATAAGCCAAATGTTATTATTGTTTGTTGAAATTCTATTAACAAATTTCTATGCGATAATTATATAAGCTACCCCGGTAAAAGGATGTGTTTATAAGATTTTAGAAATGAGAATTCCCAAATTAATATAGCAAATGAACTTTAAAAGTAGTTCATTATTAAATTTATTTTTTAGCTTATTATTAAATTTAGCTCATTATTATGACAATTCATTGAAATAATTTCCTAAACTTTCAAAGTTTCATTTGATATAACTACAGCATTCATATACCATCTATAAAAAGATCAGATATTGGATACTCAATATTTTTTTCTTTATAAATATGTTGTCACAAACCTGGAGCAGGCAAGCCGGTGAAATACTGAAATTGAGAGCAGTAAAGCTCATGCCACCTTGCGGAAGGAATTGTAACTAGAGCCTTGTCAAATCAAATATGTTTGCACTATCTAACGGCAGAAAATGAATCTAGGTTCTAACAAGAATAGCATACCGTAATGATTTATACAAAAGCAGTAGTTTTAGAGAACGGCTTCATCTATAAAATTTGTAGTGGATGAAACTTATGAAATTTATGTGTAGGCCTATATATATATGCCTCTTTTATGCATGCTGAATCACTTTTAATTTTTATAACTTACATATTGACTGATATTGTATTATTTGTATTTTGTTTCTTATTGAATGATTGTTTGTGCCATGACTCTTGTCTGATTTTGTTTCCATTTGCATGGCTTTGATAATAACACTACCTATTGTAGAACTTGATGCATAGCACCAAACCGAACATAATATTGGATGGCCAAGAGAATAGAAGGGTAAGAGATCCATCAATTTATTATAAGTTATTATTATTTATTATAAATTATTTATAAGGCCCTTTATGAATATAACTCTATAAGAATTAACAGTATGCTACACTATTTCTTGCTAGTCATCAATCGAATTAGATATTGAAGAAATTTTTGAATCATTGAATAAATTTTATTCACCACAAGATTTTACTAGATTAGTGTGGTTGAGAATTCAAATAGGCATTATTGAATTTATTGAATTCCTATTAAACTAAATCTCAAACAACAAATCAGCTTTCTTTAATAAAGTATCATTACTGTAGGCGTACTATATACAGGGTGTTTCAGGAGGAATGTGCAATACTTCTCAGGCTGATTTCTTACACCAAGTAGACATAAAAGTTCCATGGGACCAACCCCCAAAAACGCTTTGTTACCAAGATAACAATAGCGAAAAATTGAGATTTTTCAAAATATATATCAATTTTTCTAATTTTTTAGAGGCTTTAGTAAGGTTCTAAAAATAATCAATTCCTATATGTAAAATTAGCTGAGGAATCCAATGAAACCGGTTCCAAGTTTGTAACTTTAAAGCTTATTGAGATAATTGGAAGAATATGCTAGAAAACGTCATTTTCAAACAATAAGGGTTATAACTGGATAATGAATAATAAAATTGTATTTTTTATTAATGGAAGGCGAAGAGAGTCGGATTCTAAAGAAAAAGTTAACTGGCGGCGATTGTGTAAATCTTACCCAAATCTCAGAAATAGCAATCAAAAATTGCAAAATCGCTACTAAACACAAATTCATCACTTGTGCTACGTTTTGTCAATTTTGCAATTTTTGATCGGCATTTCTGAGATTTGGGTAAGATTCACACAATCGCCGCCATTTAAATTTTTCTTTAGAATCCGACTCTCTTCAACTTCCATTGATATAAAATGAAATTTTATGATTCCTTATTCAGTTAGAACCCTTATTTTTGAAAAATGGCGTTCTCTAGCATATTTTTCCAATTATCTCAATACGGTAACCGTTATACTTTATACTTATAACCGTTTATAACTTTATGAAGTTACAAACTTGGAACTGGTTTCATTGAATTCCTCAGCTAATCTTACATGGGAATGGATTATTTTAGAACCTCACTAAAAGATTAGAAAAAATAATATATTTGAAAAATCTCAATTTTCCGCCATTGTTATCTCGGTAACAAATCGTTTTTGGGGGTTGGTCCCACGGAACTTTTTTGTCTACTTGGTGTAAGGAATCAGCCTGAGAAGTATTGCACATTCCTCCTGAAACACCCTGTATATTATATCATATTGTTTTAGTGCATTTCATTTTAAAAAAATGCACTATTGGTCTTGACCGGATAATCGCAAATATATGATGCGATATATTTTTTACACGTCTCCGAGCCCCCAGAACACGAATCTGATGTCCGTTCAAATTTATATATCTCTCTATATACATATTTATATATGTACAGATTCTTGTTAACACGATAACTCCCGAAGGGCTTGTCGGAGAGCGAAAACATTTTACACAAAAATCATTAGTGTTAATATCTCGGTCAAGTTCGTTAACAAGCCAAATTGGTCTAAGGGTAGGGGGTGAAATTAGGGGATGAAAATTTTGAAAAAACACTACAAATCGACCAATAACTTGATCGTTTTGAAAATTGGTGTGTATAATACCCTTATTATGCCGTACAATTTGAGCCATCAATGAAAAAAATCCAATCAAAAATGGCGGAGAAAATGGCGAATAATATGCCAAAAATTGTGTTTTTCATGGGTTTTTCGAAAACGGTATTAATTCATACCCTGAAAAGATCATTATAATTCATATGATTTGAGCCATCATAGAATTGCATTTGAAATGCACTCTTTCCGACCGCCAGCTGCCGGAGCAAATTTTTTATAATAATATTTCCATTTAGAAATGTGTATTAATTCGAAATAAGAATTACTTTAAAATATTTATTAAAAAATATACTAGATATACTATACTCGTATAAATGATTTTCACTGAAATCATTCGTAGATATCTAGGTAAAATATATTATAAAATGAATATGTCTGTTTTTCTCAAAACGGTTCATCACAACTCAAATAAATGATGACACCAGAAAAATCATAAAGAAGTAAAAACCCTATCAAAAGTAATAAGTGCAAAGTATAAGTGTAGTGTACGCACTTGAGTGGCAGTAGCCTATACACTATACATAGGCCTACTGCTGCTCCAGCCATGGGTCGATTCAAATTTTACCAGCACTGTCCTTCTCAACTCTATTATAAGGTATTGATACGAACAGGTAGGTAACAAATAACTTACTTGTGCATATCAAGACGAATCATTCAAAAAATATTATAATCTTCAATGTTCCATTTATCATTAGTTAGTATATTCTTGATGCTGTATACAACAATCGATTTTTTTTATTATTTTCACTTCTCATTGACACCTCTTCTGTGGAAAAGTTTCGATAATGAATTAAATTTGTGAAAGGAAAATACGAATTTACATCAAGGAGGACTACAGATCAGAATTTGAATACAATCCAAAAATTCCAATAACATTTATAATTGATTAAGAAGAAATTGAATTGGACAAACTTAAAATCATTCGTTGAATTTGAGGACAATTCCATTTAGAAATTGTATTTATCTTTAAAAGGCTGCTCCAGCCATGAGTTCGGTTCCAATTCCACCAGATTTCTCATAAATCTTACCTCCTTTCACATCGTATTATTAGATATTCAAACGCATAAAAAACTTAGGTACTTTTGCTTATCAATATCTTCATTTTATTCAAAATATGAATTCTGAATGGAAAACAGTACCTTATTCAAGTTCGCATGATAAGCACAATTTATTATATGATTGGAAGTAGTTAATAAGTGTAGTACCATAGCTACCTTTATTAGACTAGTAGCTTGTAACGGAGCTATACCTTCCATTAAATGGAGTTACTCATGGAACTTATTTTGGAGACAAGAGACAAAGTGGCTTTTGTTAAATCCTTTTCATTGTATGAACGAGTTCCTTGGAAATGCAGATTTTCTTCAATTACCCATTTGATGTATGTATACATTTATAGGCTACCACTTTATTAAAAAAAACCCTACCCTCTATTTTATTTCTACTATCAGATCAATAATATTGTAGCTCAATTGGACTCACTGTACTCATTTTTTTTTGTACTCTATTATCAGAATTTCATGATACATTGTTTTCTTTATGATTTCTATCTTTATTAACTTCTTGACGTTGTTCAATGGATTGATGGCAACCAAATTATATTTATTTATTCAGGTATTATAGGGTAGTACCCAGTCAAAACCCCTAAATTGATATAGTAATCGCTCGTTTCGCAGATAGTGTCACTGACGGAGCTGATGGCCGGCGTGAAGGCGCCACCGAGGAACGTGCAGCTATTCCAGCTGACATGCTGGCCGATGGGACACCGCGTGCCCACCTCCACCAACTCACTCGTCGAACTGATGAACATGGTGGAGCGGTGGCGACAGCGTACCGACTACGGCCCGGTGGTGGTCGTGTCTTTCGATGGACGGGGCCGGTGCGGCGTCTACTGCGCCGCCAACGCATGCATCGAACAGGTCATTCAGCACGGCGAGGTCGACATTTTCCAGGCGGTCAAAACGGTGCGTCGCCACCGGCCTCAGCTCATCGAGAATATGGTTAGTATTTTCAAATGAAACAATCATTATTTTCAATTTGATTTTATTCACTCAGACCCACTTACCACAAATTACGCTCAACTTGAGTTAAGTACTTTAAAATTGAGCTTGAGCCTATAGACTGTATGGGTTGGTTGAAATGAGGTTGCGCCGCTTAATCCTCATTTGAATATATTGAGAAAGCCCATCAGCTATTACTTTATTCATATATCTGTATTAAAACGTGTTGACGAAAGCGAGTCTCAATTAATTTCAATCATTCAAGAATGGAATTAACAAACTTCATTCAGGGCTAATTCAATCTCTCAAGTGTTAAAACTCTATATACCTTGCTTAGGTAGGGTTTCAGCATTGAGAATAAGAGTCAAAATTTTCCCTAAAAATATTGAAAACAGGAAACAAAAACTTCAACACTTCAAATTATTGAATTTGCTTCAAACACTAGGCGAACAGAGTGCAATTATTTTCTGTCTCATATTGAACAGGATAGGATTTGAATGGATGTAAAGTGTAAAAACAGCGTTGTTAAGTGTTATATTTGTTCGCAGACCGAGTACAAGTACTGCTACGACCTGGTGCTTCACTACGTGCTACACTATTTGAACAAAGACATGAAGGAGAAGAAGTGAGAGTGTGAGATAGAAAGTCAGTGGTTCTACTTGTTTGGTCGGGGAGCGGCGCTGCCCGTCACACCCGACGACCAGATGTTGGCAGGCCTGACGCCCAGTCCTGGCGAAGATAGCGACCAGTCGACCAGTGCGGCAATCGGGCAAATGGGAGGGCCCACCTACTCAGGCCGTATTGTGCCACCCCCCAAGTCCCACCACTACATTCCCAGCTGCAGCAGTCCTCTTCCGCCCGTGTCCGAACGCAGTGTCTGCCACACCGAGACCGTCTATGTTTCATGTCATGGCAATGATGAACAACCTAACCAGCAGAGTCCGACAAGCTCCGCTTCCACACTCCAATCAATCTCCTTCTCAACAGAAGAAGCCTCCACCGTCGAACAATCAGAAGACGAAAGTGATTTTACGATGTCAGCAAACTTTATGACTCCAAAACCCAGTTTTCGTTGTAAATACCGCGAGCCATCCACTAATAAAAACGGTAATCAATCAGAAGACGAAAGTGAAGCTACAATGTCAGCGGATTTTATCACTCCAACCCCCAGTTTTCGTTGTAAATCACGTCAATCATCCACCATTAAAAACAATGAACAATTAGAGGACGAGAGCGAAGAAGAGTTCATAACACCAACTCCCAGTTTTCGGAGAAAATCACGTTCATTGTCAGCCACTAGAAATAATGAAAGTACAGATAGGGAAAGTGTACCGGTAGCTCCGTTATCTACAGATTTTCTTTCTCCAACAACCAGTTTCCGGCGGAGTAGACTACGTTTTTCATCAAAAATAAAAAATAAGGAGTGCTCAGAAGATGAAAGTGAAGCAACATCAGCAGAATTTCTCACTCCAAATCCCAGTTTCCGGAGAAAATCACGTTCATTGTCAAATACTAAAAAGAATGAACACACAGAGGAGGAAAGTTCAGCTACTTTGTCAGCAGATTATCTTTCTCAAACTCCTAGCTTTCGGAGTAAACTTCGTTTCTCGTCGAAAATAGAAACAAATGAATGCTCAGACGATGAAAGTGAAGCTACAGTAGGAGAATTTCTCACTCCAAACCCCAGTTTCCGGAGTAAAGTACGTTCGTCAACCATTAAAACAAACGAAGGTTTAGAGGAGGAAATAAGCGAAGTCAAATCAGCCGATTTCTTCACTCCAACTCCCAGCTTTCGGAGTAAGCTTCGTTTGTCTATAGAGCCAATCACTGTTCAACCCACAGTTGTTGTACGCTCTACTAATTCAGATACTTGTGCTTGTGTAGGAGATATTATTCTGGAAGCGTCTGGTGGTGAAGGGGACAGGGAAATGCAGATCTTGGAAAATTCAGTGCCTCTAAATGAAGATGAATGCCACCAGCCCGAATGTGCTGGCCACTCACATCGCGTCAATGGCAACAGCTCAACTGCACCAGTCGACCACAACGATGAACAGTCGACTGCAAGTGAAATATTTTGCTGTGATCTTTTTAAAATTGAAATCACGAATGAACCGCACAATCACGATAATTTAGATGTAGCGAGACCGTCCGCTGAGCCTATCAAGTCTGAACCATCAACCGATCAAGCTGCTACTGATTTGTCACCACTCTCCAGTCAACCGAAGAGCGCTGGAAAACGCCAACACGCTTCGAAAACAAAGCTATCCCGTTGTTTTCCCTTCTAATGTTACCAGCAGAGCCAGATCGTTATTGTGGTTCATAATTTTGGATGAAGCTGGACACTAACAAGAGCTAGGATTAGATAGATAATATAATAATCAATAAAAATGGATTCGTCGCAACAAATTGAACCTTCGAGATACTTCATTCTTAAATTAGAAAGTTTAATAGCTCGATTACTGGCTATATAAATCTGTGCCAAACTAAATTTAGAAGTATATTTTGTATAGAAAACAATTGAAATATAATTTTATAATGTAGATAGATAAATGTTGTTTTCTAATGTCACATATGTATAATAAAATGATGACTTTTTTATTTTTTATACATTAATAGTAAGGTTCGAATCAATTTTAGTGGATTAGGCAATTTTGAGTATGGTTGACTTAATGAAGTGTAATAAAACTTGATAAGTTAAGCTATTTGGTTTCAATCTGATAAATTCTAATAATTGTGCAATTCTTACAGCTATTGCATAAAATAACAAGGGTTTAAAACATAATTAGACAGCACTACAATTGATCAATAATGCTAATACTATAGAAAACTGTTTTCAAATTCAATAGTTATAAATAATAGTAGAGAACTCTAATGAATTTGTGTTTTAGTAGCATACAAATATATTATTATATTAATTTTTTCTTTAGGGTGATGCCCACATGGTCTTTAATAATCTTCGGATGAATACTTTCATACAGTGTATGGTTCCTTTATTTTTTGAAATTTGATCAACTCTTCATATTAGAACGCTTTGAGTAGAGAAGTGCTAAAAAATGTTCAACGAGCTGTTATTGACTTAGTTATGCCGTGTTTATACGATGCCAATTGTCATAAGACAACTGATGCCGGGCTCCAACATGCTGATGTTGTCAATAATATATATTATATAATATATATATATTATATATATATATATATATATATATATATATATATATATATATATATATATATATATTTCATATATAGTCAATCCTCGATGATGGTTTTAAAATAAAAAAATCAATAGATACTTTACATCAGCTGTATGTTTCAGGAGACAATTGTAAGAAGACAAGCCAATTGGCATCGTATAAACCCGGCATAAGGATGAAAGTGCAGGTTTGATCTTGGATGAGAGTTTTTAAACCATTGAAAAATTATTCAAAAATACAAAATTACAAGATGGTGCTTAGTAATTGTCATTTTTCAAAGCTACCACTCAAAAAATATTCTTGTTCGGTTTCGTTATTAAAATATTTTAGTTTTTCAATGGGCTTGTGAAATTCATCATTTTCTCCAATATCTACAAAAAGTATAAAGTTATCTTCTTTCAATATTATTAGGAGCTCTCTGTAATATTACAGCCACTGCTCTCTGTATAAACAGTAAATTAATTACAAATAGGGAAAAAATCTTACTCACTGGAGAACACCATAATGTACAGAGGTTTTTCATGTAAGCCTATTATAAATTTGCAGAGTATTTTAATCACTAAAGAACTAAATAAATTACGTAAGTCTAAGGGATTTTCCATGGCATGATAGTATTTAAATTTTTCTTACGTATTATAGCTGGTCTTTAATACAAATTATCGAAATATTATTTTCATTCTGGCATAATATATTCATGACTGTATTCAAAATGATAATATTAGTGAATAATATGATTGAAATATGCATTTATTATATTAAAGAGCCTGACGGTGAAAACATACAAAATTGCTCAACTGTTGGGTTGAAGATTCATTTTATAGGATATGGCTCATAAGAAATGATTTTAGAACTGAATTAATTTATTAAAAAAAGCATAATTGAACAGCAATGCTGAATGCGTTCACTTGAACAAGAAATCTGTTAATATATTACCAATGGTTCTTTCAAATGTAACAACTCACAAGATATAATCAATAGATAGTTAACATTATTTAATGATAAAAGTATACTACCTACCTACTTGTAAAGTTCAGTGATATATATACAATATCAAAAGCCGTATTTCCGATCATAAAAGTGAACAGTTATGAATTTAATAAAATTATACATTTTAAAAATACCTATAACAATAATGTCACATTCTAGAAATGAATTTCATGTATTAATTAGTAACTTACATTATATAAATAGAATAACTCCTTATAAATCGTTTGAACCTGATTCTAAATAAAACTTTGTAAAAAAATGTGTATGTTATGAGAAGTTATGGTTGATAAAATGATCAGATTTGATGCAATTGAAATTTAATTGCTGGAGATTGTAGATTATAGAAGAAAATAATTACCCAACTGTGTACTTCTTCCCATACATATTGTAATTATTGGATTGAAAAATTCTATTGATTGTTGTGATGTTGGAATGTTATCTTTTAATGATGGTGTTTTCTTGATAAATATTATGTAAATGTTGTTCACGTTCAGTAGCCTACTAGATAATATTTATTGTAAATTTCCGTCAAATTAATGACAACGTCGTGAATCAATCAATTTGGAACATTGATAATGTTTGGTGTCGAGAATCCTAACTGAATAATTTATTCATTACATGCTATTACGCTTGAGAGGATCAAGTTCCAAGAGTAAACTGTTCAAGATTGATTATACTTCTACTATTGCAAATGTGATTCGATTAGAGCTAGATCAGAATAATTACTTGACAAAGGGATCAATCTCATAACGTTTGACCAAATTTTCCAATTAGAAACAATGTGAGTTCATACAATTGTAGCACTGAACCAGTTTTTAGAAAGTACCGTATTCTAGCTTTTCAATCAATAGACTATATTTTGATCTGGAAAAATTTCGTAGTAAAAAAATTTGAACTCAAATAAATCCAATCTGACATAGTAGTATGAATCATTACTATGTATGTACCGGATATCTATGTTGAAAAAAGTTATATTGAACTATATATGTTTCGAAAATAGAGTTGATAGATGATATTGGTTTAAAAATTATACTTTGTAAAATTATATATGGAGTTCAATAATGAGGTAGTGATCAAATACTATAATATACTTTTTTAAAGTCTTGTCACATTTGAAGATGGAAAGAAAATAATTCCTGATACACTATTTTTATCAATCGTCTTGAAAAATATAAAAATGATATAGTTGAAAAAATACTTACAAAAAGTATAGTTTGGAAAAATTTAGTCTTAGTAAAATACTCATCGTTTTTCAACTGAGATAGCTTAGATGTTTATTACTTGAAAGATTCAGAAGTGCCGGCGATTGGGGTGGTGAAGTATTTTTCCTTCTTCAATTTCATAGCTCATAAACTCAATTTTTGAACAAACTGTCGAATAAAATTTATGAATTCACAATAGCTGTGCAAAACTACTAGTTCGATTTAACAAGTGAACAGTATTGGTTATAAACAATTTCTCTCTTCACCATGAGTTATGATTTCTGGAAAAATAATATTAAATTTGAACTGAATGTAGAAACGTATTGGGGCCAGAAGTAGACCAGTTGCTTGCTTTTGCTAGTCAGATAATCGGGACTTATTTGAATTAAATAAGTGTTTGATTTTGAGATGAGAAAATATACTTACGGATTTATGAGAATCCCACTCAAAGTATCAGAATGCCTTATTAGGATGTATACATTGAAATTTCCTTTCTAAAACATACGTGAAGTCATGGCTAAGTAATAGGCTATTTGGAGTGTCATACACTGATACACAATTGATAGTTATTATTGTTAGTGGACGAAAAGAGATACATTACGTAGCGGATGCGGAGAATATTATTGAGCACATCCAGAAGAAATTAATCTTATCCCCAAATTTCAAATAATTTGATTACTTTGTGCAAGGGTTCAAGATTTCTTATACAATTCTTTCTTATTGTTGATATTTATTCTTGAATACAAGTGGAATACAAATGAATAAGATAAGTAATCTCATCAAATCAATCATTCAAACATATTCAATTTGAAAAAAACATCAAAGGATAAAATAATACTACAAAAAAGAGGTTATTTGGTAAGGTTTCCATAAAATTATAAATTATCAATGCAATCCGCTACTAGAATTTAAGTGATTCACGATATTAAGACAATTGCGAATGAAGAGAATGAGGTTTATTTGTCTGAAAATAAACATCGGCGATCAAACTTTTCTAGATGCTCTCATTCCTATGAAAATAGTCAAATTGTTGTGTATTTGTAAATGTCTGTACCCTTTGTTTCAATTGATTGTATATTAAATAATTGTTAAGTATCTATTTAATAGAATGTTAAGTTGTTATTGAATACCTTTTTTACTATGTGAGTACGATTTACATGGAAGTTTTATTAAAAGAATAATCGAATAAAAAGGATATTGCATTTTTAATTCTATATGATGATTGGATTTCCTCTCAAATAAAAATGAATAGGATATCTGAGGTGATATCAATGATTGAATGAAGATAATAATAAATTAATGGTCACTTTCTAAAACATTTGTTTTCATCTAAACTTATGTTCTAATTAATAGAGTGATATTATACTGTACACTAGTACACTTTACAAAATAATTGATTCAAAGTTATTCTATAAATTGGTGTCCAAAGCCAACACCTATTTAGTAGGTGTTGCCAAAGCACTTACATAATGAAAGTAGGTGAGCATTTTCTATAACGTCATACCAATAAATTGAATGCAAACCAAAATTTAACTATTTATTTGATTGAAATAAGCTTGATATTTTGGAATTACCTCTACGATCTGTGATGTTTGTATTACACCAATGACTTCAATTTCAATGTGGGAAATCCAACTCATTTTAAAATTACCGCTGATTATTATCCTATTATATTAAGCGAGTAATTACTGTATGTATCTATGTATGTATGTATGTATGTATGTATGTATGTATGTTTGTATGTGGAACCACGGATCTAGAAAACTGCTCTAACGATTTTCTTGAAATTTGAAATGTAATATAACCGTGATGAAAAAATGAGATTGCACCAGGTCTCATGTCTGGGAAAACTCTGTGGCAGGATTAATAAAAGAATAAAATATTCCTTATTCAGGCATAATCCCAAGTACTGCGTATAATGGCTGTTATCGTTAGCTGACCAACGCTATCCAGCTGGAGTGAATGGAGTTACATTCAAGTCTATAACATATGTTCATGACTGTCAAAAAATTGTGAGAGGTGATCATATCAATTTTGAATTCATTTTTTACAAGGAGGTTCCTTGATTTTTTACAATAACATATTTATGTAATTCAACAGTTCGGCCGCAGCTTCAGAGCGAAGCTCGGTACCAGATATTAACTATTATCAACCAGACTTTCTCGCGAAAAGATTCTTTCGAATATTACGCCTAGCTGGATCGTGTTAGTTATATTCTAGAAAATTACTTTGAAATAATTCCATCATATGGATATTGATGAATGAACGAAATTTCTTAATAATATCGTTTATTCAATAAAATATCATCATGATTATAAAATATATTTACATTCGATTCAACAATTAGAGAGCGAAATATAAAAATATAAGACAACATTCATAGAAGAATACTTCAAAAATTGATTCTGACTCATTATTTGGACCAAAAAAAGTTATGATCCATCAACAACGTTACATTCTCAACAACAATAAAATTCACGAATAAATTATTAATAACGTAGCATACTTTCAATCTGGTTACAAAAATGGTAACAATCAGTTCTTTCCAGGTAGCTTGAGACGACAACGGTTTCTTGCTCCTGAAAAAATTAGGAGTTGAGAGTACAAATGGAAATGAAAAATAATTTTATTTAAAATTTGCAATTCAAGTTCGTATGAACGAGTTATGAGTTGAAAGAGTTACTTTCAAGTTTAAGAATGATCTTTTCACGATAAAAACTGTAATACCTACTGTAATCATAGATATCACTGAAAAGTGGAAATTAATACAAAATGTTAATTATTGAAGTATCTTTGACCTAATCGAGTAAGAAATTTTTGGGTTTAATGAACTTAAATTTCAAAGGATTACAGGTATACCATTTGTAATATGAATCATATTATTCGAACATCTCATCTAATGAATTTTTGAATGAAATACTGGGTGATGTAGGCCTATCGTATGCTGATTTTTGATGCCATGAGCAGCGAAAGGATTTGTTTCGACGGTGTGACAATCGAACAATAATAATCAATTAAATTATTGATAATAAGTGTTAATGAACGATTAATATCTGAATTACTTTTAATTAATAAGCACTTACCATTCTGAACAATGTAAACTAGAAGACTTCTTTTCTAAAACTGAAGCCATAGTGATCGCACTTGAGCCTTAGTATTCTGGCAAGTTGAGGCGGTCCACAGTAGAATACTGTTACTTTTCCTTTCTTTTGATCGCGCAGTTGTTTGAAGACTTTGTCCCAATTGGGCCGACCCGCATTGGTTCGTGTTTTCAATCCTGTTATCAGGTCTCGTTTTTCCTATGAAAAATAATAGTAAAATAATTATAAAAATATAATAAATAATATATTTTCCTATAAATATATAATAGGTTGCTCATTCAACAAAGAGTGGAAATGGTTGATTACTTTAACATACTGATCAAGAACGAAGATAACATCTCATTTATATTATTTATAAAGCTAAACTCTCAAGTATGACTATTGCGACTAGACTGTGCACTTGCAAGCCTTTCGTATTTCTGGTTAAAATAAAAAATGAATGTGAAACTGTTCAAGTGGTTGAGTTAATGAATGAGTGTTCAACTGTTTTACTTTGGAGGAATATTGAAATAACTTTTTCAAATGAGTGCCGTATTTTCAAATAAAATTTGATCTCTGAAACAACTCAAAACCTAGTTTAGATGTCATCTAACATTCACGTACAGTTGAATGCCAGTTTGCGATTTGAATGCCAGTTTGCGATTTGAATGCCTGCCATTTATGTTACTAATTGATATTAGTACATGGAATTATTCAGTTCAAATACTGTACGAAGCTGGAATTATAAAATACAATACACATTTTGTTGGAAGGGTTTTATGACGAAACGTAATTTGATAATACTATACAATAAGAGAAATGAATATATGGTAACAAACGATCTTTGATAACCATATGTTACATATTTGCAAGGTTATTAGATGTGCAAAGTGATGTGGGATGTCTGATTTCTTACTACATGATACGTACCTCTGGTATCCAGCTAGTTATCAATAAGGCTCTATAGAGATGTTTTAATAGAACCCTAGTTATAAACAGATAATAATTATGCCATCGATAAAGATTATTATCACAATGACGTCAGCTGTAGCACATCTTCCTCTTCAACGACTTGTAAGTGCAAATAGCATTAGCAAACATTTTACAAATAACCTTGACACGTTTGTAAACGATGAAATATTCTATAAAATAAACTAATCCAAAAGATGTTGTTCAATATCAAACGAAACATGACCGATTTGCTACAAATTCCATCAAATCGCTCCCCTTGAATTAAGCCCTGCATAAGATTGAATCTTGTTCAAGATTTATGCATTCAATGTACAGTTCTGCGCTTGTTCGGTCGAAGGGCTGAGAAGGTGACGGCTGTTCCATTGAATACATGTAGTGATTCTTGTTGAGTAAGGGGTCCGTGCGCATCCACCTAACTAGCACAAAATGAGCATTCTATACATTCAATATAACTGCTGCCTTTTTGGCAAAAGCTTAATTCCTTGCACGACATTATACAGTATTTTGAAGATTTTCAGAGTTTAGTCAAATGCTGAACAAGATCCGAATCAATTATTTGATGGGATTCATTCACTTGGATGGATAGGCTCAACTTATTCATTGAATATAATCCTACTCAATTCAATTGAATGGATAATTTGTAAGAACTATATCTATACCTATCTGAAAAATAAATAAAAATCAAACACCCTTTTTTTTTATTTATTTATTTTTTTTTCAATTATTTTAAACAGCCCTAAGTTTTAAAGTTCTCTATACCTATCTATACATTCAGTATATCAGCAGCTTTTTTGGCAAAAGTTAAATTCCTTGCATGATATTATACAGAGTTTTTGGAATTTTAAGAGTTTAATCGAATGCAGAACAAGAACTGAAGTAATTATTGATGGGATTTGAAGCTCATTCACTTGAACGGATAGACTCAACTTACTACTCAATTCAACAGAATAGTTAATTTGTAGAAACGCCCCTAGATTAAGATTTTGCAAAGGGTTGAAAGTAATTAGAATGCAGTGGGACCTTTTCGTGTAACAGGTCGAGAGCTAGCTGCAGTCCGACAGCTTTCATGTCTGTCTTCTGCAGCGCGGATGTGATGTACATGTGCATCTCGAGGAAGCGCTCCATGGCGCCACCTAGCTCTGCTTGTTCGATTTCCAGCTGAGACAGCAGATTGACAAACCACTCGAAAGATCGTTGATCTCGGTTGATCCAGAAAAAGTCCACCTGAAAATCAATCACAATAAACTTTAGTAAGAATATTTAATTTCAATATAACAGGAAACATCATAATTATGATTTTAGAAAGCCTGAACCTATTTATTTATGAAATGTTCAAAATACATGAAATTAATTCATTATTGCAATTACTGAGTCTAAGAATGAATTAAAAAGAAAATTATTATTATGTATAATATAATAATAATAATTATTATTTTTCTGAATCTGATTCTGGATAATGATATTTTAGTTATTTATTATCAATTATCACCACAGATAAAACTATATTAGAGGATATTTATAGTGAAATAGTGCTTGGGAGCAGAGCATGAGGCGTTTAAATACATAGGTTGATATTAAAATAAATAGGTTAATATTTATTAAAATGAAGTCCTGCTTGAAAAGATAATTGTTAGTTCAAGTTTCCTCAGAAAATTGGTAAATATCTGAAGGAAGAGAACTTCTACTACAATGAGATCTATTTTATGTTCTCTTAATGATGAGATACTATAACTGATTTAATATCAAACACATCAAACAGATGACTTGAAATAATTCACAGCACGGAAAATTGATCAATAAATTTAAAAGAACTCTATTCGAATGGATCAAGAATATCCTTTTGCTACTACATTTTACATCAGTAGACCAACCAGACCGTGAATGATTGAAAATAATATCATCTGATAATTATTTCACCTTATCCATTTTTTACAACTCCACCATGATCTGATTCAAAGTGCTTTAGAATCAAGACTTGATCGATCCTAAAGAAGGATGATAGATCAATTAGAAACAGGTTTAGTTATTATTATGCCCAACGTTACACGTTGCCATAATTCTGCTATATAGTCCAGGCAACGAAGACTTTTGAGAGGAAAAAATTAATGTAGAGACCAAAATTGGTAGAGTTGTAGGGGAAGGATCCAAGAACATACTAAAAGTCCTGGCCGGTGGGGGGAGCTAACGGTGTGGGGGGTCTAAAAGACCCATTTTTAGGCTTTTTGCTTATAATTCGAAAACTATGGCCTGTAGCGAAAATATTGTTATTACAAAATTTAATTACATAAAATTCTCTACAAAAAAGGTATTTGCATTTTTTCGCTAGGATTAATATTAGTGGAGATATTTGAGGGAGAAAAAAGGGAAAAAATATTGTTTATTCAAAATTACGTGTTTACTGGTACAAATTCTGCTTATTCTACGACAATAGTCAAGTCAAATGAAGCAAAAAAAAAAAAAACAAACAAACTCTCGGCGAAATTCATTTCTCTTTCATTTGAGACCAATTCTAGACTGTCATTAGCAATGTTCATCCGACCAAATGTATCGTAGGATTCATGGGGGTGGGTCAAAAGCATCCCCTATATTTTAAATTATATATATTTATTCATAACTTTTGAACGGTACGTCGGATTTTATCGTGTGATAGCTCATCGTTTTCAACTCCTTGTGGCGGTATAAATTCATATATTATATGTCAAATTTGATGAAGATTTCCAAATTTTACGTTATAATGGTACTGTGTGAATTAATACCTCCTCGTTGAAGACACGCCATTTTTCCATTCAAGTGACTTCCAATCGGGAACCTGTGGGCGCAAAAATTTGAAACTAATGATGAAATGTAGAGGAAATTTCCCTCTTTTAGATGGTTGGTATCAAATAATTCCGGGACCATCTGAAAGAGGAAAATTTCCTCAACATTTCATTATAAGTTTCAAATTTTTGCGCCCACAGGTTCCCGATTGGAAGTCACTTGAATGGAAAAATGGTGTGTTTTCAACGAGGAGGTATTAATACACACAGTACGATTATAACCTAAAATTTGAAAATCTTCATCAAATTTGACATATAATATATGGATTTATCTCGCCAAAAGGAGTTGAAAACGATGAGCTATCACACGATAAAATCCGACGTACCGTTCAAAAGTTATGAATAAATATATATAATTTAAAATATATCTCCACTAATATCTAGGACTTTTAGTATGTTGTTCAGGGACCCTTCCCCCACAACTCTACCAATTTTGGCTTCTACATGAATTTTTTCCCCTATTTGCCTGGACTAATATGCTACCATGACACTCCCAACAACCGTTCTAGGCCGATCCCAAAGCAGTTTAAAAACAGAGTATAATTCTGAAATATCATGTGATAATTCCAACTTGACATTTATTGATCGGACGTAAGTGAGGTCTAGATTCAAGACGACGATTTTGCATTTCTCTCTATGTTTGTATGTATGTTTGTTCCGCATTTACGACAAAACGCGGCAATAGATTCTGCTGAAATTTACAGGAATGTTCCTCTTGAAATTGCGCGTCGATGTATATGTAAGGTTTCATGAAATATTGCATTTTAAGGATAATATGAAAGGAAAAGGAATTACCTCTATGCTAAAATATTACTATACATTTATACTTCTGAACATAGGAAAATTCACACTATAGAATTATTCATGATGAACCAGCTGTCGAGTTTATTATTAATTGCATTAAATGACGCATGCAATTAATGAAACTTGAAAATCAACATAACTAAGTATTCCCTTCATGAATAATGCCCCATCCATGGGTGACTTCGTGAGGTCTACTGTTCACAGAACTACTAGTATAAAGATGATAAAAATTATTGCACTTTCTTAATAATATAATAAGCATAAATTTAAAAAAAAATCATTTTTGCCTATTATCAGGATGTTCAAAATTTTTAAAAAGCTTTGTTCTAATTGAAAACAGTTAAAAAAATAAGGTTATAAATTTGATGCCTTAGTTGTAGCCAAAAAGTTCAACGGTTTCGTATGTCTCTTATTTCACTTAAGTAGCTACTCATCATCGTTAATGGGAATTGAATAAGCATTATTACAGCTTCAATGTGAATTGTTGTGTACCTTTACAATTTCACATTAATTTTATTTGAGAGAATTCGCTTGTATATGTAACGGCAAGAAGTTAGGCGGTTTCGTCTGTCTCTTGTACGTGATGTAACCTACTAACAGCTAATGTAAAGCATCTATTGTCTCTTTTGATTTCTGAAACATCACCGCTAGGCCTAGCTAAATGACAACTGTGATTGTCAAAATCAGCTGTTGGAGCGCACAAGGAGCAGACGAAGCCGTCTAACTTTTAGCCGTCAGCTATACCTTTCTCAAATGCATGACTGAAGGAGGTATTTGACTGGCCCAGGTGTGTTTGCAGTTGGGACAGGTGTGCCTGGCCTTCCAGTAGCGGTGCATGATCGACTGCAGAATGGAGGCGAACGGAGTCACTCCGATCCCTGTCGCTATTAGCACGGCGTGTTGCGCTCTGAATATATGACTTGACGGAGCACCATACGGTCCATCTAGGTAAATCTGCAAAACAGTTGGAAATCGTTGTTCACTATGATAAGGTGAGAATCAATATGATTGGTTCTTGTGGTTATTCATAAATAAAATAAATTGTAGGGCCTAATTGACTATTTCCCTGAGAATAGAAAATGAATATGACTTGAGGCAACACCATAGGTCCCATTCTAGGTAACTTTACAAAACAATTACAAATTGAGATTCCAGGCGAAAATCTTCAGGTTACAGTTCCTCAATATGTGCAGTGAATATGTGTGGTTCTGGTTATCGTTAATAATATAATATTGGAATCAAGATTTTTCCCAAGAATTGAAAATACTACTTCATTGAAACGGACAAGGAAACACTTTTTGACGAGTAATTGTTTATTCAATGTGCTGCTCAGATTGGTTGAATGAAAAGGATCGCCATAAGATTAAAGCGGTAATATTGTGATACATTGGACGTAAGTTTATATTGGACACCTACTGTTATCATCAAACAGAACCTGAATATGAAGTTTTGTAACTAAAGTACATAGTTTTATAAGATGAACCGTGATATAGGAACAGGAGAGCTTGAACACATAATGAATGTTTTTTTGTGAATAACACATTCTCGAAATGAGTCAAAACAAAATCGTTGTAGAATAGCTAATCACAATCAGAAGCCATGTAATAATAATTAGGCTAATATCAAAATAATCAATTTTCAAATGCAAATAAACAAGTAAACTAATGGAAAATGGTTCAAGAACGCCGAAACATTTTAAGCAAAATAAAAATATTTTGTAAAAGGTACTTTGATTTTCATTAATTGAACATTTTGATAAATTCAGTAGCCCTAAGAAAAAGTAAGTATTGGGCTAATATGTATAAAATCTTGATTAGGTATAGTATAAAAAACCATATACTGCTAATTTTGCTTGTTTATAAAAATTTAATATTATAGGAAGCTATTTTGAGAATGTGAATACTTACTTCTAAGGGCTTCCCAACTGGGTAGTTGATTTGAGAGGGCTTGTTCGAGTGAGAACTGCTCCCTTGATTGCGCCCTTCTTCAACATCTCTCTCTGAGTTGGAAGTTCCTAACAAGCCACTTGCCTGGAAGAAAATAGTGTGATGAAAATAAGGAGTACAGTTTATTAAATCGTCTATATGCATATTTTTGTTACAAAAATTGAACTTATTCAAGGATGTATATTCTCAGGATGTTATATATCCTTTCCTTTCTTTACAATAGCGACTTGGTTTCCAAGTATTTTAAGCAAAGGATGAATGAGTGATGATGAATGATGATGAACTATAGTCCATTCACGATGGCTTGAGATGGGATAAACAAAAGCTCTGCATGTGTGTATATATATATATATATATATATGTGTGTGTGTGTGTGTGTGCGACTGGAGTGGCTTCGTTTGAGCCACGACATAAACAAGTCACAGCAATGCCGAAATCCCGAATTTTACTGTCGGGACTGTAACAAAAGCATTGACACAAAAACTTTTACTATAATTGTTTGTTCATTTTAGGTTCATGCAGTCGAGAGACAACCGAAACAAGCAATTTCCCAATGTGTATCTATGAAAAAGATTACTTAAAGATACTTATTCTAAATTGCCTACAACAAAATTCGGGATTTCGGCATTGCTGTGACTTGTTTATGTCATGGCTAAATCGAGCTACTCCAGTCGCGCACACACACATGCAGAGCATGTGTTTACCTCGTCTCAAGCCATCGTGAATGGACTATAGAGTAGTTTTTCATAGTTATTATGATAGTTGTTTTTTATGACCTTTTCGATTCCAGGCGAAAAGATAGAACCCATTTTTATGAGTGCTTGAGGGTTTAAAATCATGATTGAGACAACGTGATTGCACGATGAAAATATACAGTGGTTTCTTCACTTTGTTTCAAATAATCAGGCGATTCGGTGTAACTTAGTCAGTTGACTGGAGAATCACACTCAACACTCTACTATTTCCCATTTCATTTTCAGTGATTCCCATTCAATTTGACATTTTCTCACCGTATCATTCTTCACGTCACTACACACAGACAAGTAATTTACTTATGTCAGCATCATTTACAGCAAATAAAAAAATAAGTAATTAATTATTACGAATAAGTAATAAATAATTCCATTCCTACACAATTTTTAAATCTCTCTCAGTTCCAATCAAGTTGAAAAAATACAGTCAATGACAATGCTCACCTGTCTACTAAGAATGGATAGCGCAGACAGCTTGGCTTCACAATTTTCTAAACTAGGCGTTTTGAACGCAATAATTGTGGGCTTATTTCGCATATATCTAAAGCTTTGCGCCAATGACTTGTTCTGAGGACTCAAGTAAGCCAATCCGAGCGACTGCAGTCTAGCGCGACGCATTTGACACTCGTCGAAACTCTTCTCTGACTCTGAGCGCATGTATTCACGCAACCTGCAATTTCAATAATATTATTATTACAATGAATCATCAACTCAATCCATTGATCGGTGGAAAATATTGGTTTATATTCTTATTCATTCCAAATTTCCAGTTTCTGCCAGTTTGCATAAACTAGAAACTAATTTAATAAAATTACTCAATAATTTATGAATTGAACTAACTCAAATTTTTTAGATTGGAAAGTAATATATCAACCTATAATGAGGGTATTTACGATCTTTGTGTTAACAAAGTTGTTTAAACCAATTGAGTCTCAGTATTTGTTGAATCGGATCAGTTAAATTTTTGCTAATGTACTACTGTAGCACTGACTTGACAAATAACGCGATACCACAAGACAAAACTAGTCAACATAGATCGTAAATAGAAAACCTTCTAAATAGTTTGAAAAGAAAAATGAAACAGTCCACATTTGACTGCATTACTATTAAAAAAACATGAGATCTACATTATGAATTATTCATGATTTCTACAAACTACACCTATAATTTATTACCATTTTTCTTCCTTCAATTAAATTTTCAATCAAGCAATTGAAAACAGATAATCTTCCATTGCACACAAAATTCAATCACCGTACAATGTCGTTCTTCATTTAATGAAAATGAAAATTACGAAAGAAATCAGTTTTCAGCTGTCAAATCAAGTAACAGCAGGACGATTTAATTGAATTAAATTCCAATATGACAATAGAATAATTATTTTACTATACATGAAATTTCAAACTTTCATTTTCAACATAACTGAAACTTTTGTAATAGACAGTTATGTTGTACATACGCTAGAAGACGCTCTTTCTTTTTTACTCGATTATCCATGTCAGGCATAGAGAGTGATTTGGCCAAAGGAGTCTTGCTGGAAAGCAGAAGCATATGCAGATTCTTTGCTTGAGCACCTTTTCGAACACCACCAGGAAGGCTGGACACGTCTGAAAAAGAAGAAAGTAGTTTTTTTATGTAGAATAGAATATAATGTATTCGAATGCAATTATTGTACATGTAATAAAACGCTCCACTAATCAGTTAAAATCTAGTTCGATTTTCAGTCAGGACTTTCACTTTTATTAAATGGTTACTTTCATGAATGGAGCGCTCTGCAACTGGATATAATTATCCTATCAGCATCCTTAACGTTACTTCAAAAGAGTACATCGGCGCACCTAATTCTTGCAGCGAAGTATTAAACTCATAGTTCGAATTGGAACTGCAGCCACATATAGGAATAAAGTAAGATGATTTTTCGTTTCTCAAACACAACTCACTTCATTGTTGAATATCATTATGCTAACTAGCGAATAAGCCTCCTGCAATGTAGCATGAGTTTTTTCTTCAAATAGAATTGATTGTTCTTTCCATGCGCTGTACAAAGAGAAACTTCAATTAGTAGTTAAATAATTATACAGTACTCACCGGCCGTGCTCGCACTGCCGACTTGTGATATATCACTGTCATTGGATCCATGCAAATCTTCTTTGATATATCCTTCGTTATTATAGCCAGTGACATCTTTTTTGAAAACAACCATTCTCCCTCTTTGATTACCCATAATATCACGTCCAGAAAATTTCCTTGAAATGGACCTGAAAAACACAATGGTACCATTGAGTACCAAAATACCTATAAGAACACAATGAAAAATCGTTATAAACATAAATCCTTCCAAAAAAGGCCTATAGCAAGCCTTAAAGTTTTGAAAGGAAGTGTTACATATTTGTAAATTTATATCTGTTATTATGCTTACATAATTGGGCCTCGTGTGGAATATGGCCATAGCTGAGAAGCATTCGATCGGTGATTCATGTTAAAATAATAATTTATTTATGAAATTAATAAATAAAATATGTATTCTCAGTCAAATAGAATACATAGAACGTTTCATAGTAGCAATATATTTCATATTTTGAATATGATCAAGAATAGAGAAAGAATAACGTTGTCATTAGAATAGAATGGGAATAAAAAATTGAAAATCATGAATCAAAGTATTCTTTCATTGAGGCCGAAACTCAAATCGTAATTGGCAAAGAAGATTCAAATTATTTATCAAGATTCAAATAATTTAGATTTGAATAAGATTTATTACAAATTAGAAGAGTTATATGACAATATTATATAAGTATTTTGAGATTCCAAAATATTCATCATTGATACAGCATCCACAGATTAAATTGAATAAGTTGAATTAAGTATAGGCTATAATATTTACAGTTTTTTCACTTACGCCTGAAGCCTTTTGATTCCTCCTTTAGGGTCATTTGCCGATGAATTTCCATTGGAAGCAACAACTTTTTGAGTTACTGCTGGGAGCTCCTGATCAATATTGTGCAGCTTCTCTTGTTCCTTTTCAAAATATCCATACAGTCTATTGGTCCACTCACCAACAGCTCTTATATGCAGCCACATGTAGCCTAGGAAATGAAAAATTTATCAAGTATGAAAATGGAATTTTAGTAAGCTAGAAAATAAACTCGGTTTATCCAACATACAAATTTACTAAATGATGGCTTATTTCCTTAGCGTATTCATAGTGAGTTGTGTATGAAGTTGTTCAATATGAAGATGTCACTAAAAATGATATTCATAGATAAGCTGTTTGTAATCAAATACAATAAAATAAACGGAAGTGAGCTTATTATTTTATAAATTTCATTTCAATATTCCAATCCACTATGAATGCATCCTCACGAGACAGTTTTAATACAGTATGAAAAGTATAGAATTAGAATATCCCAGGTTGTTGATTATTTTGCAGTAATTAATTGGTGAACAGATATCCTACCAATTTAGAGTATATTGATATTAAATTTATGAGAGTTTTTAGTGAATAGAAAATATTTTTCGTATATATTC
Organism: Sogatella furcifera; assembly: GCA_017141385.1. Lineage (NCBI taxonomy): Eukaryota > Metazoa > Arthropoda > Insecta > Hemiptera > Delphacidae > Sogatella > Sogatella furcifera. The sequence goes on from CM029546.1 coordinate 42,861,608, forward strand.
ATTGTAATAAATTTTTAAAACACGAGTATTTTGATAATGTTTTCGATTACACAATGAAAAATCACACGAATCACTGTTATCATTCAAAATCAGTATTTTGTGAAGCAGTAGGTCTATCACAGATAAGGTTAATATTTTCCTGAACTGTGACTATGTGTTGTATAGCTGGTTCCAAGAATCGGGATGGTTTGGTCTTCAGAAAAATTTAAGAAAAGGAGAAAGAATACGCATTAAAAATGATTTGTTTCATAAGCAGATATAATACATACATGTCACATACATGACTAGCTTATGCCAGCAGAGGTTTACAAACATTAGCCTATCCAGATTAGTCAATTTAAAGATGATTCAGATGGCAAATTATCCAATATATAAAGTCAGAAAGGAATAAGAATGAGATTGTATCCATACCTTACAAGTCTTCCAACTCCTTAGAGTAGCATGAGAAAATAAATTTTATTGTGCTATAGTATGATACATTTTATAATCAGATTGAATATTCGGTAAATGAAATTCGATTGACAATAAAATATATATCACAACTTACTCTACCATAGTTGGATACAAACATAATTCATGCAATAGGCTACTTTTTTCAGTTTTTCAATCTGCAAAACAAAGCACATGCAATAAGTTTGTTTATTTCGTCTCAAGTGATCGTGAATAAGATATAGTTTTGTTTCAGATTCAACAGATGAAGAATATAGACAACTAAAAGACATCAAGGATATTATCATCTGCTAAAGAACCAGATAATGAATCAACATCAATAAATCAGAATGACTAATAGTCAATAAAAGTTTCAAGATCACATATTCATACTATAGGAAAATATTTAAAAATTTGAATAAGGTGGAATGAAAGCTCTGCCCACCTTCCTGTTCTGGAGCTGAACTGATTGTGAAAGGATGCCACTCGTACTTAGCTATGCTTGGAATGTTGACAAAAACATAGTCCCCAGGATGATAATCAAACTGCGGTGGACGTTTGATAACGAGATGAGTGACCTTTGATGGTAGAAGCAATCCAGAGCTGATATAGGTCTTTCCTCTTTCTGATCTCATCAGTGAAAACCTCAGTACACGCTCCAGCAGATAGATAACGCCCGGAATAATGAACCATTTCCAGAAATTGGGTCCATGTACTAGCAGTAGGAGCCAAAATGGTACATACAACAAGTGTGTCCAGTAGAAAATCTGTAGGAATTAACAAAAAAAAAAATTACAATCAAATAGGTGACAGAGATAATAGATTTCATGCCATCATGAAATTGAAAAGAAATTACCGGTATTTATAATTTACACATCTTGTTTTTCTAAAGAATATATTGTGAGCTATATATAACGTCGCGTATGAACAGAATAATAGAGTATTTCTATGTGGATATGGTTACTATTGAGATTCAACTATTTTTAAAAATAATAATCTATTTCCACTCATTTTCCAGGTTAATACCAGGTCTATACCAGGGATTCTCAAACTTTTTGTACCTACGACCCCCCTTCCAGGTCGAATATTTTGGCGACCCCCAAATTAAATTATCATGCTATCACTATGTATAATGTATATTATTATTAATATTATTATTATTTTATCTATGATATTATTCTAATGGATTTCTAAGGCTATCTAGTATCTAAGGAAAAATTAATCAATTTTTCCAGTGACAGTAATAATTACAAGTAATTCAACGAGTATCTAGCATTTACCTGGAGATAATTGCTTGCTATTCACAGGAACTGGATTAGAAAAACACCATGAAAGTAGGAAGTTTTCAAAAAGTACAACGAATTGACAATTTTGATGGTCCTGCACCCAGTGGCAGGTCCAAGCACTATAGAACATCTATAGTGTTGAAGGAGCACACATTTCTCATTCTTAATTTTAATAGAAGAAACAATGTACCGGTATGTGAATTGAAAGTTATTAAGCACATAATCTTGTTTTGAAGTAGACTGCAATACACTAATTTTAATCAACGATAACTAATCCAACTCAAATAACATCAATTGATCTCGAATTGAAAAAAAAAACTGATTTTAAATCAGAATTATTTGTTTCACTTTACTCCTTTCAAGTTCGTGAATCCCCTTTTTAGGACCCCTGATCTATACTAAGGAATAATGATTTCCTTATGGTTTTTAGTAACAATATGGAAGAAAAACAATATAAAAAGTTTTTTAATCCACTAATTTATTTTTGAAGTGTTGAAAAAATGTTTGACATCTTCTAGGATTTTTCAATATCATACTTAATAATTATCTGTTATTATGGCCGGGCGTATGCTGGGACGCACGCGAAGCAGCCTACGCGAAGTAGTCAATAACAGCTCTTATTATTAACACTAAATGACAAGACAGGAGCTGTGTTTGGCTAATCTGCGTTGGCTGCTTCGCGTGCGTCCCAGCATACGGCCTAAATGTCAATTTCAATAGAGTGATTCATATGTTACGATTTTCAATTTTCCTGAAGTTTACTTGGATCATAAAAATAATAAAGAATGTTCTTGACAAAATAAACTAGAGAAAAAGTGATTAATGAGAATTTTGGTAGTCTAATCCTAATGGATTGATAGATTACATGTTATTGAAGACACAGGTCAAAGGAAAGGAGAGGTGGAGCTATTGAACATTATTTCATGTGAAATTGAAAAGATTTGAGACTAATCTTATGAAATACCTAGAACAATAAGGGGCGAGATAATTTTACTTACTTCAAAACAACCCCCTCGCCTAACAAAAGCTTGTGAACAAATGAACATGACGGTCAGTATGACGATAAGTGCAATGCCAGTAGGATTTGCATAGCCTCCTATAAGCCCAAACAGTCCAGGCTTTGTGGTCAGAAGCCATTCATAGATAGTGTAACCATTCGCATTCAACCAACCATCATTCACCACCTCCAAAGCTGGAAATAAGAGATACTTGAAAATTCATTACTAGTCAGGACATTATCAAATTCACTAAAGAAATAGTAATTGTTATAATTGAAGAGAATATACATAAATACAGTACGGCGTCCAAACTCTAGTTTGTATTTATTTACATGATTAAGCTGACCGTAGAATCTAAACATTGAGCACACTAAAATAAGTCGACGGACATTGGATATGAAGTCATACATTTATTATATTATGATTAAAGTTCAGAATTTTAACAGTTTATAACTTACTTTAAACCATATAAGCTATTGCTTCCTTTCTTGTTTGTAGATGATATGGAATTTGATACAAAATCTCTACCGAAGTTCATGACGGAATATACTAGTAGGAAGTATTTTCAAACAATATGTAATTTTGATCGATTATTGCGTTATATCGAAATACAAGGAGATTCATTGAACTGATTTATCCATATTTGAATAACTCAAAATAGTTTTAAAGTGATCCAATTATTGGAAGCTTATCTGTACTTCAAAATTCAGGTTTCAGAATCAACGGAGTATAATTGGCTTAAAATAAAGGTAATAGAAAAAGGCTTAAACATCTCAGATTAAACTTACTGAAGTTCAAGAGATGCATGATGGTGTGAAGAACGCTGTATGAAAAGATGAGAACTCCGGTTAGTTTGTGAAAGTAAATGTGCTGATCTAGAGGTAAAATACTGCTGAATCCCCTGGTCCTAAGGTATGTAATACTATGCCTCAACATTAGCACAAGCACAAACATACAGTTAAAATTAAGGCATTGACCTGAAAAATAAAACAAAAATTCTTGAAACATAAAATTCATGATTGAGGGATAGCGAAATATTCTTTTCGTGGTATAGAATTTTTCAATTATGTCAATTGCGATAATGGATGATACAGTTGAATGAAATTGTAACAGAGCCTTATATGAAAATTCCGTTATTTTTTATAAAATTGTATGATTTCTATGTACTATACTCTAAGCGTGTTGAGGGTCAAAGGTTGTAATGTAAGTTAGTTTTTTCTCAATTACTAAATAATACGCTAATAATACACTAACGCTAATAATACAATGCTTACTAAATAATAAATCATTAAATAATACGCTGCAAAAAGACCACCCATTAAGGTTATACACGATTTTACTTTTTTCACAATATTAGTAGGAACCTTTACCTTTTAGAGAGCTTTACTGGAAACATTTGTCATTGAGTCTGTAATATGTTCATCAAGTTCATCAATATTATAAGGATTGTTTCAAGATCACGTGCTCTAAATATCCTCACAAAAAGTAAGCAGGGGATGTGGGGTCTTGGAGTGTTTGTTACACTTAATCTTCGTTCGAATGTTTAGCATGATAAAAGACATTCTGTTCTTGAGACAAACATAATCCAGAAAGAATTTTAATTTTAAGCAGCTCAAGGATAATCAACTCGTACTGCCGTGTGTATGTATACTGATAGGGCTTCAAACTTTGTGCGACAAAACAAAATCTTCCTTCATTAGGAATAAAATACTTCTCATTTAAAATTGGTTAACATTACTAAAAAATCATCCTGATGATTATAATATAATTACTAAACAATTTGGATCTGTTCAAATGCTTTTGAGAGCACTTTCCTATAGCCTACATATTCAGAAAAGAGAAGTTTTGAGAGACTCATGGAAATAGACGTTTAGTATTATTTCTAGGATATCAATTTGTATATTTGAAGGCTCCCAGCATATGGATATTTTTTGTATCTACTGTATGAAAAATATAATTATTGGAGAAAGCACTGCAATACTAATACAGTTCATCACCTTTGATATTGGTAAATAGGCTACTACAATAAATTGAAGTCTTGATATTGGATCAAGCTAGAATGGACCTGATCTAGTATAGTACTTACCACAAGCTCTGGCGAATATGACGTAGAAGTTATGTTTCCTATATTCTATTGCTCTTGACACGAAAAGTCCGATATTTACGGCTAAAAATAAAGCTAGAAATATCAGATAGACATAGTTGTTCTTCATATATGGTCGAGACAACTGATATGGCTTCATTTCAGATAGTTTTCTAAGAATCGAAGTAGGCTTTTGATTGGGCTTTGGAGGAACTAGCCATCTGTCAATGCTAGAAAATAAAACAAGAAAAAATGTAACGCTTTTCGAAATGATATTGATACAAATATTTACAATAACAATTGTAATTAATAAGAGAATAACGAGTAGGCTAAATAAGATTGAGCTTTTCAATTCATTTGAACTCAATTGATATTGGATGTGATCTTATATTGGTGGATCAATCTAAACCTGATGCTTAATTATTTCAGGTAAAATTGATGATGAATATGACTGATTGGTTCAACGACTACTATAATCTTAAATTTGAAACACAATATTATATTTCGTAATATAATACGTACATTATCTTAGTTAACCCAATTGTAATAGATAATGAAAAGGAATTTTTGTGGGAGATAGAACGTAATAAAAGATCATGCCGCACTACAGCAAGGAGTAATCGGCCAGTTATCACAAGAAAATCGAATTTAAACGTTGTAAATAATATTAAATCTGAAACAATTCCACATAACTAATGATGAGTTTCAATAAATGATATGAAGTCAAAGCGATTACGTCATTCAATGGAAGTTATATTTGATTGAACTTTTGTAGAACTGGCCAAGTATATTTAACTGTTGGTATTTATTATTGATGAAATAAGGACAAGTTGAAACATTAGCAACATAAGTTACAATATTTGAATTTGAAATTGAAATACAGCTATCCAAAGAAAAGTACCGCAAGTAAATTGCACCGTTTCCTACCAAAACAATAAATTCACATTGCGTTCCACAATCCAATGAATATTTTGATCCTTGTCAATTCCCAAACATAAAAATTAAATCTTGAAATTTTATGCTCACATTATGAGAGATGAAGGATATTATAAAACAATACAGTCTTTCATGATCAATAAGGCGGCTCGAATACCAGAGCGATTAGAAACAAGCACAATGCAATTATCAATATTATCGCCAAAGTGTTCTACCATTCGATTTCAGCGTATCTCACACACTCATGGAATACGATACGATGTACGATGTCTGATGCATATTGGTAGTTGCTAGTTGCTTATTTCTCTGGTGTGCGTGCTGCCTAAGGGTGAGGCCGCACTGCCGGTTGGTTGAGCTTGGAGGGTGGAGGCTAGTTGGTAAACCTTATCGTACGCTTTTTCCCACTTTACGAAATACAGAATTGTTTAATAGATTAATTTCTTATATGAGCTTGTAGAGAATTTCAAGACCTAAATTTTGAGTGATTTAAATCTATATTTTACTCAAATTCGACATGAGAAAAAGTCCGTTAATGTTTCTCGGGAATGCTCTGCAGCTGGGCTAATGCAATTATGAGTAGCAATGCTATTATAAATACATTTATAATAACATTGCATTCGATAGCATTTCTACGATTTTTCGTCAAGGATAGCGAAATCAATGCTAAATTTTTGACTAGAGAAACTCCGTGATGTCAGAATCATAGCTTTCCCAGTCAGCTGCTATTCACTCTGGCTCATCTCTACCAAGGTCTATAGAAGACTTGATCCTCTTCTATAGACCTTGATCTCTACTATTCTACACCTTGAACCTATAAAGCCTACAAACCATCCGCCTTTGAAACACTATTCGGCCGCCATCTTGAAATTCTTAAATATGGACAATATAACCTCAAAAATTAGTATGACGTCACACCATTCATACATGTATTACTATGAATGGCGTGTATGTTCTATTGACGAACATAAATTGGCTTGTGATTCATCCGACCCAGTCTCCGGTGGTCGAAATTTGTACTTAATGTCTGTCTAGCGCATGCGCAGTACAGAGGCGCATTCCTTTGGCAAGACGATTGTATGTCAATTGACTAGAATGTTTTGGGTTATCATTCAATATTATCATTGATTTATCAATAATATCGTAAAGCTATAAAGTATTTATCAGTTTGGAATAGTTTGAAAAATGTATCTGTTAATTTGAAAGCATTTCCATCATATAATCTGATATCCCTTGCTTCTAGGTTAGGTTTAATCTGTATCCGCCATCTTGAATTAGCTCCTCTTTCCCGATCGCGAGTCGCGAATTTCCAGGAGAAGAATAAATAGGAAACCTTTTCCTTCAGAATTGTAATAATTGTTATTGAAATCTATCACACAACATTTTCTCTTGCACTTCGACATCTTTTCTTCGAAAGTAAGTAGTTTTTCTATCGCAGGTATCAAAAACAAGCGAATGTAGCTACATGCATTTGAATTTAACCGCGCTTAGGCTATAGATATTAAGTACATTTATTGTACACCGGTCGCGCTGGTATCCTTGCCGCAGCTCGTCAATAGGTTTACCAACTATATAGCCTCCACCCTCCAGGCTCAACCAACCGGCAGTGCGACCTCACCCTCACGGTCACAATTTTATCGAATTCATTCAACCTTACCTGATAGATAAATTTTCCAACAAGCCACCATGCTTTTCTAATTGATTTTTGAGATCTTCATAGGTGATAGCACCACGTGATTCAGAATCAGCGTCTTCGAATAGTGCCATTGTGAGGTCATCTATCTGGTCCTCACTGAACCTCATACCGTTCTCGTCCATGCAAGCTCTCATCACATGCTGCAGTTCTTTATGTTGAATTAGTCCATCTCCTGCAAATTGGAAAAAATACATGTTACAATCGAGTTTTAGCCTCGTGAACAAAATAGTAAAAGAAAAGCTGATGTTTTTAACAATTATTGGAGATCAAGCTCGAGTTCGTTTCAAAAACTAAAAAAGAAATTTATTATTTTTTGATAATTTTATAACTTATTACTTTGAAATGCATAGAAAATATTAATTAATGTTTCAAATTGATAAAACTTCTATTTGATCCTGAATTAGCTTGGTTTTAAAAGTAGTGAGGCGATTTTATTCTCGAATATCATTTGTGATTTTGAGTTTCATTGTACCAACAAGATGAAGGAAATCATCGAAATAATGAAGTTCCCTTTCATGGCTGAAAAGCATTGAAAAAATTATTTATTCATCTCTGTCGTTCTTAAAATGAGAGAGACCATGCATATTAATTTTTAAGAACGAATGACATACATGCAGTAATTAAATACTAGTTTAACTTGAAAAACTTCATTAGGAATTTCGACGGAATGATGAAAAAGGTGATCAATGAAGGATACATTGAAGATCTTTCAGTGAACACTGAAAATTAAGGTTAAATATCTTGAGCCCTACATCTATCGAAACTTTCATCAAATTCAGAACTTTCGACTATGTTTGAAATGAAGAAATTTATGAGAGAAGAGAAAATAAATTTATAACTCACCATCCAAGTCATAAACTTTAAAAAGAAAGCGTATTTTGTCATCAGGGGATTTCCCCGCAAACTGATGCATAGATTCTAAGAATTCTTGCATGGATATGGATCCTGAATTGTCTTTGTCGAAAATTTCAAAAACTCTGTTCGTGAAAAATGGCTGAAATTGAAAAAGTTATATTAGATATTGTTCTAATCATGAGACAGATGAGAAATACCATAGCTTCCTTTAATAGAAGGCCCTGCCCTAATAATATGGCAACGTCGCACCGTAGACACAGTCTTTTCATATGAAAGCATTAAGTACAGATACAAATCATGCATGTTGACTTGGTTTTTCTCTCTTTGAGCATAATTTCCATGAAAAACGTTCATAAAACTCTTCGTATAGAATTCATTTTGTATTTTTCGTAATAGATTTTGATAGAGATTAGCAAGAAAGATTAAGAATAGACAGTGTGACGGAATGGATTTATTTGAACAAATTATTAGACCTTTACTGCCTTGAAACGTACTTTTAGAACATTTGAATACACCACTCCTCAACCATGTGACCCAACTTGCTCTGACGTCACAGTTCATTTCTTAAACAGCTGACTGTCGACTGTCAATTCAAAGCCATAACCTCAAATCTGAGAAGGTTCAATGAATCGAAACCATGAAATGAATAAGAATAAAATTAGAGCACAGGTAAGGCTATTTTACATGAGATTATTGATTGTAAGTACCTGAAATGATATGGATTTAGCTTTAAGATTGCCAAATATTGTTTAATACAGCTTTATCATTATAGAGCCACCTTATCTACCATGTGTGAAATTAGACACTTCCACCACACGTACCGGGCGGTCTATATGCCGGCTACTCATATTATTGATAAGGATGACTAACTGAATAAATTTAAATAGATTTTAAGGCCTGAATTCAGTATATCAGAATTTGTTACCAACGTGGTTGTGTGTTTGTGTATTATTTCTCCTGCCAAAGCTATGTGTATCTCAGCTCAAAATTAAAAATTATTATTTTCTAAAATTATCAATTTATAATAAATACAATGCTCATTCCTTCCCCTAGTTATCTGTTCAGTTTTACTGTCCAGTTTTGCATTTTTATGCTGCATCTGTGTTTAATATATTGCCGAATTTGGCATTTTTTGGCTGTTTGGCCCACCAACATTAAATTTTCAAGGCTGTGAAAAATCTTCTTCCTGAAGGAAGACTTCCTCACACAGCCGAGACTTGCTACCAGAATCTGAACGAGGAAAATTACAATTTTTACATATTAAAATTTACAATGAAGCAGCACAGCAGTATTTAAAGTTCCTATTAATTAATCGCCTTAAAACTTAAAGTTCCTATTTTTTGAACGTTCTTAAAGAAGTGTGTGAATGCCAAGCCGATGAATTTGGATCAAATTCACCAAATAATCCATGTGATGACCGCCAGCCGCCGCCTCATAGGACCGACATAAACTGTGAGTGACCAGAAATTTATTTAAGTCCTGATCAGGCACATCAGTGCGCGTATAAGGCCTAGTGTACAGCGAATTATCCCAACAATTTAAATAGTGAAACAAACCTGAAGAATAACTGTAAAAATCGTTCAAATAATCCACCAAAAGAACTCAAATATTCCTCAATTCAAACTTTATTCAAATATCAAAGGACTCAATAGTAGCTTCTCAATCAATTTCCATTTCAAGTATTCATGCCTTGCATGGCCACCATTTTTATTGAATTTTAATCTGTTTAATAAATCACAATTATTGTTAAATCTGTAGTTACATCAATTTGAATTCCTTGTTTTCTGGTTTAGTTGATTTATTTCATAATTCTAATTTCCAGCAGTAAATTATAAAACTTTCAGACAATTTTAATACCATCCATTCCCTAAAAAGTCGCAGAAATTGTCTGGATTTGTTGGGGAATGTTGGGTGTTGTTCGTCTGGAAGGTTTTCCTGTCAGGACACTCTCCAATATTATTAAGAGCCTATATCGACATCCGGAGCATACATCCAGAGAGTGAATACTGACAACAGTCATTTATTAAAATAGCTTATGATTTGTAGCAAGTCAAATGTGATAACGCACACAAGAAACGCATCCATTAGAACAGCTGATTGGAAAATGATTTCAATGCTTTTACGTAAATGGACTCAATTTCCTACTCTAAATAGTTGCCAATTTTTAGGCCATGGCCTTCTATAAAAGGAAGCTATGGTGATACGCAACATCATTGCTGGAGTAAGGCAAGCTGATTGATAATAATTATGTTAGAATGTTAACAATTTTAAATTATTTTGAGTAGCATTTTGAATAATTACTGTGTAGTTCTTGAAACAAAATTTGAAATAATAATATCATTATACCGGTAACACATTCTAAAGCTAGAAACCTGAAAATCTTGAAATGGATGGAATTATTGGAAAATTTGAACAAATATTCTTACATTCTTTGTAACGAGGATCTTTTTGAAGTCCTCTCTTTTGATTTCTTCCCCATTTCCAACGGTCTGTCTGAAAAGCTGTTCAAGCCATTCCAAATTTCCTTTGTCAAAGCCAGTTCTAGGTCTGAAAAAAATAAATAATTATTGTTTATTTTGAAATTGAAAATACGAAGGTAGTAGCTTAGAATACTTCAAGGACACGGGGAGGAAAAATATTCTCATAATATCTCTTCTTAAAGTTATATTAATTCATACTTTTGCTGGAAAGACTACGTACATACATTGCCAAGAAATTGATTTTTGATAAATCCATATATAATCAACATAATTTCCACTTAGTATATAATCCATAAATTTCCACTTAGAATATTGATATTATAGAAATTTCTCAGATTATAATAATTATTCATTTCAAACAAAATTTATAGATAATTACCATTCAATTATTTGCAGAAAGTCTGAAATCAGAATCATAAGAGAGCATAAAAGTTGCTCACATCTTTAATCCAATAATAAAGATCGTTGAATTGTATGAAATACAGTACCTACTGTATCTCTACAAGCTCAAATATTCTAAGTATCCACAAGTGATAATTTTTTTTAAGTTTTCTAAAAGGAGGTTGAAGCCTTATAAAAATGAAAAAGAGATTTGTCAGAAAATCATACAATAAACATTTAATAAAATTGAATAAGTCAAAATATTTGTCAGAAAAACATGCAATAAAAATTCAATAAAATTGGATATGACAAAGGATAAATTAATAGTTTAAGCACAGATGGGGTTAAGATTTCCCTGCTCTGTGGTTTAACTATTATTTAAGATGAGATGTATGGAAATTAGTCGTATTATTACCTACCGTATAACGGTCAAGTTGGAGAGAAACTCCATGATCTGTCCAGGAGCTACAATACCATCTGAATCAGTGTCCACTAGTCGGTACAGTTTATCGACTATCTATGAAAGGAAGAATTGCGATAAGATTAGATAGATGAACGTTTCTTATTAAATTAATTAATTGAATATTATAATCAAGAAAGTAGAAAAATTATACTGAAATCAAGAATATTATTGATAATAACGGGTATTGGTCACTCGGCAAGGGTGCTCGCTATAGTGATCGTGAAATTGAGTCACCAACACTGTGAGCTGCTCTAGGATGGGTGACCAGTATGGGTGGCTCGTTGGAGGAGTGATAAAGCGCCGGTCTGATAACCAGGTGGACCCTGGTTCGAATCCCAAGCGGAGAACAATTTTTGACCACAGCACAATCACATAGATACGACCACCCCGTCTTTCGGAGGAGACGATAAGCCGTCGGTCCCGACTACCTAAAAAATAGTCGTCATCTATCATCCATTTCATTACCCACGCACAAGCCTATGAGCTTATGTGGGCTTCACCCTCATAAACAAACAAACAAACAAACAGTATTTGGTCAAGTACAAATTGGCAATGTGGAACCTACCCTTAAGGGCCTCCCCACCATTAAAAGGCATAGCCTACGCATTTTTCAAAATTTATAAGTTTATATGGTTCATGATTTTTTGTTAAACTTAATTCGGAGCAGCACTCAATGGAATATTAGACCACCGGTACTACATAGATAATCAAGATAGAAGAAATAATAGTTCAATATCCTAACATGGAATATTTTGATAAGAGTTGGAAAACCAACTTCAATTTGCCCCACTTCAAATAAACTGTTCAACTACGGAACATTACTTATTTCATACACCAACATTTATTTTCTCCATAGAGTTAAGCGATATGCACCTGAAGTTCTCAAATGAATTCATCTACTTTTTTATTGAAAATTGATTCGGAAAGGATATTGAATGATATGAATAAAAACGCCTGTATTATTTGAGTTGAGTATACAATGAATTCCATCTGATGGAAAATTAAAACTTATTTAATGAATTTGATACTTTTGAATATTTGAATTTACAAAGAATAAATTCCATGATAACGTTATTGGAGATATTCAATGACAAATTAATTTTTCACAGAAATGTAGGCCTGAAATCTTAGAAAAGATTTCATAATGTTGCTGAATGAATAATATGGAATTATACACTAATTTAATGCACTGTGAATACCAATAAAGAAACTGCACAATCACACTGTTATACAGTCTCTATAAATACAAATATTGGCAAACACAAACTCCACCGAAATACCAGAATTAATTCCACTTGAGTTTGATTATTTTTCCAATAACCAGCCAAAGAAAGCCAACATGCACGTTACAATATTAAAAGCCATAGAATATCAGGTTTGATTTGAATATTGATTATTTGTAGAATTATTACCATTACATATTAAGGTAATAGCTGTGTATAAGACTTATCAAAATAATTTGAATAATAACAAAATACGCCCGTAGCCTATACAATTGGATATAGTACACAGCTACACTGTAGGGCCTACAGTATACCATCCAGCTCTATAAAGTATCCAGGATAGGTTTGAATATATTACTGTATACAGAATGTAAAGTAACAGTCGCTTTGAAATCATTTTTTATTTATTTTTAATTTATTGAATATTTTATCAATATTTAATTTTGGGGATTGAGGAAATATTCAACAAATTTCTGAACTAGGTAATTACTTTTATTAAGCAATATACAGATACAGGTATGTTATTTAATTAGGTGAAATGATTGATTGATAAACAATATAGTAGTTATCTATTGGTAAATGATATCGAAGAAAGCCTACTTCCATGCAACTAAAACTACCATGCATTATTAATTATTATATTATTAGTACTGTTTAAATAGGTGGTGAACGCATTATGAGTGAAGAATCGATTAGAATAGAACTAAAAAGTATATTATAGTAGGCTACTACAGTGATTTTCCATTATAGTCTCACTGTTTTTGAAAGTATGGAATGGAAGATAATAATAATAATAATTAAAGTATTACAAAATAGAATGTTTTCCTCAGCAAGGAAAATAGTAATTCATTCAGTAATTTACAAATTTAATAATAATTCAGTAATTTGATCACTTACTTATTAAATGTCAATACTATGCATTCATTCCCTAATATTTTATTTTATTGCGGATGTTGCCCAAATAAGCATTTTAGCTTGTGTGTGGGTAATGGATATTCAGTGCGAGGGTGATTGATGAGGTGAAAAACAGCCATGCCACTGGGATTCGAACCCAGACCTGCGGCAGTACTAGCGGACTGAAGGTTGTGACGCCCTAGCCCACTGCGCCAACCAGGCTGGCTTTAATATGTAATTGAAAATAGTAAATAAGTGTTTCCGAGATTTATCTACTTCAAACAGAATTACTGTCTATTTTCTTCCATTTTAATTATATCATTTTCTTCAAGAGAGATGGAGATAGGGATATGACACTTTATTTTGGCATTACAAGTGAAATAATATGAATGAATTAATTCGAATTCACTGAAATGCCATGAACTTATCTAGTTTAATTTCAGGAATTAGTTGAACCACTAATATTATACTATTCAGAGTTCAGTCCTTAGTTTCTCGAGAAGTAACCGTGTCTAATGTTTCTAAATTGCACATGCTTCCTCTGTGGTGGTTTGGGAATTTTATTATTGCGACTGTTTTGAAGAACAAGCATCGGTCTTCTCACCCAGACTAGTTCACATAAAAGAGCGACGAAACTTATCAAATAACCACACATCAGCACATAGAATGCGAGCCTGAGATCCCAAACGGATAACACCCGAATTGTGGATGCATCCGATTCCCAATTGCGTCGGAATTCGATTTTGTTCCAGTACAGAGCCAGACCTGACTGCATCGTTAGGCTTATCAGTTCGTTAATGCGCTTCTTCAAAGGAAAGCCCTGATTCATCAGGAACCCCAAAAAGTAGTGACCGAGACATTCTTCCGCTCGGTGCAAGCCCAATGCCGTCAGAGTCGACTTGAAACAAAACGTGCTTAGTCAGTATAAATATCCACATAATGCAAAAAAACTATAATATGAGTCCTCTAGCAACGTTTTCAATTCATTTTAATACAATGACAGGGATAAATGAAATAAACGGTTATTTCTTTGTCATCACCAAACCGATTAAGTAAGTATTTTGAATCATCAAGTCATAAAACAAGTCTTTAACATGACTTGACATCATATAACATGACAAATATGTTAATTGATATAGAATTAATTCTCATTAAATAGCAGAAATAAAATGAATAATAAATTTTTTCGATGTCATTACCAACACAATCTCGTAGGTACTTTGAATTATCAAGTTTTGTGGCATCATACAGAATTATCTACCATTAAAAAAGATACAACTTAATAGCTAGGCTTGAATCTAGTGTGAAAATGTTAGGAATGAATTACTATAATATCTTGAATGATGATAAGTTTTTTTTTTTGCTGTGAATGATGCCCATATAAGTATTTAAATTCACTTGTGCATGGGTAATGGAGTGTGCGAGGGTGATTTATGAGGTGCATGAACGACCATGCCTCTGGTGGGATTCTATTTTATGTTGAAAAAGTCTTCTTATTTTATTGTAGCTCA
Organism: Sogatella furcifera; assembly: GCA_017141385.1. NCBI lineage: Eukaryota > Metazoa > Arthropoda > Insecta > Hemiptera > Delphacidae > Sogatella > Sogatella furcifera. Next base: position 42,876,840 of record CM029546.1, read on the forward strand.
GTTTAAAAACTATTGTAACTAAGATTAAAATACTGGAGTCATAATGGTTCTAAAAACATAAACATAAAAAAGATACTGTATCATTATAGATTCACTTGTTATGCAGTTTGATGATGAGCTGCAGTTTTATTCTCATCTGCCTGAAATCAGCACTCACCTTTGAAGCTATTGTGCTGTCCCTTTGAAATCGAATTACTCCAACATAATGCTTATGTTCCGACAATTTTTCATTGTAACTTGAAATAACCTTGGAAGCTAGAGATTCCAGTTTTGGATCTTGAGCAAGGGAGTCCTTAGTGCTGGTGCTCGACCATATAACCAGTCCTGATCTGTCCATTTCTTCCAAAGTATTTATTTCTGGATAGTGAAATGGTGCATTGAGTGAGGTAAACAAGTGTCCTTGGAAAACGTTGGTTATGATGAATGAAAATATTAAAACCGATAGATGAAGAATTCTATCAGAAAGGAAGCAGAGACGAGAGGAGTGAGGAGCACTGAATACTTGCTGGAAAATTGAAGTGATGATATTGGATAGAGTGGAATCTTTATTGAGATGAATTCGATGATTTGTGTACTTGACGATGACTATTATAAGGTAAGATGCAAGGATTGAGAGCCATATTTCAGGCCGAAAACACTTGGCAATAACAAGCAGATGAGGCATCCTGGGAGATTTGGGCACAATAGCACATAATCTATCTGAATAGATATGGTTGCTGAATTCTATTCTTTTATTCCCGTAGTCCTTAATGAAATGACCATTGGCAGTTAGTTCAGCTTTGTGCAAAATGAGATCACGAAGCGTCCCTGCATAAGACCCATCTTCTCTCACCCAACCATAGCGAAGGCCGTCTTCAGGTTTGTGCATTATGAATGTTGTATTGGTTCTTTGTTCCAGAATTCTCATCATAGATGCATCAACGCCCAAATGACACGTCTGGTTCTTCTTTTTAACAGAAGTGAAGGTAGTATTTCTGTCAAAGTAAACTACTCTTACCTTGAAACCCCAGAAATTGTTCAAATCAATTGGTATCACGTCTTTAGATTTGAAAAACTCTCCTTTGAATGGGTTGTATGTTACAATGGTATCTGGAAATTGTTCAGAAACCACGAATACTCTGAACATTCTCAAGCGATCCCAAAACTCTTTTAGAACTGACTCTGGCGAAATGTAGGGGTCGAGCAGTATTGCAACATAACAACTATCTGGATTCCATTCGAGGTACTCTATTTCTCTGATAACGTTGAGGTGTTCCACCAATAGAACAACAGGCTCTCTTGAGGGCACTATGTTTCTCACTGTAACTGGACCAAGCTCAAAGAACGAGTGATGCAAATGCTCTGCAGTTTTCTTTCTTAAATGCAATCCACGGGGGAGAATTGAGTGAAGGCAGTATTTGCTGGCTTTCATGAGCGAGGGAAAATGATATAAATCATCTGTTGGCGGTATAATCTGACTATTCGCCAATTTAATGACAAAACTCATCACCATGACTGAAAAATACTTCATTTCAGAGATGAAAATCTATGCAAATTTTATCAAATTGTTACAGAATTTATATTTTAAACCAATAGATTGAAGTTTGATTTATTAGAATCTGAATCAAGGTTCACAGGCAATGGTCAGGGCAACTGTTATAGAACTGTTAAATAGAAAACAGGCAACACAATTTATATCAACAGTTGAGAAACGTCAAATAAAGTGGAATGTTCAACGTTTGAATGTTTTACATTTGTGAAGAACGTACATAATTATCATTATATCTAATTGGTGATGATTTGCTTGAAATGCAAATAACGATTAGGGTATAGTTAAAAAAGAGTGATTGTTTGTTAGTGGAAGACATTTGAAATGATCCAACAACGTTAACAAAATGAGGGTTTTCAATAGCCATCCAAGAAAGACAGGTTGGTGAGTGCTAGGCACACCGATATAAAGGTTGGAGAGAATTATGTACATTCAATTATTACGAAATCGGAATGCGAGCTTTCCGTATATCTGAAGAGTTCTTCGGCTTATTACGAATCTACTAAGTTTCAAAGCGAAATGAGAAGAGAGTAGACGTTGACAAGATGCAAATAGAAATCTATTGTTCTGAACAATTGGACAAAGATCCACTTTTTCATGTAGGCTTATTATTGTGTCAAATGAAGAATTAAATTGTGAAATTTATAAGAATAAATTTGATAAGACAGCTTATCCACTTTTCGGACATTCTGATAGAATAAAATCAAGTTATATCGATTTTCTCCTGAGAAAGTAATAAAACCTTAAATAGTTCAATAAATTGATAATAATCATAATATTATTATTATGAATTATATATTTAATTTATGAATATTTGATAGTGAATTATAATATTCTCATGATAATAATTATAATATATATTTTTTTTAATTATGAATATTTGATAATGAATTATAATATTCTCTTGATAATGATAATAAAAGTAATGATAAACATAATAATATTCGCCAAAGACTAGCCCTGCAGGAAGATTTTCTGAAGGAAGAGTGCCTCTACTATATCCATCAACCAACTCTAGTGCATAACAATGCAAGGGCAAAACTATACGGGGAATAGATCAGAATAATTGCAAACTTATAAGATGTGATGATGATAGATAAGCAGAAGAGAGTCGCCTTTCTGATTCATGTGACAATTCAACTCAATCATAATTTAGTAGCAATTCAGGCTGAAAAATTAACAAATACACAGCTCTAGCTGAAAAAATGAATCAATCAATAAAGGTTTATTCTTTACACCAGTATTACAAGTATTAAATCTTTAAAGGAGTCTTTGAATCACATAGTCACTATATTTAGTACTTATATAGACACTGTACTCTGAATCTTTGAACTATGAAGGAGTTATACCACCTGGGATATGAGAATTGTGCAGGTAATTATATACAGCACAGGAATTTTACCAAAAGCCATGGAAGAAGGTTTAAAAGAGCATGACCTGGATTATTTGATTATAGCAATCCAAAAAGCTGTAATATTGAACACTTGCAACATTGTTGGAAGATTTTTATCAGTTTTGAAGTAGAGAGTATAATAATAAGATTTTCCGAGTAATTTTTAATGATAGGCTACATGAATTAAACTCTCTTGATTCTTTTCTCCATACTAAATCTACATCCCGTGCTTATAATTCTTCTAATCCGTACATTTTCTGATCAAAGTATGAACCGTAGAATGAAATTTTTTCTTTGCTTTCAAATACAGTAACTGTACTGTATCTTAGAACTTAAGAACTGATCTGAGTCATTATAATCACGTTACTCATTCAATAAATTTAATAAATAAACACAGTCCTTTTCCAATTTTAACTTTCACAAGCTTTATTTCAACTTATACAGAAAAATACAAGTCGCTGAAATATTCTGTGTTATAAACTTTTGATGCAAAAAATAATATTATATACACTTCCCGAACGTTAATCTCTAATGCTATTTATTGTGTGATTATAATAGAATTGAATATATTTCTTGATAATCCAACTAGTCATTTGAATACTAGTCAAATACATTGAAAGTTATTACAAGTTTTAATAATAATAACATTATTATATTACTGCAATAATATTATCATAGCACAGTCCAATTTATTGATTTTAATTATTGAGATGTCACTCAACTTATCACTAAAGCCAATAATATTGTTTTTAGGAGACTTCAAATTGAACATTTCAATCAGATTACAGATCATAATTTTAAAAATTTTCGAATAATATAAGAGCTCCCACCTTTAATATTGATTGAAATGACAAAATTGAATGCATTGAAGATTTGTTCGATTGTCTCATGTCTGAAAACAGCCAGACATTTTTGTTTATATGTGACAATCACAGATAACAGTGACAGTCTACTTTCTAATAGAGAAATTGCAATGGGACAGTGACAGTATTGAACAATGAATGAAAGAGACAATATTATCATTGAGTTAACAAACATTTCTTTCATAGGAGATGTCGTTTTACACATAACTCCAACTCTAGCCGTGCCACGCACCGTGATTGACTCATTTCAACTGTCATTTGCTCAAAAAAAAGGGGGTTCAGCATTTAACGTTCTTATCGTTATCTTAGTAAATAAGATAAATTATTAATTGAGAAGAAAATATACATTCTCTATATGAGTACACTACAACCACCTGGGAGTTTAAAACATCCAGCGATTCTGTTAAGTGAAAATTTTGGATTTAAAGTTTGGGAATTTGCAATGTCACATCATGCTTATGAAATCTCAATAACGAATCTATTATTGTTTGTAATATTTTTATATTTCGAAAACGTTTTGTGTCGCCTTCAGGATCGCACCGAGATTGCACAATTGGCAGTGATACCACGGGATGACTCGCCGTTCTGGGAGGTTTGTTCGAAATCGTTGGTGGCGACCGCCGCTTCTCACATAACTCTAACTCTGGCCGTGCCACGCGCCGCAATCGACGCCGACTTCATATCAACTCTGACCGGACGTCTAGGAGCCATGACCGTTATGAACGCATCCACAGCAAATATCGAAGGACGGCAAGTAGTAGCTTTATTAGCTAAAGATAAAACTACTTTGAAAACTTTAATGGTCGAGAACCCAAACCTGTGGTGGTCTCTGTCCTACTATATCATTTCAATGCCAAAATACGATAAAGAATTCAAATGGATCTGTCGCAGTTTGTGGGATCGTTACAGAGTTAGATACATAATATTTGTTATGGGAAGTAGCAATCACCATGTAGCCACTTATAACCCTTTCATAGATGAGTCAACCGGCGGACATTTGTCCATGTTTGAAGCCACTGAGTTCTCGTTTGTAACTGAGGATTACATCCAGCTACTAAACCTTCACAAGTTGCCAATAAGAATAACAATGTTCCCCAGTCCTCCGACGGCGATCCCCAAACCTAACGGAGGTTATGATGGGTGTGATGGTGTGATATTGAAAACAGCCGCAAAACGCATGAACTTCACACCTATTATCACGAGGCCAAGCGACGGAGAGGTTTTTGGAGTCAGAAATCCGAATGGTACATTTTCGGGCGCATTGAAAGACATACTTAGTGAAAAAAGTGATATAGCTTTCAATGGCCATTTCATCCAAGACTATCAAACGAAAAAAATAGATTTTACAACCTACGTAACACAGAACCGTGTATGCTTTATTGTTCCAAAGGCTGGCTTCAGACCTCGCGTAATGACCATTCTGAACTGTTTTGACAGAACACTCTGGATTTATGTAATTGTGTTCTACTTCTTCTCGATTACATTACTATACATTTGGAGTCTGTTTGGAAAGAGGATTGCAGAGCCTGATAGCTACAGCCCCCAACAAATGTTCCTCTATTCGTTCAAGATGTTTCTATACATTGCTCCCAACTGGTTCCCGAGAATGGATTCGGGGAGAATTTTGGCAATATCAATAATGTTTGTATCATTTGTGATAGTCAATGAGTTTGAAGGTGTTTTTCTCATGTTTCTCAATCGACCAGTCAGGTACAAGGATATTGATACTTTGGAAGAGCTGGGTAAATCAGGCCTGGCAATAAAAACTACTTTCACAAAAGTGGATAGTACACTGAATGCGGATCCGTCAATGGAAGATATTGTAAAGAATTTGGAAGTTGTGGAATGGAACTCTCAGCAGGATGATGTAGGAATCGTGGCGAAATCATTGTCGCAAGAGAAGGAGATCGGTGGTATGATGAAGGTGGATGAGTACAAATCAAAGTATTTTCGGGATTTTATAAGGATCAACTCATCGCAGGCGTTGCACACGGTTCAACAGTGTCCTCTGTCCTACTTCCTAGCTTACATTTTGCCACTAGGCTCGCCGTTTCTAGATAGCTTCAACACGATAATAGCGCGTTGCGTGACGGCTGGACTGGTGGCACGCTGGGACTGGGACGCCAACAAGGTGACTGCCAACAAGGGCGATATGCGATCCCTGAAAAGGGGCGATGATGACGAGCCCTACACTTCGTTCACTCTATCCGACCTTTACTTCGCTTTCATCGTCTATTTGGGTGGTACCACTCTCAGCATCGTTGTTTATATCATTGAACTCATCATTTATAACTTCTATTTGAAGAGGCCCGACACTGATGTATTTGGGAGGAGAATCAAGAAAAGAAACATTCTTTATTGGGACGAGTTTCCCTCAGTCAAAAAGTCACAGCTCATACAAACTCCATTGGAGAAGCTCTCAAGGGGACACTGAAATCAAGTATTAATCCTATTCATTATATGTAACACACAATTCCTGAAACAATATCTTACTTAATAATCCTAGAATGTTGAGAAGATGGAAGTGCAAAGTTCAACTAGTATTACTCATTTTTGTTCATTTTATTCGGCTTGAAAGATAATTGGAAAATTTGGAGATATAGGTGGGTGGTATAATTTCGATGCATACCTGTCCACAAGCAAACAATTATTAATTTTGTTACTATGCCTCTCTCTAGTCTAGATGATTCAAATAATCCTTAGATGTTTGATGGTCTATTTGAATAGAAGCTAGCTTACACACTGGTATCTCAAGTCATATCATCAATTGACAGTTAGTCAATACATTAGAAACATGTGAATAATAATACATTGATGACAAAATAAAATTCAACTTCTATTGTGCTATTGATCATTTCCTCATCCCCAACTAATACAAGAGTTTATTGTAAAGTACTTAACAAGAGAAAGTAGGTACTAAGGTTTTTGCGGATAACAATTGTTTTGTGCTGGTGTTGCATATTCAAAGTGGAAATGCAGCAATTTCATCAAATTTGAAGCAGCTCCAATTTTTAGTATTCCTCACAGAACATTGTTAGCTTTTTAGTTAATAATTGAAAATAGTCAACTCTGTGCGCGCCAGACAATATACTCCTACTATAATAGGAATAATTCATTTCGGTCAAGGAGTGAGAAATATTAAATAGAACTTGAATTGATGAGGTAATTATATGATGGAAACCCAAGTTATATGAAATAAAAATCCCCTTGATTGGGAAAAGGTTATTTGTTATTGGAACGAGTTTGTATTGTTGGAATATTGCAAGCAAAATTATTATAAGTGATTGATGCAATAAAATACATCTGAAGCAATGCATTGTAGCAGTTACTTAGTATGCGATAGCATGAAGTTTTAAAATCATGGAAGGAAAACATAGATCGCGACAGAGATATGAAGAAGATTAACAGACTAACCCCTTTAGCTTGGAAGAGTTGACAGAACCTGTCCAAAGAAATTGTGTCCTCTCCGCACAAGACATAGGCCACGCTCTCCAGCTGTTCTGCAAGATCAATCTGCTTCTCTCCGCTGAAACAAAATAACAATGATTATCAGAATTAGAATTATGCGTTTCTATTATTTAGAAATCATCTAGACACCAGCTTAAAATTCTGAATTCTCAATTCAAGTGTCCGGGTAATTGGTCCTTGTGAATTTCAAAGTTTCAAAGTTAAATTCATCTCACTAACATGTTTTCCTCCATCAAATCTTTTTCGTTTGGACGCATTGAATATCCAATCATCAAGTTTACATAACAAATTTCCATCACAATAATTCAATATTGAAAACTTATTGCATTCACTTGGTATGGATGATCATTCACGCATACAATTCTATATTTCAATATGATATATAAAACCATTCGGACCTAGTGTTGGAATAAGTTATCGTTTGCTAAACTAATGGTTATTGCTATAAACTATCCAACTACACTATCCGATTCTATTTTATGATAATAATGTTTATGAAGATTTACAAGAACTAGAACTGCCTTATTTTATGACTACTAAGCCTTGTATTGCCAAATTTCATTTCTTGCAACGCTTCCAAAGTTATTTTATGGCATGGATGTCAACAACATAGATTCTTAATGAAAATATATCTAATTAAAACCGTCGAAGATGATAATGCGAATGACGATGTGCTTAAATTCAATGAAGAATTAATCATATTAGTTGAAACAATTCAATTATAAATTAACATTTTCTCTTACTCTTAAGAGAAGAGCTTACTCTTATCCAATAATTTAAGATCTTTTCTTCCAGAATTGTACTACAAATACTAGTGCAACATATGGGCCTATAATGAATTATATTTCCAGTCAATAACAAATACTGTAATAGTAGAAGAAGAGGAAATACGAATTTCCAATGAATACAGAAACATATGTAGAACTAATTGACGAATCTGGCTTTAATTTATAGATTTTATGGATTTAAAAATAGCAAGTATTTTTAAAAGTTGAAATGGTTTGTTTTTTATGCTGTATATTAAATTACCATGAAAGAGGCTGAAGAATGATGCAACAAAATAATATTTTTTTGGAATAAAATGTTCAAAGAAGCCAGAAAATTAGTAGGGTGGTAGTGGTAGGTGCTTCAAGTATTTTCATAACATATTATTGAAATCTGATTCTCTGGATGGTAATTTGATAATTGAAATAGGAAAAATTAAATAGTAGTCCTATTCATCAAATTTCAGAAAAGGCTCATAAGCCTCTTCAAGTCTTCTAAGAGGTCATGAGCCGACTATTCCTTATGGTATATGGTATTATCAAATTTAGGCTAATTGAATATCTTCGGTATGATCATGAAATGGTCTACATACTCCTATTAGGACATTAGGAGCTCAGTGGAAGCTCATTCCAACTCTTCATTAGTATCATTCCTGTTTGAATAAGCTAGAAATATAGAGCAAAACCTGTTACATTGAATATTTACTGTTGTATAAAAAAGAAAATGTTTCAGTAGATCTTGATAAGTGTAAAAATGCTGAAGATAAGAGAGGAATAGTAGCTTTATAGCCTACTCCCGCGATTCCTGATATCTGTCAGCTATGAAATAATCTTATCTCCCATTAATGTTTAACATTTGCAAGATCTAATTCTAGTAGTATAGCCTATTTTTATACAGTTGTTGCCTCGTGAAGAGCACACTGTCCAATAGCATGGCAGCCTATATCAGTTCACACACAATATAAGAATAATTTTTATTGTCATAACTCATGTATAAAAAAAAACAATGTTCAAGTTTAAAAATAGAAATTATTCTTATACACATTAGGGACAATAGATTAGAAAGATAGAAGAAGGAATGAGTCTCCATTAGATTGTCCCTAAGTTATATAATAAATTAACATTGTTAAGTTTTTCCAGAGACAGCCCAAGAGCCATGCGACCGTCGAAATGTTGAAGCGCACAAAATGACACGGGCGGAGATGCAAGGGGCAAATATGGCTTGAGGGGCGATAATATAAGTAGCGAGATTGAATAATTTTTTCATGTTTTCAAGAAAATCGATGCAGATCTTGGAAGAAGCAGTTACACTGATTTAGGCCTAGTGGTTTCATATCTGAAATATTTATTTGACCATTTGAACCTATATTTGGTTGTAAGTAGCAGTATCGGGGCACCGAGCTCCGTTCTCAAGCTGCAACCGCACCACTGGATAGTAGTGGCGCAGACCGCAGAGGATATGTAAATCACTTGAATCAGAGGATAGATTTACATCCTCTGTAATAGTGGTTAGGTGGTATGGATGTTGAATGTTTTTTTTTCAAACATAATTTCTTTTATAACGGATGTTGTATGTTCTTAAATATTCCACGGCCACCCTCCAAGCAGCCATGCAACGCGGCCAAAGTATGAGATAGGGCAATATGAATGTATGATGAATTATTTCCACAATAAATCGTATTTCCAATCAGTCCTAATAGTAACTTAGGCTATTCTTAAAATTTATATAATTGAAGGAGTTCAAATTCATTCTAGGAATCCAATAATCTACATAAATTTCAACTATTTCGGTATAAGGTAAACTACCCAAATATCGACCACCCCCCAAATATTGGACACTTTCCACTTTGACCTTAAATAATAAGAGTACTCGGCTGTTCACCTCTATGGATATATTTTTTCGTTGTAGATCGGTTTCTTAGTAGTTAGCGGGGAAAAATTCAGCTGTTTTCATTCAGAAATAAAAATTAGGCAGAGGTTAGATTGAAGCGATGCACCGGCAGTTGTCAATTTGCTAAGGGTCTTGGTGATTTTGCTAAGGAATCAGGCGAGTGTATTAAGCTTCCTATTTGATATATTCAATTAAATCTTTATATATTCTTATGTCATCACAAACTTGAATATATTTGCTATGAATTCCAAGTCTTGAAAATTGCAAATCCGTAATCCAAAAAATAAAAAATGAGTGTCCGGAATTTGACTCACGAATATTAATATTTTCCAATTATCGACATGGGGTGTCAGAATTTGGCCCAATATTGTTAATTTTAAAATCTATTTTCAAATTTATTTATTCATACTTTAAACCCATTTATAGTTATTTTCGATGTAATTTGTTATGATTAAGAAGAAGGCCAAAATTCGGCCGGGGCTACAAGGTTTCGTAGACCAATAAACTGTCGGTATTTGACTGAGTTTTTGCAGGAGCTAGAAACCTCAAATCAAAATCAACAATAAATGACCATTATAATAACTTTTTATCCCATTTTTAGGGCATTTTTCATTATTTTTAGTGATGGTGAAGCATTTTAAACTTAGTCCAAGTTTACAAAACTTATTTCAACATGGTTTAAATATCGGCATATGACTGAATGAGTATTAGCTTTCAATTGAAAATATCATTAAAATAACATTTTAGCCAGTTTTTAAAGCCTTATTTGATTCATTTTATTTGATAGAGAAGCATTCCAAATAAAACGTTGTCTATGCTACAACATTTAGTAGCCCAATAAGATGGACCATGCTTGAAACATTGGTGTACAGTAGCGGTGATACGTTGGGGGCCAGGGTGCATATTTTTATTTGTTCTATCACCTCAGATATATAAACTTTATTTTACTATTATAAAAATAAATACTAATTTAAAAATTCATGAGATTTTGCTCTTTGGACTAATAAGATATTGGAATAGTCAAGTATACTTGCTGTGTCCGGAATTTAGACCTGAGTGTCCGGTATTAGGCCGGCTCTGTCCGGATTTAGGGCAAAATGATGGTTTTCAATTAGACCCTTAAAAAAGCGTTTTTAATTTTTTTAGACAAAATTATCTCATAAAATTTGGTATCGAACGATTAAGTAACATTTGGCACGTCAGTTGAATACGTTTTTTTATAAAATAGAGCAACATGCAATTTTATAATGACAAATGTTTGGTGCTACTACACCTTAAGCGTCCGATATTTGGGTAGTTTACCTTAGTAGTCATGTGCATAATGAAAGATTATAAAAGTTTCGAATTACAAGTAGACTAAATAAGTTAATTCAAATTCACTTTTTTGAAACAAATAAAAACAGAACACATACAGATCAGCTTCAGAAATAAGTGACAAAAAATAAATAGCATGATAATAAGAATGACAAAATAATAATGTAGGATACCATCATTATTAAAATATACTGTACATTAACTTATACTATAGTAAAAATGTTAGTCTTTGTTAAATTGAGAATATTCATTTGTGTGCTCGAATGATTATCATAGTAAGCTAGCCTACTGTTGTTATTTTGTGATTTATTTTTATGTTTTGACTCAATATATTTTGGTCTCATGGTCTGAATGTGATTTGGTTTAACAGGCTCAATAAAACTAATTTGAATAATGCATACCGTAGTTCAATATTAAGAATTATAAAATCCTTACCTTGAAGGCTAATATTATTCAAGGTATCCAGATCCCTCAAGTAAATAAACTAATCTTGAATATGATTAGCCTGAATGTTGATAAAAAAGTTTGCGCCCTCAAGTCATGAAACTATAGGAAGAGTAAAACTAGCCTATTATATTTTCAAGAATTGCTGCTTGGTAGATCAGTTTCAGTATTAGCTTGAGTTTCATTTTCTCAAAAAATATATAAGGAAAAAATAGAAGTCAAACATGACGAAAATAAATTCAGTACTGTACATAATTCCTAACCTGAAAGAAACAAACAACACAGCACGCCGTCCGCCGAGCACGGCATGGCACATGCTTTCTATTCTAACCTAAAAATAAAATTCTAAGCATTGTCCATTGAGCTATAATATACAAAAGTTGGTATTCTTGGGTATTCTTTAGCTCAGTGATTCTAAAGGTACGACTTGGCTGGTGCGTAACGTAACGACCGTTGGTCGTAGTCGATCAGCTGTAGCCAATCACAGCTCTTCTTATTAAATCTAAATGACAATGCAAAACAAGACAAGAGCTGTGATTGGCTGCAGCTGATCAATCACGACCGACGGTCGTTACGTTCCACACCAGCCAAATCCTAGCTTAAGGCCCATTCTACACGGGCATAGGAAACGCGGCGTTAACGTCGCGTTGGCAATGTGTGCTCGACAGAACACATTGTGTTAAATGTGTTTGTCTACACGAGCGAAATAATCACGCGTTTCCACAGCGTCAGCAGGCGTCAACGCGTTGATTTTCTCTTCACGCGTTTGCTACGCCTCGTGTAGTTTGCAAAAAAGTTTGACGCGTTAACGCCGCGTTTGCTCCGCGTGCTCGACAGAACACAATGTCTTGGGTTATTATTACATTTTATAATTGATTTATCAATAATATTGTAAAGCTATAGAGTATTTATTAGTTAGGAATAGTTTGAAAAATAGTATCAGTCCATTTGAAAGCATTTCCATCAAATAATCTGATATCCCATTAGAACCATATTCATCTGCAGAACAGACAAAAAAAAACAGTTATGAGAAGATTGCTTTTTTGTATTCTTCAAATCTTGATTTGTGAGGTTTGGGTGTGTTTTAGACAAAAAGGTTACTTGAAATATTTTCTTCAGAATTCCTACAATGTAAAATAATCCAAAATACTGGTCTAACATAATACTAACATTAAATATCCTATTTCTATCCCTTTAAAGTTGTAAAATGTATACTTTTTCAATCAATTTTGCTATTTATAATTATCTCAATAAAAATCAAAGTAATGAACTTCTAACTGGTTTTATTCAATTCCTCACCTAATAATTGACCACTAAAGGGCCCTCTTAAGGCCGCTACAAAATTATAAACTTGAAAGATTAGATGAAAATGAGAAAACAAAAATGGCGGCTGTGTGAGTAATTAAGGACTTCCAGTCATTAAAAATTATATTAAAATATGTTTTTTACCAAAGAACATTACTCTAAAATGTTCGACACTACTTCTAAAACACTGTATACAGGGTGTTTCAGGAGGAATGTGCAATACTTCTCAGGCTGATTCCTTACACCAAGTAGACAAAAAAGTTCCATGTAACCAACCCCCAAAAACGCTTTGTTACCAAGATAACAATGGCGGAAAATTGAGAATTTTCAAAATATATTAATTTTTCTAATTTTTTAGAGGCTTTAGTGAGGTTCTAAAATAATCAATTCCCATGTAAAATTAGCTGAGGAATTTAATGAAACCAGTCTGAAGTCTGTAACTTCAACGGTTATTTAGATAATTGGAAAAATATGCTGAAAAACGCCATTTTTCAACAATATGGGTTATAACTGGATAAGGAATCATAAAATTCTATTTTTTAATAATGGAAGTTGAAGAGAGGCGGATTCTAAAGAAAAAGTTAAATGGCGGCGATTGTGTAAATCTTACCCAAATCTCAGAAATAGCGATCAAAAATCGCAAAATCGCTACTAAACACAAATTCATCACTTTTGTCAATTTTGCGATTTTTGATCGCCATTTCTGAGATTTGGGTAAGATTTACACAATCGCCGCCATTCAACTTTTTCTTTAGAATCTGCCTCTCTTCAACTTCCATTATTAAAAAATAGAATTTTATGATTCCTTATCCAGTTATAACCCTTATTGTTGAAAAATTGCGTTTTTTAGCATATTTTTCCAATTATCTAAATAACCGTTGAAGTTACAGACTTCAGACTGGTTTCATTAAATTCCTCAGCTAATTTTACATAGGAATTGATTATTTTAGATGCTCACTAAAGCCTCTAAAAAATTAGAAAAATTAATATATTTTGAAAACTCTAAATTTTCCGCCATTGTTATCTTGGTAACAAAGCGTTTTTGGGGGTTGGTCCCATGGAACTTTTTTGTCTACTTGGTGTAAGGAATCAGCCTGAGAAGTATTGCACATTCCTCCTGAAACACCCTGTATATGATTATATTGGGCAGCTGAAGCAAGGTCTGTAGAAGACCTTGAGCTGAAGCAATTCGGGCAACGTGCTGGGTGTACAAGAAGTGAACTTGTTGTTCAAAAATTTATTTCTATAGCCTAAGTGTTTTATTCTTATGTGCTTATCCATTTAACCACAAATAAACAATAGAATTTTTGTTATAACTACTATTAATACTGTCGGTGATTATGTCATATAAAAAAGGAATGAAGGTCCAGGATTAGATCATAATTATTTGACAGATAGATAAGAGAGCGCTGGTGTTGAGTTTCCAGCCAAGTTCTGCTGCCCAATATTCTGTCCAAGAAAAAAGGACATTCTGGCAAGATGGAAAAATTTCTCCAGCTCAGACAATTTATTTGCTTCAAAAGTTATGAATTTAGTTTTAAATTGTGGAGATCATTTTGATTTACAATTTAAGACCAAGTTTTTCATTTTTGAACCAATATGTGATGCATCAATGCTACCTTGTAAAATTTGGGCTGTTATTTCTGATTTAATAAGCAAAATGTTCAAAAGCCATGAAATCCTTGGCATGAAAATGTTTAATAAGTTACCAGCTTCCTTTAAAAGTATTGACTGTTTGAAAAGTTTCAAAGTTGTATTAACTATAACTGTTTTATAAGCCTTTATTTTAATGATAAGCCTTTTTATTCCTTTAATGATTATTTTAGTGATGTAAATCAGGTACCAGTATTAAAATTTTGGATTCTGATTTTATAGCTTGTTAAGTTACTTTCTTACTGACTATTATCTTAATTTATTTCTATGGTTTTGGACAATAAATTCTACTCTATAAGTCTTTATTGTTCCTTACTCATTTCTATCTTTAAAAGTTCTAGACTTAAATGTTCCATATATTCTCATGACTCAGTAGCTTATTTACGATTATTTGGACCACCTTTAGCACAGATTCAAGTTTACTATAAAAGGCGTTGGCAAAAATTTAACTTGCAGTTTGTTGAATGGATTATCAACTTCCTCTTTATAATTTCTCTAAGCACTAAAAGTATCCCTTATTTGGCCACATTCATTACAAGACCTGTAAAATTTACCATTAAAAAGTTGTAAGTTATAGAAGCTATAAAAATGCCTCTATGAATGATGGAGCATGCAGATGAACGAACAGATGTATACCAGGTAATTAAACACATGTAGCTCTTATTGCCCAATACATCGGAGTACAAAAAAGTTGTTCCAATTAAAATTCTTCTATTAATTATTAATACTCTGGAGCTCAGGGTGAATTGAGTCATTGTACATTTTAATTAACAGGTAATATACACCATTATAGGGAATAATAAATAGGTACTCAAAGTTGTCGAAATTTTGTGGAAACTTTGCCTTTCCTATTAGATTTGAATTAGATATTCAAAACCCTATTACAGTAGCTGTACAGTATCTCAAAAATAAACGAGCTGTACAAAGATTTTTGAACAACAGCTTCAATATTTTTTTAAATAATCAATCCTGACAGATAATCTAGTGAATAATTGAAAATTAAGAGTTCAATTTCTCTGATGAGGATAATTTTTTTTCCTACAGCTACGTTAGAAAGTTGCTGTTCCTGCATTGATTACAATACCCAAAATCTACTTTTCTGCTCTAGTGCAGGTAAAAATTTTTCAAGTGCAGGAAAAACTTCTGTATCATTACAAAAATTTAGAGCTTTAAATTCTGAATAAAATGGTGCCTGATTTGTCAGTATTCAATGATAAATAACTGAAAATGACAATTTTAATTTCAATTTCAACCTTTCACATTCAATATGGTAGCTGTAGGAAAAATTTAATGTGTAATATGGGCACAAAGTTTCTTTGCTGCACTCAAGAATCTATTCCACACTCGCCTGCGGCTCGTGCGTAAGTGTTTCTCTCGATGCAGCAATATCACACTTTGCGCACTGATACACAAATAACTATTCTAAATAGAGAAAGGCTATTTTGTCTATTTGCAGGCTGCATGAATAATATTGAAAAAAAATCGAGATTACAATTTCTCTGATGAGGATGATTATTTTTAAAATGGAGAAAGGCTATTTTGTCCATTTGCGGGCTGCATGAATAAAATTGCAACCTTTATACAAACCATATGCAAAACCTAAAAGAGCGCTCTTTTGCTTTTATAATTTACTATAATATATTAGATTTCTTCTGTAGGCCTATGCTAAGTAGTTAATGAAGAATATGAAGAATAATATAATATTGACATTAATTCATGGAAATGTTGAAGTATTGGTAGAAGTAAGTCACTGACCAGAAGAGACAGCCAAATTCTGATAGGTGATAATAAATTGCTGATAGAGAGACTTACAGTAAGCAGTATAGACTATAGGGACTGTTTCTTAATCATATATTGTGTAATCAGAGGAAGCAGTCTGTTTAGTAAGCAGAATTTTATCAATGAATAATTAATTGTTCTTAATTTCATTATGAAGTTCTCATACAGGTTCTGTGTCCAGACGGGATAAAATATGTTGGGAAGTTTATCACTGAAAAATAGGTTATTCAGTAATCAGTATGTAGAATGAAGTAGTTTCACTTAGCGTTTGAATAAAAGGGAAATCACAGTTAGCACTATAGGATAGCTCCGATTAATATATGCTGTAACTTGTAAACTTGAGTCATTCATCAAATAAACTGGGGAAAAGTGGCTCTACGATGGGGGACAATGTCGTAGACTACTATCAGCTGGAGCTGATAATGAACCAGAACCTTTAATGGCCCTCATCCTCAGCCACGGCTTGCCACAGCTTCCTGGGCGGTCCGACTCGTCACCAAGTTCAGCCACGGCTTCTATTACTAATTGCTCGCCATTCCCGCACAGTTATAGTTCTGCTTTGATCGCAGTCTCCACAGCTTCTGACTTCTCTATGTCAATTGCACCACGATTCTAATAATTAAAGTGTGTTCACTTTGTTGAAAATGAGTTTCAAACTATGATATTGTAGATTTGTTCAAAGAGCATAATTGTTATATGGTTTTAGACATACTAATATAGCTACTGATTACTTCTGATCTGATTGCAGTCTCCACAGCTACTGGCTTCTTTAAGTCAATAGCGTCTCAATTATTATAATTAAAGTGTTTAAATTTTGATAAGTGAAAGCAAAATTTGTCAGATCCACAAAGTTTTCACTTTGTTTCCACTTACCTAAATTATGGATAAGTTCTAACATCTCTGATAAAAGTGTAATAGTATATTTCGTACCTAGGGCCGAAAATGTGCGTTTACCGGCTCGAAATCGATTTTCAAGTCCGAGGCCATAGGCCGAGGACTAGAAAAGATTGAGAGACGGAATATTACATTTTCGACCCGTGGTGTCGAACTTTATTTTTCGGCACACAACATCAATGAAAACAAAACAAAATAAATTATCAGTTAATCAGTTCCAAGAACAGCCAGACCAGTAGCCTTATTATGCTATCTTCCCCTATGCTGAATTTGGAGTAGGTGCCATCTGCTTGCTATTGGAACTTTGCGTCAAAAGGTTATTGATTTAGTGACTGAATATTACTTTATAACTATCAGTGTATTCGATTTTCTTAGTTCAGAAACGTTTAAGCCCAAGATAATTTTTGTACGATCATCCTAAATTGTACAATATCAATTCAAAGTTGTTGATTTTCGACAGATATTGGCTAACAGAGAAGCTTTGTCTAGTTGCATTATCAGCCGCTAGATGGCGCTGGCTTACCTGCTAGACGAAGTAACACATAGTCTGACAACAATAATTTTGTTCAAACATGGATTTCACGTTCATCATTATTCAACAGTTAATCAATACAAACATTTTTAATCTTATCAAAGTTGAAGTATTAGTTATTGAAGCAGTTTTCCTTTATTATTCAACTACTGATTAATTTGAAAACTTTCAACATTCAGTTCTCTTGACAAGGGATCTTAATAATCAAAATAACAGATGAGAGACTACCTTTACATCGAAATACCAATAAGTTGACATTGACTCCCAAAACAGCTGACATTTAATGCAATCAAACCGGAATGCTACCTATTGATCGACTAACCCTTAAATCGACAACGACCTTCAGTCAGCTGACATTCAAGGTTATTTTACCGCCCTAGGGCCGAAAAACGCATTTTCCCGGCAAGTTGCTGGCGACCTCGCCTGAAATAGAATATTTCGTACCTAGGGCCGAAAATGTGCGTTTACCGGCTCGAAATCGGTTTTCAAGTCCAAGGCCGTAGGCCGAGGACTAGAAAAGATTGAGAGACGGAATATTACATTTTTGACCCGTGGTGTCTAACTTTATTTTTCGGCACACAACATCAATGCGAAGAAAACAAAATAAAAAATTAGTTCCAAGAACAGCTAGACCAGTAACCTTATTATGCTATCTTCGCCTATGCTGAATTTGGAGTAGGTGCCATTTGCTTGCTATTGGAACTTCGCGTCAAAAGTTTATTGATTTAGTGACTGAATATTACTTTATAACTATCAGTGTATTCGATTTTCTTAGTTCAGAAACGTTTAAGTCCAAGTTAATTTTTGTACGATCATCCTAAATTGTACAATATCAATTCAAAGTTGTTGATTTTCGACAGATACTGGCTAGCAGAGAAGCTTAGTCTAGTTGCATTATCACCTGCTAGATGGCGCTGGCTAACCTGCTAGACAAAGTAACACAGAGTCTGACAACAATAATATTGTTCAAACATGGATTTCACGTTCATCATTATTAAAAAATTAATCAATACAAACATTTTTAATCTTATCAAAGTTGAAGTATTAGTAGTATTAGTTATTGAAGCAGTTTTCCTTTATTATTCAACTACTGATTAATGTGAAAACTTTCAACGTTCAGTTCTCTTGACAAGGGATCTTAACAATCAAAATAACAGATGAGAGACTACCTTTACATCGAAATACCAATAAGTCGATATTGACTCCCAAAACAGCTGACATTTAATGCAATCAAACCGGGATGCTACCTATTGATCGACTAACCCTTAAATCGACAACGACCTTCAGTCAGCTGACATTCAAGGTTATTTTACCGCCCTAGGGCCGAAAAACGCATTTTCCCGGCGAGTTGCTGACGACCTCGCCTGAAAACGAGCGTTTTCGGCCTCCATATAAAGCATGTAAAACAGTCCATTTCATACCAGTGTGGCGAAAATTTTGTTGAAAGTTATATAATATAAAATTGTGATGTTGTAGCTCTGTTTGAGGAGCATTTATGTTTTAGACTTTCTATAAAAATAGAACCGAATCAATGTACTACTACATGTAAATTATAGTTTGTGATACATCTAGCTTGGCTAACAGCTTGTCAGCACCGAATTACTTATCGTTATCCTAGCTTTTATAAGCAGATAGTGGGAGAAACTTGAAACTTGAGACACTTTATTGGAAATTGAAGTGAAATTGCAATAACGTCTCAAGCTTCTCTCATTATGAAAAGGTTTCACAACATTATATAATTATTATATCTATCTCTATATATAAAAGCGAAATGGCACTGACTGATTCATTCATTCATCACCAGAACTAAAAATCCACTGAACCGAATGCGTTCAAATTTGGCAAGCATGTTCAGATGGACGTTTAGACGCGCGCTAAGAAAGGATTTTAAAAACTTTTCAAGGATACGCCAAATATTTTAGTTTTTCTTGAGTTTTTCGGCGTTTTCCTCATTTTTCCGAGAACCAATCGGTAGAAAATGTTGATATTTGGTGGGCAGGTTCAGATGAGGTCTAGAAATTTTGTGTTGAAATATTTTTGCAATCCGTTAAAGATTACGCCAGTAATCAGGTTTTTCAAAATTGTGAATATGTTGCGGGTTGCATATTTTCCGCCTTGATACGACCAATCCTAACTAAAAATTTAATGGTTCAGTGACATTATAGATGAACTAATTTGGAAGATATTGAATCAAGTTTTAAACTATGTCCGATATACTCCCCAATGTTACGCTTAATATTAGAGTTTTACTATTTTTTGGAATTTTCGGAGTTTTTCTTAGATTTTTTTTAGAACAAATTGGCAGAAAATGTTGAAATTAGGTAAACAGGTCCAAATTAGGTGCAGAAACTCTGTGCTCAATAAATTTCGAATCCCTACTGAACGGAATTTACAGGCGAGCGAAGCGAGCCTGTTTGTCTCAGCTGACACTGATAGAGGTTTTGCAGGCGAGTGAAGCGAGCCCGTTTGACTCACTTACACTGCCTATACTGTCGGGGGTCCAGGGAGCGGAGCCCCCTGGCTAGGCGGAGAAGGCGAGCGAAGCGAGCCTGCCGGCTAGTTTATTATATTACCGTACCACAATATTCACTCTCATAATTGGTACGGTGATTAAGCTTTTTGAATGTATACTGTTCAGTGTATAGTTCTTTTTTCATTGCCTCTCGTTGCAGTCTGTATCGATTCAAAAAGAATTAGCCCTACATAATCCTCAGAATATTAGTTCTCAATACTCATAGGCTCATTAATACTGGTGATTAGACTACACTCAAATAGTGGATCGAAACGATTCATTACTCAAAAACTAGAAAAACGTATGTAGTATTATTATGATTCATTAGGTACTCAAAAACAAGAAAAACGTATGTAGTATATCTCTGTAATAACTATTTTATCCACAGACATGATCACCCCACTCATTGTTTGATAGTGTTGCGAATCTTGTGACATTCACCTCAAACATTGACTGGTTTGAGCCAATTACATTACTGCAGAGACTCAAAGACCTCGATGTACTATAATCAACTTAACATTTGATTGTATTATTGAAGATTCCATTGTCAATAATAAATCTGCTTCTATGTTCCACGCACATTTTTCTAATGATATTATTAGTTGAATTTGAAATACCAACTAGGTACCGTAGTTGTAGTTTTGTGCAGGTAGCCTATTAAATAACGAAAAATGCTTTATAATCACTATATATAGCTTTTATAATCACATTTATCCACTTTTAACACACTATACGCCTGAGATTTGTTTAGAAATAATTGAATTTTCAATCAAGTCTCTGTAATGTAATGTAATAATTGGCTCAGACCAGTCGATGTTTGATGTGAACGACACAAGACTCGCAACACCATCACACAATGAGAGGTATAATAGTGGACCATTCTAGAAGCACACAATGAGAGGGGTAATAGTGGACTATTCTAGAAGCATGCTGTCAGTAGCCAGTCAATCGTCACCTGGTGACACATGTCAGCAGCGTGAAAAATTCCACGTCAGCAGCAGCTACTACTGAGAAAAAGAAACAGAACAAAAAAGCCAGAGAGGGTGAAACGAGCACGGAGAAGTTGTTTCTACGTTTCCAGTTGTCTCAGACAGTGACATTTGTCTGTTGGCGACCTCATAATCTGAATAATTGGATCGATTTTCGACCGTCTCCCAAGAATGATTATTGTTTGCGTTGCTCAGTTCAAGTGTCCAGTTACAACGACTGACAGACAGACTGTCTCGGGGAAACGTTCTCACCTGTCAACGATCGACATGTTCGGTCGGTCGGTGTCCTTGTCCAGATTTCTTCCATTCATTCGTTTATTGACTGGCTCAGTCCAATCCTTTCCGATTACATTTTCGCCAAACGAGACAAAATGTTGGAAGTGAAGTTTTAAGTAGCTACTTAAAAGCATTAGCTCAGGCTATTTTTCCTGTACCTGAAATCTGTATTATCTGGAGAGAAAATAATCATTTTTCATACCCACTACTTTCCTTCTCATACTTTCATGTATTGTATAAGAATTTACCCAATTTATATTCCCTATTTCAATTTATTTATTCTCATGAGAGGTAACATGAGAAATAGCTACAATTCATTCCTCATTTATTGTCTATTATCCTTACTGTTACATGAAAAGAGTAGCGAGATGTTTTTGTAAGGCCTGAGAGAGTAGGCCTACGCTCATGGAAGTTAACTTGAAAAAAAGCCAGAATTTGTCTTTACAGTACTTTTTGTACACATTTTCCACGTAAAATACTGTTCCATGAAAAGAGCAGTGGGTAATTTTGTTTTGAAGGACTGAGATAGTAACAAACTGATAATACAGTGAACTGTATGAAGTGAATACTCATACACTGCTGAGGAAGAGAATAGAATGTCACGATTATCGATGTATTCTGATTATACTATCACAGAATGTTGAACATTCTAGAGAAAATACCTTCGCTTTAATCCTTTCTCAATCAATCTGATCATCATATCTCATGTCATTTACTATTTAATTCGGGAGACCTATCAATTAAAATTATTTTTTCCTCCTGTTTCCTGTAGGATGGAGGATGTCGGCCTGGTAAACCAATATTCCAATCTGTTAGATTATTTTATTTTATCATTTTAAACATGCTGGTATTATTGTTGCACTCTTCTACAGTAGCTTACGATGGAAGAAGAGTTTTTCAAGTTCTCTGTGGTTGTCCTGAACTGTCATTTTTATTTTTCAAGTAGGTATTTCATAATCGATTCATGGAAAAAATATATACAATCAATCAGCAAGCAGTCTTGTAAAAATAAGGAAAATATTATTCCCTCAGTAAATTGCTACAAAGTAAATTCTACAGCTGGTGAGTTTTCTTGGAAAATCGCTTTTTCAAACCATAGATTGCTATCTAATATTATGACTGATGAGCATAACGTTTTCCTGACCTTAACTATACTACTTATCAGTTAATACAAGAGAATCCTCTTCAAGGTCTCTTATAGAAAAAATTGTGCAAAGAAGTTACAATTTTCTCGAGAGAAAGATGAATTTCAGGTTACAGAATAGCAATATGGAATGAAATTGTTAGTGTGTGAAGTGAATAAGAGCTTATTTGAATCGTGAACTAGTTTGCGACGGCGGGAGAAAAATGCTGCACGTTACAACGATAATGGGGTCTGATGTCCGCAGCCAGCAATTTTTCTAGAGCTGGACTGAGCAGCACTCGTGTCTTGAAAACGACTCTTGGTGGTGTCATGGTGACAGCAACTTAGAAACACAACCAGGTTGAAAAACGGGTACCCGCACTACTCCAGTTCAAAAACTAAGCACTACTCCAGACGCTGAGTGTTCCCTGATCTTGTCTATGGTCTCGTACTGGTCACGAATGCTCTGCTCAGTTGCATATACTTACTTCTAATCACCTCTATTTCACAAAAAGACTCATAGTTTTGCAAACTAATGAGGGAAATTCTGTCATCCAGCCTCTCTTGATCAATTCCAGAAATTTTCCAAGAGCTCTACCATAGCTTTTGCTGAAATTTCTGCTTCAATAGTTTAATTTTAAGAGTAATTCTCTAGAAATAGGAGAAAACCTTGGATGGTAAATAGAAGAATAATTGTTGTATAACGTGGATTATGTCGAAAACTAAAATCGAATAAGAGGGTTTGCTCACATTAACGAGAATTCATCATTTATAGGTTGAAATGAGACTAACAAATGAGATTTTGTAATGATAAATCGAAGAAGCAATCTTTAAATATAAGAGGGAGAAGCTCTATCAATCACTATCAATATGCGTATGGAAACCCATGCAATTGCCCTCAAATTGAGCTTATTAACAAAATCCAATGTCATTTTACTGGGTACCATTCACGATTTTTCTTGATCTTGAGTCTCTTTAGATAGTGATGAAGAGTTTATTACTAAAAAAACTTTTACAAATGAAGCTTTCAATTATTGAGACTCACAGGCTCAATTCGATATTTAACTTATAACGAAGAGTTCTATGCGTATTCATGAATCAGACTGTTCGCAACTTAAGATTTATATCATTAAGAGCTAATTTTATCAATTCTTACTATCACAACTCATCAGACTCATAAGTTAAATTAATCCAAAATGAGATGAAAAACTATGTAAAAACAAGCTTATCATAATACTATGTTATGAGCTCCAAAGATAGGATTCCTCTTTACAACCATAAAAACTTTCAAAAGATGTGTGTGGAATACTATGAACAACATATCATAGACATTCCAAATATCGTAAAAAAGCTTGACTATTCCAATTTCTGGAAGTGATTCACCATGTCTGAAGATTATTATATCCTCTACAGAGTTTCTCAGCTTTTGAGATCTCTTCTGGTTTTCAATTTCACGCTTAATCAAAGATAAGCTCTTGAACTGAAGAATAAGCACTCAGATCTGACAGATTCAATCCGTTTGGATAGGAAAAATTATCAGGATAAGATTTGGTCGGAGCTAACGTTTACTGGCTCACTTAAAAACACCTTAAAAGATTAAAGGAAGCCGAAATCAGTTGATGTTTATGTTTAAAGCGACCGCAGCTAACACTTAGGCTCGCGTGACGAAGGTTAGATTTTTATTTCGCATTGCCAGCACCTTTAAGCCTCCATAATGACATCCCGCTAAGCTTTCAACAAGAAACAATAAACCCAAGATAAGTTTAAGACCAAATAAAAGACCCACCTATTAAATTTTACGACATGTTTACAGCTATTGCACCCTCTGCTATCATGCAGTAACATTTCGCACTGGCACAATAAAATATCTTGTCATAGTTTAGGTTATTTCATAAGTTGTAAAGAGCGAGAATCATAAGGATATTATCTGGATTGCACTAATACTTCCTTATAAAGCAGACTTCACTGTACTGTGCTATATCATCTAGGAATCTTGAAATCATCTCTCCTTTTAGAGCATGACGCTAGATTCCAATCATATTCGAACTCGATAATAATGATACGTATAATACATTTTGGTATGACAGGAGAGCACTCTCCACTCTTATCTTCTCTTATCACTTATCTCTTCACCCTAAAAAATCATTTCAAACCCCCTTTTTCTCCTAATCACTCTGTTAAGGAGTTGTTGTTGAACGTTTTTGAGCTATCATTATCATGGTTGGATAAATATTTCTGCCATTTTAGTAATGAATCGATTGTTCATTTCTCATCGGCTATGTGATTAGTTTTGTTTGTTGGATAAAACTTGAGATAATGATGATTATGTTTCATCAGAAACCCAAAATTCAACAATATTAATATCGATTCATCACCCTTACAACTTCTGTGTCTCCAACAAATTTGTATCAATTTTTTCAAGTCTAATCAAAGCTTACTTACACTTGCAAGTACAGAGAAGCTACTTATTGTAAGTACAGTAAAAGCATTCTTGATCGATTACGCAATATCATGTTGAGAAAGCTAGCTAGAGTATGGAATTGCTGGTGCCAAAACTTAAGGTGTTTGGCGAACGACTGTTATTAATGCTCAGCTCTGTCAGGACAGTACGGAGTTGTCTTCGAGAGCGAATAGTATAGCTGGGGTCACTCTCGTTTTGATGTAATCTCGCAGACAGCTTGGAGACTGTCCTGACAGAGCTGAGCATCAATAACAGTCACTCACCAACTGCCTCACTATTTGTCACCAATTATATACTGAGATCATCACCTAATTATCAACTATCGCGAATCACATTAATAAATAATGCATTACGATGTAAAATCATTGAAAAAAATCTTCAAACGAAATTACTCTGATCAAAAGCAATGTTATAATTCATACAAATACTCTTTCTAATCGAGGAGATTTGCCTGATCGCTTGAATAGACTGATTTCGAAAGAGGAGACTTTCGAAATTTATTGGCTCGAGCTACTTAAAGACTAATAAAAGTTGATTGGTGCTGTTGAAGCTTCATAATGCCGTTGAGTTTATTTAGGGGCGCCTGAGTGTTGGTATGGTGAGACGCTGCCTTCCATTTACAGAACGCACTGCATTTCACGTTTTATGGGGAAACTGTCGTCGCGCAATTACCACGCATTAGCACAACCAAACAGCGAGCGATAGAGAGCGCCTGCATGCAACATGCACCTTTGAGATTTTCAGCATTGTTATAATTCTTCAGTGGGGATTCGAATGAAAACAACGTTGGAGTAGGCTATTTCTTACAATAATTGAAAAATTATTATAAACTCAACTCCTGTAACCCATTCTTGTTATAATTCCAATAAATCACTCTTTACATATGATACTTCAAATATGAGCATTTGATTGAGTGTTTAGATGACTGCTGAAAATAGGAGCTTTTCAATGATCTTGTAGAAGGTACTTGATCTTAAGGAACTTGAAAAAATCAAGTTGAATTTATAGTTTGGATCTTTTCCGTCCTTCAAGTAGACCTATTATTTTCTATAGTTAATAGTTAAACGAGTAAGTATTTAGTATATGCTTAAATTTAAATCAATGTAGGCTTACTACGAAAACAGTGGGAGCTTGCAGAAGCAAGAATGAGATCATTCAGAAAATCAATTGTGAATTCATGTTTCAGGTCAAAAACTGTTCGAGTTCAATAGAGTTTATCAATAACAATCAAATGATTGAAAAATATATAAAAAATGTCTTCTTTACCGGCACTCCAGAAGTAAGGATCCACTTTTGATGTATTTAGAATGTTTTTATTGCACTTATGCACTTATTGCCCTAATGCACTTATGCTTTTCGTGCGTAATGAATAATGAGTGCGAGGTCAAAAACTGTTCGAGTTCAATAGATTTCATCAATATTGATCAAATGATTGAAATATATATATAAAATTTCTTCTTTACCGGCACTCCAGAAGTAAGGATCCACTTTTGATGTACTTAGAATATTTTTATTGTGCATGATGTGGGCATGCCTACATCATGCCCTGATGCACTCATGCTTTTCTTGCGTAATGAATAATGAGTGCGAGGTCGATTGATATGATGAGGTGAAAAACACCCATGCCTACTGGGACTCGACCCAACCAGGCGGTACTAGTGGACTAAAGGTTGTGACAACTTCGTCAACCTGGCCGGCTTGTAAAAATGAAATGGTGCTAAAGTGATTCAATAGTAATAATATTGAGTGCATATTCATGATAATGTCATATCAGGAACTTGAAAGACAGACTGTTGCAGTGTTCTATTCTCTAAATGACTAGGCTATACCACAGACTAGTGGCAAGTTTCACGAAAGTTATAAGAGTCCGATAATGAATAAGAATCAATAATATAAAGTACGCTAATTTAGAGCGAACTGTGATGAAAATCAAATCAGCTATTCATAAGTATGGTCTTTCTCTGTAAGCCCTCAGGATCGTGGAAACCCAGGACTCATTCTATCTTTGAATGAGTTTGAAAAGCAACGTCGGTACAGGATTGTTCTAAGGAGAGACGCAAATAATAAGATACTATTACAGTGTGTAGTTGTGGTCATAAGCTGTCTGGTTTGTGAGCTAGTGCCTCATTACGGTTTCTGTGTAAGTTGCCGACTGGCCGTTGAAACAACGATGCACCAACTGCAAATTCACGCGTAATAACATTCTGCTCTTGTTATCAATAATAATAATTGTTAGAGAAGCTCTGTTATAATGATAGTTTATGGCTGCAACCGATAGGAAGCGTAGCAGACTAACGAATGTAAAGTTGCAACATCTGGCCGCAGGAACAAGCATCTTTTAAGCTTGCATGCGATCCTGTCCTACGTCGTGAGATTCCCCACACACGCTGAAATTGTTTTCGCTTGCAGCATACACTATCCACAATCCACGTCCATTACCTGCCCCTACATCCCGTTGAACGTGATTCTGATCTTTACACGGATGCGATACCGGTGTAGATAGCCTGTTACACGAACAGACAAATGCACGTACTAAGTTGATAACTCGTCAAATTACTATGCTAATAACATTACAAAGTCATGAAGTGTCTCGACTCTCCAGATTCTGATAATATCAGGTGTGGGATGGAGGTTTTGTCACCGTTAACGCCTACACTATACTCGTTCAGAGCCACGCAATTCGCATGTAAAACAATTTTACTCCTTTAGTTACTTTTAACAAACTTTCAGTAACTTCTGATCTTGAAAATAATCTCTTGATTTGAAACATTCCCCAATATTTTTGTATTTAAGCCAAACTACCACTACATCAGAGTGATTCTATTCCAAGAAGAATAACTCCTTATTCAGGCGCAGTTCTCTTACTTATGAATGTTTTCAAACCGAAAAACTTTTAAAACTCAAGCGAGGGTTGTTTTACTTCTATTACTTAGAGTTGCAGGAAATCCTGGAGAGAAGATTCAAATGAGCTATTATAGAGATCACGATTAATGCTTCATCCCTGACTAGAAGATTCCTTTGGATCCTATGATAAGCGAAAGGCCGGGTTGATTTAGGACGACTGTTTATAGAACTTCAGTAGCAAAACGTACACAGTAGTAGCTCAGATAGAGATCTGACAGTGTTGAAAGTCGCTTGTAAGATGGACACAGCAGGTACTAGTGGACACTGGGGTGAAGACTGGCTTAATCTCGAACTTATTGCTTCACTACTTCCATTGGAATTATTTCTTCTTCTCATTCTTTTTCTTCTTCTCCTTCCCCCTTTTTTCTTTTTTTCTTCTTCTCCTTCTTCTGCTTCTTCTAGTTCTTCTTCTTTTAATTCTCCTTCACCATTTTCTCCTCCTCCTTCTTCTGATCCTTCTTCTTATCCTCATCATTAATATCTTTATCCCTTCTCAAGCATGAATAGCATTACATAGACAGTATAGTCAGAAGCAATGCCTGCTCATGTCGTGCGTCATAATTAATGACATACAAGTAGCTGATCTGAGAAATGTGCATAGTAGTTATACTCTGGTGCTCAACAAACTGACTTTAGGATCTGGTCTGCTAAGCAACTACTGTCTGTGTTGTACTAGGTATCACAATAATAATCAGGCAATGAAATTGCTATAAACAGTAACTGACTAAATAAGCACATAAATAATTTATTTATTTAGTAACAAACTGAGAAATAGATTGGAATTTTGTGAATATATGAAGAAGGCTCTTTATATTGCTACTTATAACAAAAATAAACTGAGAAGATGATTGAAACAGGAGAGGCACCATTAAACGCGATGGCTTGGATGACTTTGAGCTAAACTCGAATAAACAACTACTAAGGTGTTATTGAGAGACAAACAAATGTAATTTTTTCGATAAATGTTTTGTTATACGAATCACACAGATGACAAGGAAAAAAAGAATATTATTTCAAAATAATTTCAATATATTCTCAGTAAATAAAATCTATTCATGTATCATTTGAACGATGTTTTTGTAATATTCTGATAGTATTAATAAATTCTATTCTCATAAATACTCGTTGTGAAAGTATGAGATGAATGGTTATGGGTTGATAATAGTTGAGCATGTATAAAAATAATAATTAGAGTCAATTTCAATAGACTAATATACTTTTAATATACTGTGAGTACTTCGACTAGCTGTCAACTTTAGTCAAGGAGGGGCAAAATTACACCTAATTCAACCTGGATTCTAGACTATGGCTATGAGATTTTTGAACCAATAATGCTGTGTTAGTAGAAATAGATCCTTGCTATTAGATGCTAGCTGAGAGTTGACGAAGGCATCAATTGACAACAGAGTTGAGAATTCAGTCATGCGTTTAGCATATTCTTCGAGATTGTCTCATTAAAATTTTGAAAATTGAAAACGTTAATGAATCATGAGAGCTCTGGTGATTAATAGGCTAATGACGTGGCTAGTAGGATGTAAAGCGATTGTAGGCTTGATGATAAGCGGGATTGTGTGGATGCTGGTGGTCCGGCAGTGGGTGGATGTGCATGTGCGCGCTTAATTAAGATCTTCGTTAGGCGCTTGACGGACATGGATTTCTTGTCGCGATGTTTTTGCAGTGCAACATCATCAGCGCTGGAAAACTGTCGTCGCCATCCTGAGGACTCTCAATCACTACTCGACAGCGGGTGTATTTGCATGAGGATGCTGGTAAAACCGTGTCCAAGGCAGCTTCTGTCCATGCAAATCGGACGAGGGGCAGTAACAACTTGGGCATCGGCGGAGAAATTAACAAACTGCAGAACATGACGCAAGACATCGGTTGACAAATGCTGACTTCAATTGGCAATAATTCTGGCCCGTGAGATGAAGACAATCGAGAATATATGAACGTCTAGCATCGCTGCTGCACATTTTTATTCATGCATAAAGATGAGCTGCCTACATGAGTAATGGCCGCATCGTTTTCAGTTCGCCTACGCTCTTGTACCGCTGTGTTAGGGCTCCAACAACGTTTTTATTTCACTATACATCAGTTACTGTTTCTCAAATCATTATGTTGAAGATTATTTCTGAGCCGCTATATTCCACGAGAATATTGCAATTTAGTTTTGAAGCCTTGAAACAGTTCACTAGCTGTATTTATCACGCTGGTTCACATATCAAAAGAAGATTTGACGGACAATAACTCTGACCAAAAGTAAACTTATTTCTTGTATGCGAGTATATTTTATAAATCGATCTTTTATATGTATCAATGAATTAATCCTTATCATTGATGCATTGCTAATCTTCAATTCAATAAATTAATCCATTTCCCTCTTTGGTCATCCACTTGATGAACCAAATTTAATTCATTCATTGTCATTCTACATCTTTGATTCGTTTACTTGACTCACTTAATCATACATTTTTCAGAAGAGTGGAATATAATCTCTAGTATAGATTTCAATTGAAAACCAAGGCTGAGATGAACGGATGGAGTCTCAAAGGATGCCAGAGATATACTTCATGTGAGAAATTGGAGGGTAGAGGCAAGGGATCGAGATGGTTGGAGAGGCAAGATTGAGGAGGCCAGGGCTCGATTTGGGCTGTAGGGCCATCGAAGAAGATAGATTTAAATTGGAAGATACTTGTAAGATATACTGGTAGATATGAATATATTTTATTTAAGGTATTTATGATGTTCTAGTAAGGTTTTCAGTGGATTTTCAGAGTAAATAATTGGTACTAACATTTGAAATTAAGAAAGTTCTTATAATGTTTTCCTTACGAAAAAAAAAATATTGCGGCTTTCTCATAATAATCCTAATACCTAATATGGATATGATAATAGCACCATTTCCTTCACACTCAACTTAACAGCTCAATCAATTTTAATTAGCAGTAAACGAATCTGACTGTTCACAGTGTGAGGTTTACGATGGGCTGCCATGATTGGGCAGAATAACGATTGAATTGAATTGTTTCTAAAAGAGGAGCGATGAGGTCGAGGGGTCAGTCATGTAGTGTGCGTTTATAGTCTTGTTTAATGGTCGGTTGTAACCCACAAAGCACCGCCTTAATTAATTAAAAGAGTCATCTCAATCAAGTCTGTCTGTTGAGTCTGAGTCAAGTCATATGAAAGACAGTACAGTGGACTATACATTTGAGGAAGAGTTGCTTTTCTGGTAAGATAAGTTTTGAATAAGGTTTAGACTTTATATTTTTGAATAAATTCGTATAATTGTATAGGACATTATTAGCTGTCGACTACGCTAAGAATCAAAACTATTCTAATCTCCAACAAATTGAGAAATATTGTCCAATCCTATTGATATCATATATGAACGTGTTTCAATTCATTATTATTTGAAATAAATAATTTGAAACGTGGGGGAAAACATTATTGTTGTCGTTATTCCACTACAGTTATAATTCTACTTTTCACATGAATAATATTAGTGCTGGAAAAGGATTGGATTATCTCCTATCTATTGTTTCAAAAAAGAAAATATCTATGAAAGTCTGCAAATAAACTCATTTTCGAAACATTTTCAAATGAAAGCATTTTGGCGCCCGAGGCACAATAATTTTTTCGCCCTCTAGGCTGGTTAATCCTGCGACAAACCTGTTGACGGTCCTCTGAAACTCACATGGGTGTTCGCATATATGGAGTTAGTGATTCTGTCTCCAAACTATTACAAATCCAACCTAAAGCCAAACTATTGCAAACTTGAACAACGGGTTTAAAAAAATACTTGTACGAGTACGATTACTCTTCTTCAAAATTGAATACCATAGTCGTTGACTTTAAAGCCTAAAAATTGAGGTTTGTTAATAACAATTGTACGACTTCACTTTCTCATGTTCAAAAATTGAATACCATCGTTGTTGGCTTTATAATGTCGAATCTATTGTGATTGATGAGAATGGCATTTGGTAGTTTATGAGGCCAGCAACAGACAGTTGGGGCACAAGTCGCAAGTTGAATACCGCATGAGTCATGCTCGATCCTCGAGAGTCCAGACGCTCACCAGCTCGTGACCAAATTATTCGCTACGGTTTATTGAATAATAAATAGCTGTGCTCTGCAGAAACCGATACGGTCTCGTCGACTTGAAAGATCGTCTCATATTTCGAGCCATTCACCGGCAATAAACTGAGATTTACTGTCAGCCGAATATGCTCATTACCGGAAAATAATGGGTGGGGGCGCCCCAGGCCTATAGAACTATACTATTACAAGTATATATTACAATGCCTGATCCGCGACTCCTAGCAAAAGGTCCCAGCCTAATGACAGCTATTCAATCTTCCAAAAATTTTCAAAGCTTTTTAAACGGCTATTATTTAGCTATAAATTTGTGTGGTGGAGGACTGCCTTCCCATGTACGAATTTTGTGGGGGTTCAGACTGGACATAAAGGGCATGCATAATGGATGAAACTACTAACCTCTGGTTCTTTATAGACTTCTAGTATCGAGTCATACGTTCTCAACAGATTATTATCTGATACTGTACATGCTGAATTTCATTTTATTCAATCAGATCTTGAGCTATTTTGTTCAGAGCATACGGGTATTTTATTTCTTAAAAACCCATTCACATCTTGTGATATTTTCTGGGAAGTCTGATCATTTGGTATGATAACAATAAATCTTATTTATTCACTATTTTGCTATTTCATTGACAATCATCAACATTTGATTACTGGTTAGTATATTAATAAGGCTTGACTGTATTGGAAAATCTAATCAGACAAGTCACTATATAATGAGGTTTTCTTTGAATCTCATTTATAGAAGATTGTTTGCATATCCTTTTCAGCTTTAAATTGATTACTGAGTTTATCAACCCCCCTTTATTTTAAAATTTGATTGAATACTCTCTCTCCAATAATTCCTAAGACAATCTCCTCTCTTCCTCGTTCTTACCTCAATTGATCAATTAATGATACAAAATATCCTAGCCGATTCCAGAAATCCAGTTAGTAGTAGCATGTGTGCTATCAGTAGGTGATCAATTTGGAGGAGCTGCTATGGACATTGAAAAGTGATTGCGGTGCGCCGAAGTAATTAAGGTGACGTCTGTTTGGAATTGGAATTGGAACGAATGTCGGCCACTCCTTATTCGGTCAGAAGAAGGCCCTAATTAATAGATGGCGCTGACCAGCCCTCATGCATCGGCCAAATAATCTTAACGTAATGGAGCTGGCTAATCGTAAATATGTGCGGCATGACCGTCAACAAACATCAACGACAATCTGAGAAATGCTGTCCTTTTTGTTCGACAGGTCTTGTTTTCGTGCAGTGGCACATTTGTACGCCACCACCATAAAAGGAATGCTCTCTTCTGAATTCCTTCGTTAATTACACTAGCTTCTCCGCCTGTAATGCATTCAACAAGATCTCACGCCTCTGGTCTAGTGAACAGTTGTGTGTCTAATCCGAAACCACCTCTCTTCTCAGGTAAGGTGTGTTGAAATCGTGTTACACATCTGTGTTGAAATCACCACTTAAGAAAACTGAGATACATTGATAAGATTATGGAAGAAGAATCTATGATTATTGGAATAATTATTGGAAGAAGATAGGTTTGAGAGTTTAAACGTTTGTAGGCCTAAGTGATTCTTGAGACTTCAGAGATGAGCCATAGCCTTCTATCATTCTATCATTTCTTGAGAAATGATAGATGGTTATGGATAAGCTATAGTTGAAGAATAAATTGAAGGCCATTAGCTATAGTTGAAGAAGCTAATAAGTTAAG
Source organism: Sogatella furcifera (assembly GCA_017141385.1). Taxonomy (NCBI): domain Eukaryota; kingdom Metazoa; phylum Arthropoda; class Insecta; order Hemiptera; family Delphacidae; genus Sogatella; species Sogatella furcifera. Next base: position 42,910,740 of record CM029546.1, read on the forward strand.
AAAAATAAATAATGTGTAGCTAAATCAAATACTGCAGCTAATTGGTAACACACTTTAAAAAATGGTGGGCTACTAGAGAAACAGTAGCTATAATAGTAATAATCAATGTATTTACTCTCACCGTCTGCTAAGAAAAAAATAATAATGAAAGAACGTTTTGGCAATATCAACATTCCACTACAACACTATCAACAAATTTTATTAACTTGAAATACTACTTCCCCCTACATACCATTCTTATTACGATCCACTGCCATTCTGAATATTTATCAATCTGCCCGGTGACCAATTTATAGCCATGTATTTGATAAACATAATTATTTTTTTAATTACTTGTCATATTTTTTCTTTCTTGTACAGTAGACTCTCTATGATGATTCCAGGGGCTTGATACTGTCACGCATTACACAGTATGAACGCACTGAATGCCTGAATACAATATCAAGTCGAAGTTTATGAAGATCATTATGATTATTTGCAATATATAATTATTGCAAATCAAGTCACTAATTGTGTAACTATTGTGTTCAAGTCACTTTTCAAAATTATTTATTTCAAATTAATCTTTACTCGCTTGATGTATTTACATTGAATATTTAGAGTAATCTATACTCTATTCACGATCACTTGAGACGGAAGAAACAAACTTTTTGAGTGTGTATGCGTGTAATGGAAGGTCTTCTTCTATGCGAAACTTTCGGCCACAGATCAACAGCTGTAGCCAATCACAGCTCCAGACAAGAGTAAGCTGTTCGACTGCAGGCAATTTTTTCGCATAGAAGAAGACCTTTCATTACACGCACACACACGCAAAAGGTTTGTTTATTTCGTCTCAAGTGATCGTGAATGGACTATAGGGCTGATTAACTTCTCAGCTCTCAAAAATTATTCACTATTTGTGGTTCTCAAATTTCCTTTGAAAACAATTGGAATTCAGTCAAACTATAAGAGTTGGATTTGGAGTAATTGCTCCTGTACTTCAAACTCGAATTTAGGAGAATACCATTAAACTGGAGATTAAATACCTCTCAAACATATTAGGAATGAGAAAGAAGAAGGAGAAAGAAGATAAAGGAGATAGCCAAGAGAGGAAGGTAAAGAGGGGGAGATATGGTATGAAATAAGAATCTCCGTTCCTCCTTGAAAGCAATACCACTGGTCTTTGCCCACCTTGATCTCTCATTCATGTAATGATTGCTTGTATCAGAGTACATTGAGCAGTCAATGCAACAATCAACAATATTCTGTGCAATCAAAACAAGTATTCATTTGCCAATGCTAGATTGTACAGCTGAATGAGTGACAGCGAGAAGAAAGGAAAGCTGACTTGCAGACTTGTATTTTAATAGACAGCTCAACGGATCTCTTTGACCGCTTTCAAAATAGAATTTTTGTAGGTGTCAGTAACAATAGGACAGTTGAGTTTGAGCTTCTGAGTAGAAAACCATCTGCATGAAAGTAATTCAAAGCTTAATGAGATATTATTTGCAGCTGCTGTCTGGACCAGAATCCTTATGGATTCTCTTATGATGATCGGGAATTGATTGACTTCATTGATCGAGCAAGTAATCAAGACTCAGCTAGTTCAGTAAAAGGCAAACAATAGTTGATTCATGAGGCTAGTTATGATTATGAAGGTGGGCGTAAGGCTAGTTTGAAGAAACATCCCACCCACACTGACTGGTCCAGTCACAAAAGATGATGACTACTGTGGAAATCGAAAGCGTCTCATGGTCATTTTTCAAATTCTTCAATGACTGGCTAGTGACTAGCTCACTTTATCAAGAGTTTATTCATTAGATACTATTTCTGAAGAATGTCAAAATATTTATCCCATCCAATATATATTTACAGTAAAGAAGAAGGTAAAAAATATTTATAGTAAAGAAGAAGGTAAAAATGAGCTGAAATCCATTGATGAGGAATAGATAAATAGGTGAATTCAATGCTGTGTATTATTTCTTAAAAACTGACTATTGTGAATAAATACTCACTTCGTCACTAAATATGAGATTATTAAATATTTAACACATTAAATAAATATATTAGCACATAATACTTAAGCTGGCTTTTAACTACCTATTAAAGTTCTACTTTGTTAATTATTTATTTCATTGAAAAAATACAATAAAAGGAAATGCTGAACAGGCGTTAGCCCAAAACTTCTTCTATTCCGATTTTGATTAAAATATCAACATTCAGGTTATGTTCTTTTTCAATACTCACTTGACGAAACTTTTACTAAGAAAATATTATCAGGACTTTTCCGAATTAATTCATTTCGATCTACAAGAGTAGATCGTTTTTAGTATGACTAAGGAGATGAAAGTTATTGGAGAACGACATACATGTCAAACGTTTCAAGCTGGAAATTATTTTTATTTCATATTATGAATTCTTTCCCTATTATTTCATCCTATTATCATGCATTTTACCAAGAAAATCTTGCAAAAATTATGCAGTTAACGGCATAAGAGACAGAATGAAACATTTGACAAGATTAACATAGAACTAGTTCGAATTTTCATTCATTAGTATAGTCTATTAACTAATTCTTCTTTTGTGACCAATGAATGAACTATTGCAGGATGAGAGATGAAGAAGCAGTAATAACAGAAGATGAACTGGATGAATATGGTTGAAATGATTGATGGTTGATGCGAGCAGTAGACCACGGCGGAGGCAATCTGTCAGGAGTCTGCGAGTGACTGTTGAATGTTAGGTCACGGTCCGACGCCCACTCCCAAGCATGCCTTCCACAGCAAAACGGTGGACTTGCAAGATCCCTTCTGACTGATAACATCGACAAGATTGACAGCAGCACAGTCAATGATCAACCCATTCGGATTCGCCGACAGAAAAGAAAATATAAGGTACTGATTTACTGTATCTAATCGAATCTACAAGTATTGACTACGGAATAAATCTATTTCCAAGCACTCGACGATAAGTTGCAATCACATTCAACATCAAAGATTTATTGATAGATGAATTGGGTGGAATTCAAGTATTGAATAGGACGGCATAGGTGAATTTAGTCCTTTCCCAGGATAATAAATTGATAGAATAGGCTATAGAAATCTTTAATACTTCTCATAGCAATCTACTTCGTAATATAAGATTGTAAATCCTTTACTCATACTTGGGTAACGACCTTGCCTCAGGAATAAAAGTTAATAAACCGGGAATTTAGAGGATTGAGAAGTCAAATTGATTGGAAAAATTAATACCGTAGGGCTTGTTTTGACAAGTTTGTCTACTTTTTTCTCTTTTTCCTGTTGATTTGTAGTCGAACATGGCATCACAGAGCTCCTTGAATGATAAAATTGAATAGAACAAATCCTTGTTCAATCTTGGAAATAAAAATTTCATCTATCAGCTTTAAGAATGTATTCAACCCCAAACTACTACAAAGGTCATAAATTTCCTCTTTTCATAAAGTTCTTGATCATGGTTGAAGAATAATCAAGAATCTATTTTATTAATCGAAGAAATAGCTTTCATTTTGTTTCGCCCACTCATTGATACAAAAATTATACAATGATATTTTAATTCAAGATATGATAAATGGATAGTTGAATAATTGACTACTCACATAAGTCGTTCTTTCAGGAACTCAATCCAATCTTCTTGGTCGAGTTGCCCATCTCGGTCTTGGTCAAACAGTTGGAATAATTTACTCAGCAGCTCCTGAAACAAAAAAAAAGGGTTTTAATTTTTATTAGGCTATGAATGAAATCTATGCAGCAACTTATGAAGTTAAAATTGAAGTTCAAATAACTTTCTAGTATTCTGAGCATCCGCTCAAATCTGCATTCAATGAACACACACGGAGGTGATACTGGTGTTGTATACCCCAAATCATCATAAATATAGCTTTCGAATAAATAAACAGTTAGAAATGAGTAGAAATCGACCATAAAAACTTAAACCCAATTTCTTGCGAATGAATTATTCAGGAATTCACAATGTGTTGTGACTGGCCACAGCCCTGTTTAATATTTAAGGTGACTATGACCTGACACATTATTATTCCTAATCTTTCAGAAGTCTATGAATATGATAATGCTGAAATGAACTGAGGGGAGCTAAGGCTGAGAGTAAGGGAGAGCAAACAATACCAGTTGATAATTTTGTACTAAAACTGGGTTGCGTTTGGGTCGAAATCTTGAACAGATTGAGTAGAAAGCTGATCGGCTATTTTTAAAATTATTTTTATATTTATGCGGTCAAAACCTCTCAGTTTGGTAGTTTGCGATCAACGATAATCTATAAAATATCAAGATATTGGTTCAAGTAATGTTCTCAAGCAAGCTTGAGGCTATCAAAATGTGTTCTATACATATTTATGCATGACAAACAAAATTCGTATTTATTATATTTACGGAAGGTCGAGATCGCTTACGTTGCTAAATTATAGTTCAATAACTGTTTTAAAGTGTTTGTAATAGTAAGAATGCTGTAATAATAGGACACTATTATGGGCCATAGACGTTGTTGAGAATGGGGTGTCTTACAAGTGAAGCTGTTGGAGATAGCGAGATAGAGGCGGTAAAGAGGTTGTTATGAGAAACATATCCTTGGGATAGACAACATATCAAGTTGATATTTATTGTAGCTGCGCACGGAACCATACCGGAGGATGTTTGGAAAGAACGGTGCGTGCTGGTGTGTGGATATGAGTTGGGTTGGGGGAGAGGAAGCAGAAACGATATCGACAATAGAAAAAGCTGATGGAAGACAAGGAGGAGAGAAATATTGAGAGTAAGAGACCGTTCACTGGAGAAGAATAAATGGGAAAAGAAGATAGAAAAAAGAGACAACTATATTGATAAGCCAAAGCGTTGAATAAAGTAGAAAAGCACAATCTTGCTTCGAGAGAAAGATTTGAGAGATTGAAAGAAGACGAACAGAAAAAGTAATAGACGGATGAATGGAGAGACTAATGAGAAAGTAGGAGAAATGAACGTGTAAGATAACAAAGGAATGGAAAAAGATTGAAAATGAGGAAGATGTGGAAACGTAGTTGGGAGAAAAAGAATATAAAAAACCATACAAGAAACGAAGAATGGATTGATCATGATCTTTGAGAGAGATAACATGGGATATAAGTTTTTCCGCGGATGATGCCCACATAAGCATTTTTGCTTGTCCGTTGATAATGTATGAGTGCGAAGGTGATTGATGGGATGAGAAACACCCATACCAACTGGGACTCGAACCCACAACCAGGCGTTCCTTGCATACTAAAATATTGCAACGCCTTAGAACACTGCATTAACCTGGCTGGCATTGTCAGTTGGACGTTCAGACGCGCGGTAAGAACGGATTTTAGGAACTTTTCAAGAATTCGCCAAATATTTAAGTTTTTCTATCATTTTCCGGCGTTTTCTCAATTTTTTCGAGAACCAATCGGTAGAAAATGTTGATATTTGGTAGGTAGGTTCAGATATGTTCTAGAAATGTTGTGTTAATATATTTTTGAATTCCGTTCAAGATTACGCCAGTAATCAGGTTTTTCAAAATTGTAGATGTTTTGCGGGTTGCATATTTTCCGCCTTGATACGACCAATCCTTACTGTAAATTCAATAGTTCAGCGAGATTATAGATAAACTAATTTGAAAGATATTGAATCAAGTTACTAACTATATCTGATATAGCTCCCAAGGTTACGGTCAATATCAGCGTTTTACTATTTTTCGGAATTTTCAGTTTTTCTTGGATTTTTGGAGAATAAATTGGTAGAAAATGTCGAAATTTGGTGAACAGGTCCAGATTAGGTCTAGAAATGCTGTGTTCAATAAGATTTGAATCTCTTCTGAACGGAATTTGCAGGCGAGCGAAGCGAGCCTGTTTGTCTCAGCTTACACTGACAGAGGTCATGCAGGCGAGCGAAGCGAGCCTGTTTGATTCACTGACACTGCTGATACTTTCGGGGGTCCAGGGGGCGAATCCCCCTGGCTAGGCGGAGAAGGCGAGCGAAGCGAGCCTGCCGGCTAGTGGATTAATATAAGAACGCCAAAAGGTGAAATAGCAATAGGAGTGTGAGAGTAGAGTGCAAGGGGAGCAGGAAAAAGGAAAGCAAGATTGATTGATTGATTGATTTATTCCATGCCAGGTCTTGAAAAACCTATTGTATGAGGGGGAAAAGGAAGAATATCTCCTATAAGAAGAAAGAAGAAAGAGGGAAGAGAGAAGGAGAGGGTAATATGGAATTCAGAGGAGAGATATGGGAGGAAGAAGATTGGATAATGAAAAATGATGAGAGTGTAATAAGACACAAAAGGAAACCAATCGAAATATTAATATGGGCTAAACACTGATACAACGAGGAAGACGAAAAAGGAATCAGTTTTAGTGATGTATTTGGAAGTTCAAGTAGGCAGTTAAGATGAGAGACATTGAGAGAAGAGGAGATAGATGAAAAATCAAATATTAAGATAAATGAAAATATGAAGAGATAGACGCTAAGTAGATGGGGATAAGGGAAAGAGGTTTTGGAGTTGGCTGAGATCGCTGCAAGGTGTTTCAGGTGTTTGTTGTTGAGGGCACGCACGCACACTCACACCGTGCAAACACGCGTCTCTTCACAATTTGATTTATCAGACAAAGTTGCCATCCACCGAATCAGGATGGGATAAAGACGGCTGGGGTCAGCCTCCCTTGGCCCTTCCCCCCCCCCTGTCGGCTTTCTCATAAGGCACCGTCGTCGTTCCTTCTCGTAAATCATGTAGATCTAGTGGGGCGCAGCCCATACAAGGCTCTGGTGCCCCTAGGCCAAGCCGAACGCCCCAGGCCGATTAGATGTGGATGTCGATTAGTCGAGACCTCTAACCCCGTTCAGAACAAGGTTGGAGAGATACGAGATTTGGAAGTGTTCGACAGAAGTAGAGCAGCCAAAGTGGATCACTTGGGAAGGAAATCACTGTCATATTTTTACAGTAAACTGATTGATACTTGACATATAAATAAAATTCAAGGAAATTACTGTTACACTTTGATAGTGAAATAATTTGAGTGAAAGATTCGAGTTAATACACGTAAAGGGAATAGAGAAGGTCGGTCATCATATATTATCATAATGATATGGTATGGTATAATGGTATGAGCTATATACTTAGCATAGGCTTAGTATATTCTCATGCTATTTGTCTATGGTCTACAATTTTTACGGTATTAGGTTCAAGCACACAGTCTATTTTTACAGTATTTTTACTACTTATACTAGTGATAGACTTGAAACTAGTGATTGGATAAGTACAAACTTTGGAGAGAATTCCATAACAATTAAATCAATATTATCTAATTATAGACTCAAATTATTTATAGCTGATAAATGGACTAATGGTCCTTCTCGTACTCAAGATCCATACCACATACCAGTCAACTGAGCAACTATTTCATTGAGAATGGTATCACATGATAAGTATTTTGAAACATAGCTTGCTAACGAAGTTGTTTGAGGGAGAAATATTCAGATTCAACTCATGATCAGAATACCAAATGATTAATGATGCTAACGAATATGAGAAGGATAACTCTTGTAACGTATTTTTCTATTAGATGCAGTGCAATTAAACTTGTTGAAATGGGGTCATGTGTGCTTTGCTAGACTTGACCCGAGTATTAGAGTATAATCACTCTTGACTTATATTCCTCATTATTCCTTTGAGCAATAATCCATTCTCATTTGACACCTGCTTGCTCACCTATCATGCGATACAGAGAGCTGCAATTAATAACACGCTAATTAAGCTGTCTAGATGGCTCAATAATAAAGCACCTCAACAACCTGTAATTGGTAATTCGTATATACTGAACAAATTCTTTCCTCACATTTCGTCACGTTTGTAGGTTTTCAACCCAGCATTATTTATTGGTCTGCTTGGAAATTACTTGACAAATGTAAGATCTGTTGGTGTTCAAATGAGTGAACCTTGTCCTGCTAATTAGAAGGAAATATTGGCTATCTGCAATGCAGGATGCAAACGTCGTGAAGGAATGCTTCATCGCACTGAAATTGTGCCGCTACTACCTCAAATCGTGCAAATATTCGTGACTTGATGAGTAATAGTGTCAGACAATAATTATTGTACACAATCACGAATGCCACGCTCGCTAATTAGTCAAGACTTATGAGAGTTGGTCTGATTCGTTTGAACTAGACCGGCCAATAGATGTGATTTCCAGTATGGAATACAGTTTGTGAGTTGCAGACTTGTAGAAGAAATGAAATAAATGGCGCAAACAATCACGACTTTCCAAATCCGTAAGTACTTGCAGCACAAAAAGAATGAAGGAGGGATTCTCACTGAATGATATCCAGAGTAGTTTGTTGTCTAGAAAGGCAATTGCCCCCCTTTCTTTCTGTTCCAGCCCAGACTGATAGATGATACGCTCTTGAATTTCCAACTAAATTACAAAAATATCCTTCCCATTCAGGAATGACTTCTTTTGAAGGGGGATGAAGTAGCTTATGAATTAGTTGAAATTAGCATCCTTTTGGCTTCTTTTAGCCTCCTATTACGAGCTTCTCCAATTACTTGGTAAAGTATTAGTCGGGTAAGTTCAGTTTGATATTATTTGCTTAATGCTCTATTCTCTGTCCTCTATATCCTCTATATCTCTCATTTATATTTCACCTTCATTAGAAAAATTCTTATCAGGATAATCAATTAGTGTGAATAGTTTATCACCTTCGATTTTCAAAATGTAGGGCTAAACAATTTTCTATCAGAATTGAAAATACTGATACTCTGGAACTCTGAATTATGGAAAATACAGACACTATTGAAAAACACTCTGGAAAATACAGAATTGGCTGGAACTCTTTGGAATTGATCATATTTTCTTGATGATAATATTACATACATACATGAAACTCGTTTCTCAAACCACAACCGTGACTTGGGCTAGACGTTATTCTAGAGAATTATATTCTCATGTGAAAATCATGGAATGAAAATATCAAAACTCTGCAGTATACTTATACTCTACTCAATAGTGATTGTTGTTTGCAACCATAGAAGTCTCAGTTGTACAACGTACAGAAATATCTTGGATAGTAAGTACAAGATATTTTGGACTTGATCTTTGCAGACATGCGATTTTGTAATTTACTCGAAATGTTTCTATCAGTGTTTCACACGACCTGTTGTGAACTTTTCCAATAATCTATTGGCTATCATCCCCACGAATTCAATTATTATTTTATAGAAAATTGTGATAGTTGATTAAGTTATTATCGAATGGCAATAATATGTCACGAGTTGAACGTAGCCTAGATGGGAATGAACAATTTGAATTCCTCATTATGTTCTTTACTTCTTTGATGGAGTGTAATGATACTAAAAACGGGAATTGATTTCTCATTCATCAATTTGAGGTTTCTCCACAGAGCATGTGAATAACATCCTCTGTGGTTCCACTCTCATATACTGTAGTATTATTTCATGATTCTATCAAGAGACCTGAGAGAAAATCAGGAATGGTTTGTATACCATTGACTGATTGTCGAAAGCCGAAAAAGTGAAACAATCGAATGAGATGAAGGCGAATATATATTTTTCAAATGTCATAACTTTATATCTTGTCAAATAAGTTGTTCTAATACCAATAATTGTTCAAAATGGGATTCGATCTATTACGATTCGAGTTAATTATTTCAAGAATGTTTTCATCTTAAAAAGCTTATACGAGTACTCAAATCATGTTTCGATTTCTAAATAGATAATTTACAGAATTATGGAAATAGTAATCAATAATTGAACGAAATCCTTATAGATAACGATAATTATGATGTGACCACGACCAGTACCACAGTGACCATTTACCTTCTCTGTGCCAGTATAGTCTGTTCAAGCAAAGAAGAGCCTCTGGCAACATGGGAAAATGACTCCAGATTGGTCAATATTTGTTCATGAATTATAAATGTGTTCTCAATAGTAGATCAAATTGTTTCCTACAGTTTGAGATTATATTGATAATTTTTGAACCAATATTGTCATTCTACCATCTTCCCAGAGGGTATTCTTTGCTTGGACAGACTATACCAGTACAGACCAAAGTTGACAACTATTATTTTTACTGCCTTCACTCAAACTCTCCATTCTCCCTTCCTCTTGAAACATAAATATTTTTAAATTCCTCATCCAATCACCTATTGACAGTAAATGGCCTGATCATCGCCGTCAATGAGAGGATAAAAAATTTCGAAACGTGTCTTCGATAATATTGTAATACGGACATTGATGTTCTCGGAATTGGGTGCAGGAGATTATCATAAAAAATGCATTCAAATTCACATTAGTCGCTCCCGGAATCACTTATCTGATTCTTTCCATCGCCTTGACATCGAAGTTTGTTCATGTTTTTAGTACGAAGCGAAAATCATGATGAGAATTTACTTTTAATAGCTGGATATAACGACCACTAACCAACACCACGAGATCATGGCGCATGATATGTCATGTTTAATAATATGCCAAATATGAGACAAAACGATGAGAGAAAGTGTAACATGCAGGCGAGCAAGAGCAAGTGAACATGCCTTGCAGATTGAATTTAATGGCACGTTCACCCACTCGACACAGCTCAGCTTGGCCTTTCTTGTAGCACCTGAACAGACCATGACGAAATTGATATTTCGTTGAACATGGCGTGCTATATAATTATCAACCATCATTAAGTTGCAATGATCAGCTTCTACCTGATAATACCTAGGCTATGCATACGGTCTTGAATAAGATACGAGTCATAGATTGATAATTGTCTCACCTCATTTTCATACATGAGTGAGCAACAGCAGCTCCACACTACATTATAGAGATTTGAATCTGTAAAATATTGTTCAAACACTGGAGTATGATAGGAAATAATTGAAAATTATTGAATGATGAGAAAAGTTCTATGATAGACAGAGATTTGTCTATTGAGTCGTGGAGTCCTGAATTATTTATACTCATGTTGATTATAATTTAGAAATATTAAGTTGATCTGTAATTACTCAACTTTATTTGTTGTTTAGAAACAATAAAATGTATTCTAACAAATTGTATGGTCACAAGTGAAACATATTATTATTATTATTACTAGCCTACTGCTAATCCAACTTTATTGGAAATCTATGGACTGAGAAATGAAAAGTCAAAATTATGGTGATATTGAATTCGTATACTTGATTGTTTTAAACACTTACCAAGAGCCTATAAAACATAACTTATATACATAAAATATATATATATATAAACATATATATATATATATATATATATATATAAACAATATATAAATATAATATATAAACATAATATATATATAAAATTTATATATATAAAACATAACTTATAGGCTGTTACGGATCAACTGGACTACTGTTCAATACCAGAATGGCATTTTGTTTCAGCTACTAGCTGTATTGCAGTTCAATGTATGGTTGCAATGGAAATAATTTATGTGACCACAACAAGACCACCTGTTCTCATTCCCACCCTCACTTGCTAACAGGCCGAGGTCGCACATTACTCGATCAAGGCCTCCATACAACAATACTTGTCTAAGAAAACCTTATTCTCGTTCAAAATTCAAATGCTAATTCACATAATCTTATATTATGTGTAATTTCTAATTTTCCTAGCAACATAGCAAAGATACTTAGTACTCAGCGTGAGGAATTAATACTTCAAGGTATATTATATCATTATTTGATAAGGATTTTTATTGGGATTGAGGGAAAAGATCTTATTATTCTGTTGTTTATTTGAATTTGAACTGATCCTTCCAATCATATTTGATTGTCATATTTGATAAATCAGTGAATGTGTTCTGTATAAAAAGTAGATAGAAATAAATCAATCAAGAATCAAACGAGAAAGGTTGAGTTGAGAAGGATTCTTATCTGTAATGATGTAACATCATAATAACATGCATTTACACATATAGGACTGTTGTAAATAGGCTTTAAGACACAACAAACAACAAAGAAAGACACCTGACGATATGTGACAGTTGTGCCAAACTGTCAACTGTCGTCGGCCAAAGTATAAAACAAGAATGCCACTTTTTGTGAAGCCAGTAGGCTCAAAAGTTTTTGTCAAGGGGTATCAAATTCTTCGGATAGCTTGTTCCAGTGTTGTGAACCGTACATGTCCGACACAACAACTGAACCAATGCAAAAAAAGAATGCATCAGCAGCTAATATGACTTGCTGAAGAAAGACTCGAATTTCTAATGTCGCGTATTTCAAAGGATCCATTTACATATTAAACGGGACGCGTGAGGTGCATCTGAACTGACTCATGTCAAAACAAGTGGGTTAAGAAATACACGAGTCTGATGACAGGCGGAGAGGCGTTGGTTTCGGAACGCCAAAACAAATCATGCAATGAAATCATTGTGAAATTGATTACTAAGATTACGGCGATTTGCGTATTTCGCGTAACGGTAGGCTATTTTTTTCAACTGGGAATTAAAGAAAATATTTCACAAAAACACCATTCCTTGTATTGAGTTTCAGTGTGGAGCTCATAAAAATGAAGTTAAAAATAGGGTTCTTGGAATTATCCAATATTAGAGCTCTTTAAGGACTCATCGAGTCCTCGATGAAAATTTTATCACAGAAAACTGATAGAAGTTTTTATCGTATCTGTGGTATAATTGTTATGGCAAGGAAATTCAGTGGATATATTAAATTTCATATTTTGAGTCGAATGAAAGTTGAAATTGTCTGAAAAATGATCCAAACTTAAAGTTAACTGATAACAAATCTCACCAAGCTAAACATTAATTGTAAGATTTTGCAGCAATTCTTTCAATTCATGCGTTTATTTCATCGGGAATTGATCTGGAGTGAACTCAACTGAGTTTTAGCTGAGATCAGAGTCTTTTTACTTCTCTATATACTTGATGGCTAAGATTATATTCATAAATTAAGATCTAGAATGTATGTTGGTTTCGAAAAGTTTATTATTCTGTGAGAATAACTCCAATTTTGTGTGAACAAACATTCCTTTTAAAATAATCATTTTTCAGATTTGTAATGAGTTCCAGAACCTCAAGGAAAGTTTTTAAAATTTCAAGAGTAGTAAGTTTTAGGACCTCAAGGACAGTATTTGAAGCTTTTAGAGTAAATTGAGTGGAAAACAATAGAGTCGGATAATCAAAGTTATTATAGAACTTATTTGTAAGATTTTGGGGTGAGTATCGCAATCTTAACCTTTGAAGATATCAGAGTTGAATGGAAAATGATCATTCAGTAGTAGATAATCGTGAGAGCGATAAATTAGTTGTTGGTTGCGGGTACACACGTTCTGAATGCGCGGGCAGATAGCCAACCGTGTGAAGCAGTCCCGCTCGAAAGAAGCAGCAGCTGGATCTTATTGTAGCGTGGAGGAATCCTAGCTGCATTCTGCACTCCCCCGATACCAGCTCATCAGGCCATTTATTATGGCAATGTCCATGGAAAATGGTGATAAAATGTTTGCATTGCGTGTTCCGTTGTTCATTGCGGTCTCAAAGGTATAACATGGCATATTACCACTCTGTACGCGGTTCTACATCAATGTATAAATCTTATCCTGTAATACCCACTTTCTATGTTGCAAATTCAGTTTCTGAGCAAGAATAGTACTACTCGTTGTACGTTCACCAACTTCACAAAGTATCATTCATTGCTATTCTAATTATTCTTCATATGGGTAGTTATTCTAATGAGAGATGAGATAATAGAGGATGGTTGAATACTTGTGAACAAAACATTTCAGCAAGGGTTTTTCCACTTCCGCCATCATATAACTTAATTTTCACTAGATGGGAAACCATGGCTATAGTTCTTTCAGTGACTTGAAATAACAGATTATTTTTCAAATTCAAAACATAATAGGCCTGCAAATAATAAAACCGAAACAATTGATAAAATAGCTTTCCATGGGAAAAAATATTAAATCTTCACTTGAAATTATTTAGAACACGAAAAAAAAGCACGTTGAAATTTTGTCATGGCAACCTTGTAAGGGAACTGAATATGATGGATGGAAAATCATAATTTATTTATTAAATAATCTACAATGGAAAGTATCAATATACAATTAGTCCTAGGACTTCTCCCTAAACTGTTCCTCTTCCACTTTATACAAACTGTGCAAAGGAGTTTATGTGACACAAATGAGTAGGAAGAACACAATCAGAAAGGCTGAAGACAATAAAAATTGCACTGGCTAGTACCGTATCACTAAGTGAATTGAAAATGGTCCAGATTTGAATCATGCAACCGATAAGTCTCCTCTCCTTGTAGCCGACAGGCTGCTTTTCTTGATAGTCACTCAAAATTGGAAAATTAGATTTCATCGGAGCATTAAACTCTAACATAGCGTGAGTTACGTAGAATCAATCAAAATCAAGTTGTGTCTGAAATATACGAAGTATTCAAAATATCTTGTTTAATATAAGGTTGTAGTTGAATTAATTCAAGCGAAGATGCTCTAAACTGATTGTCTCAATGAATAAACTGCTTCAAGATGCATATACTCCAAACTTGAAAGCACACGTGACAATCCGAGTTGAAATATGGTGAACTACATTTGCAGTGCACTTGGGTAATGAAACAGCTTCGTGTCCAGCTAGCAGTTGCGCAACATCTGGCAGGTTGTTTTAGAATTGCACATAGCAGCACACTAGGCTCTATCACATGCACGGCAGCTACCTCAATTAAATTTACGAGGGCGACAGTCTCCTACGGCCACTGCGAGGGAAGCGGGAGAAGGGTGGATATAGGCAGTGGGAAGGGGTTAGCGGGGGCGTAGGTGGTGTACACGCTCTCCTCAGGGGTCAAGCTTTGGCCTCGAGTGAACTAAGTTCTAATCTGCGCCCTTCTCTCTATACTCTATGAGTTGTGGTAATTAACAGCACTTGATAGAACTGTGTTTTACTGACCTCATGTAAGGCAAAACTAGCAGCAGCAGCAAGCAGCATTACTATCTACGCCATATAACGATAGTAATCTTCATCATCACAGACGGCGGTTATTGATAGATAATCTTGGGGCGAAGAGACCAAACGCAGATCGCCCGATAAATCTAGTTGGCGGTGCGCTGCTGCCTGTTGCTGCTGCTATTATTCTCGGGGCGGTAATCGCGCTTTGCTGAATTAGCAGCAGTGGAAGCACAAAGCCCAGCGTCGTCGGTCTGCGTCTCAGAACATCCAGTTTATCTTGGACGCTATTATCGCCGCCACCATCGCCCACCTAATCGTGATTACCGTTTGCGGTCGCGGCACGAACACACAGTAGCAGCACACCGCAACGCACCGCAACTGATAATTGCCAACAGCCAACCTACACTTCAACGATTTTCTGGCCGAATTCACAAGATTTACTAGTGCGAGCTGTTAGATAGCAATTTATTGCCCCACAGTAATTGCTTGAGCTTGTTCTGAATTGAGAAACATTTAAATGCTCGTGATAGCTAGCCTTTTAACCCGTTATGAGCCATCACAATAGAATGTATTAAACAAAAAGTATTGTTTCCACAGCTAGATGAATAATAATTGTTCTTATTATAGTAGCCTAATGATATTATCTCAACTAAAATGAAACAAACTACTTCGATCCTGTTTTCGTCTGAAATATTCATGATTAAAAGAGAAGAATAAATTCACTTCTACTATACTGAAGACAACATTGTAATAAAAATTAGTTGTTTAATGCATTCTATTGTAGAAGAAAGGCTTAATGTATGAACTTTCTAATGATAATAATTCACTGAAGCCATTACTGAATCTCTTATGAGTTGAGTATTCATGAGTCAATCTCTATAAATAGCTTCATTGAGGTTGGAAATATTCAAATTCAGACTGAGGTTAGTACTGTGAAAATATATCTAAAATATCCTTGAGGAGGCTCAAGTAAAACATCTAGACATCTGTCAAATCTCACTAACCATGTATTCAGTTCCCTGGTGCAGGAATATTTCAAAATTAAACCAATTCCTTTCCAGTTTTCTGATATGACTCAGACCGGCGTCACTTTGTCCTAATGTGGAGTGAAGTCCATCGAACTTGAACAGAAACAACTGGAGTCATTGAGGGAAGAAATTAAGAGAGACCAAAGGAGAGTAATGCATTTTGACTTGGTGTGCTTTAACTGGTGCGACGACGAGTCATAATGTTGGCATGGGGGGAGAGGGTAGATCCCCGCTGCGAGTTCAGCCAAACGTCGTCACTAATTACTATGCAACTTATGAATTTTCAGCCACTAAGTTCCTGTTTGTTGACTCACGACTGCCCACGTCCAGCTGAGGGCACACAGGTCCCTGGTTCTTGTCCATAATTCCCGGTGGCTGCCTCTAAATTAAGCCTTCGCTTCGCCAATGATAAGCATCTCGGACGTTACAGCTGCTTATTTATAAGTCAAGAGACGTAAGTGCATAATTCAGTCTTTCAAGACGATACATACTTCCACTATTTTTAACTGTACAAGGACATGAAAGCTACTTTACTCGACTGACGTAACAATTTCACGAGTAAAATAAATTGATGATTTACAATCCATGAATACACATAGCCTCCATCAATGAGAGTATGTAACATTTCAACATGTCATCAACTATTTTGTGTTTGATTTATAACATGAGTATGACTTGAAAAACTGGATTCCCTCTTCATGGCATGGTTGTGCGTAACACAGCTCATTATTATTGCTCTTCCAATCAGATGAAAATGTGGGAGATCTATCAAAACATGATTTATTTTTCAATGCAAATTATTATAAGTGATAAATTGAAGTATCCAATAAGAATGGGTTTAAGAGATCTACGTCATCAAAGTTAATCTGTAATAGAAGATGTGATGAGATTGGCTCAATATCGATAAATTCCAAAAATATTTATAGGCTGGTCATAAATAAACATAAATATTGTATTCAAGGAAATACGATGGTATTCAAGAAACTGATATTGAAAAAATGTGGTGGGCCTAATACACGTAACTTTATGATTTTGAGGTGTTTGGCGTGGAAAACAATCTTGAAGCCTTGATAATGCAGAATTTACATCAATTAGTTATTTGGTACACAACCATCAACCACTTTCTAAACTGAGCCAGCCCGGCTGGCTCAGTGCAGATCAACGGAAAAATCCCATCAACACGCACATTCTCTTCTACATTCCACTGGAAAACGTTTTATTTACTATGTAAATTTTAAGCCATAATTATTACACCACCATACAAAGAGAAGCTTATCATTCATTATTGGGCAGTTATTTCTTGTTAGTTTGCAATAGATTCTGAACTGTTGAACAGTGGTACACAATTCTTGTAGCTAAGTACGAATCCCACTATCAATGAAGTATGCAGAACAGAACCTCTCTCAACTCCCCAAGTTGCAATAAAGATAATATTCTGTATACGAGTCTCTCGTCTCCACAAGTTGCAATAGAGATGTTCAGAATAGGAGCCAAGTGCTTTTGAATTGGAATTCAATTTCAACTGCATTCAACGGATCAACAGCTAGCGCCGTAATACTAGTTTACGATTTCGCATCAGTGAGTGCATTCGTGCGGCCCGGCTGGCTCAGTGCAGATCAACGGATAAATCCCATCAACACGCACAGAATCTTGTTGAACGTGCACCAGGTGAGAAACGTGGTAGCTTTCAGTGTATGAAAATGTAAAACTGGTACATTAACATAATACACTATGATACAATAGCACTGATAGTGAGCTCTCGCCGAATTCTAGTCTCAATACAGTACACTGTTTTGCATAAACAATTCCGCCAATGCACACACACACACATACCACATCGGAGATTTATCGCACTAGAACTCCGCATAAATCATTTACAGTTAGCGGTAAAGTGACCGTGTGGATGTTCAAAGTGTTTGCTCAAGAATATCTCTCTCAAGATGCATTGCAGCACTGCATGTGTGTTGACCGGATTCGAACTAAATAATAAATTATTTCTCTGATTCAGGAGGTTACCGAGAGTGCCGGGGAACTGGACTACTCATTCAGGAAGGTGGTGTACAGTCAATTTGATCAATAATTCCTGAATTGAACTGCTTACTTAGTTGCAAATGAACGGTTCTGGTGAGGTGAGCTGAGCTGAGTTGGCTGAATAAAATTCAAACATTTTGGTAGGTTGTAATATTGTTAATTATTATCTTTCTATAAAGCAATAGAACAAAAAAGGATGTTCATAAATGCACAATGGATGTAAAATGTATATTCTATATAGAATATTTTAAAAGGCCGCTAAAGAAGTTTTAATTTTCTAACGATAATTAGATTTAAGAAATATATGGTTTAATAGTTTAATAATTGTTTCCAGATTTATAAATGATTGGAATTGAGTTACTTTGTCGTAAGAGAGGATGTACTGTTAGAGAAGTGGAACGCATGAAAAAAGTCCGATGGAAACTTGAACAGAAGAGTCCCCCCACAACCCCCCCGTATCCATAAAACTTTGTATTTGTATATGGTTCACCATAAAAATATGAATAAAACTTTATTCATACTCATCAGCTGATTTGGCGACATTGCATCAAGTCACATCGGACTACTCTCGTGAGTTTACTATAGTTAAATACTATAGTATGTAGTTGATTTGAAAAAAGTTTATAATATATTCCAAACAACAGCTAACAGTGTTTAACTTGTTTGTTCAAGTACTCGAAGAGACCACCCGTTGTCGGGAAAACAACCATTTTCGGTGTTTCATCTCAATAAATCAGTGAACCAGCTTGGAGAAAATAAAGAGGTGGAGAGGAGTAAAAACATGGAATAAGAGAGAGAAAATGGGAAGCGATCGAGAGGCAGATGAGAGTAAGACAGAGTAATGGAGAATAAATGCGTAAAATGGATTATGTGAGTGAGCTCACATGAAGTATTTTGCGCGATAATGGAGGAGACCATTCAGCTTGAATTTTGCGAGAGATTTTGTAATAGCTTTTCTGATTTATAGACACATTTGAAGAACAATTTGCATTCATTGATATGCATTCATTCCAAATAAAGTCTAGAATGGATTTACAAGACATGTTTTCTATTAGCTGTTTCATATAGTTTTGCATTATAGTAATCCAGGTTATTGAATTATTGCATGTGTTCTACCATCATTCAAGTTTGCAAAGATGCGTAGAGCTGATGTATTATTTATTCCATGTTAAGGACCAGCCATGGATCCAGGGGCCCAACTAACCAAAAGTAATTCGAATAATTTCGAGGATTGAACTGCACAGAGCGTGAAATCAAGTATTATCAATAAATCTTATAAAAATACAAAAAACTATACTGGAATAAACAATTTTCAAGGGTTGAACCACGATACTTTCACTTGAAGTATGTACGCCTAAAACCCACGTACCTCAGAGTTTGTTTTCTATTATTCACTTGGGAAAAGAGAAAATATACTTCCAAAAACTTCAAGCAAGTTTGAAACATTAGTTACGTTTGAATGTTGTGAAAGAAGTTTATATTATTCAAATGTCATTAGAATTCTTATCGAAATACTTGACCTACTTGGAATCAGTAAAGTTTTGGTTAGCTTATCGCTGGTTTCGAACGAGAAATGGTAAAACGGTGGACAGCCAGGATGTCATAAATCAAAATAGAGGAATATTCAAGGAGCGAAGACATTTATTATCGGCCGTTTATTAGTACAAGTTGCGTTTGACGGCAGGTATAGGCGCGTCTCTCACAAGTACAGCGTCCGAACGACCGGACGCTACGCATTGCGTCTAATTTATTGAAGCACTATAACTGGCCAATGCCAGTCACTCAGTCAATTCAGTTGCCAGTTCAGTCAGTTATTCAGCAGTAAAAGCACAGGCCACCCACGCTACTTAGTTTTTGAAAATTTCGCAAAAACGTCTCTGTATACAGTGCAATACCATTACTGCCTCTCAAATGTATGAGGCAGTAAATGATCAGATCTAGAATTTACTAGCTGATAATGTATAATAATATTCATTGCTATACATGGACTACTATTTTGAGTTCAGATGACAAGTTTCAACGACTTTTTGACAAAAAATAGAAATATAATCAATTGACACAGTCCATTCATTAGGCTATATTCCTATAAGAACTAGTTCACGAAACGAGAAGATATTAAAACTTAAGTAGCCTATCCTTTTTCAATGTTAATTTTTTGAATCAAAGTAAAATTATTGTTAAAAATGTTATAAATCATCTATAACCTGAAAAAATTCAAAAGCTTAGACGCAGTAGAATCTGATAATCATCTTTAAACAAAACTAAAACTATCATGTTTAGCATAAAATAGTGGTGACCCCAATTTTGGTCACTGATGGAAAAACTAGAAGTAATAATATCCACATGAATTAAGCCAAAATCCAAAATCGAATTTGTAACATTGAATATGATCGAATCGTAACTTTTTCAAGCTTTTCCAATTCTATGCCTGTCTCAAGTGTTTGCCTGTCGATAAACTCTTGAACAAACGGTTTATAAATTATCGTTTCACCTTTCTGTTGGAATAGCTCGTTTTATTACAGTATTTTACTACTTTTCAAGTTAATTCAAATAGGATGATTATTTTTATCTGGAGTAGAATATATCAACAGTAACCAGTTTCAATAAATCAGATATAATCGGTGTTAGCCTGTATTATATAGGAGAATCAAAAGTCTATGGCGACTTAATGTAGTGGTATTTGAAGCGATCGCTTCTCGGCATTTAATGGGAAATCTGTATATAAAATCAGGGGTCGATGTGTTTTAGATCGCGAGGCTAGATAAGGACTCGGTGGGTGACTGCATTGCAGTGCAGCTCAACTGTTGAAAGGTGGACTAGAGCCGTGCTTGTTTAGAGCTGTTTATTTTTAGTGGCGGCGGCGCAATTAAACGGTCGCAGGTGGAGGTAGGCCTATTATTGCAGAAAAATGCGAACCGGTGTCAGGACGCCGCCCCACCCTCAGTGCCGCCCCCGGCACATTAAATTGAGCCGGTATCGTAATAAGCGACGACTAGTCGAACGTTTTATCGACTTTCCTGGCAAAAACACGTTGCTCGACGCTGGACACTACAAGGTTTTCCCTGGCGAATTAACACCCCAAGTCGTTGGACTACTTGGCCTGTGTGTGTTTACGACCGGTCATTCCATTCAACACTCGTCCACAACACCAATCAAATCACAGAGCAGATCGACTGGCACTGGCGACACCAGTGAGTCCTTCACTCTTCAACATTATGTTGTCATGGCTTTTCTCTGATGTGACTTGAGTGGCAATGAAGAACAAGATAATCGAAATTGGACTTGATAAAAGGGACTGTGAATAACACAGATTATAGAAACTTACGTACAAGGAGTCAGATCTCTCATACTCTTATAAATACTGTAAAAACATATCTCTTCAATACAGTAAGTTAAATATTTATCATGAGGACTATGATCTTGATAGTTTTCAAAATTATTTTGAATAACAAAATAGTTAGCAGATAGATACTGCTAACTGTTATAATCAATTTCTCAGTATCCATCCTTATTTTTTCAGCAAGTGAAATTACATCAATTCTAATTGAAGATGATAATAAGAAGTGCATTAACCGTCGCCCATCATCCACAAGCCCTACTGGTAAGTAATAGAGTATGAAATGCACGATCAATAAACACTATAAAACGTGATTCAATCAACTCTTATCTTTGTAAGAGGAAATAAGTTTCAAGGAAAGACGTCTCGGTGATTCTCGTGTCGCTTCTCACTCTCGTTGATTTTTATAATTGAATTCCATTTTTAAGTTGGAGCATTTGGAAGCATCCCCGTTCATATTCAAGTCAAATCATTGTAGTAGTTATATTTTAAAAGTAGTGGATTTTCATTACTCAAACAGCAGCTCACCTTTACCAATGGATTGATTACATTCTCATTAGAGGAAATTATTCGGATAGTAATTGATAATGAAATACATTGATACCACCCTTTTTAGTTGATACATTGAATAAATAACACCCTCATTTAAATTGTAACAAAGGAGATATTGATAGCACTAGTAGAAAAGTAGATAAGATGTTGGAGTTCATTTCAATTAGCTCATGGAACAGTTCATAGGAGGCTGGAGCCTTGAATACTGGATGGAGAGTCAGCCATCACAAGCTTTAACAAGGAGTTTTTGAGCTTTCATCAATGATATGATATGATATGAATGTGATGCATTGCTGAGAACTAGAGAGTATTTGCTCTCAGCCCTAATATATAATTTTACAGAGTACTCCATTTGTACTTGGATGATAGTATTCCGAAAATTCAATTGAGAGATCAAAAATCCAAATATCCTCCCTGGTTCACTAGAGACATAATATCCGACCTAAAATTAAAAAATAAGTGTTCCAGAAAGAGAAGGTTTTCGCCTCATCAGGACAATCTGTTTAAAAATTCAAGGACTTTCTTGAAGGCCAGAATTTCTCTAGCATATGATAATTATATAAATCGAGTCCAATCTGGTTTATGCAGCAATGTGGGTAATTTTTGGAAGTATGCGAATTGCAAATGAAAAACGTCATTCAAGGAGTCGGCTATGACACTGAATGGGGAGTCCTACAGTGGTTCTCATGTTGTGGACGGATTTGCCCTCTATTTTCAGTCCGTATATGAGTCGGATACAACTGTTGCGCATGATGCGAGTGGGTGTGGTGGGGAGATGTCTGGTTGTCTGGGATTGGGTGTAAGTATTAGTGACATCTCTTCTGATCAAATTATTTCTGCTATAAAAGGCTTAAAATCTAGTTGCTCTGAAGGCCCCAACTTAATTCCCACATTTGTTGTCAAAGGCTGCGCAGCAGCACTCTTTGAACCTTTAAAGTTCATTTTCAACCTAGCCATTAAGACATCCAAATTCCCCAAAAGTTGGAAAATGGCCAGAATTACTCCGATTTTCAAGTCGGGAAAAAGGACTGACATCAAGAACTACAGACCAATTTCCATATTGAACTGTTTTTCTAAAATTTTTGAGAAAATTCTCCATGCTATTATATTCCGGCAGGTCAAGAAACATATTGTAGATGAGCAGCATGGTTTCCTACCGGGGCGCTCTACTGTTACCAACCTGATGATATTTAGCAATGAGGTGTCCACTGTGTTGGATGATGGGGGGAGAGTTGATGTCATATACACAGACCTCTCCAAGGCATTCGACACATTAAATCATCAATTGTTGATTGATAAACTGAGAATTATGGGATTTGACAATAATTTAGTGAATTTGTTGCAGAACTACTTAAATTTGAGAAAGCAATAAGTTATGATTCACAATCACAAATCCCAATCTTTTTATTGTACATCTGGTGTCCCACAGGGCTCCAACCTAGGGCCATTGCTGTTTTTGTTATTTATAAATGATCTTCCCATAGTCATAAAACATTCCTCTTGTTTAATGTATGCTGATGATGTAAAACTATTCAGGAGGATTAGAAATGACGATGATTGCATTGGCCTACAAAGGGATGTTGGTAGTTTAGCAATTTGGTGTGAAACAAATGAACTGAAATTAAATGTAGCTAAGTGTAAATTTCTATCTGAAGACTATCAAGACTCTGAAGTGGAAGTGGGCAGGTCACGTCGCTAGATTGGAGGATGGCAGGTGGACGAAGAGTCTAACTTTGTGGAAGCCCAGCTGGAGGAGAAGGAAAATTGGACGACAGCGATTCAGATGGGAAGACGACATTGTAAAAGTGACTGGGGATAGGTGGGCAGTGTATGCCAAAGATGGAGATAGATGGAGGAACCTGGGAGAGGCCTATGTCCAATAGAGGACCTGGTTTCCACAAATAAAATGATAAGAACATTTTTGCATTTTTTTTTATTCAATTTTGTATACTAATAATGGAGTTTGGACTATTTGAAAAAAAAGCTAGCAAATTCAGTACTTAATGTTATTTAATATTTTCAATTTAGCAAAGATGTTCAATCTTTCTACATATTATTTTGTATTATTGTATAGTGTTGGGAACCAATAAAGGCTTTTATTATTATTATTATTATTATTATTATTATTATTATTATTATTATTATTATTATTATTATTATTATTATTATTATTATTATTATTATTATTATTATTATTATTATTATTATTATTATTATTATTATTATTATTATTAAGTGTAAATTTCTCAGTATCACTCGACAGTTGGCCCCGCATAGAAATATATACAATATTGCTGGCGTCCCCTTAGAAGAGGTCAAAACCTTCAAGGACCTAGGGGTTTTGTATAGCTCAGACTTCACATTCAACTCCCATGTGGAATCCATTTGTAGTAGGGCCAATCAGCAGATGGGTTTCATCTTGAGAACATGTTCTCCTTTCAGTGATGTAGCGCCAATCTTATTTCTCTACTTATTTGTTAGGAATCACTTGTTAGGAATCTTTTAGAGTATGCTTCCGAAATATGGAGTCCACATTGTAATAGCCTAATTCTCACTCTGGAGCGTCTACAGAATAAGTTTTTGCGTTATATGTATTACAAGAAGTTCTCAGTCTACTGTCCTTTTGATCTTCCAACAAACATACTGAGGGGTCTATTTGCATTAAAAACTCTGAGAGCAAGAAGGGAAATCAGATCGCTCATCTTTCTTTATAATTTATTAAACAATGAAATAGATTCTCCCTATTTACTCTCCAGACTTAATATTTATATTTCGCCCATACCTCGTCGTTCCACATTTTCTTTGATTGCTACTTGTTCTAGAACGGAGAGTCATCAAAACTCCCCATTGAACAGATTCAGAGGCTTTTTAGCATTGTTTCTGTGCATCTGGATATATATTGTTGTTCTAGGGATAAACTCCGAAAAATACTAATTGGTATGATGGAATGAAGATGTATCAACTGGTTACCGTAAATTCTTGTATGTAAAATTACAATGCTCTCTTACATTTTTTCTCTCTTCTCTCTTCTCTCTCTAACCTATGAAGGACAACTTTAGATTCAAGTTTGAGTTTATTTCAAAATCAATTGTCTTAAATCCTGCTTAATTATATTTTGCATTTCAAATGCTTCTATTTCTATATCTTGTTTCGCATATAGCAGTTTTCATTTATTGATTCAAATCAAATAAGAATAATTTAGTTAGTATTTTAGTATTTAATTTGATTTTGTAATTTAGTTTTAGCATTATCTCTTTCAACATAAAAATAATTTAGTTGTAGTTTCATGTAAATTATTAATACATACAATTTTTTCTAAATCGATATAGTTAGAGTCTAGGGTTGGATTTAGGTATAAGTTTAGATGAAACTAATTTTGTTTTCCTTTGTTCAATAAGATTATATTATATTTGTTTACATTCAATAATTGTTATTATTTTTTTGCAGTAAGTTGAAAGTTCTTTTATTTGGAAATGTAGTTGAAACTTGTTTATCTGTAATATTCATGAAGTATAAAATGTATCAAGGAGACATAAAAGGGGAAACCTGTTGTCTCCATTTTTGTAAATAAATAAATAAATGAATAATTTCAACATTTCAAGTAAAATTTGGTTGTGCAAGAATAAATCGGGTGGAAAAAATGAAGATCTTCTATAATCTGAGAGGAATAATATTAGCAACGATGCTAAAAATGTAACTTGTAAAAAATATTCTTTGAAAAGTACTACAACAGCGTTGATAAAGCTGAATTCTAGATAATCGCGAAGTATCAGGATGAGAGAAGATAGGGAGACAAGATAATCGTCTATGTTTACGACGCCAATTAGAGACGTCGCGGCGTCTGTAACGAGATAAAAAGTATCAATTAAGCCCGCGGCCAAACGCATTAGAAGCGGTTCGCGGAAAAAAGCGTCCGTTTGATTACTGAAAGCGGGAGCATTAACAAGTGATGCGAAGTCCGGCGAGATAATCTCATTAATACAAATCTGATTCTCAATGTACCGTTTTTCGCAGCCTCTAATCGCTTACTTCGCTGTCATTTGATATGTGAAAAAGTCGTTATTCCACCCTATTGCCTCCGACCATTCCAATGGAAACCGGCCGGCTGATCATGTGTGAAGATTGTTCCTTGTATTGTAATCATGTAAAGCTGACGCCAAAATGTTAGGCGGTTTCGTCTACTCCTTGTGCGCTCGAACAGCTGATTCTGTCATTTAGCTATGCTGGGTGATGTTTTTGAAACCAAGGAAGACAATAAATGCTTTTCATCAGCTGATATTGTGACTTAAATGAGATAGGAAACTGTCAATCTTTTTGGCAACAACTATATCAGTTCCAAAACGCCTTTGAATTTCTTCATCTAATTATTGAATGAAAGTATTCAACCATTGAGGATATAACACTATCAAATGTTAAAATGCGATAAACGAGTACAAGATAATCCAAACTAAAATAAGAGATCAACAATACTACAGAAGAAAAACATAGAGTAGCCTCATGAGAACTGAAGTTAGGATGTTTAAGAAACAGTAAAGGTCCATTGAGGTGAAACCCTGAGGTGAACCTTGTTTGTATTATTTTTTGGTTGAGGAATAAAGAATTTGACTTTGACTTATTTTCCTTCTCTGTGTCTGAACTATAACGAAATAAAATCTAATATGAGACTGATTGATCTTAATTTCTCAAATAGAACTTTCACGTACGTCACGTGTAGAACGTATCTGGATTTTACAACCGTTTGTGATGGTGACGATATTCGTTAAGTATTCGTCACAAGATTTTTTAAGTTAGTCAAATTCCTATATTCTGGATGTTAATAGAATATATTATTATAGATTGTAAGGCTTTCAGATAGTTGAGGAAGTCAAAATTTCTTCTGGACTTGATAAAGAAAAAATTGGTAAGAGAAAATGCATGACATAGCTTTACCCAATCCAAATTTTTCTAGGATAACACGAATGACACAAGTTCTGAATTAGAGCAATTATTTCACTCTCAATTATTTCAGTGTTGATGACTCAGGCCGTTTTGTAGTGTTTCATTTTAATTGACCATGTGGTCCAATTACTTTATGAGGTGATCAGTACTCATTTGGGCCAAATTCAATTACCTCCATTCATTTTAATAGTTCATGGCAATTTTATGAATGTTCTTGTTTTAATTGCGAGTAATCAACATTGAAATGACCTATAGTTCGAAAATGGAATTTTGCAATTTGCAAATTCAATCACTGTAGTTAGATTTCCAAGCGTTTCAAAAGGCCCTGATAACTCTCGTCCAAAAACAGTTAGCTCACGCTCTTCAACTGCAGAGCAAAACAATTTTCACGCCATTAACTTGAAATGAGCCTCCACTATTCAATTTGTTGTCAGCTGCAGACATAGATGATAGCCTACAACACCACGAGCTCGTACATGATTATGACATCAAAAGAGCATTAGCTCAATGGGTTTCTAACGACTCTCATAAGTTGGGTTGAATTTTAGTAAAAAAGAATTGATATTTGAAACGATGATGAAAATAGTTTTCAACAAGCAGGATGATTTCCATTCAATTCCAGGAATTGAAAATTATGAGTTTCAAAAGAAAATAAAAATTGTTTATAACAAGAGTTTTTAAAAATATTTTAGAAAAACGTTAAACGAATAATAATTATCTCTCAAGAATAAAATCCTCTATTGATTAAATCATTTTCTTTGCTCATGGTTTGGCATCATATAGCTATCATTTTTTAAAACTTTCATCCACTTGGAATAGAAAGCAAAAACACAGTTAAGTTAGCGATTAACTTCCCCCCACTACTACTTAGCTTATTAGGAAAGTTCGAGGAAAGCTGAATGATCGAAACAATTCCTCGAATGATTACAGATTGAGTCAAAATAATATAAATATGTTCACTAATGACGAACTGCGAAGTATTATAAATTATTCCTCATAGTAGAATAGACTTTACTACGTTTGTTCAAATAGTATGATGGTGAAACTAATGCTTAATAATAAAGTATGAACTCTGAGGTGTTTGCTCAAATTGGAACTAACATCTCACAATAAATTACAGCTTTCAGTTTAAACTCGAAATTTCAGCAGCTCGTTCATCAGAAAGTAAGATTTTCTCTCTAGAAAATAATTTCAGCGGTATTGCTTCATCCATGAATCTGAATCTGAATCCATTCAAATGATTTCCTGCACCTCAAATCATGAATGGCGTCGCACTGTAAATCTGAGAAGCAATTGATTACTATAATGACATAATAGTGTATTTTCGACAAGCTACAGAACGTCAATCTCTGTATTCAGATTCCCTAATGATAAATGCTGTCAGAAAGATTGAATATATTATCAGGTGTTGATTACTCAAGAAACCTGTTACAAGCATCATTTCACATTAATCAAAGTTTGGTCTGAAGAGGAATGCGGAACGAACCTTCCTACATCTCCTAGGAAATTAGCATTTAGTTGTTCCAGTAAAATGGAATGCTAATTATTATTGATGTTTCCCGTGCATGTTCCTAATTTCGTTTTCCCAGATCCTAGAATCAAGTATTGGAAAGTTTTATTAGTAGACCACAGCTTCCTTGATCAATAATTTATCGATGAATAATAATCTATTTATAAGCTATTCATTGATAAAATACACAAGGAATGAATGAATTATCACAGCAAATAGTCGATTGTTATGCATGCAACTCATATTGTTATTTGAGGTGAACAATAGAACTTGAAAATTTTCACTGATCAGTACATTTAAGCTCAATCTTCTACCTGTTAAGACGTAGAGAGTCATCCTTTAACATTTTTTATACTCAGTTAACTTTTTTTTTTGTTGCGGATGATGCCCACATAAGTATTCCAATTCACTTGTGCGTGGGTAATGGAGTGTGCGAGGGTGATTTATGAGGTGCATAAACGACCATGCCTCTGGTGGGATTCGAACCCACGACCGGGTAGCGCTAGCGGGCTAAAGGTTGCAACGCCCCAGACCACTCGGCCAACCCGGCCGGCAACTTTAAATGAAGCCTCCAACTATAGAATTGTAATCCTTCATCTATAAAGAAAGATATCACTAACAGAAAATAGTAAACATGGAGAAAATTTAAATAAACTAGTATTTGATACTTGTTATTCACAGCTTAAAGTAAGGATATCCCGTTGAACTACAAGGAGGATGTTTCATTAGCAAAGAATCAGGAGTGATATTATGTTTTCCCGGACAATAAATTTAAAAGTCAAGTTTTTAAAACTTTAAAAAACAATTCGGCTATAAGCAGCTTTATATTTTGCATTTCATTAACTTTTTGTACAATTCCTTGGGTATAACTGTGATTTTTAATTCAATCCGATTCATTAGCCCATGGCTTTTTCCAAGCTTAACCTCTTATTAGGCCTACGCAAAGTTTCAATATTGAGTGTGCTACCCCAATTTTTTCGCGGAACTATTGGAGACAAAGTACTGAAAATAATTAAATTAGATTTCTCATAACATTCTGCAAGGGATTTGATTGATGAGTAGGCTACTCTTCTATTTTCTAAGTATGACCAAAATTTTCATTTCATCAAAATAAAGAACTGACTGTAGCCTACACTAATCTTGACTGTCATTTTTTATAGAAATTTCTACTAGACATAACAAAATAAAATATTGATTGTAAATGAATAATTTGAATTGATTATAGCATAAGGACGTAGTTATGCAGAAAGGAACCAATCCACAAAAATACAAAAATCGGATTTTTTAAATATTTGGGTTGATAAACCCCTAGTTAACTATTTTGGATAAAAAAAATCACTGGGATCAACCCTTATGGCAATTATGTGGGTTGGTTCCTTTCTGCAAAACAAATATCCTACTTTATGTGTTATGCAGAAAGGAACCAACCCACATAATTGCCATGGAATGGGAAATTTTATTATTAGGAACCAGACTGAAATGTTAGTTTTTTTTTTCAGAGAAAAAAATCATATGAGGCTAATTTTCAAACCATTGATTAATATCATACGGAGAAGTGTTCTGCCAAAATTCCACACCCCTACCCGTCTTGCTTCCCTCCCAACACACCCTTAAAGTTTCCATTTACAAGGATTTCTTTCATTGAATGTATCTCAGTAACCATTGGAGATAAGATATTGAAATTCTCCTCATTATTTAGAAAATTGAATTTACTTTTTTTATGTCATCACCATTTTACTATAGCTCATGTGGTTCAGGAGTTATTTGAATGGAAGTATGATGGAAGCCCACAATAGGTACAGACTTCTGCCTATAAATTTCATTCTTTCCCTAATAAAAGTAAACTGGGAAATGTCTAATATGAAATATTTAGAGAATTTTGATATATCTACTTCACAAATAATAGAAACATATATTTTGAGTTGAAGCCAATTGAATTCACTGAATAATGATACAAAGTTCAACTATTTATCTCTATAGAGTACCGAGACACAGTCATGTGATATAAGAGTTCTTGAATAAGAGGGGTAGTGTGGGGACTTCACACAGGACACTTGCCAACATACTAGTTATCAAGGGGAGTAAATCAACTCCATATAAATTCCCCAAATGAATTATTTCAAAATTTGATGAATTAAAAGAGGTATTCCGTATTTTAGTACTCACTTAATAAGACCATGATATCAGGCTATTCGCCAAGCGCTTCTGAGGTAGCGCTTTTCATTTATTAACTGACTTAAACTTACGTTAAATTTCAAAAAAATATATGTTCTATCATTCAAAATGTAGGTTTTCAAAAGTTCTTCAAGTTTCATAAGAGACATTTTCAGAAGAATCAACCTGTAAACTTTCATTTAGGAGATAATTAAAATTGTATGCAGAAATCTAGGGAATTCCTCCATTCTTCCATTTATATAACTTTTAAACCAGAAGAGCTACAATGAAATGGTGAGACATGAAAAAAAGACAATTTAATTTACTGAAAATAGAGAAAAAGTTTGATTTCTTATTTCCAATGAGTGCTGAGATACATTCAATGTAAGAAACCCTTAAAAATGGAAACTTTGAGGGGTGCAAAGGGGGTAGCAAGATGAGTGGGGGTGGGAAATTTTGACAGAACACTCCTCTTTATAATATTAATCCATGAGTGAAAAAATTAGCCTCATATGATTCTTTTTCTCTGAAAAAAACAAACATTTTAGCCTGGTTCCTATGGCAATTATGTGGGTTGGTTCCTTTATGCATAACACCTAAAGTAGGATATGTTTTTTGCAGAAAGGAACCAACCCACATAAATGCCATAAAATGGGAAATTAATGCTTTTTTTGTATATAGATATTTAGTTTATGATATTAAGAGCACATATACGTTCCCAAAATCAGAATATCTTAATGGATAATAAAATGGGAGGTATTATTGCAGTTTCATCTTTGGTACGCGATATTTCAAAAGTAGCTGATTGTGGGTTGGTTTCTGCATAACTCCGTACAATTATGAGATAATAGAAGGTTGGATCAAAGACAATGTACAAAGTAATAGTACTCAGCCTAAGGTTGGATGTAGTATAACACTGATAGCACCCAAGGAGGTTCCTCCTTGAATCTCCTTGGATAACACCAGTATTGGAAAGTTTCGTTAAATATTATTATAGGTTACTATTCAATTTTACTCTTTTACTCACAACTCAATTTGAAGTTTATGACTTGAATAGTCGGTTGAGGAATTATTTTCAAAAAGAATTTGGTTATTGTCTATCTAATAGCCAAAAGGCTTGTTTTTGGAATCTATAGTCAACTAATCCTATGTAAGGGCCCAGTTCGTATTCAAAACGATATAATTTAATGTGGAACAATCAATTGAGACCAAGCACATGATAATGGAAAGACCAGTAACAGACGACAAACAACCTGTGGAAGCCGAACATTATTCTAATCGGCTTAGCAGATGAGCCTACCCAAAATCAAAACTGACAAGTTAATTTAACGCAACGCCCTGTGCGTTTTTGGTCGGCAGGAATAGCATTAACAACGGCCTGCTGAATCGTAAATTAGTCGGCATCGGGTGGACCTGGGTCGGTCGGGCCTAAAGAGACCGCATTAGCCCATTAGGCCGGTAGCCGCACTCTTTAATTCCGATTTATTAAGTGCAGAAACGGCCATTATTCGGCTCGCTCTTGCTAATGGAAATTAAGCGTAATTAGCTTCATCGCGCACTAAACCCCCCCACCATTCTCACATTCATGTTAAACTCCCAAACCGGGACGCCAAAAACTGAAGGAATTTTAATTCTTCAGGTTTTAACAGGGTCAAATTCTTCAGATTAATCGGAACGATTAATCTAGTAAACATTTATCAAGCTCATCTATGTTGAGCGGCAGCTCAAATATTTAAATCCGTCGAGTCATGTTGAGTCATTCTAAATAGAGAACGGTGACAGTTATACTATTATGGATTCAGATTAGGCTCATATTGCTTTCCGAACTGACAGAACTATCTTTTGGTTCTAGAGTAATGTTCTAATAGTGCTACTGTTCTGAATTCATAAGGCTAAATCATGATTAAGATTACTAAATAATAGGTCGAGAGTTCGCCGATGTCATATGATACATTAAATCAAATGAATTTAAGCTTGAGACAAACAAACTTGTGTGTCGTGAGTAATTTGGAGCAAACGTGACTTTGGCTACTCTAGTGTTCATCTTTGCTTAATATCATGTTATTATTCATATATGCACACTGATCTTCGTTTCAGCTCAGTAATCAGCAGAAATTCTGTTACAGGATTATGGAATTTGTACTATGTTTTTACGCACCTTATGAAATTTGGTGGAAAATCTTCAATCATGTTGAATGAATTGAGTTTTATAAATCTTATTCTCTTTCGTCTCTTATAGACAAGTCTTTACTCGTAGATCGTGGAAAATGGATAATTTAGAACACTCTAACTGAATATGTAATGTAAGATTATTGATGTAAAGCTCCAACACTCCTGATGAAAGTTTGAATTATTATGAGATGAATATGTGTTAAACCTAAAGCTATCAACTATGCCTTATCCAATTCATGAGTTCTCTTACTTAAACTCACTTTTTTCTAGAATGATGTATTAAAAATTAAAATATGAACTGAAAAAAACTGAAAAAGCTCGTACTGTATGGAAGACAGAACTAAAAACATCCGAAGTATGAAACAAAACTACCGTTTAAACAATTTAATTTGAAAGAGCAAAGATGAGACAATTTCATCACGTTTTGTTTCTGTAGACGTCAAAGCTTTGGTTTTAGTTAATGATCATCATAACACAATCTGGAAATGATTAATGTATGACTTCAGGTATTAAAGTTATAAGCAGATTATGGACTATCAAGAATAGTAGGCGATCTTGCTTATTTCAAGATAGGACAACTTTTTGTACACTATTTACAGTCTTGAATAATTGCGATAAAATATTTCGAATGTGAATTATACTAAAATGGTTCCTGGGATAAGTGAATTTGTAGGAAAACTTAGAGATTTCTAGTAGATTCTAAATGGACGCCGCATAAATAAAATTAATTTTTTGACTCGAAATCTGAAACCACTCCAAAGAGCTCTTTCTCTCTATCCTATTTCTCGCCGTCCTTTTTTATTTTTTCATAATAATCTCAAATTATATCTGCTGGGAATGAAAAATGATAAGTAGCCGCTTAAATTATAAGAAGCATAAGGCTATCGTATATCTCCATTTTGGGTCTTATCAAATTTCTTAAACGTCAACACTCATAATGAGCCGAACCCTTTGGCATAAACAACATATTATAACATTATAACAGCTCGAGAATATCTATTAAAGCGGTTTCAACACTCATGCTTCTAAAATAATTATTTTCGGTATAGTTGAGTGTGAATTAGTTCCATAACCGGGTTGTCATTGAATTATGTTGCGGCAAAACAGTGTACAAACATAACTCAGGCTTTTGGAACCAGTTTCTGTGGAAGAGAAATTGTTATTCCAGCCTGAATTGTTGGGCTAAGTCTGAGGTTTTGGATAAATTTATCATCAAGTTTGGAAGTCAATATAATAGCAATGCTTCAAGTTATTTATTGATGGTTTCAAATGCTTCTTTCCTGTAATTAGTTTACTCGAGGAATTACGAGTTTGCTCAATTTCTTTTCTTGAATTATTGAGATGAAGAAGGATTGAGTGGAGGCAGTCTCTGCCAAATTAGCTGTTGGGAAACTGCGTGAATGAATATTTCCACAACATCAATAGAATAATCATAACTCAAATAAAATGTTTTAATCAACTTGTAGCTTGAGCATAGGTAGATCTTTTGAGTTCAATGAAGCACTTTTATGTAATCTTCCTATCACAATTTGATTTGGAAAATTCAATAGAGCACTTTTCTCAAACCCTCCCATCACAGATTGATTTGGAAAATTGAATTTGCTATCAACAATCTGGCTTAATTGAGATGGGTTGAGAGCCTTTAGAAAAAATACATGTTTATGGTGAGTTGAAGTCCATCACGATCTCTTTTCATCTACTGTTGGAAAATTTCGACAAATACATCAAAATACAATCATCACTTCATAATAGCAGCATACATTATTGTGTAATGGGGGCCTGAATAGAAAGGAAATTATAGAGAAAATAATGATTACAAACAAAAATTAATATTACACGTCATATAAATCTTTAAATGCGAGCTAAAAATGTCTATTTCATATAACAATCATGTAGTAGTTCAGAAGCTGATATGTGTGCAAGGAAAGACAAAAAATTGGGAGTGGTCTATCAACAAGGACACAGTGCATACAATACACAGTTGAATACAATATTAGAGTACCTATTCGAAATCTTGATAGAGAGCCTCGACATTGTACCTGCCGCCATCAAAGAATCAGGGCCTAATAGTATTGGTGACAAGAAGGAAGGGATCAAGTTGAGGGGCAGACGGTGATCATGTGATCCACTTGACCCAGTTATCGAACAATATTGCAGCTAAACTGCAACAGCCGGTCCAAAATCGGATCAAGGAAATCGTGGTGCACCAATGGAAGGGTGCGACCGCGGCACGTGCTCCGCCAATCACAGCTCGAGTAAACTTTTCCGCGGGAATCGTTGATGGGCTGATTCGTGGTTTGCTCAGGCCCACTCTGACCTCTGACCATTCTCGTTATGTATCCACCTTTTATGGTCAATCGCACGACAGCTTTAAATTAATAAAACCGACTGATCCTATCTGTCGCGACCCTAATAACACACATCGCTTGCAAGAATTATTGTTCTCGGCGCCCTAATGCCGATATAACAAGGTATTACAATCTGAATAGGCGATCGCCACTCTTTTATAATATATAAGACAGTTTATTCCGACTTGCCTTGCGGTTCTGCGAAGGATAAACTTGTTCGCGTTATTTAATGATTCAATTTCGATAAAGTCGCTGCAGGTAATGGTTATTCAAATTGTGAACTCGTGTTTGTCTTTCGTCATTACTATAAATAAACGATAATATCAAGGATTCGACTTTGAATGTACTTTGTGCTGCACTAAACTTCTCATTAAACATAGGCTGCTGCTTATCAAACCAACAGTAATAGTAACAAGTAGAACGACAAATCCATTCCAACTTTACCATCTTGATAACTTTGAATGTTGAATCGAAAATGTTATATTTTGCAGTTTATAGAACACTAAATTATGTTGAATTTCTTTAAAAAGTTTATTATTATTAAAAAGTTCATTGAACATGTATTATGCACTGGCGGCTCGTACCCACGAAACAGGTGAAGTGCTCGTATCTTTTACTGTACAGCACTTCACCTGTTTCATGAGCACGAGCCGCCAGTGGTATTATGAAGTTGTATATGGGATATATGATGCTTATATATGGATATGAAGTTGATATATGGATATATGACTTGTATATGGGGTATTTGGAATGATGCGGTAGGCTATATGTGAAGGTTTTAAGCTATAGAAGTACACCCGACGTTGGTAATTCTTGCGATGAATATCCCAATATTGATTGAAAGGTTACTTAAGGATGAAATTAATTCAACTCTTACAGAAAATCATTCAAATTTTATTCCAATTTTCATTCTATTTCAGAACTCAGATCTGCATTTAATATGTAGGCTACTTATAAATTGCAACAGATTGAAGTACTTAAGTACAGTAAGCATATGACTAGATTACATCTAACATGAAAAAACAAAGAATTGAATCGAATTGAGGGAGATTTATGATAGTCAAACAATAATATTATTTATACCGTAACACACTACCGCATCATCATAAGATATCATCAATCATTAATAGTTATCTCAACAATGATTATTGATGGATATTATCTTGAATTATTAACTCTAGGGATTTTTTTTTCAATAATAATTCTTCTATAAATGAAATTAGGCCCAATTTTCCGATATAAAAACCTTGTATCTTGATGTTTTTCAGTTAACTTATTCCTCCAGCTATATAAACACTTCCAATAACTAACATACTAGCACATAAACTAAAACTATAAATTCAATTCCATCGCCTAGAAAGTTATAATCAATTCAAGAGCTTACTAGCTTCGAAGTGTATATGAGCCACGCCACCATCTCTGTTCTTACGCTCACGCTCCTCTCATTAGCATGCAAATATTTATTGTGGTATCGAATTTCACCGCTCTTTGCTGGGTCAATAATAAAACTCGGTGTGACATCGTACAAATTTAGCCGATCCTAATTCTGTGAGCACATAAAAATGATAAAGTATAACCATTCAGATAAATTCGAAAAGAGACCTGAATAGAGACTTGTTAGAAGCGAACTTGTTTCTCGGTGGCTGGGAATAGTGTTTGCTGACTTGTCTTGCGGCGGCCTCCGGCCCAAACTCAATTTAAATGATATAGCGTCTGGTGTGCAGTGTGCATGCGCCTTAAAAACCAGAGCACAAAACTCTTCTCACGACCCCTGATCCCGATACCACAAACGTCCTCATAACTTGCACTATAAGATGGGCGACGACCAATTCGGACAAACTAATAATGATAAAACTGTCAACACCGCCATACTACCTCTATCGCGTATTACCGGAATCCGAAACTCTAATTATCACGCGAGTCCGCTTTTGTTTATCTCTTTCAATCAAGATAAATAACTGTTCGAGAATGGCCAGCTGAAGCTGTCGTTGTCCTTATCTGCTGATCTATAAACATTCTACTTTGTTGTCGAATGGAGTTCGCTGAGTATGGTGGTAATATTATTGTCTTGGTCATGGAGTGATAAGACTGGCCTGAGTTCTCAGGCCAAATATGACTCTCAAACCAAACTGCAAATTAGTTTGGTTGTTACTTGAGGCTTGAAACTATCCAGCTTCCTAATCGTTCACAGGAGATTATCCTTCAGTTGATAAACTCTTGTATGATAAAGTTGTACCAATAAAAGATTCTCATTAAATTTGTTGTTTCTTTATCTTCTCCCTCTTCTTCTTTTTCTTCTCCTTCTTCTCCTCTTCCTTCTCCTCCTCCCCCTCCTTCCACAGGGTAATATTTTATCCTCTTAATATTTAAATATTGTAATAATACATGTTTTCCATATTTTTTCGTATTCAATTCTCCATTGCATTGAATTCGTGAATGTGAAGTTGAATAAATTCTCAAGATTGATCATGAGTAAAACATCTCCATTTTGAGAGCAAGAGATAACGTGTCTCCATAAATATTAGCCTAGTTTTTGTAGACTGTTGATATTTCAACAATTTTTTATTGGATAGTTCATTATCCATTTGATGGTCTGTATGAGTCTTCTCAAATAGTTCATTCTCAAAGTAGTTATAAAAACTCGACTAATATTTTATTCGAACTTTGGTAGAGATCTTTATCATACCAGACACAAACAAGCTCTCTACGAGCTATTCAACTTTGTAATATAACACACACTTGTTTAAAACTTACTAAAAACCGCCAATGACCCTTTAAAACATATTGATACATGGTTCGAGCTTACAAGATTGGCTCATACGCCGATTCTCACTCTAGCATGCTCGAAAGAATTTACATGAG
The DNA here is from genome assembly GCA_017141385.1 of Sogatella furcifera. Lineage (NCBI taxonomy): Eukaryota > Metazoa > Arthropoda > Insecta > Hemiptera > Delphacidae > Sogatella > Sogatella furcifera. The sequence goes on from CM029546.1 coordinate 42,948,601, forward strand.
ACGCTTGCATGAATTATTCCATTGAGAAGCAGTTTATTCGCTAGCATTATTAGCGGATCAATAAAATAGCCGGTTTGTAAGTATTGTGCAATGAACACTACATCATCGAAACCACTATCTGCGGTGGCCTGGGTGATCCCGCGGAGTCGAGAGCTTTGACATCAGAACCTTGTAATCATGACGAAGACTGTTGCATTCTCGCTGCGCCGCGGCCTCACAACATGACACAGTCCCTGGGTGAAGAGAAGAGGTAATGCCAGACAGTTTGTCGGCTCACAACGGAGAGGGAACAGTAAAAATTACTCGTTATTACATCCAGCCATCTCGAAAGTAATATACTATTTTTCAATTTGAAGATTATGAAACAATGATTGATGGACTACGATTCATGACTGGATGAAAATGAGAGGTGCGAGAGTATTTCCTTGAAGGTACTAAACAAATGGAGGATACCTGTATCAAGGATTATTCTCTACTCTATACAACGGATGCATCCTTATAACTTTGTTCTTTTCAAGCATCTACGTAAGTACATAGACTTGCCATTTAATGAAATCATTCCTCCTTCTTTCTCTTTTCCTTTCTCCATTTCTCTTCTCTCATGGGAAATTCTTGGCAATCTCTCTTTCTCTCTCTCTCTCTCTCCACCCTTGTTATGCAATCTGATCAGAGTCTTTCGTTTGCAGCAGACAGATGATATTACACACCGGAGATCCGTATTGCACCTGTCACTTTCTAGAAGCTGCGTTGCCCGTGGCTAAACAGTCGAATTCCTTCCCACCTGATGAGGTATCAGCCTCAACGCAAACTGTATGTACTGTACATCAATAATTCATACAGTACTAGTGTATCCTTTGCGATTGTATATCATGGTATACATTGCCCATAATGTCCAGGAAAAGAGCTTTTCTTTACATTATTCGAACTTACTTGAAATCAATATTATAACTTCTGTTTATAGTTTAATAGAGCACCCTGCATCACTTTCTCTGTTATTATTGTATAGTCATATTTTTATTAGCGGTGAGATACTTGTCATCAACGTGAGTTGTAGGATGAATAATTCATTTAACTCACATAAAAACAGGAATTGAATATTGAAATCAGGATAGCGGAAACACAGTTATTTGAAAAGATAGAAGTAATTGAATCTATCATTTTTAGCTTCATTTTACAATTTATCCGATTTTTACGCTGATTCGAAGCGATAGTGATCAATAATAGTCTAGATACTGATTGAAATGATAAATTCGTTCAGTATCATAACATACAGTATATGGGCCACCTATATGAAAAGTATTTGAGATAGAGAACTAGAATAGAACTATCTTCTAGAATTTCAATTCCAGAGCTCAACATGAACCTAGTGGTATAATAAGTTCTATTTAAAACAGTTCTATCTGTTCAGATAACAATTTGTATAAAGGAACCTGTAACTGCCAATGACAAGAATCTCTGATTACTATCAGCCAGATAAGTGAATAAGGAAACCAACAATTTAAAGGCTGAAGGTAGCAGTTTCGAGCTGCATACGTTATACAGGTCTAATGCTAATAGATTCAACCGACTTATTGTGAATACCAGCAAAGAAGTAAAATAGAATTACCACGGTACATGTGAAGGAGACTCCTTATATGACAAATATAAGTCAAAATAATGTGAGAGTAGGTGAGATCGTGAATTTCGGATTAGAAAGTACTCAGTACTCAGTAACAAGTACGGTAACTTATAATCCGTAGGAATAAACGTCTCAACTGACATCAATTAAGATCAAGTTCACTCAAAATCACATAAGTAACTATTGCTCCTCTAGTTAATGGGTTTGCTCAGCTTAAATGACAGCGTGATTGTAAGGCTCGGTACTGATTTCCAGACTAAGTCCAATAGTAATACAGATTGCACATCCGCCATGAACAGACAAGTCTCGACTATGAATCTCCGACTGTTGCTTTTCAGCAGTAAGTCCTGTCAAATTAGATTACAGTAGGCTACTTGAAGCAATCAAGAGCTTTGGAATGAAATGGAATGGACATCAGAGCATGTACGAAATCTTTAGAGCAAACAAACAGTAGCGTTGTTATTGTAAGAACAGCTTGGTTTTATATGATTTTTATTTCATTTCATTCTATTGGTGAAGTACTTTATGTTGGATATTGTCCGTTCAAATCCAATAAATACTACTCTATTGAGCTGAAGAAGAATTTTACTAGACTTGGGAGGATGTTAAAAACCGATAAAGCAAATTCTGGGAGAGATACATCCTAGTTTATTCCCAAACCCACATAACTTTTAAGATTATTATTAACTTCTCTCAGCTTGGATTCTATAAATGTTGGCTTCGAGGTACTTGCTTCATCTATTGATGTGGAAAATGTTTTCTTTTAAGTGTGCAAATGCACAGTCTATCTTCTAATTCTTCAATTCAAAACTGGATACTAGGTCCTTGTCTTCACCAGGTACAGTTGTAAATGTAAGGTATTATATTTTGTTCCAATAAAGTCACAAGTTATTTAGTCCACTTTCTTGTTTCCATAATCGAGTTGAAATGTAGAATACAATGTGTTTGTATTCCTGTGAATGAAAGATCACACAATTATGGTGATCTTCATCTAATACCTAAGCTATATTAAAAATCAAGATAATATACAACTCTGGGAGGTGATTAAAGCTGAAAGAGCTTTAGAACTGCTGGGCCCTGAATGCAAAATAGTGTTGTAATTGAATTCTCAAAATGACCAGAATCAAATTTGAATTCATTAGCTTACAGGAGATTGAATTTGGGATCTGTTTCATTCTTCTATCATAGTCCGGTAGTTTGAGAAATTGCTCGAGGGAGATTTAGTCTAAACTGACACTCCAATTCCAATGGTCCATATCAAAAAAATTTATGATGATGAGAATATCTCTCACTATCGTACTCTTTATTCTAAGCAAATATACAGTATTAACTCCGTTATATAGTCACTATCCTTCCCTGCAGTCTATCGTAGAAATTAATGAGCTGATACGTAGGCCTATTTGAAATACGGTATTTCAATTCAATTATGCTGGAAGTATAAGATTCTCATTACCAATATCATTAGACTCATTATTCATAAGCATAAGGATTGAAACTCTCCCATCTATTTTCTTACTAAATATCAATGAGATAATTCATAATTATTACTAGATTAGTTCATCAGAAATTTTATTCGGTGGTAAGAAGCTCGTATTAGGCATTTATATTTCTCAAAATAAAAATTAAGTTATTCTATTATTTTAAATTTTTCTCTTAGTTGCAAACAAATAATATTCTAAGAGCTTATATGCTTCCACTGCTTATATGGAAGTTGAAGGGAAAAACCAATAGTCATGATACTTTCAATAGAGCCTTCCTTGAAGGCAAGAAGTTGCAAACAAATAATATTCTAAGAGACTCACTGCTTATATGGAAGTTGAAGGAAAAAACCAATAGTCATAATACTTGCAATAGAGCCTAGTTTCGAAATAATCGTGGGAATCAATTGAAAGTAATGCATATTAAGTACCTTTTAGAAACGATGTACCTACCATCCCCAAGCAGTATCACTTCTATCACTTGCCATCATTATCACAGAAAAGGTAAATCAGAGAATGATTTACCTTCTCTGTGTTATTATGAAGATGTTCTATCTATGATATAAATGTTCAGTTGAGTGTGAATGGTTGAATACTTATACATAAATTGAGTCATTCTAAATTTTCATCTGACATTTTTTGAATGACTAGGCTACTAAGAAAAAACCAGACCATTTTTCAAGCAGAAGTAAAGAACAAGGCAAGAAAGCACTTGTCATAACTTAGCTGTCAATATTGCCAGAAAGACAATATCAAGCAATCATAAACCGGCTCACCATATCTCTCAGTTGGTGGCAGCCGACATTATTTCATACGGCGATACAGTTATGTAAATACAATTAATACATACAGAGCATTTATTATTGTAGCTGTCCGTTCGAGATCACATATCAACTCATGTCTTGGCTGTGCACAAAATAGAACCGGTTGCTTATTACGACTGATATAATTTCGATGGTCTACCATGACAAATTTGTTCGATCCAGTTTGGAAACTCTTTGTCGCATAAACATGTCGGTGAAGCAAGCGCGAGCACAAGTGGATGGATAAAGCCGGCCGGCCGGGCCTGGGTACCAAAGTAATGCGCCTGTATTAATTCATGGCCCAAAACAGCTCAGCAAGACAGATTAATATTTTATCGTCGTGTAGTTACGCCTTGCTCTCTATCCGGCAGCCACGGCTGATTTAATAATATCCTCTGTTCACCAGGCATGTTGCTGCTTTCTGCTCCACCGTCTATTTTATGCTCTCAAATCGGTTGATGCCCTGTGCCCCACTAATGCTAGTGGATTTTTGCAAGCCTCTTATAAAGGCCTTTGTTGAGAACATTGTAAATTTTCACTCAGCTGAAAAAACTCGTTTCGATTATATTTTTCAAATTATTTCCTCTTTGATTCTGATTCACACATTTTGATTCCTAAGAAAGACTGTCAATTTTGATGTAACTGAAGAAAATATTCAAATCCTTGTCTCTGCTCATAGAATAAAGACATTGCTTTCAAGGAATCTTTATCAAATTCAATTCAATGATATCAAGGAAGTTTGAAGTAAAAATATAAATCGATATAGCGGAACATTGATCAATTCACCAATAAAATTGCAACACAAACCATTAAAAATTGTGATTAAATTAGAAGGAAAATCGTTTGAGGCAGTCCATGGGTTCAGACAGTAGAAGAAAATTAATTTGAGTGCCGAACTGAAAATAACAAAAAATGCTGTTGAAACCAATTTTCAGGCAAGGAGCAAAAAAGGCGAAGGAGACGATGACTCTAATTGCTTATGTCGCTAGGCTATGGCTACATAATACTGTCAGCAGTACAATCAGAAACATTGAAAAACGACAAATGAAGGCTCCTGAAAAGGCTTCAATTATAATCACAGCTCGTTGTGAAGTACCAGTTCGAAGATTGATGGTGAGCTGTCGCTTCGCAGTGCAGTGACACTGCCAATTAATCAGTAAATAACAGCACTAATCAGTCCCACTCTTACACAAGGGATGATTTATTGCTGTTATAGACCATTCCATCATACGCAGGAGGGGGAAATCATGAATTTAACATAAGTGGAGTAGCTTAGAATTTTTCAATGACAGAAGAGCAACTGTGTGCTCTTAACGAGTTCGCAAGAATTTTATATTAAGTCGGTAATTATTCTTTGCATTTGATGTTTGCCGCTTGAGAAGTTGACCGCGGCTGCAAAATCACCGTGCGGTTTTACAATAAGACTAGAACAAATTAAAACCCATACGCCGCAACAGATTGGAACCGATTGCGGTTTGATTCGCGGTTATGATTCGTCATCAAGTCCGGCCTTATTCAGAAGACACTTCATCTATGACGTTATTTTCAAAACAACAGTCACTCAGAAGACCCATCAGAGTGAAATTATATTACACTTTCAATTATTATGCTTCATCAGAGATTTAAAATAAGAACTACTGTAACAAATTATTTGTTTCTCATTATGTTTTAATGATTGTATTTCATTTATAATGTATGAGTTATCCAGCAAAGGGTTTACTATCACTATTGTAGAAAGCCTCCTAATAGAATGTTCAATTGAGCAACTAGAAATTTTTGAAAGATATATTGTCGACTGTGAAAATTATTCATTTTAATTGAGCTTGGTTTGCAGCCGTTGATTTGAAAGAGAGCTCTGATAGATAAGACAAGCTAAATGGATTTGATATGTTGATAATAATTATTACTGGTTTATGAGAGAGGCGTTGGTCTGAGGTCGGTAATCCTTATTAATTATTTTGAAATAATCAGGTTTCCTCGAAGTTTGCATAACTTTCATTCATACCTTCTCGTTGATTGATGAAAATATTGCCAAATTATCTGCAACTCACATCTACAACTTTCTAAGCCAATGCCATCATCATCACACCCACTTGAGACGCTTTTTCAAGGAAGCAGTTCGTGAATGGAGATGTTTGTTGGAAGACCTGTTTCTCTTAATTCATCATCTTCCTTTTTAGTAAACGTTTCCGTCGGATGTGAACTTGTTTTTCCGTTGATGGCGATTAGTAATTGGTGCTCGGCAACATACCAGGAAACACGCTTGTATTGACATTGAGACAAGAAATTTCACCATTATTCATGCATAGACTAGTTCAGATGGGAAAGAGAAGAGCAACTGATGAAACTACCGGAGTCGGTGATGAATTGTCTATAACTTGTTCTTGAGAAAACAAATGCTGAGGAAAGCGGGAGGAAGAGGAGTTGAGTTTGGAGAAAAGAAAATGATGTTATCAAATCAAATAAACATTAAAATAAAATATTTCATAATTATCAAAAAACATCATTTGATTGACTATAGCACCATTATTCTGGTCCTCTATATATATTCAGTTACTTTAATCATATAATTCAAATATTATTAGTGTATTATTTATTTCTTGTATTTCTTTAATCACAATCACAAAGTTTGTTGGGATTTTAAGATTGAATAGTTCTCCCAGTATGTAGTATGAAATGGCACATCTGTAATAAATGAGAGTACAGCTTCTTCTCCCTTGAAACACTTATCATTCTCTCCAGCATTCTGCTAATCTCACACTATATTAAGTCTGTTTATAGTACAGTGTATCTGGTACTCATAAGTTACAAACGTTGATAATGAGTCGGCCTTTATACTTATCACATTCAATCATTTTGAAAGACGCAAATTGGAAAAGGGAGCAGTAATCCGATAGTATCTTACGGCTGGCATTTCACAAAGGAGCCACGTTAAATAAATTACCTTCTGACGAGTGGACTCACGTTCATCATCTGTAACTTTCTTCTTTGAAAGATGGAATGCTCTGTCTTTCCACTGGCTGCTTGTTTGGTTTCGTTCGGTTTGCCTATACCACAGCAGCCGTGTGCTAACTTATCTCCAGTTGCGGGTCTGACAGTGAATTATTGTATTCCACCATTCTACTGATCAGCCGACTACTGTTTCTAATTCATAATAGGCTCAAAGTAGATTCACGACGTATACAACCTAACGAAGACCAAAGAGCTCTCTATCTATCAATGCCGACTCTTGAGAAAGAATAAGCAAGGAGAAAGAAACGACGATCTGTATAAAAACTCAGTGCATTGGTGATCAATTTCTGCGGTGATGCATGATTATCTATCATAAGTTTTCTTATTGTAGATAGTTGATAGAATAATTCAGACCTTGATGATAAGGCATAGAATGCAACAGTTTGATACTATCTCTCTCTTGTGAAAATGATTTGAAAAACTATTCGAGGTTTTCCAACTTAAAAAAATTAGCTGTTTTTGATGGTTTCCAATGAATCTAAGGATTCGGTGATAAAATGAATATCTGCTTGAAAATATTGTTAGTAATGAACCGACCATGAATCATCATGGATCTCATTTGGTCTGCAATTTCTGTGTTTCATCTCACACCCATCCATTATAGGTGGGAGCAAAAAACTTAATTCAAGAGTTAGATGATGTGTTTTTATAGTCAAACGAACATACTATACAAACAAACCTCTACTCTGAAAAGACAAACATTTTCCTTGAAGCGAAATGTCTTGTTTGGGCTCAGGCAGGAATACGCAGGGTTGTCAAGGATACTTCGACAGACTTGATAAAGCTAGCCTATAAAATAGCTGGTGAATAATATAAGGCCTATGAATGTGTATGTTCTATCCGCTGAGTGCATCATGGCCAACGTGATTTCAGATCCCATTGACCTAGCTCCAGATTAATTTCAAGTCCCACCTTCAAATATTTCGTTTCCCTTCGAATTCCATTCTGCGTTGGCAAGGAAAGGAGCTGAAAAAGAGGAGGAAAACAACCATCGCTACGCCTACTAATTCGTTCATTATTCAAGAATTTTATTTGACCAATTCACTGCGCTAACGTGAATCAGACTTTATCAAGTCAAGGCTATTTATATATTGTGAGGGAGGGTGTCCCCCGATCTTGATAAATACTGAACACGATCTCAAGAATTTACAGGTTGCTTCTAATACACATATGAGTTTATGAGGAAACGTCTGGTTGGAAGTTTTTCATAACACTCATTCACATAAAATATGAGAAAAAAACGTGTTCAAACCAAGTAAAAGAATCGTCCGCACGTTTCTACCATTACGGAGTGGCATTCTTAGAGCTGCAAAAGACTCGTGTCTTATCTTGTTGATGTCGAAAAACTACATCACGCTTAATGTCGCTGTGATTAACAGGATTGCCATAGTCACAATCAATGATACATCGACACCTATATGTAGCTCATACTTCTTTATTGGTACTATCAAATTCTTCCCAATAAGGTGTCGTCCATGAGAGTCGAATCACGTGTTTCCCTTGACAGATGAGCTGGGTGTTTCGAATTGGAGTTATGATAAATCCCGATAAGACTTATAAACTTGGAATATTTGTTTTGCCGAAGAGCTCAATGAACGACTCTAATCTACATTCACATAAAATTTTAATGTGTTGATAAGTTGATTTTTATTCAGAAAAAGATAATGGCTATTGCTATCAAGATCGTTTTTGACACTCTTTTGAAACTTGATGAGGTAGGTAGATTACATGAAAATCTTTCATATTCCAACAGGTGTGTTCCATGATTAATGTCTTGTCTCCAACATAATTTTCTCCAATGTTTGAATTTCAAAAAATCTCTTCATTTCAAATGTATGTACTTATATTTTTACCCAGCGTGGAAGTAATCGTGCTCTATCACTCAAACAGCTTTTATAAACTTGTTTTAATCTAAAATAGAGCAAATTGTTATTCACTTACTTAATCTTTTGTGTCGTATTGCAGTAATGTAAGCTTCTTCCTCACCTGCGAAAAAAGGAAAATGTTAAATTATTACTGGATTTGTAAGTCACCAATAAACAATAGAGATCAATCTTTGAGGCTGAGGCCGCACTGCCGGTGGGTAGAGCCTGGAGGGTGGAGGGTAGTTGGTAAATCTATAGAACATACACACCATCCACAGTAATACATCGTAAGAATGGTATGACGTCATTCTGTTTTTTGAGGTTATGTTGTCCATATTTAAGAATTTCAAGATGGCGGCTGAACACATAACATTCATACGATGTGTTACTGTAGATGGTGTGTATATTCTAGAGCCTCCAGGCTCTACCCACCGGCAGTGCGGCATCAGCCTGAGAGACATTCATTGTTCAAAATCCGTCGGCAAGATTCAATTTGAACATTTTTCAAGATCGTGGTTTAAATAAATTTCAGGAAACAATAGTAGTTTGGTTATTTTTCAGGTGTTTCTGAGCAATCAGAATCTGAAGCTTTCGATCAAGTAGCTCATCTGAATGAAAAGAGTTTATTGTTTTCAGCAAAAAGAGAGAAATTATTGTGGTAGTTTTTCATATGTAGAGGTAAACCTTTGCAAAGATTTACGATCAATAAGTTTCATATTTCCCTTCTTCGTCTTTCCTTTTTTCTTTGTTCTCTCAGTATTTTATTCTTCTCCTTCTTCTTCTTATGCAACGTCATTCTCATCATTTGTGCTATCTTGAATAAAGGTCTGAAATTGATTTGTTAAGTTACCACTACCGATCAATAAAAAATACCTGTACTAAGAACAACATTTCACGGTAATCATTTGTTAGTTGGATGCCTTCAATTAGCACACTAGCCATGGAATGAATGTAGATTTTCCATCGGATTAAATTGTTTCCCCATCTTGAACGTGTCAATACTGGAGTTACTTCACTTATTCAAAAATATAGTAGGATGATGAATGTGAGCCGCGCTATGACTTGAGCATGTGTTATGTGCGTCTGAAGCGCGCAATTCGGCAACTGGCTAATGAATTCAGGCCCCACTGTATTTGTTGCCTGTAAATTGTTGCCTAGTTAGTGGCGCATGCCAGCAGCAGCGGCAGCAGCACTGGTGCGGTATTGTACTTGGGTAACAAGCGGCAAGTAAGTGCCGCTGATAATTTACAACACCTCTGCGACATGTTTATCAGTGTTGGGTGCGTCGTTAAAAAAGCCAACTTGGCCCACCCTCCTAAACAACACACGCTCACTCCTCTTCTCCACTTCTTCTTCTTACTCTTGTTCATCTCCTCTTTCCTTCGATGTCTTGTAAGATTCTTCCTCTATTCTTCTTCATCTTCATCACTTTATATTCTTAATCTTCGTTCCACTCTTTTTCTTGATATTTTTCTCATTCTCTCAATCTATTAGCTTCTTTGGTTCACTATTTTTCATTCTTATTATTCATTCTTCATCCTTTCAAGGTACAAGCCTCCCAAGCCGCAGCTTGGGAGTCGTGCCTTTATTCGCTCTTCATTCTCCATTTTTTTTTCTAAAAAAAAGTTCATATCTCTCCTTTCATCTTTTTCGCTCTCCCCTTTTTTCATATTTTTATCTCCATATCACTGGCAAACAGGTGAAGAGCTGTTCAGTGAATGATACGAGCACTCCACCTGTTTCGTGGGCACGAGACTTCAGTGCTCCATATCCTTTTCAATATCTCTATTATTCTGTATTTTCCTTATTTTCTCTACTTTTGGTATTTTCTTCTCTCGTACTTCATAGTTTAGTATAGTCTGTCCAAGCAAAGAAGACCCTTTAGCAAGATGAGAAAATGTCAATCTTAGTTCAAAAAATTGATCTCCATTCTGATCCACAAATGGATACCAAATCAATATTCCTTAAACCAATATTGACCGAGCTGGAGCCACTTTACCATCTTGCCAGAGAGTTTTCTTTGCTTGGAGAGACTATAGTCTAACTTCCTTATTCTTCTCTTCTTCATCCTTGCTCATTTTATATTTCTATATATTTTTTGTATATTTCTCCCACCTCTGCTTCCTCTTTCACTCATTAGTACATCACAAGCACTTTTCCTTCCTGCATCACTCTCATTTTTTCCCTCTTTTTTTCACATGAGCTTTCTCCCCTGATCTTTTTCATTCACTCAAGTTTCAAATTATATTATTCTTGTCCTGATTCTGCCATTATATTTTTCGAGTTCCATTTTGTACTTATTCCCACAGAAAGTTTTATTTTGTTATATTTTCATTCATCTCCAAAAATTTGTTCTCTTTTATATTATATCATGATCCCAACCATTTTTACTCCTCATTTGATTGCCTCCTTATCTTGTTTCTCTAAGATCTCTTCATTTTTCATTCATCTCTTTTCCTTTTTTGAGTTCCTGCTACTTTTTTCTCAAGACTTCCCCATCTCCTTTCCACCGTTCACCCTCCTCTCACTTGTGATTCTCGGTCATAAAGCATCGGCCAATACAGCGGGTCTAGGACAGCAGCACGAACCGCGGCGAACCCCCCCCCCCCCCACCAACCACACAACCTCTCCCCATTTGACCACTACTTTCTATTCGAACAGATTTATTTGCGTTGCCCCCTTGTTGTTCACAATAAATAAATATATTTATATTCGACACAGCCACAGGAATTCGGCAATAGAATTTGTTGTTTTCGAATTATATACGGCTTTTTCAAATCTTGTACGCATACTTAGGCCGTCGTCTACCGTCTTTCCATTATACGAAAATGTTTTCTCCTGTCGTTGGCAGCATATCTCTTCAGGTTTCTGTTTTTATTTGCTGGCAGTGGAAAAGGAATCCTCGAAAACCACGCAGACAACTTTCAAGTATTTTCAATTGACCATTCCCATGTTTCAAATGGATTGAATTCGGATTCCAAACAGGTATTCTAAGATGAAACAATTTGTAAATCATGGAAAAGGAGGCTAAAATTGAACTTAAATTCTAAGCAAATATACAAACGTTGAACTACATGCATGGGAATGTGGTGGTAATTTATGATACAATATATAAAGTGATCAACATAAACCAATCAACCTACTTACTACTGTAACTACACACAAATATTGCGTTTTTTCGTGAATCAAACTTCAAGAGACAATTATAATCAAGAATGGTGAACTTTCACACGCTCAATTATCACGGTTATTTCATAATTTGTCAGTTGATAAAAATATTGAATAAAAATGCTGTTTCAACAAATCCGTCGTTACTATTTGGTTCAAAATATTACGAGGATGTTTTTTGTATACTACTATAATCAATTACTAAAGTCTGCAAATCTGAGAATCATGTAAATCGAATTCACATTACTCCATTTCCATCAACAAATAATGAATTTCTCATTCTTTTGTCAATGGATCAACAGCCCAAAAAGGGCCTAGGCTTATCAGCTGGTTGCCAGTTTTATATTCACTTCACTATACAGTCAAGTATTTTAAAAAATAATGAATTACTCCGATTTTATAATCAGTAATTTCACAAAAACTCGTTAGATAGGTACTTTTAATCAATAATTGTTAAATGTATGTCATGACTTTTGTTGCCAAGGAAATATTCTTTATTTTTAACAGCTCAAAAGCTCATGTTTGTAGCCTACACCAAGTTTTAACAATAATTTTATTATGGAGGCTTAGGAGTAAGCCAAGAAAATTTAATTAGCATGCATGAGAACCACAACAATGAATTCCTTCACATCATATTGTACTAAATTTCATTGGTCACATCTCACCTGACAAGCGGTTGCAAATTTTCAATGTCTCCTTATCAAGATTTTTATCTCTCACAACACAAAAGACTATTAAGAAGATTTGCATTCGCCCCCAACCACTCTCACGTGTATTCTAATGAACAAGATCTTTGGCTTAATGGCTCACTGCACAACTAATGATTTGAAACATCCATAATGATTTGGAAAAAGACAGTGTGAATATGGTGAGACGAGAAGAGCTACAGACTAATAGAATTGAAACTTACTGTTATGAGGTGAGAGATTTCTATTTAATGTTACCGCTAACAACCTAACTTGGGACATTGATACCAACCTCAATTGTGGTTAAGACCAACCACACTCTTGGTATGTAATCGGAAATCATCCTCTTTAGCTCTTCCAACTCAATATACAAGACACATACTAAATAATTCCTGATCTGGTATTAGCTTCATCAAATTCAGAAGTATGATGATCATACTTCAGACATCAAGAAGTATGATGTATCAGTCCTCTAACTGACTTAGATTTAAAATTCATATATTTCTAAACTAACTAAACCTAGACGTTTTTAAACCTGTAAGGGGGTCTGGTTATTAGCAAATAATGAGTGAAATATTCTTTGTGGCAGAAAGAGTTAACAAATGAATATCAAGTTGAAAATTATCGTACAGTTCGAATAAGGTGCACTTTTTCGGCAACTTGTCATATCAAAAATTCCCAACACGTAGAGTATGCGCGAGTCAAAAAAGGATATGAATCGAATAAGAAGACTAATAGCCGATCGCTTGCTTGTTCTGTTCAACAAAAACGTTAATGATATAAATAATTCGAATTAATTAAAATCGAATCCAGTCAACTTCTTTGCTAGTTGGTTCGAAACCAAGGTATATAATCACGTTCGGCATCAAGCTGTTCTGGATTCTGATAAGGTATTGTTATTCCCTACATTCAGTTGTCAATCGATTCAATTTTTTCAATTGAACGCATTATTACATCATAAGTGAACACAATAATTTGTAAGAAAACTGATTGCATCGTATTGATTTTATTCCATATTGAAATACCTTTTTAAGAATAGCCCACCTGTTATACGCAAACGCATCAAGGAATCAATAAAATCAAGGAATTAGTTATTTCTTTCACTTTCTCTGGAATATTCTGAGAATGAATGTTGACTATTAATGATGAAACTGTTCATGCAGATGTTCATGCAGATCCCATCAATCATCTCATATTCATTCAAACAAAATTCAAATATACGTCATGAATTTATCATCAGTAGCCTATCCATTTATGTGATTCGCAAAAAAGCAATACAATGTTAAAGTTACAATAATTGTAAATTGGATTTTCAATGAAAACCGGTCAATATACGAGTTGTAGGCTAATCACAGAATGATGAAAAATCATTCATTATGAGCTAATATAAAATTGTAGATTTGTCTATAGTGTAAAGTAAAACAACGGAAAGTTTTGAAAGTCATTTAAGAGAAATGTCATGTGTCATAACAAATTAGTTACAGTACAAAAAAAGTATTTGTTGAAGAAAAATCGTCTGATTAAGCTAATTGGATTAAGTAGACTTTCGCAAGAAATCACTGCATTTGATACTATATTTGGGCTGTATTAAGCCACCATTGCAAATTGGACGATGGAGTATTTTGACCCACAACCATTCAGTTCCATTGAAGAGTTCACATAATGCTAAATAAGGGAATGAAAATTGGATAATTGTAAGTTGAACTCCTTGTTCATTATGGAATACCTTATTATCACTGACCGTTGAAATAAGGATAATCCCAAAAAGGCATATTATGCTACTCCTTCAGGCTAAGTCTTGGAACCGAATTTGCAACATATAGTAGTCTGATGCGCATTCTGCCTTGTTGTTCATAAATGAATGAATTATTCATTGGATCATCAGATCCACTTCATTGAAGATGGCCCACTAAAACAGAATGCGCAAAGGTGGACGTCCAAGAACACCATTTATGAAATGTAACGAGGGAAAGGATTTCCTAGTTGTAAATACTCAAGAGGGTCATACTAAGAGTAGTTCTATTCCATTCTCACTGGTTTTACTCATTCGATATAACGAATTTATTGAAAATTTTATAAGGAGAGATATTCTCATTGATGCGATAGTATAAATCTTGCTACACTATTTAGAGCACGACCACTGTGCATCCACGGACTAAAGGATAGTTTCAAATTGTGAACAAACTGTAAAAACAGTTTTCTAGAGTATTGAATAATGATTAGGCCGCTATTACACGATAATAGTTCCATGTCATACATCTATTATCAGAGATATTATAATATGTTCTCCATAGGAGAACATATGACATAGAATATGATCATTTATAATATTTGGTTCATTACACGGTAATATTATTCATCATCACAGATGTTTGATGATAGAAATATGTCATAGAACTATTATCGTGTAATACCCGCCTTACCTGATGTTTCTTAAAAAAATGTACTTGGAGAACGCTGTACCATAATAATTATAATAGTCAAAGGATGTAATAATGAAGAGTATCATTTGGATCCATAATAATGAATTATGATGATGTGATATCTTTCTACCACTTGATAGTGGGCTAAAATCATTATCATCAAAACCTATTAATTTTAATCCAATGAGCTCTTCTAGTTTTTAAGAAATGAAAGGCTTCAATATTTATTAAGATGTCATAACTTCAGAATGAATACTCCCATGTGATTCTTTGAAAACTGGCTGACATAATAAATCTAGAATTAAAAGCTACCGACAAATAGAGTCTACTCACGAACACAATAGGGAATTGATCAAGACAAGAATTTCGGAAACATTGGCAACAAAAGACTCTGATCTTATTTATGTGTGCTTTGCTCCATTGTATTAGATTATTGAATTAAAAATCCATTGTTCAAGGTTGACTACAATAATAGCTCTAAAAGTCCATTGTGAGGTGGAATAATAAAGAGCTCACAGCTTCTCGAGAATATTGGCTATTATGGAGATAATAAGTAGAGCGTATCGCTAGGTACACACCACACAACATACTGGATTACAAGTGGTTCAATATTGTAAACTAGTAGAACTTGATCTACAATGTAGTCTACTTTTTAACGATTTTTTTATAAATTCTATTCTTGAGACAAATTATTTTCATCATAGACTTAGTACGAGTATTTTACTGCATATCAAAAATACTCTGATCCAACCTCTCAACTCTCGTTTGACAATAGATGGTCCAAGCTTAGTGTACACCAAGTCCATTTATTATTAATACTATCGATTTCCAAGTCCTGAGTAGATGCATGGCAAGAATAAATTAGCATTATAGGATTGTTTCTTCACTTTTGTCAATATTTACATATAATATCCGTTAATGTAAGACAATAATTTGACAAGAACTTTAGTCATTCAAAACTACTCAATTACTATAAATGATAACAATGCTTAGTTTTAATAAACCATTTTCAGCTATCGATGAAATTCACTAACGAATTCATATTACTGAATTTATATTTTCAAGCTGCAATTTAACACTTTATTACAAGAACAATTCGAGTTATAAATTTAAATTTGAAGAATCCAAGAATCCAGTAAATTGTACACCTATCAATAAATTCCATTTATTCAAGAAGAAGAATGGGTTTTCAAAATCAATTATCATGTATTTCTTATCAAGAGCCTTTTATTGATGAACCTTCTTTGAATCAACTATAAATTCCTCAATAATCATAATTTTATAAGAATAAGTAGAGTTAACATGGATTTGCATTAACCTCAAGATATTAAGAACCAGTTATTGGGAATACTCCCTTTTCGAACCTATTGCATGCTGAAAAGTTATAGGATTATTCTGCCTGATCTTGAAAGGGAAGATGCTTCTGTCTCATTATTTTGATTCACTACATCCAGCATAATCCCTCTTTACAGACTATTGATTTCGAACAAAATCGACTTTTATAGTGAGTTCATAGCTCACTTTTACGTGAATACAAACATGTACCTAGTAGTACTTATGACTTGTATAAGATGCTTGTAGCACATGCAAATTCTTGAAGCTAATGCATGTTCTCATCTATGCGAGCATACAAGTACAACTTTGCTGTGATATCGCTGGCTCTTTACGACTTGTGCGTGGGGACTGGCCAGCCTACTATGAGCAATATTCGCCATCGCTTAGTTGCTTAATGGAAAACGCCAATAATTGCCAGTAACTTATAATATTTACTATACACACGTAGAAGAAGTAAGCAATCTGCATATTCCTCCGAAGATTAAAGCTAAACATACCGACTCTTGCAGATTGGTGGTTTGCTCGTGTTTTAAAATGTATAATGGGAAACCTTGTTATCACATTAGTGCTGTTAGGATTTCATTGTGATCAAACACTGTGGAGTTCAACACTCTACAATATTGTAGAAGTGCTTAATAATAAGAAGTGAAATACCAAACATTCAGTATGATTCTCATGTTTACCTCCTGAAATTTCTCATGGAAATACTATTATTATATTCAATATCTTTCCAGTTTTCAATTCATGTTTCCAGAATAGTTCTTACAATAAATTGCCAAAACTTCATCACACAGTAGTTACTAGCTCTTCAAAAAATAATGTTTGCTTGAATGCTTGAATTAGATCCTAACCGGTAATGCATATAGTCTGTTTCCTTCTAGGACGTACGTTTTCCATAATTAAGTGTTTCATATTAACTTTAAGTGTAACCAACTAATAATTGATAATTTCATCAATCTTTTAATAGTATTTGAATTGTCTTCAAATCAAAACGTCTTCTAAAAGTTTCATGATCAGAGAAAAACCGAGATGAGCTCCATCAATTCCTTTTACCAATCTCTCGTAGCGTTACTTCCAGCCTATCAAAGAGCACAAACCCGATACGATGACACGTTTGATAATTGATTATTTATTATTATCGATGGTCGCCTATCGGCGGCAGCGATCAGAGGCTTCTGGTAGCTTGTAGCTGTTGGGTCTCAGAGTGACAGTGTCTCTGACAAGAGCACATAAACACAATTAGCGTTGCCATGACAACCAGTCCGGCTGCATCGACGGCTCCCGGCGACGTTTTGGCAATACACTATCAACTGGCCGATTGTCAATTAGCAAGCACGGCCGCGAGTCGAGACCCTCTCGCCAGCAAAGGCGTGGCGATGCCTATCTCACTATTCTGAGATCGCTGATCTCTGATAAGAAGCTGGACGGCGGGATCTTGTGTGGGGCGGACGCAAGAGGCAGGTGGATGGAAGAGTAAGAGCGGAATATGCTGGAAAAATTATGACAGATGGCAGGTGGGAAATTAGAGAGATTCCATGTTTCATAAACAGACTAATTAGTGCTATATGAGGGTGTCAATAGTGAGAGTCAAATTTGTAATGAGACATGATTGATCTCAAAACATGAGTGTTTTCCATCGCCATTACTCTTCAAGAGCTAACTTCACAACTCAAAAATCGTCTTTGATTTGCCTGCCGCTTCAGTTGTATTTTGATTTCAAGTCATTTTGTGCAGGATTATTCAAGGGTTTGAATAGACATGAATGAGATAGGATGATAGAAGCTAACTTATTGGGACCAGGCAAAGATGGATTCCAAAAGTTTCAAGTTCTAGCAAAATCATTATTGAGCATCTTCTTGGGAGACAGCATAATCGAATGAAACCTGATCTTAAAGAGATACAGTCCTTTGAATATTTTGGAAGTTTTTGAATCAATGAATTTTGGATCATGAGGTTATTTTATAGTTCTCTTTCTTTCAATTCTAGAGTTTGGCGCATTCATTCCAGTTAGAACACGATCTGAACGGTTGAAACAGACTTTAATTATACTCTTCCACAAATGGAAATAATTAGAATTTAGCATTAGAGATAGAACTTAACGACAAAATATCAGTTAGCCTTGATGTATAGGCTAGGTTATAATCATTCAAATCATCTCATTGAAAATTTCTATATTACTTTTACACTATTTCTAATTGACCATGGCCATTTAAAAAAAGATAGCTTAGAGCTTATCTACTGATGCAGTCTAGTTTCGTGTCATGTATAAGTTATTGAGTACGATAATTATCATGATTAATAATTTACAGCTTATTGTCCGTATATGAGGTAATAAATTCTCGTAGTGCTCCAAATAAGATTGTATTTATTTGGAGGTATCTGGAATCAGATACGATTCGTCTAATAAACTGGCCAATGATGAACTGTATTACAATTATGATTATCACGTTATTAATGAATGTGAAACAGGTTTGGTGGTGAATGTAGGAGGAGTGGGTGGGGGAGAGTCGGCTCGCTAAAGGGAGGAGACCGATCGTAAACCTCGATATTAAACGGGGCCTCATTTATTCCTAACGTAATAATGCAAATTTCACCTAATCGATTGTTCCAAGTCGCAGACGTTTGTACTGTTTATAAATTTTGTTTGCGGGCCTCTCGGCAGGCGCAGCTTGAGACAATATTAGAATATTAAAGTGAATTGCGCAGCACGGGAAATAACAGTAATTTTGTTGTCAAGCCTCATTAACTCGTTAACTGAAGAGTCTCTAGGCTTCTATTGTAAAGTTCAACGCATCCGATCGGCGCGTTAAGTTTGCAAATTAATGCGTTCAGGATAATCTGTGATTTTTTTCGTGAAGAATGACCACTAAGGCCCACGCATGCTGAAGTAAAAGTCGACCAGACCTCGTGAATCACACCCCGAGGCACATTTCCCACACACACCCGCACGCACACGCACAACCGCCATCAGTCCACAGACTTGCCAACTACTGAATCACTCTGTGAACAGGATTTCGACTCCGGTAGAAGCTACCGAAGTAAGAATGTCACGTTATGTGGTGGAAATAGAGATGCAGCTCGATAAGTTCAGTCTACGAAATGCGCGATGTTAGTGTTAATTACGGTAATCACTTTTGTTCAATAAAACATGAGCTTGAAAGCTTAAAAGTGACTTGTTTCAATCCAACACTATTTTGTAATTCCTCGATAATCAGTAACATGGAGCGAAAAATAATCTGATATTATCAAACTGTTCTTATCCTCACAAATTACAACTTGATAATTACTTCACAAACCATGTCTACCCGGGTATTACAACAATCATTCTCCAAGTCTAAGCTTGAAGTTTTTCAGATGAACACAGTGATGGAGTGGGAAAAAAAGGCCTCAATCCCTCAATAGCATCAATTTTATATAGTCATCTACTGTATAGTGTTAATAACATCACTATAGATTTACAGTATTCAAGGTTTTTTTACCTAAAAAAATAATAATAATAAATTTATTGCTTAATTGACGTTTAATATCACGTTACTTCTTTGACTATTGAGAGAGCTCAAGTAGGCATTATGATAGACGTTGCTTGAATAACAACCGAACAGTTCCTCATTATGTCCAGCCTCAATATTATTTGTCCAGAGTTCATGCCATTAGTTCCGCTAAGATCTTATGCGCTTTGAGCTGAATAAAACCATGCAAGGTAGAGATGTTCAATCCTTCAAAACATATTTCTTCTCATTATTTTAGTCTTGATAAAGATCATCGAAATTTTCTATTCGAGCGCTAGCCCATCATTAGTCTACGTCAGTTATTGATCATTTGCATGCTTCAAAAGATATTTGTACTTATCAACATTGCAATGAATGGTTTGTGAGCACTCTATGCAGACAAATAATACTTCGGTTTTATGACTATGGGTTCGAGAATGTTGTAAAGTTCTACTGGGCGTTCACTCTAGACGCTTCTTATCGAAATCTTAACGAACTCATTAAAGAGCCATTCCAGATGATCAATTAATGACGCAATAAAGTCTCGACGATGAGTGTCTCGTCCTGAGGTAGCTACAGTTTTATCGCTGCGAAATTGAGTAGTTGATGATTGTTTGGCTATGAATGTTCAATATCATCAGGAAATTGCACTAGCCATCCGACTCGGTTCATCGCTTCGGCTCAGACTCACCGCGTGAGAGATGCTCATATAATGAACAGCAACAGCCTCTACTCAGTGAGGAAATGATCAGAGAAAGAGAACTGATCCAGAGCGGATTCGCGCGCTTGGTCTATAAAACCATCGGCCTTATAATTGGCTCGTTCAATTATACGTGCAAGTAGCAGTGTTGATTTCAAACAGGCAGCTTCACATGGAACCTAGTTCTGGGAAATAACAGTACTCCGACAAAATAATTGTGCAGTCGACAAAGAAAAACTTTGAAAATTTGCGTATTATCTTCTTGCTCTCACAATAGGTGTAATATGAATTCGTAGTTTATCTCCAGAAGTTGTTTCTTTTTCAGGGTGATGCACACATGGACTCCTAGGCCTTTGCTTGGGTAATGAGAGGGATGATGATGAGAGATGACGGAAACTTTTAAAGAGTCGGGACCGACGGCTTATATTCTCCTCCGAAAGACAGGGTGTCCGTATTCATGTGATTGTGCTTTTTTTGCCGTATCTTAAGGTTCGGAATCTTCTAAATTCAGGTTGAATTATACGATTCTTTAACCAATCAAATCATGTTGGATATTTGACTTGAGAGCAGTGAGGGCAGAGATAAGTCAATGAGGCAAGCAAATATCGCATTTGGGGGCCTTCCCTTGCCGTCCATTGAACATCATCTGATTGCACAATCCACGGCGTGAATTTTGATGAAATTTTCACAGCTTACACCTGAGCTATAAGCTTACTTGTTGGTTAATCTTGTCATGTATCTTTGTGTTGGCCTGAGCCGGGATTTAACGACTATACATAGTCTTCTATCGCAGTATCCAGGGCCGAACAGTTCACTTCAAGTGAACCACTTTTGACAAGATATGACGAGTTTTGGACGGAGCAGAAACGGCTAACAGAAGGTATAATTTCGAAACAAACTTGTTTAGTCTCGATTACGGAGAGACTCCCAAGCTAAGAGTGAACCTAGCTTTAGCAGAGTCTTGAGAACGAATTTTAATTGCACTACTTTTTGAGTCGCAACATTAGTGAAAAGTTAGTAAGAATGTTTGTCTAATAGTGGGTTGTCGGAAAGTTTTAGTAGAATGTGGAAGGATTTAAAAATCCTAGAGAATAATAGATTGTCTATAATTTTCAAGCATAGCGGGTCATCAAGACCCGCATCTTCTGATCAAAAGAGAATCGAAATAGTTTTAATAGTTGCAATTGGATGTTAAGAAATTTACTGCTTCTTTTCCAATATGGTAAGCTCAATTATTTCCCTCCACATTCATAAAAGTGCTCCAAATCATTCAATCGATTAAATCATTAAATCCTTAAGATCATGATTGTTTTGCTCCATTCTCTATCCTTTCTTCACTTCCAAGTTGATTAATAGTTTATAACTATCACACTCTGTGTGTTCCTTTTTTTGTCATCAACACTCATCACTGTCAAATAATCGTTATTTATGAATTGATGGTGAATTAATAATTCGTTCCTTATTTCTTGTTATAGCCCAACTCTCACTTGAAATAAATGACTGTAATCGAGTTTAGGCTACTTCACATATGACAGGATAGCTATCGATACAATAAATGCCCTAGATACAAGCCCAATGATAGTTATCTTGAACGACAAAATGTAGATTAAAACAAGTATGAAAATAAAATTGTTGAAAGTGGGCGAACAATTTTAGTTCTCAGGGTTTGTCATCAATTGAACGCGAATTGCTGCAGAACTGGGTCAACTAGAAGCGTGTGGTGACGTCATGGCAAAGGCGTGATTACAGTGCTGCATATGGGATGGAGGGAGTGAGAGAAAGAGGGGCCAGGGTGGCTAAGAGAGAGGGTGTTGTGTGTATTAGCGCCTAGTTCAAGGAGAATTAAACTAGCCCAAGGCAAGCCAATTGCCGGCGACCAATAGCGAGCTACGCTGAGTGGAGGCAATTGTTTTTCTCATTGGAGGAACGCGCGGACTCTATTCGTCAGTCAGACATCAGATGAAAGTGTGCCACGGGTAGGGAGACTTACATAGAAAGAGAAATTACCGTCAGAGAGTGAGAGTACTATATAGCTGGGAAAACATTTGGAGTGAACGAGACAGCTAATAGTATTTTCAATGCTAGAGAGCCGCTGGCTGTTTATTCACACACAAAATTTTTATAATAGTGAAGCAGTCCTACAACCTGTGACTGTGCTCGATATCATGATTCATGCGCAAGTGCAATTGCGCAATCACTGAGTGTGGCCTCTCTTGCCAATAATATGTATAGGCGAATAATATTGAGAGGGATGTTTCTTTTTCAATTAAAATCTTGAAAATATTGAAGCTCGAGATCTTAAGTTTGAGAATTTGCCACTTTTGGCTGCTCCTCAATGTAGCATTGAATATTATATTTCATATTAGCATTGATATCAATGTAGCATTGATATTGATATTAATCAATAGGTTGTTTGTGGAGCAAAATCATTAAAATAACTTCAAATGGCATTTTGATTTCGAAAGAATTTAGCCAAATGTAAGGAAAAATTACATTTTTTACACTAAAATGTTTCCAGCTTAGGATCAGAAAGGTATAGGTATATTGGTATATTGATATTTTCTGATTTATTTGATAACATATTAACGAGTTTTTCCTTGTAGTAAGGATAGTGGAACTACAAATTAAATTAATTCAATTATATTGTATACAGTACGAGATGTTATCGGCTATTGTTTTCAACGATGACAATAATTGACATCAACGATTGATATCAAGATACTGTTGTTGGTAATAATACTCTTAACATTTTTTGTCTTAATGGTTTTAGGAAATTAGTCCCAGAGAAGAGATTCAAGTTCAATATTTATGAAATTTAAAAATCCATGCTATATGAAACCAAAAGTTCTTTCTATCCGACATGGTATCGAGTTTCATGGAAAGTAGTCATCAAACAAAACAAACAAAGACTGTAAAAATGAAAGAGCGATACAAAGATTCTGTCAGTTAAAACGATCAAATTATTAACATTGATGAGCAATCAGATAAGAAAACCATCCTTACAATGATTTTGAATAGTAAAGAATGAGATACCAGCTAGAAATGAAACTGGATAAGAGTTTAAGATCTCTATACACGCCTATCTTGTCTGATTATATAGAATGTTTCATTAAATGCTTCCCCTGTTTTGGGAATACTTAGATTGATCTAGCTTGTAGTTTACAAAATCACAGATACAAAAAAGACAACATTTTTTGGTCAAAAACAAGATGGACTGAAATCAGTGGCGTAACGTTTCCGAACCGGGCCCCCCGCAAAACAAATAATCCGGGCCCCTTCTTCCATAAGCATACCCCCCTTTTCTACCCCCCTATTCTTAACCCCTCTCCTCCCTCAATTTTAATCATTCAACTCTTTAAAAATGTGAATTTTTCATGAATTGAAATTCTGAAAGACAAGCCATAGGCTAGCTATTGAAAAAAATGTTTTTATTGAATTAAAAAATGTATAATTTTATCGCAAACACAACTCATTTGAATCACTTTTCACTTGACAAATGCGGACACGAGGGTGCATCCAGTATTGCGATTTGGTACGAACTGAATTGGAATCGCGAATGAAATAATGAATTGAGTAGGCTATATTTACATAATCATCCATTTCCATATTATTCAATGTCGACAATGCCACAGTATATACTCATGAATTCAATGGAAAAATAATTTATATCCTCTAATGTTTACCCGAAGAAGGAAATGGAAAGGTAAGGAGGTATTCACTCTAACAATCACTTTCATGAGTTTTGTTTGAACAGTCTAGTCTGAGTCAGGACACCGGTTGTCTGAATCTCAATTTTAATGATTTGCAAACAACATTCCTAATTTTGCATTAATAAAAATAGAACCACACAACCAATAGACAATTGAACAATGAAAAGTATACTTGAACAACACCAACTTTGTTTTGTTGATGCATATAATTTAGGCTGCCTGCAGGAGTGAAACAGTTGGACCTGAGAGCTTTTGAGAGAGTTGTATCAAAGTACTTATTGAAGAACGAGGCATATTATAGTGTTCAGGAATAGTGAATGATGATTTGTTTGGAATGCTGTCTTGCTAGACATGCCTTGTGTATGTACATGTGTATTTTATGTTTATTGATGCCATCGATCCCGTACCACGAGTAAAGAATGCAGAATTAGGTATAAAGGTATAAATTTCTTTCTTAAAGCACATTAGTGTTTATGACTGTATTTGCCAAAATAGAAATCATGCTTTTCTTGATAAATCGATATTTCAATTTTATTTATTTAGAAATTATGTAATATACCATTTCGGGCTCTAACCCGTGGCTCTAAATGATTCATTTGTCAAGAAACCAATATTTTATATTTGGGCCCAGCCCGGCCCCCCCAGAGCCCCGCCCCCCCCCCCGCGTCGCGGGGGCTGCGGGGGTGTACGTTACGCCACTGAGCATTGGGTTCAATCTGAAGATGGATCACTATTGAATAGCCTCCCGAAATTCGTAGTTGTTAGCTCCTATCACAGATGCAATGTTAAAAGAGGAGGTTCTTGTCTCCTTGTACATCAAGACTTAACTTTTTTACCCAGAAATGGAATCTAGCCTATCAAAAGCTAGTTTTGAGTCTAAATTTCAATTGAGTGGATGTAGGCCTATATCCCACAATATCTGATTATAATCTTATTAAACCGAAAGATTCTCTATCTTCGAATCCTACAATTTCTCATTCTTTGCTTCGTGATCACTCTAGTACAAGCCGCATAATTGAGAATAGAATCACTATAGTCGTTATAGTTAAGAATCTAATTTGTTTTCATCAGGCCTAATCACTAATCAGTTTCATTGCAACTCCAATCATACAGCAGGGTGATAAGGTGGCATTCAGATTCAGATTCATTTACTTTATTTATGTAAATTACAAAAATACATCGGCTCAAATCCTATATTATGCAAATTAAAAATGATACTAATTACATCGCTCGTTTTAATAACTAAGTATGGACTATTGAAGACTATATGAGAACATACGAGAATGATTGAAATGTAGAATTTAATAATTATGTTAACGGTATTGTAACTGATGCTGTAATTACATAAAAAGGCGGAGTTTGGACATATAAGTGTCCATTCTTGGAGAGGAATGCTCAAGAACATACCTCCCATTAACACTCAACCATGATTATGAGAGAGATGTATGAGTACATAATATGATTAAGAATAATAATATGAGTAAGATGGCATAAATGAGATGGTAAGAATTACGAGATAATAAGTTCACAATTTCCTGTAACCAATTTATGTGTATTTTCTTTCAATTGAAAGTACACATATCTGATTTCATAAAGGAAAATTAATTCATATACTAGAAGTCAATAATTGTGGTGTTCGATAATCCGGAAAATTGCGAAACTTTTGTTTTTCCCGAGAAGTCTTCAAAGCGAAAAACTTTTTGAGTTATAAGAATTTTGACTTTTGGGAATTTTTTAGTTATAGTTTTTGAGGTAGGCTAGTAGTTTGAGATCGATCAAGAGCTTGGTTGGCTATTATATTTGGAAGTCTACCAGAACATATGTGACTTTTTTCAAGCCAAGCAAGATATGATTTATATTTATTACAGTACTGTTCATATTGTACACGTAAATTATATAATAAAAACTAATATTAGTTTTATTCCATACTATTTTTTCTCGTTCAATTATAATACTAATTACTTTTATTGACCGAACGTAAGTGAGGTCTAGATTCAAGACGACGATTTTGCATTTCTCTTTATGTATGTTTGTTCCGCATTTACGACAAAACGCGGCAATAGATTCTGATGAAATTTGCCAGGAATGTTCCTCTTGAAATTACGCGTCGATGTATATGTAAGGTTTATTGGAATATTGCATTTTAGAAATAATATGGAAGGAAAAGTAATTACCTCCATGCCAATATTACTATAAATTTATACTTCTGAACATAGGAAAATTCACACTATAGAATTATTCATGATGAACATGCTGTCGAGTTTATTATTAATTGCATTCAATGACGCATGCAACTAATGAAACTTGAAACTCAACATAATAACTAAGTATTCCCTTCATGAATAATGCCCCATCCATGGCTGACTTCGTGAGGTCTACTGTTCTCTGAACTACTAGTAATTATTACGATTAATGAATGTGGGCTGTATGTACAGTTTTTTCGATAGTCTGATAGAGTCCGATAGCACCGAGCCGATCCCAAACTTATAGATAGGACTTCCACTGTACGTCATTTCACGGTACTAGTACAATTGCATCTCCTTTCTTGGTGTAACACGTTTTGCACAGCCTTCTTCTTCCAGAATAATCTGTAATAATTATGACAGTGGCAATATGATTGATCTAAACATCTATACATCTATCTAAACAATATTCAGATATAAATTGAACAATATTAAAAACGATTTATCATAATAATTGATAGTAAAAAGAAATTACATTAATTCAAATTATTCAAAAGTACCCTGAATTTGATCAGGCATAACTAATTTGATTGAATGTTCATACAAGAACAAAAAGTTTTTCTACTAAAATTTCAATACTTTATAAGTTTTTTGAAATCTCAGATAAACTAATTCCAAATAATTTGCTACTTCGAGTTTCTATGAAATAATATATGATTTTCCCTCTTGGCTCCATTAAAGAAGGTAATCATTGTGACTTTCAGAAGTTGAACGACTCAAGTATTTTAGCTGAAACTTTTCCTCAATAATCATGAAAGATCCAAATTACATTCTATTTGAAACAAAATTGAGCAATGGATACACTGGAAATCTCGTCTAAATATATAAGTAATGTACGGGTAATAATAGTCCTGGAACTGATATGGATCCCATAATATTAGAACGTATCACAAAATCAAGAGACAACTACTAACCATGCTTAGTTCGAAAAATATAGTTATAAACATTTCTGGAAGCGTAAGCTGATAATACGTTGCAGAGCTGCGGTGCAATCTATAATAACAATAAATTCGAGAGCAATCTCGGGTCTGTGGGCTGCTGAGGAATGTTTGGTTTGGCCAAAGGCAACGACTGAGACAGGGACTCGAACCCAGCACCATTACAGTCAGTCATACTGCGGGTATCGGCTGATCCCCTGCCCGATAAAGTGCCAAAATGGATAGAGCCAGCCTGTGTTTACTCGGCTCCAGTAAATATGACTATATTAGAGCTAGCTCCACTAGCCTAGGGCCTGTTTGGCCAGCAACACCCAGGTACATTTCATTGCACTAAAGGAGTGGCCAGGGTATTACTTACATCAGGTCCTTTTAAGTCCTCAGTCCTAACAAAACAATCCTCTTACAGAAATAACCACAAGATCAGTATTTAATACTTTATTTGTATCGAAAAAATAGTTCAGAATTTAATTAGCAGGATAGATTGTAGTCAATATTTTGCAATGGGGTTTTACAAGTATCTCTAACAATGTTAAATCTCTACCGATTAAAACTAACTTGGTAAGCAGCAGAGTGTATGATGTAAGTACCGTGTTAACGTTATTCTTTCACATTCCAGTATGACATCTACTCTGCCTCTAATTCTACCGCTACAGACCCAGAAAGACCGTGAAAATTTCCCTCACAAATTTGATTCAAGAGTATAGAATAATAATTAGGCTCGAGATCGGAAAATTGTGAAGAGTTATTATTGGAGGAATTTGGACTTAATTTGAGTACCAAGCATTTGTGTATTTCACATCTTACAGCAATAAGCCTCGATTTGTAACTTGAGAAGTATTCGTATGTCTGGTTTTGCATATTTATTATGTTGAATAATTTCAATGATACCCAGAATTACTCAGCTTTCTATTGGAATACGTGATTCTAAATAGTGCTACACCTAGTGAGCTTTGAACCGAATAAACTCCATGTATTAAGGCTTTGTTTCAGAAACAAAAGGGATTGGTGTCTAATAGCAGGGACTAACTGGAATAGCGACTGCCAAAATATTATTATTTAGTGTTTGAAAATAAGCGCCGAATTTTACGAAACAATAGAGGTGACTGGTGTCGTGCCTGGAAGCAGTGCAGCCTTGATTTCTATCAATTATTGACCCCACACAGTCCGTCCCTCTCCGCACCCCGATATACGAGTTTTCTCGGGCTCGTATCATTAGTCAACGAGGCCGCTACGATGTGTGGTAATCGATCTGATTATACAAGCCGATCCCAATAACCCGAGTGCATACAAGTTCTGTTGTTGGCCGTTATAAAATCCAGACGTTCTGGGCGAAGAGTAATGATATGCCAGCCGACCATTGCACACATTCCTTCGAAAATAAAACCTTTGAAAAATATTTTCGACTCTAGCAGTTGTTCGAGCAGCAATGGACAACAGACAACCTGCTGTTGAACTAAAGACTGTCAAACCTGGAAAATCGAGCTATCGAAGAAGAATTATTCGACAGTCTGAACTGTATACGACCCAATAAAATTACAATAACGCCAGACATACAAGAAAACAAGCCACTCCTCACTCGACATAAACGCGTTTTCCATGTTAAGTCTTCTTTGAAATCGTCATTCCACCTTATCGACGTACTCGAGATAATCATAAAATATTTGGCAGGTATCTACCTACTCAGATTAAGGGTTTGTAATAATATCACCGTAATAATCAGCGTCTTGTCGACAATAACTCACCAAAACAACAATGATGCACTTTCTTGGTTCTCCATTTGTGATCGATACAGGATTATTGATTGAAAACATAAATTTCTCAAGGTGGATGATCAATTTTCGCAAGTTACCTCCATATTAAACAAGAAAAACTACAATATAAAATACTATAGAAATACTTTAAGAAAGGGGATAAACTATGTCATAGCTACTATCACTCAAAGCTAATTTTTTTAATTGTACCATTTAACCACAAAAATATTGGAAGGCCCTCACTACTTCGAACAAGATTATTTTATAGAATGAAATATACTCCAAAGTTTCAGGTTGAATGCGAATTTAAATTATTTATTTACTTTGATTCGAGATATTGGATTGCTTCAAGTATGGGAAAAGTAAAGAAGGGGTAAGTTGGAGTTCATGAGTAGATTAAGCAAAAGTTTTCCCCTAAAGTGAATACAAAAATAAGCTCTCATCCAAATTATTGATTTCAAATAAAATTCTTCCTCTCCAATTTCTTTCTGCTGTTTCGACTTAATATCCATCCATCTCATCTCATAGATAGAGAACAAAAAATCTAGAAACATGTGTTGAAGAGCATTGCGTGAGATAATTGGCCATCTGAATGGTCCTGAAGATCATGAGCGATGCATCGATGTGTGTTATTAGTCTGCGTTGTGTTGGACACGTGAGGTTGGCACGAGACGATGTCGGGGTCACGAGTCTGGCATCAAATTCAATAGAACGCTCATCAGTCGCAAAGGATGGAGTACATGTCGACGGAACTGGCGGTTGCCCAATGTCTTCCATTGGTAATAGCTCTCTCCGGACAATCTAAAAGCGGTCTACGAGAGCAAAACTGTTTACCTACGATCGCTCTTGACGTGATATGCTCGTGCAGACCTCTCGTCGACTGTTGTGATAGAGCTGAGCATTGATAACACTCATTCGCCAACCGCCAGCTTTTTAGCGTCTGCTACCAGCCGACACGATTCCACTAGACCAGAATGGCACTATCAATGCTTGTACACTTTTCCATTTCATTGGTTCATTACAACGCCCAGGTATTATTCAGTATTGGCGATATTAGTTCCACCTTTCCGCACATTCAATCTGTAATCACGCTCTGACTCAGCTAATTTAACAACGATTCTCACTAAAAATATAGTTTCATCCAGGTATACTATAATAGTGAATGTATTTAAGTAGTTTATCCTTTTTCGGAACATGCAAGTGAGAATAACCATTTTTGGATGAATAAGTATCAGTTACTCTGAACGAATAGTTGATTAGAATTAGTAATAATCCGTTGTCTTGTACTTCATGTACATGATTGATGGGAACGAGGTATTAAGTTACAATAATTCCATATCATTCTAGTAATAATCATATATCATTATGGAATTGATTATACAGCATACTTGTGACAGAAAACATAGAATTTGTACGAGTAGCCTATAGTTGACCTATTCTGTATTACATCTGAACGACGGCAGTCATTTCATGATTGATGATTGACTCAAATCAATAGATTAAAAACATCAATTATACCAAATCTTGTTTTCATTAATGAGAAATTTGTTAATAAATTATTTTCCTCGGCAATTTTAGAACCGTAATGATTAATCTATTAGATAATTGACTTGTAAAATTTTACATCAGAATTCAATCCTGTAAATTAGGATTCACAGGATTTCAAAAGCCTGTGATATTTTGGTAGTAGAGAATTTGAAGCTGATTATCATAACATGGGCTTTTAAAGACAGACTTGTTTCTGAAAGCTATAACCCCTATCGTCAATCCGAAAACATGGAATTACTTAAAGGCTACCTCTTTTGATTCCCTAACCATGAAAGCGCAAGTCCTACTGATGAGTAGTTCTGAGAATGCCAGCAATACGACCCCAATTTTCTTCCGCATCTCAATCTTATCACTTGGAATGAACTGGATTACTTTTCGCACATGATTGATTATTGCATGAAATTACAGAAGCCAGGAGCAATTCTTCAGGATACTCCAGAAAATTGGCGAAAATATGCGGTGTCAAAGAGAAGAAATTACAGACTTATTGGTTGCTTCATGGGTGAAGAATATCCAGTTATCATTCTCATTCTGGTGAATTCAAGTTTGAGAACATTTCTCCAGCTCAAATTCTGTTCATAAATATTCCACGAATTATTCTTCTAGTACCAGCTGATTTCAATTACAAATTATGAATGGTATCAGCGCGAGGTTAAGAATCGCCTCATTATCACATCCACGCTGGAGACAATTTACATAATTCTGATCCAGTGATGATTATAGGATTGTACATGTGCACCAGCATCTACTATGTTCTCGAATCGCTCACTCATTAGAATAATACTGGTGTTCATGAATACAGCACCTTTCTAATGAATGCTTATCCTGTTTGAATGCAGATTGTACAACAAAAGGATGCGAAAATCTTAGTAATTCGATGCACTGTTCTTTTCGATAGAATGAAGTTCAAGAAATGAAGGTATTAAAAAGATATGCCCGATTTTGAACTATTTAATCCTACAGCTCTGTCTATAGTGAATTTATAATAATGATGAATGATATTCTCATTTTGAACATTTTGATTAAATAATATAAATAATAATTTCTAATACAGAACTGTAGTTCCAATGTGACGTTTGCATATAAGGTGATGTGTATGACTTTTTTAATCTATTGGTGCGACATGGAAATAAATCTACCTTGAACTCTTAATAAGGTGTACCTTGAAGGTTCTACCTTGAACTCTAGAACTACATTGAAGGCTCTATAATAAGGTCTTATAAAGCCCTACCTTGTACAAGGAATATGTATCATCATCTGAATACAACTCTCAAGAATTATCATGCCATCATAAAAATTGTGAACATATATAAAAATTATCATACCCATAAATTGTGAACAAAGATTGAACGTAGTCTTCATTTGAATTATTCATTTGATACATTGTGTATTAATCCATTGATGTTTACATGTCGGATTTCATGGAGTTGGGAGGATTTCATCCATCATTGACCATTATGATTAGATAGGATTGTTGTGTCTTTGTGTGAAATTGTGGAAATTCAGAGAATAAACTGCGGTTTGAGTCATACGATAAACTAAGTTTTGATCTGTTTCAGATAGTTTATGGTGGTGTGAAGTAGAGTCCAGGAAGAAGAAATAGTGAAAAGGAATAGATGAAAAAAGGAAAAGGAGAGGATAAAGAGTGGAAAGAGGTGGAAAGAAGGTGAATAAGAGGTTAAAGAAGAGTATGAAAAAGAGGGTGAAGGAGAGGCAAGCAGAGATGAGCAACATTGAAATTGACCCAGATAGTTGTGGCGCGGCCCTCCTCTCATCAAATTGCTCTCGGTCGCCTTGAAAAGCGAGAAAATTGCTCGGCGACACGAAACCGATCCAGCCAGAGTGACGATGACGGCATTGGCCAACACTACCTCTATCTCAATTACTAACATGACAAATTCAAATGAAACTGAAGTGATTTCTACTGCATATTCAAGGTTAGATTTGAAAATTGGAAATCTCAATTCGAGAAGTCCACAAAGAACATAGAGATTGGAAATGTTTTGCAGGAAAGGCAATTTCTTATTAGTTACACATAATTTCAGGTCTGAATAGAATAATCTTTGAAAATAAAGTCTAAAATGAAGAACTTCTTTCTTGGGCTTTAATTTTCTACTTAATGCGTAACTATTTCATCACTTTGAGAAATCTGAAAGTTTATAAAATGTGTGCATATACAGTAATATTAATATTATTGTATTAGTAAGATCAATATCAAAGTGAGCTTTAATCCCTAATGTAAATTGAATATGGCAATAAATTAAAAAGTATTTCAAACTGATATTTAATTATTTAGTTATAAATGACTTTTGGAATCTAAGTTACATAGTTCATCGTCTAATGTACAAATAACTGCTAATGTGAGTTGGGATTAAGGAAGGCCTCTTATTTGTAATGAATAAAATTACAGACATTATAGAAATTCGCAAAAATTTTCCAACAACAACGTTTATTTAATGTTTTTTTTCTTATTTCACATTATTATTGAGGTACATGAGAAAATTTCATGATATCAGTAATATTTCCCTAGTTTGATAGAATTCATATTGAAATCTATATGTTGAAACTAACAATGGAACCTACACAAATCGATATCGCTCCAATGCCGTACAATGGAACATGTTGATCGATAAATCACAATCAGGTTTATTACATTATTGAATATTGAAGAGCTTAAACGAGTATTTTGTATTAAATAATACAATAGTAAACTAGTATTTATAATAAATTATTGGATAATCTAGCATCCGATAATTTATTAGAGCTCACACCTCATTCATGATTTATTACAGTTCTCTAATCTTCTGATCGGAGTTTAGATATAAGTTGAAGGCTTGTTTGCATGTATCGCATGCAATTGAGGTCGGGATAAATATCAATGCAGTGATAATGCGCACTGAGTCAAGACAGGTAATATAAATAAGGCGAACAATACGGCCTGTGATGTATGACCGCGACTACGATAAATATTCAATCTTTTTGCGAGTCTTTTAATAGCATTTATTTGACATTAATAATAAGGCCGCGCGCAATAAATTCTCGCAGCCTGTATTTATCAATTTTCTTTACGACAGGCTGGGCGGTCAGTGTCAGTGTTTCCGGGGCGCATACGATTTTATCGCAATGCATAACAAACGGCCCGACAAAACTTGGCGACTAGTTGTCGAAGCTGGCCACTATAATTTACTGC
Organism: Sogatella furcifera; assembly: GCA_017141385.1. Classification (NCBI taxonomy): domain Eukaryota; kingdom Metazoa; phylum Arthropoda; class Insecta; order Hemiptera; family Delphacidae; genus Sogatella; species Sogatella furcifera. The sequence goes on from CM029546.1 coordinate 42,982,557, forward strand.
AAGAAAGATGTCTACCGAAAGACAGGTTCCCCGGGTAGGAAGGAAGTGCAACAAAACAGTGCACAGTACGTAGATCATCAGCCTTCTTGCACTCATTTCTTTCAGTTGCTCTTGTTCATCAAAGTGGGAAGCAGAGTGTGCATTTCTACTGCACTTTCTTCTCTTCCTGTAGAGTACAAGATTGAAGATTTAACGTGTGCGGCTGTGTATAGTAGATCCAACTGTGATAGATTCAAGAAAACCCCTTTAATGTTCACCTGTTACACTATTTTTTATTGTAATTTGAGATATCATCGGCTTGAAAACAGCAAGATTGTTCGCAGACGCAGAGTAACCTGAGCAAGTAGAGTGAAAAAGGCGATGTCTACAAACTAGAAAGGAAGTTTATATCAACTTATTGAATTCTTTCTCACGATCATACACACAAACCATTTATGATATTCACCTTTACAAACCTATTTCTTGCTTTGTCACACAAATCATAGTTTGAAGCATGTTCTTTCTTTCACAACTGCGGAAAAACAGGTTTTGTTTTAAAAGTTTAAGAGTTTCGCCTCACCTTTGGAGATAACTTTAGTAGATACAGTAGCATCAGTAGCTCAATCAATTATGATTATGATTATAATATTATTATCAAGAAAAAAAGCTAAATTTACTACTACTCGTATTTTGAATACTCCTATTTCAGCTTTCTAGTAAATCACAGAGAGCGATTGATTCTCCAACTATAAAACGTGTACACAACATATTGCATTCCTTACTAACTCTTTTTGAAAAGATAGTGTAGGTACCTTATTTAGTGAGGAAGATTCAGGAAAGAATCAGTTCACTAGGTACTTGCAAAAGTTTATCCAATGGACCGATGCGAACACTACCTACCATCACACGCGATCTTCATGCTTTAGGCGGTGAATTTATTAAAATATCATTTCTGTAGCCGAATAATCATGTGTCGGATACGGCAATTACAGCTTGGCCAGGCCACAGCTCTGACCGGTCATGCATTGTATCATTAAAGCGCCCGGCTACAATTAGCGCTCGATAATTTGTTCTCGGCTCGTTCCTCATCACCACTCCCCCTTCCAATTGTTGCGCAAAAAAATGTTCAACTGGCAATAAAAACGCCCCACGCTCATTCTTCCCTCAAAAAACTCCCACTCAGTGCACCCACACTTGTCATTCATTTTCGGGTCCAGTCAATGAAGCTAGATGTAAGTTGTTATCAGCAGTTACAAAAAATGAGGTTCGGATACCATTCGAAAGCTTTGATTACCTCATGATAATTTTTGTGTATTTATTATTTCCATTTGTGCTTATAATACATGTTTGATCCAATCGATCAAACCAACTACATCCTAATAATAAATAATGTTACAGATATTAGTACATACAGTAAGGTATAACTAAAAAGTTATGCCTAAAATTTCGAAATTATTTCATTGCAATCATTCAAATCACTTGATTTAGATGAAAATTTTTAGTACGATAATTTGATCTCCAATACAGTTCAGTAGAACGCCGATTAACCGAATCTTCAATTATCCGAATCGGTCTTAAGCGCAGTAAAAAAATTTAAAACCTGCGTTCATGACGTGATCGTAGCGCGGCGAGGCGATGTGTTGTACTTAGTGTACTGTAGTTTTAGTACAGTATTGGTTTTGCTCTCCACATCAATTTAACATCACTGTACTTTTTAAATGTTTGTTTGTTTGTTTGTCAATGGCTCAACAGTCAACAGCCCACGAAGGGCCTTGGCTGGTTGCCAGTTCCATATTCACTTTTCAAATGTAATAAAGTTTATTCCAAGCTTAGCACATTGTTTTTCTTCAATACGGTCCCAGTTAGTTCGGATAATCGGCGTTCTACTGTAATGCGATAAATTATTCTCAATTCCACTGAGCTCGCTCATTTCAATTGAACGCATTGATGACGTTAGTTCCTGATGTTGAGCTGATAAAATTGTTACTATTACTCTTTTCCTAGCCTATATAATTTCAAAAAGTTACAATTATTCAACATGATTCTTTCCAATATCTTAGTTCTTCCGCTTCATTTAATGATAAGAATAATATTTTCAGCTCCGGAATAACTAAACCTAGTATCATGAATTGCATAATGTTTTGTTGAAACTTGAATGCTGTTCAACGGTTGTCAAGCAGCATCATACTCAAAATTGAAATTTTCAGCTCAGACTGCTTGACGCGTTTTACGTCATCACAAATGCAGGTCTACAACTCACACACAAACTCAATGTTTGTAGATAGATATACAAACATTGTAACAAACCGGCTATCTTTAAATAGCAGCTTCCTTAACTTATTACAGGACGTCTGCCCCCCTACTTCCCTACATTCTCCTTTTTTGGCACTTGCAAAACTCGACGAAAGTGAATTAATGTCCAACACTTTGTTACATCAATCATTAGTCGCGCACTCTTTTCACGCAAAACGTGTTTCAATGTTGCGGAATTTCAATATTGGTATTTGAACTACGCTTAGGTAACATGTCACTATTATGCATGCAAATTGAAAACAGCAAGGTTTCTCGGTGGACTCTCCACTCTGCATGTAGCCTCTCCCGGGAACAGGTCAGCCAAATTAAAATAAATTATTAAAAATGCTGAAACTCAATTATTTTGAGTAGAGGTTGTACCACGTTCAAGATACAGTTTGACGTTCCAAGTTGTTAGCAGAAAATTGAATGTGAGTGTTGTTGGAGAGCCCAAAATATTTCTCATACATGATGTTTGGAAAAGGAGACAAACATCACATATAAATTGTACTGGTAAAGTGAACCTGGTCATGAAGGAAATTCTCAGGAATAAAAAAGCAATAAATATTCAATTTAGCTGCCAACTTTGTGTAGAGTGTGGAGGAATAACTAGAAAAACAATCGGATGAAGCGGATAAGCTGGATAAAGGGAAACTAGCAAAGCTCTAGATGTATGATTCTACTACTAAAGCGTACCGGTTTTTTTATAATGAAGATTGGTATGTTCCTTTGCCGTCTTATATTTACAATCAATCCAACTATTATTATACTGTTATTTGTTGTAGAGTAACACATTCTCTATGAAAATAATTATATATCCCAATATTCTACTAGATTTTTTGTAGTTTTGAGCGATCATAATCGATGAGCGGCGAATGACAAAATATTACTATAATGGCTCCTTATGCAAAGTAGTTTGATAACATTGATCGTGTGATAAAAAAAGATGGAGCGGTAGCTATGTGATATTCTTCCAGGGACTTGGGTATGCCAAACACGTTCTGTCGAGTTTGAAGTTGGTAGGAAAAAGTTCAGGAAAGCAGCCGATGCTTATTCCATTTATTCGATTCATCATCCGTTCAGTTCACAATTTGTCGCCGGCCAATGAAAAAAGAAACAAGTTATCAAAAATTTTCTCTTTTCATTTTATTCGACTAGACAAGCCGCCAATGACGCTCGGCTTGTTTATCAAATTGGACGGCGAAAGAGAGACGAAAAAATGTTTCAGATCATTTATCTTATCGGAATTGATAATAATCGTTGGGAGATGAAAAAAATTTCAAAGAATGCGACCAAGCCAACATCTGGTTGTAGGCTGCTGACTTGGCTTTTTTGGAGTTAATTGGAAGGACATGTTGAAAGGGTTGACATGAGTGATAGCGCGTCCAGGAAATAAACTGAATAGCACAAGAATTGATAGCAAGAGAGTTGATTGAGGTAGACAGGAATTATCATTGAAAGTGAGGTTGGACCCGGCCAAAATAATTAATGTTAATTCGTAGGTGCGGCTGTGAACTGGCGGAACGTTTCCGAATGTTTTCGGATCTTGGCTAACAACTCAATCCAACAACTAACTTCTCATTTGGTTGCTAGATCGTATTTTTTCCCTCTTCACAGCTCTCATCAGTATTGATCTGTTCAGCATGCACTTCCTCCGCCTTGTCCTGTTTTATCTTACTGCATCTTCATTAGCATTCGTTCTGCCCGATATCTCAACTGGAACGCCATTGGTGGGCGAGTGAGCTTCGAGAATTGATTATTAGACATGAAATTTGGAATTGAGACACTCACAGCCTTACAGCTCTCCACCAATTATGAGAGAGTTTGTATGCCCACGCTCGCTTGGATAGGATATTCATCTAACGAAATCAGAGCACAGGATATCCTTCAACTGCCAACTCAGTAGCTGATTACAACTGGTCAAACTCCACTTTTTGAATGTGGTGGAATAATTTGGCCAGTATAACTTATTCGTATATTATCTGCTGATCATGTATTTTCGGTTCAACTGAACAAATATATTTTCGAGAAAAATTGCATATGGCAAAGAGCAGTGAATTTAGTAGAAAAATATTCCCCTCTTCATCTTCTCATCAGTAATCAATAGCAATAAAAGCGTCTTAGAACCAGAAAAATGTCATTATGAAAACTAATATTAGTAAAAAAAAACTTACAGAGTTCATATCAAATACACGTCTGGAGAATTGACAGCAGAATAATTCAAGTTACAAACCAATAAAGGCTTTGAAATCTTGGACAGGATTTGATAAGTTGTCTCTGAATTATTGTCCAAAAGTCAAGCAAAACGACACATAGCTAGAAAATTACAGACACGTGCTTTCATTTCTCTTATTTCTCTCATTGCTGGAAAAGGTAAAACTTATATCTAATCGCTGGAAACCAGTTCAATGTTGTACAAATGTGTTGCAAAATCGTAAACAAAACTCGAGACAGACAATTGTTAGGAAAACAGGTCGCTCTCAATAATTAGAAGTAATCTACCTGTCGATCGAGCTGCTTGTTATCAATTATTTTTTCTGCAAACTGGTATCGAGGTTGATAAGTGCAGTGCACTACACTACATACGGTCAGCCCACGCCTTGTCTGGCCGATAACCAGCCTGTTGCTGTATTGTGTCGTAGCTCAATTGCAGCGACATTCCTACACCCTTCCAACCCCTCTACTCCATTCAACCTGTGATCAGTAGTTCCCCAGTTGTCTGCAATCATGCTCATTGAACTCTGAATAAATAAGGTGTTTCTCAATTAACTGGGCGGATACCAATTTCCGAAGGAGCTGCTCACTTTTTTTCAGCAAATCCGAACAATATAACTTTGCCCGGGACCGGCTTTCTGACTGCAGTAATACGATGATGTAAATGAGAGAGCAATAGTTGTACTTTATTTCAATGGCTGTGTCGTACAAGAGAATTAGTTTTAATTTAAATAAAATATTCGCTATTAAATCGCGAAATAATCAATGTGCCGATCCGCTATTGGTCGCACCGCATGCTCATTAATCTTGCTCTTTTTAGCATGAGAGGGCTGGCCGCACCCTTTTGTACTGCAGCTGCAGCAGCAGTCTCTCGTGAGAAGAAAGTCAGCGTAATTAGAACCTTCGGAAATTGCGATCTTTGTCTCACGCAAGCATTTCAAATCGCAATACTCGGTGCAGTTGATCATTTATCACGATTCCAGACAACTCTACCGATTCCAAATAGACTAGAGAGAAATCGTTTCCTCCATTGAGGGATGAATACATTACTGTTTGTGAACTTCAAATCTCATGAGAATAAGTTATTTCACATGATCACGAATGGAAGATTGAAATTCATAAACAGTATGAGAATATTGAATACCACACACAAGTCATTGAGGTATATAGTCATCAACTCGGGTGGCTCGTTGGAGGAGTGATAAAGCGCCGGTCTGATAACCAGGTGGACCCTGGTTCGAATCCCAAGCTGAGAACAATTTTTGACCACAGCACAATCACATAGATACGACCACCCCGTCTTTCGGAGGAGACGATAAGCCGTCGGTCCCGACTACCTAAAAAGTAGTCGTCATCTATCATCCATTTCATTACCCACGCACAAGCCTATGAGCTTATGTGGGCTTCACCCTCATAAACAAACAAACAAACTCTTGAAATTATTCCTGTTATGGACTTCTAGTTTTCAAGTGCTTTCTACTTATTGGAGTTCCAATCAACCAACACAAGAGCAATTTTTTTGACAACCCAGTCTGATTCGTTTGATGATTTCAACTCATTCATTTTAATGCAACACCACGATTAACCAGAATAAGCTCCATTGTTATATTTAGCAAGTCCAGAAGCTTTGTTCACTCTATATGTGTGTTATCCAAGTAGTTGACTCCTTCTGATAATAATTATTAACTTTGATATAACTTTATTTTGAAGTTTCATGTGCACGAGATTGGAATATTTATGAGGGAAATATGCAGATTTTGTCCCTTCAGGAAACCAACATGCAGATGTTGCACAAAGTAAAAAAAAAAGCCCAGTGATTATTATAAACGACCTTCCACAAACTTGACAGAATTACTTTTGCAGATTGGTTCGGGACTCTGGAAGTCGTGAATCTTTGGAAGAGAATGTAATTGCAGGATAGAATAAGCTCAATGACACTATTAAGAATTGATGCAATTCAAGGAAATTTCCTTCAGGATCATCACGATTCTTTGTTATTTTGCAATAATTGTGGATCACTTACTGGAATGGTTGTTTAAGAAGAGATAAATGGAGAAGAGACAAGGTTGAAGAGAAGCTTCTTTGTTTTCTTTCTACTGATTAATAGCTTCCAATGATTAGATCCACATACAGTTTACTATGATATTCCTACACATTCCAACAAAAATATTTAGATTCAATCACTCTCATAGGTTTCCATAGGTATAATGAATAACTCAACTAATTGTACGAGTAATAAGATAATTTTCAGTGCCTAGATTTAGTTAGGATCTCCAATTCCTTACATTATATTTAAATAAAGAGTGAGCTTAATTCTTGGAAAATTAAGGTAGGACTTACTGTTACGAATTGAGTTTCATGATAAGAAATTTAGAGTTTTCTTTCACCAAAAGATGATGCCACCAACTTGTTCTATTCATAGACTGTTATTTACCTGTAAAAGAGAGATTTCATTAGATTAGCTTGAATGGTATAATGGAAACAAATTTATTCATTATTAATACTTGATATTTACTGGCAGATGATCAATGGAGAAACCTAACGCTCACAGCATAACAATGATGGACTTCATTCGATACTCCATGACCATACAAAAACTCTGCTAACTAAAGCTCCAGTTTACAGCTTCACTACATCCAATAGAGTTCAGCGATATTGAGAACTTTCGTTATTCGAATATTCCTCTAAACACAAAATTCTTGAACTCTCAACACTCAAAATTCTTGAACTAAAGAATTGATTACATACTGTGCCTTACCGTGTTAGCGTACCTAAACAGTAATTTCACACTACACTCCACTCTTGCATCAAATTAGAAGTATCCTCCATCATTCTTCCTCCATCAATTACAATCCATCTCCATCCATTGAAACCCTTTCTTTTTAAGTTCATTGAGTTTCGTCGGGTGGCTAGATACCCCGTCTTTCAGAGGAGACGTAAAGCCGTCGGCCCCGACTACCTAAAAAGCAGTCGTTATCACCATTCCGCTCATCATTCACGTACATACTCACAAATTGGCATTAACTCTAAGAAAAAAACACATTCATTTCATTGCATAGGCCTATAACAACCCAACAAAATTATAATATGAGTCTATTATAAAAATTAAATATCGTCTATTGCAGTAAATTTCCAACGCTCAATGTTATCCATACATAGCGGTTTAGCTTAGACCATGATTGCCGTGTTAAAATCGATTGTATATTTTCAAATATTCAAAATACCATCATTGAATATTCATATAGCTTTTTGTAAATAATCTATAGCTACTCTATCTACATCCAGATAGATGTAGAAAGTAAAACATTATTCCTCAGACTCTCTACATTTTCAAATCCGGTGATGTACGGTAATTGACAAAATTCAACAGGAACACGCGTAGAGTGGGCAGCGATTTTTGTTAGGGGAACAATCGAGATCTGGCCGATATCTAATTGGTGGTTGAATGAATAGCTTCTGACCATCGGTCGAAACATCGCACCGGTACACCGGACCAACATTGGAACCTTGTGTCTGGTGCAATAATTTATGGTTTGAGACGATGTGACACGCTGTAGCTAGTCTCTGATTTCATCGGCAGCGGCATCCAGGACATAAGGGACACAGGGGGCGGCGTGTGAGTGCGTGCCATTGCGTGTTGACGCGGCGCGGCGTACGGACCGTGGGCCGCGCCATAAATCAACAGGTGGAACAAGACCATGTCGTCGGCCTGTAATTACCCACAGAACAATGGCAGTCTCTCTATCTCTCACACTCTCTCACTTTTCTCTATATCTATCCCTTTTTATCACAGCTAATGCAACATTCACCATTATCAACATTATCGACGCACCTGACGCTCTCTATACACACTCACATATACGCCTTCAGTCCTCTAACATTTCCCCAGCTTCGAGAACTACGACTCACATTTCTTCAGCTAGTACCCCAGCTAGCCGGCTGACATTAATGCTGCAGTCCACAAATTTCTACTACATTATTTATGCAGCCGTATATAGTAACACAGGATACTTCGTGCCGATAGAGCATTTGAATAGACACAATTAATCCGATCTTAATTGGTCATTAATTATCAATTTCCAATACTCGCCTATCTAGCTGACCGCATTATTTTTAATGAACGGTCACTTTTTTATGATCATTATTAGATTAATCACAAATGTTTAAATAACATCCACGTACAGGGTGATTTATATTAGCAATGCGTCTCAACTGGGAAATGACATTCATAAAACCACATTTAAATATTTTTTCTCCATTACTGAGGATCATCTCTATTTTCGTAGAACATATTATGCTTAACGTAATGAAACTTCCACTCGCCTTCGTTAAATTACATTCATGTTCTTTCATCATTATTATAGTTCAATTTGGCACCAAAAACTCAAGTAATTTCATTACAATTACTAAGTTCTTGATTCTTTAAATTTCATTCATTAGTGGTTAAATGTAGATGAACGACATCAAATGTTACACTTAATAAAAGAAGTGTGCGTCAAATGTTTGAGTTAGGAGTTGGATTCTATTCTGACTACGGATCATTAATAAGATATTCACTAGATATTCATCACGAATAAATGGTTATTAATCGAAATATTGTAAAATCTCTTAATTCAACAGCGAAATCAATAATCCACTCCTATTCTTGGATTGTATGTTTGATGAAAAAAGGATATATTTCCTGAATATGCTAATTTTCAAAACTTCATGAAGGATTTTACATGTATTGTTGCTTAGTAAGAATCGTGAAACCGTAATTTGAGCTAACCGACGTCTATCACGGCAATGCTGTATCGAGTAACCTCATCCGCCAATTACAAACCAAGAAGGAACGACTTGTGTATAGAATACTTGAGAATTACTGTGATCTTTATCCATGTGCTACATTTTTATTCCACGGCTAATGCCACTAATGCGGCTCAAGAGGGTATTAAAAATGCATTAAGGTTGATAACTTCATTTATATCCTTCATTGGTTGGATACAATGTTTCATCTTCATTATTGGAATCGGTTTTGTTGACTGAAAATGATGGAATAATGAGCCATGATCTAAGACATTAATTTTTTTCCCATGCTACCAATGTAACTAATGGAACTACTTCATGACTCTCCAATCTTTAATGCATAAGCCATCACAGTGATGCATGAGAAATAACCCTTAATTACTACTAGTTTCTTATAGAATCCGGTTGTAACGAACGTTGTCGGAATTTGATATAAGTAAGACATTTGATATGCTCGTCTACACGATGAACCCAAGTCTTGTAGAATGGAACTTAGAAGAATAATATTTTTTAATATTTTCGATAGAAAATTAGAATTATTTACTCTCCCTCCCTCTCCTTCACAGAGGTGTACGTCACAAATTAAGCCCTGGGATTTCAACAGATCAGATATCTATTTGAATAAAGATCTCAGAACATGAAACCATGAAAACTATTAAAAATTATTTGCAAAGCGGACATACTTTTGAAAAGATATACTTTGGCTATGAATTTAATTGAGACCACATTTAGAAACTTCAGTGATACCAAACCTTCAATAAAGATACCAAACCTTTTCAAGAAAGACTAATCACAGATAGGCCTACTCTATATTATCATCAACAACTCAGACACTTGTCATGTAGCCTGTATCCCGTCTCTCCCCTTCCCTTATTTTTTTCAGTTCGTTACAGATCTGATGTTTCCGAATAATGACTTTTTCCAGACGAATAACCTACAAAAAGTGATTGAGGGAGTGCAAAAAGTATACCTGTAGGTGTAAAGTAATGTTTAATGTTTTAACGTTTGGCAGAATAGCAGCTGAATAAAGAGATGGTCACTAGACGTTTGCAGCAACAGAGTTTCTCGTCGGAAATATCGTTGAAGGCTATGTGAGCAAGTCAGGGCGCAATCATTCATCTCGATCAACTAGCTTACATGCACTTATGAAGCCAGACAAAGTTGAGAGTCGGAAGATGAAATATCATTGGAAGAAGACAAAGTATGAAGAAAAGACTGAACAGAGTGAGAGATCAAAATGTGAAAGAAGTAAAGTCTGCAAGAAATCATGATATCGTTATTGCCCACGTGCTTAGCACTGGAGAGCAACATTATTTGTCTTATCATTTGACAGCTAGATAACAGTGTACACTTGTTCTCCGCCTTGTTCGAGTCGTTAGCTCCACTATTCTCCTGTATGGTACACATTAAAAAACAGTGTATGCATCTACGATGAATTATTGTGCTATATGAGAAGGGAATAAGTTTTCTAGAAAAAAGACCTCTATGATATTACATGTTGGTTGTTGAGACTCTGGTATTGCATACTCTTTGTTAAAACTGGGGGCATTTCTCATATCCTCGGTCGAACAGTATCCTTTCAATGACAAATAACTTTGTATAGTGACAGTGCCATATTTTGGGTGAAATGACATTCGCTGACACAACACAGAAACAATTCTCCAAAATTGAAACGACTCGTTCCATTTCATCTGAACGGAGAAGAAATTGATTATATTCATTCATGAGTATACATAGTATATTCATGAGTACTCATTACTTGATGATGCATGGAGTTGATGTGTTTGCAGGATTTGAATTATTCATTCCTAATTATTATACCTTTGAAACATGCAGAAACGTGAGCTATAGAACTTAGCATATTCTTATTCATAGATGGTCATGATTGATAGTATCATAAGTAAGATGAAAATACTACCAGAATATTGATTGTTTGTACATTTTTACATTTGAAAACTTTATATCGTATTATACTGGCTTGTCGTGTGCCGTTGATTATAGATAGCTCGCATACGTTTCCCATCACAGCTATTGAGCAATAGACACGCGGAACTTTAGAATGAAATATGAATGAAAAACTATCCAAGTGAAGCCCCGAACGATGAACATCTATTAAAAACGATGCCTGTTCTTTTTCACAGATGAATGGCTTGACAGATCGAAGATCGAAGAGATGTGTTAATCCCGAGCGTGGAGCGATGCGAGAACTTCAATCAGAAAAAAGCAGTTGTGAACTGTTGCACAAAAACGTGACGTCTGATGAAAAAAGTGTCGAGAGGAATACTAACCGTTGTGATTGCCTAGAATCTTAATGAATTGGTTCTGGATGAGTAGGCAGTCCTTAGTTGCCGATTTTTCAAGTTTTATGTTTCTATTGATATCAATTCCTAGAAATATATATTTTTAAAATTTCAGTTATATATCTCTGCTGGAAAACAAAGATTCTCTTCTCTGTGTTCTAGGATTCAGACTAAGATGATATCAACAAAAACCATGATGTTGTCAGTGAACTTAAGGGAGATTTTGAACTTGTCTTATTTTTCTCTAAAATATCAAGTTCTTCTCTATTTAGCGAATAATATGAAAAATCAACTATAGTAATAATTCATCATCTAAGAAAGTCGATTTTGAGTTTAGGGACACTTACGTAGGCTCCAAAATACTGGGGTTTCCTCATTAATAAATCAATACATAACTTATATGTTCGGTATTATACAATCAATACCCCGATTTTATTTCGTTAGCAGAGAATTTAGTGGGATCAATTAAGAAAACAGTGTTTTCTATAGAAAAGAAACCAATGTTGAACTATACAGTAGTTTCAATTTCTACTTATAAATGCTGAGCTTTTGGTTGTGATTTCAGAACTCAGTAAACATGAATTCCAGTCTGCAGCTCATACTCCTTATAAAATCGAAGAATTTTTTCAATCAAGAGAGGAGACAATATTATGTGAATGTAGGTATATTCTATCCAAGCAAATAAGACATTCTGGCAAGATGGGAGAATGACTCCAGCTCGGTCAATAAAGACGTTTTGGACAATAGTCTGTGCTTTCAACCAATTAATTTACTAGTTTCTGTAAAATGAATAAATAAATTTTGAAATTGGTCTCAAATTGTAGGTCAGAATGTTCCCTACAATTTGGAACTATAGTGATAGCTTTTGAATCAATATTGACCGAGTTGAAATCACCTTGCTAGAATGTCTTCTCTGCTTGGACTATAGATTGAAGTCGAATACGAACGATTATTGTGAGTGGCGTCTGGAGTTTAATTGCCACGTAAGTTATGCCCGCCGACTGCCTGCCTGCACTGTACAGGAGCGGAGCATCCACTTTTTGTCGGATTTGTTGTTGAATGCAGTTCGATTTAATTTCTCAAGATAATGAATCGGCTTCCGATAAAACCAGTCTCGAGTTTTTTGCTCGGTTTCGAATCTTGCTGGCTTGTTCACTTTTTCACTTCACTTTTTGTTCCTTTTTTTGGAAATGGATCACTGAGTACTTGATTGCATTATAATGACTGCCTTGATATGCAGGCTATGGTGGGCCGGAAGTCGAATATCTTATGAATCATGTTTTGACTACAAATCATCTTATCTTCTCATCTGTATGGTAATACATTGGCTTGTTCGATGGAGCAAGATTGAAATATTGTTAACTTTACCTTTACCTGAACAGCTCCAGCCTTCTATTTTAGTTCACCTTCAAATTTACGGTGATATAGTGTAAGAATGACTCTAAGGTAACTCCAGTGTTCAAGTTTTTCGTATTTGAGTTGGTAAATCTGAGATATTATTCGAATTCGAATTTCGGTATCCTAATATCAGCTATTATACGGTAGCTTTAAATACATTTTTATGATAAAACATAACATAACTGGTCTTAAAGTCGAAATACCAAAAAGATCCAAAGAAGAATGTGCGATGATGAAAGTCAAAGAGAGTCACAATAATAGTTCTCTCAATACAAATATCTATAAAATACTGATACTGACTACTGACACTGATAATACTGTCAAAGCCCCTCAATATATTATACTCTTGACAGGCATTCTACTGAATCTTGAACTGTCTGTTGTGACCACATCATCAAGTCCTGTTTATGATCTGAAATGTCGGTTATTGTGGCTCACTCAATAACTAATAAATAGCCGCACCTACTAGCATAGGCTACTACCAGAGAAAGAAGAGTATGGAATGAGAAGAGAGCCTAGAACAAGAAGAGAGCATGGTATAAGAAGCGAAGAATGTGAATATTTGTAGCTACTCTTTTCTCTCCTTACTCAATTCTCAAAACACTCTTTCGCTCAAGTACACGATTACAGATTAAAGAATAATCTCTTTGGCAAGACTATCCGCGAGAAACGCTACCGACTACTGTAGGCCTACTATGGTGGCATAGTGACATGACTGAAAGCCTGTATTAACTACTAAATAAGCAATGATGTTTCAAAAAGCTCTTTTTTTTTGTCGGTAGCACTTATAAAGGTCCTTATTGTATAGGTTCTTATTAGTTCTTTGATTTCAATTAATATTATCATATACGAACAATATTATCATCCGCAATAAAAAACGAACTTTCAATGAAAAACAAGACCTTATACTTTTCAAGTGTGAATTTTTACTTACAAGTAGTATTTTTCAGTAGTAAACCATCTAAACTGACTTTATGTAACTCCGATTAAATTTATGTAACTCAATTAGGTAGCGAGCACCGTAGAAATTTTCTCCTAGAAATATGATATTATCAAGACATTTTTTATGCTGTGATTGATTGAATATTTGATATGCACTGATATCGATAACGGTTAACGTAACTGATAGGTCAGGTCTACTTGTAATGGAAAATTGAAATGATAGGTAAAGATAGGTAAAAACTCATAAAATGAGAAATAAGTATAAACTGGCCATCATCAAGCATCATAAGTTATTCTACAACCTAAAGGTATCACCAACTTTTCCAGAATTTTTTGAAACACAAACAATAAAAAATCATTCTCTAATAATTACTATAGCCACAAGCAATATTCATTCATACCGTAAAATTATATTTTGAAGTACAATTGAAGTCTGAAAAATCTCCTGTGGAATGACATAACCAAAAACCAATATTGAATTTCTGTACTGAAAACTAAGAACTAGTAATCAGGCGAAGTGAAACACCCATTAATGCACAGACAGTGAGTGTCGTGAGTTGCAAGGCTAATCTCTAGTTGAGTGACTGACCAGACCTGCTCATATTGCCAACACGACAAAAGCCCAAAAACACCTGTTAGTGATAATACGGAAGCAGTTCACTTTCCCTAGCGGACACTTCTCCATTTTTGTAATCAATTATAAACTGTCAGAAGAGGGCTGCGGCCTTAATGAGGGGCGAAAAGAGCAGCGATTAACAGTTAAAGTCCCTCAATTACATAATAATTAATCGACAGCCTTGCCCCACCCCTCCAATTTCAGTCCACCTGTTTAACTCGGTTTCGTCTGTTTTGCGTCTGTGTCGTAACGGCAACAGATCAACACAACACTGACCGGCTCACAACTGTCACCCGAGATTAACTTCTGATTCACGGCACTGACTGCTCAACTCGGCGTAGAATTCAGTCACGAGATAAGTGGATTACGTTCGAAATTTATTCCTGGCAGCCTGTTCCATCTCTGTTTCCTTCCTCGGCCCCTATACAGTATTATTCGATGTAAATTTTTTAAACATGCCAAATTTCTCTTTTGTCAGGACTCTTAACTCTGTTTTACTCTACAAATGGAGAGTAGTTGGATGAAGGCCTATGCACAGTAAAATATGATTAGAATTGGTGAAATGAAATTAATGATGCAAATCATGAGATATTGCAATGAAAATTCCAGTCAAATCATACAGTATTTTACAATCCTAAACATATGCGTTATGTAAACCCCGCTCAGGCTTTAATACAATACCCCCTCAGGCTTTTCTGTTCTATTCAATTTTTTATTCTTTTTAGATTTATAATATTTCAATTTGCAACACAACTCTGAGCATTACTTTCTAGTTACCAGTATTGTGGATTACCGTACAATAATGTTTTTAAACAAATATATGGGATTTTAGAAGTACAGTGAAATAAACGTGAAAGAATAATAGCATCAATAGAACGGCGCCCTAAAACCAATGGAGAATGTGTAGTATGCGATTTTTCTGTGTTACAAAAGTCATCAAGTTTATGAGACAGGCTTCTTTAAATTTCTCGTCTTGCCAATTCTATTTTTTTGAACAATTTAAAGTGGTTCAGTTTTTGCTGGTCCTTTACATGCGCAATCATCTTCATCTAAAAGTTCAACAATTTGGTAACTTCAACTCTGAAGATTTACAGTCGTTGGATGAGATCTCAATAAATAATCTGATAAGAAAGAAGAAGAAAATTTGCAAGCAGAAATATGTATGTCAGATTCACAGTACACAGTACGAGGGCGATGACACAGAAATCGAACACGCTTTTTTGTAATACTGTATCAAATGTCCTTTGATATTTACACCGACTCTTCAAGATCTTGTTTTTATAGGCAGCCATATGTTGCCTGTACTTGAAGGGATCAATTGTTGGTTGTCAATCTAGTTTTAGACGGGATGGATAAGTAAGTTGCAACTATGAGTCATACATATTTCAAACAATAATCTGGAAAATTGTGTAAAACAGTGAACATCTGTGAGAGCCGGCCGGCTAATACACTCACAAAAAGTTGAAGCGACCTCCAGCCGGAATGTTGAGCGATTCCCCCTTCGCTCCCCCAACCATAACCGATCATTTCTCCTCCACAGCTTAGAATCGGTGAATTAGTCATGCCGCTGAACTGGATCAGCAGACGCTTTGCGAACAGCAAAATAGCAACAGTATTCAAATTTGAACAGTATACATTCAACTGATGCAATGCCGAACACTTTGGACCTTTTAATTAAATAGCGTATTCGCGATCCATTTGAAAGACCACCACATGTGAGAAGAAGAGCCTTTCCAAACATTAGAAAAAAAAACAAATTATTGAGAATATATAATATTTTTTAAAGATCAGATTTAATGATGGTGGATCATTTAATATTTGAATATCAGAAGCCTTCCATTGCTATTAATGTTGTTTCTAATCAAGTAGTCCTCCTGATTCACTTGACGATTGAATATGAATCTGATGAGCTACGGATGATACACAAACTGATAACGAAGACCTACTTTGTGGGTAATACAAAGGAAGGAGGATCATTATTAAAAGATCAGATTCAATGATGGTATAACGTGTAAACAGTATGACTTTTGTCTAATTGTCTTCACATTTTAACTTCCTCAAATTGGAAGCTAACTTCAAGAAATGGGTTGAAAATCGAAGAGACAAGAGAGTGAGAGGTTATATTTACCAAGCTTAAAATGATAAATTGAATGAATGTTTCTTCTACGGCTGACTAGTCACTAATATTTCGCGTTTTTGAGAGAGTTTTACAAGTTTTACATAGGCCTACTCATCATGAATCACTTCCAGAAAGAAATTGATTTTTTTTTCAACCAACTAGTAGAAGTCAAGCTCTTCATACCTCAAGCTTCCTTCAAAACAACGCTTCAAGCTCTGTCAAAAGCTTTCTTGAATTGGAAAAGCTTCCTTGTGAAAAGCTTTCTTGAGTACACTATGCACATACATTATCAGTGTTGGTTCTAGTTATGTAAGCTATTAGTGTCCTAGAGTCACGATTTTATGGATGAAAAAATATTCAATATTGCAGCTGATTTAAGAACCAGAAAGCTAGAGGGCTGCACTATAATTCAATATTTCACGCTCTATGTTTCGAAACTAAATAGAAGTACTGAAATCGTGAAGGTCCAGATGGGTTTTTCGAAGAGAAACAATGTAAATATTCGCCCACCGCTCTCCCATACGATTATGTTAATGTGAAGATACTTCACGGTCGGTCCTATCTGCATACAGACCGTTCCGAATTTCTGTGTGCATAGATCAGCCAATGGCCGGCGGGTGGATTGCAACGACAATCGCACTGCTGGGCAAGAGGCACTTGGAGCAGCAAATAGTGTTTGGACATTGAGGAATCGCTCGAGGACCACCAGAGGAGCGCTAAAACACAAACTGTTGCTTGCATAATAACCAAATTCAATCAGGAGTTGTTAAGAGCGTGAGCGGATGCAGAAAGAATCTGCATGATGTATTAACAAAATATAACAGTCGTCCGAAATTGTGTACTCAAGAGCAGCAGCACCACTCGAGTAGGCAGGCAAACATAAATAAACAAACAATAAAATATTATTGTCCAAACGAATGTTGTTCGGGACGATGATCAGGCCGTTTGTTGTAGTCGAAGGCCCGCGGTCCGCAATAAAAATAAATCGCACCAGACTGAAACCCTTCAGCCCCTTCCGCTCGCCCGCCTACAGGCACCTCACCGATTTGCTTTCCATAATAAAACTGGTTCACAATAACTGTTTATTTAATAGAATGGAGGCAGCTAATTTCATCTTCGACGGCGAACATCGAATGCTGACTGACAGGTCGTACGCCCGCCCGCCCGTCTCGTCAGCCTCCTATTATACACACACTGATATGAGCGGCGGGCCGAATCTTGTCCAATTTCATTTGGACTTCAAGCAACACCACGGCCTAGTAGCCGCTATACTATTTATTACTCACGCTAATTGATTTTGGAAAATAAATATAAGGTTCTAGAAGCCATGTTCTATAAGGTTGTAGAAGAGATTGGAACACACTTGAAGAACTGATCTCTCTAGACTGTCAAGGTTTCTATGTAGTCAATGTGAAAATTAACTTCCTAACATGACATTTATAACATTGCTATGCTTATTGCGATTGAGTATATTCTCCTGTTAAAATTCTTATTATAATACTTCGTTTCAGTAATAGATATTATTTTATTTCTCATGAAGGAGAATAAGATAGCTTGCTCTAATTATTGCTTTTTTTTTGTTAACTAAGGTTTATCAGTTTCAGTTTACCAGAGATTGATAATGGCGTCACAACCGAAACCGGTTTATTTTTTTGGGGGAGTGGGCAGTATTAGGGAAACTGTAACCAGTGCAACTAAGTGTTGTACCAATCATCGTCATGAAAATAATATGTTGTTACATCAATGAGTAATACTACAGTTCAATAATGTGTCTAATAATACAGTAAACACAGCTGTACTCTGATTGGTTGAAGCTGATTCAGTTCAATATACTTAGTATAGTATAGGTAATATTCAATCTCATAACATTTCTGAGAATCTCTTGTTTTTGTAATAATTTTCAAATAGGTATGAATTCAATACGAGTGAACATCAATCTACTTTACATAAAATCCCCCTGTTATTTATACTTCACCATGAAGTGTTGATACCACAGGTACGTGGTATCCTAGTATCCATGGTTGATACTGTTGTTCAACATGAGCTGAGCATTCCTATTCACTTCTATTCCCTCTCTCTCCAACAAGCTCACCTCCTCCTTGTCTTTTTATGAAGACAAGTTCTCTCAATCGAGGGTCCCCTTCTGCCAGATAACGCTATCTATCCATTTGTGGCTTTCCCCGTATTATTTATAAGTGCAGGCTACCGTAGGCTTCTCTAGCCGATCGCGATATCAGCCATCTATAATTTTGATTGCAATAATTTCAAACGCAGCCGCCGCACACTCAGATGCTATCTACAGATTAGATTTTGGAAGTATAACAAGGCCAACTAGAGCCAACGCTAATTGAGCTGGGAATGAAAAAATTCCTACTCCAACTTACACTGAACATCATGTTCAAATCCAGATGTCCAGTTTAAGCTCTTAACTGCGTCTAGTTATTTGTTATCTAATTTTTTATTCTCATGCCACTTAATTTCCACGCATTCATTTGTCTCTTATGAAATTCCAATAAGAGATTTATAGTAATCTTGATAACAGCTCCAATCCTACAAACATTAATCAATTCAAAGAATAACAAGGCGTAAAACAGTATCAGCCATGGAGTTTGCGTACATAGGCTAATTGAGATTACATTAACAAGAATACATAAATAGAAATGAGTAATCCATTTAGATTAATTGATTATTGGAGTTAGAATTAGGTTGATTTATACATGAGCGATAATATTCGTACAATATAATACAACTGTAGAGATAGAGATGGCATCCGCAACCCTATCCAAAGATCTGATTGATAGAGTAAGACAAGCACTGGCGGCTCGTGCCCACGGAACAGGTGATGAGGTGAAGTGCTGTTCAGTAAAAGATACGGGCACTTCACCTGTTTCGTGGGTACGAGCCGTCAGGGAAGACTAAGTACCCCTCGAAATAGACTGCTTGTCGTTGAAAAATCTTGTACTATGAAGTATGAATAGAACGAAGGAGCTACAGTATTTGATTAGGGAAAAATCGACAGTTCTTGGTTCAAATTATCCGACATCCGAAATAATTGTGAGAATATTTTAATACTATTCATGATAACAGTATCTGATAGTTTGTGGTTCATTCTATTCCTGTCTTCCGGGAAAAATGTTTTAAGAAATACTTCTGTAACCGGTAAAATAATAGAATTCAAAAGGCAGCAATAAAATTTAAACGGAGTCAAAAACATTGCTAAAGGTGTGTGAGAAATGTCATCTTTAATTGCAAAATGGAAAATGAAACTAATTGGTCGTAAAACGATTTTTAATTTGAGATAGATACAAGTTGAGGACGACAAAATTGAATTTTTCAACGGCCGGACATGCTCCACAGTTGAATTATGAAGGACGATCAACTCTCTAACAAGCAGCTTGCATTCCATGATCGAAAAAATGTTCCATGTCCATCCCAATTCCACAGTCCGCGAATGTTTGTTCCAAACGAACTGTCCTCAGGTAGGCTAAAGTCTGGATTCCTCTTAAATATTTATTGCACGGATTCCTGGAATGAGTAACCTAATAGCTTTACATCCTCCTACAAGTATTTCTTAAAAGATACCTTGAAACAAGCGCCGTTCAGATGCCTTTAGAACAGGTTGTTGCCGCATATGCGGTTCTTCAAAATAAATTAATAGTGAGACACAAGGCTTTCTCGTAATAAATTAGATCGTTGGACGGTCGAATCTAATTTATGATTTAGATCGATCTACCACGATGTTTTGGTTGAATAACACAGCATTGCAAGTTCTGATTGGAGCATGACAGTTGTTGATGGTTCGGTTATTCAATATTGATTGAAATATATCTACGAGTTGAAATCCATAGATTAGAATAAAATTTGAAAGAAAGAATTCTACTGTGTCTTATGCAGTTCTCTCTTGTAAGTTTTTAGGAAACTAGAGAAAATTGTATGATTTTCTATGAAACCCATACAAATGTTTATGTATATTGGACACAATAATCTTATAACTGAGAATGCTACTATTCACACTAATAATAATGCGATTATTTATAAGTAGCACTTATAAGTAGTAAAATTGGGCCTTTATCAGGGCAGAAAATAATGTTGATGTAGCTACAAAAATATTCACGGAGACAATACAAAATGTCATCAACATGAATACATCAAGAATCCAACTCACTGCTAAAAATACTAAATTGAAGCCCTGGATAAGTATAGGCCTGATTAATTCAATCAGACACCGCGATAAACTCAAGAGAAAGTTAAACAGGCAACCGTTCAATCAAACACTCGAAAATGAATTCAAACAATACCGGAACACTCTTTACTCATTGATCAAACAAGCTAAACACAATTACTATAAGAATAAAATAGATGAAGCAGCAAACAACCCAAGAAAATTTTGGTCTGTGGTGAGCGAGATATCGGGAGGGCAAAGCAGTAAGCGTCCCTTCCCAGTTGAAGCATTTTTTGGAATAGGACATAATCCTGGGCATCAAAATGTTACAGATATCAGTAACAATATTAATAAATATTTTGCTACTGTGGGAAAGACCTTAGCGGACTCACTGACCACACATGGAGAGCCAGAAGTTTTAGATACTGACCATCCTGTCGGGTCATTGTTTGAGTTCCAACAGGTTTCACAGGAGGAGCTCAAGCATGTGATAGCCAGTATCAAAGGAAATAGTGCCCCAGTCTATGATCAAATACCTGCCAAAATCATTAAAGCAAACGCTCACATTCTTTTAACTCCTATTCAACACATAATCAACTTGAGTATTTTGTCAGGTAAATTCCCAGACATACTTAAAATTTCTAAAATAATTCCAATCCATAAATCCGGACCAAAAAACGACTTCACCAACTAAAGAGTAAAGACCCATTTCCCTGCTTGCTATAACATCAAAACTGATAGAAAAATGCGTAAAGATTCAGCTCATGCAATATTTAACCAGTAACAAACTTTTAACAGATTCACAATATGGATTTCAAAAATCATTAAACTCTTCCAATGCTCTATTTGACTTATCTAAATTCATCACAGAAAACATAAAATTGAAAAATAAGTTACCAATAACCTATATGGACCTGGCAAAAGCTTTTGATGCAGTTGATAGGGAAAAGTTATTGATAAAAATGGAAATGATGGGTATAAAACAGACAGCACTGCAGTGGTTCAGAAGTTATTTCCAAAATAGAGAACAATTTGTACAAATTAATAATGAGATGAGTGGATTGGAAAAAGTCGATTTTGGATTGGTGCAGGGGAGCACGCTGGGGCCGGTTCTCTTTCTAATCTATATTAACAATATATCACTCTTAAATGTCAACAGTAAGTTATTCCTATTTGCTGATGACACGGCAGTGGTATCAACAGGTAGGAATTGGGATGAGGCATATGGTAATGCAAAAGATGATTTAAACAAAATCAAAAGCTGGTTTGATCATAATAATCTTACAGTCAACACCAGCAAAACCAAATTCATGCCCATAGTGACCCGCAATCACCAAGACCCAGGAACTAGACATTTGAAGCTTCACTCATGTGGGGACATTACATCCAATACCTGTAATTGTGATTGTATAGAGAAAGTCAACCAGTACAGATATCTGGGTATAACAATAGACCACAGTCTGAGATGGGGACCTCATATTCAATTTGTAAAACAGTGCCTCAGAAGACTTTTGTATGCCTTCTCTCAACTTAGCCAGGTTCTGAGTAAGAAGCACTGTATGTGTATTATGCCTACGCCCAGTCAATTTTACAGTATGGCATAATAGTTTGGGGAGGACTACCCTCTACCACTCTGGAGCCACTAGCAGTTACACAGAGGCAAATTATCAAAACAATTTTGAGAAAGGATCCCGGATACCCAACAAATCTACTTTTTAGAGAATTTCCTGTTCTGAATATTCGACAACTGTACATCAAAACTTTATTGCTTCACCTTAAGAAATATAAAACTGAAATTTTCACCAACATCCATCACACGTACCAAACGCGGCATAGAATCAATTATGGGTATGGTACACCTCAGGTGGCGCATGGATTAGAATTAAGAACGCCTTTCTACCAGGCACAAATTATATGTAGAAACTTACCTGGGGAAATAAGGGTGGGCATGGATAGATTAAGCGCGGCTAACTTAAAGTGCGGGTTGACAAGGTGGCTCTATGAGTTGGGCTGGGATGCGTGTGAAAGACTACTGCAGTCAGAATACATACATTGATAGACACACTTGTATCAATCCAAAATTCTCTTTTTATGTTGTTTTCTATATAATTTGCCATATAAAATATCATCTAATGCTTATTAATTCAATTTTATCAGCAGAATCGCTCCTGGGGCCGAGTCGGCTCTGCTCCTCCCGGGATTAATTAATAACTTCCCAGAACAAATGAATAAGAATATCTTAATCGAGTTAAAAGTTTATAAATATGTGATAATAAAGATTAAAATTATTCCCATCAATAAATGCTACATGTAAATTTTCAGAAACCTTTATTTAGTGTAGTTTTAAGACAATTTGCATTCTTGTATTCAAATTACATTAAGTTATACATATGAATTTTACGATAAATAGAATTTAAGAAAATATAGAACTCCCCCCCTATTCACAGACGTGTAGTCTTTTTAGGGGGGTTCCTGTTTGATTACATTTGTTATGATTTTGTATTGTCTATTGAATCATGAGGAATAATAAATAAATTTGAATTCGAATAAAAATTCAAAAGCACCGTGACACATGGTATAATTTGTGCTGATTGCCGAATAGAAATTTGAGAGCAAAATCTGCTCCTAGAAATAGAGATGTTTTCTCTGGCAAGATGAGAGAATAGCTTTTGCTCGATCAATATTGGTTCGAAAAATATAGATTCAGTCTCAAATTGTAGATCAAAATGTTTCCTATGATTGAGACCAAATTCATTATTTTTGGACCAATATTAAGGGAGTTATTTTCTGGAGTCATTTTCTCATTATGTCAGAGGTTCTCTTTGCTTGGACAGACTATATCAGGATTTTTTTCCTTCAAAGGTAAATAGGAGTATTTGATAACCGAACTATCCTATCCTAAATCAGCCATCAATTTGCTCACCTCGCCCTATTTATTATTTCCGGACACTGCTCAGGTCCCAATCAACAATTGAACAGATACGTAGGTGGACAAGAAAAAGTATTGATAAATGAAAGAAGATTGCATGTTGTTTGGTTGTGAGACAAAAAAACTTTTAGATGCCTTGGACAATGTACAAGAGTAGTCTTGCTGTCATGTTCACTATGGAAGGGTAACACCTTCTGCAGCAATAATTCCAATTACTGCGCTCTTCTACCGATTTGCTTGTCTTGTCTTTCAATAATCATCAGATGTGAACTTGGACAGCTAATCAAAGTGTTGCTGATTTATCATTTCTGCAGTGACATATTCACTTTCTCAATTGATAGTGACAATCATACGCTCCACGAACACAAGCTGGCATAACAAAAATGAGTGTGTATACAAAATTGATTATATTTAACAATAAATTTTACTTTGATGGTTTGTTCTCCAATACAACATTTTTTGTCAGAAATTAATAGTTAATGGAATGCTGAATAAGAAATATCTATTCATAGTAGTATTCTTGATAAAAGTTAATTCAAGTGTTTAGAGAGTAATAATTATTTACTATTATAAATATCGAAGAAATAAATTAATATTTTCTTCCAAAACCTGTACAAGAGGAGTCAATTTTCGGATCAACATGAGGGTCGAGAAAAGAAAATCATTTATTATACTCATTATCGTGATATTTTTTTATAAAATGCCTGTAATTTGTCTTAGTGTGAAATAAAGACGAAAATTGCAGTAATAATCCTTCTCTCAAGGTCAAGATTAATTTTCATATTTTCTTTGAAGATGGATACCCAAGGAATGAAATTACTTTGATTATACAATATCACATCTACTGTGTGATAGTGTGAAAAGTATAGTCATTATGGCAGTTTGACGTTTCTTGAGAAACATCAATCAGCGGTTAAAAGCTTCATTACGAGAATTGATGATTTCTTGCTCGATAAGATGATCCAAAATATTTGAAGCCGTGAGATGTAGTAATGTATCAATATAGTTAGTTGTTGAGTCTTGAGTGATCATTACACAATGGCTAATCGTAGAGCGGGTTCGGTAAACGACTTTCTTTTCTCGTACGTGTTTGTTGATAAGATGCATGCAAACTGAAGAGGTGTAGTTGAATGGTATGAATAGAATGTCGTGTTAAACACCAGTGAAAGCCATTTCAGTGACTATTTGAAAGGAAGGACCGGCAAGTCACTTATATGCATTCATCGTTAACTGTTGACAGACTTGACAGACGTATTAGAGTACTGAACTCTCTTTGCAGCTCATAAATGAAAACGCTACTTCGAAGTGAATTCTTGTTTGATTTCAAAAGCTCTTTGTATAAAAATGAATTTAGCATTGTAGTTTGTTCAAATTTCGTTTAAATATATTTTTCCGAGGGTGGTTTTCACATGTAAGTAATGGGAAAGGTAATTGAGATTTTAATTCAATAATTGCTGATAATTTTTATATTAATGGAATGGGTTGGTTTAAACTTGAAGATCTAGGAAATAATGAGCTGGAGCTCAAAAGAGGAATTCGAATTAAGCCCATAAAACTCCGAAACAATTTGACGAAAATTTTATCAATATTATAAATGCCATTATAATTTACATATGCAAAATATTTATATTTATAGATTCTCATTTCATCGACCGATGAATAAATTATCGAAAAAATAAATTGGAGAAAAAATTGTCGGAAAAAATGTTCCTGCTTCCGTTTGTGATATTATTATCTTTTGTCAAATAGCCTAGTTTCTCCAATTCCTTTCTCTGATTATAGCGTATTCTAGTTTTCCATCTTCAAACAAATTCATCAACACTAATTGCTGAGATATAACAATAATATTGCTCAGTTGTCACTTTGGTCACTTTGGTCTCAGACACCGCAATATACCACGGCTTATTATTTTGTAGTATGATTTTTTTGTATATTATCAACCTCTGTTCATCATTGCATTGTACTCTTATGCAAAACTAGTTTCAATTTAGTCTGTGCAACGTGTGGTTATAGCATTCCACGAAATTATGACAAGAACAACTTTGCAAGAGTTACAAGAGTTATGACTCATTAGACTATAAAGCTCTTTCATATGGGATTATATGGCTTACAAGCCTATAAAAGACTCTAAGACGAGATTTGTCTTAATAGCAATTTTTATACGGATGTCTGCCAAGTGCTATAAGTGTCAAATAATTCTCTCCGATACAACAAAGTAAGCGCAAAGGACTCTCAATATAATTTTGTTTATTCGAAAACATACCATTTAAGGTATCTTGACTTCATCAAATCAGCATGGTGCATTAGTATAGCAGGAACAAGTATTTATAATAATGTCAGTAGTTACTATCAACACTATTGTCTGTGAGATCAGAAACCATCCCAATAAAATAGAAAACAGCGTTCCTATCAAGGTGAACGATGGTTATATTAATCAACCTGATGGGTTGAAAGTTAGATCCCCGTTTTTGAATAGCTGAATATCGGAACTGGTTTTAAAGCAATTTACAACAAATAAGATGTAGAAAGCCCACAGCTTGAATCTTTCTAGGTTTTAATCAAGAGTTTCTGTTATTTATTTTGAAGAAACTCTGTCCAGTACAATAGAGGAATCTAACGCAATTCATTTCTCTCACATGGAAATCATATTTGATTATTGTGATATTTGATATTCGCTATATGAGATAATTATTATCTACCTGTGCAACATATTGCCATCAGTTTTCAAACAAAAAACCAATAGTCATTATTTTCTATATGAATAGAAATTCATAAGATTCATACGTCATGATTTAACATTTTGCAAAATGTGTGCTCAAACTGCAAATCGTAATAGTCTATTCTTGATGAGTGTCAAAGTTATGATTTTTTAGAGAATTGATCAAAAATCAATCATTGAAGTAAATTGAAAAAGTAATACTATGGAGTGTCTCGAATAGAGCAGGATGGGAAATCTCCATGTAGCCTACAAGGTATGAGAATATTGCACTATTGGAACTTTATAAAATCATGAGTTTCGTAGAGCTTTATGGTATACACAATTATTCATTAATTAATCACAAGAAACATTTGACTCGAATCAAGACACCAAAACGAATTCTATCCTCTAATGGTTTGAATTCCTCTATTTACTTTCCCACAGTAACAGGAAAGTCGGCAATCCAGGTGTTACAACGATAATGTTGAAGAATAGTTACAACGTGCAGGCGCAGTGTGATTGATCAGAGCCTGAATAAACCATTTTCGCACAGAGCATCGGACAGCTCAACAACATACCAGAATGCAGCTGGTAACTGGAGAATTGAAATTGTACAAGAGTGGATATCAGTAGAGCGAGTTGTGAGCGCTGCGAGCTGCGTTCGAGAAGCGGTTCTCTTGACAAATCTGGCAGGTCACCGTTCACCCTTTTTTGTGCCAGTGGAAAAGCGAGCACTAGCAATTCACTCTGTGAAACAATTACATATTGCTCTCCCTTTAATAATGACCAAATAAGGCGCGTCTTCGGACTGCCCCTGTTCCTAATTATCTCTACTCGACCGACTGGACACCGATCGAATATGGCCGACCGGCCGGATCCCAAACCCCCTCCCCTTGGCCAACAAGTTGCTCTCGTTTGTTCTCGAAAATCGCATATCACGCGCAGCTGAGATTAGAGCAGATTCAAGTACTTGTCATTGTGGGGAAGTGCCAGAAACATTTCATTCCATATCTATTCGATGAATTGAGAGATTCAATTGAATTCTGAATACGATATGATTTTCACACGATTTATTTGGATCTACAGAAATCAATGGACAAATAAGTTGTCAGACACTGTATATTACTAGAAACAATCTACTGACTAATAGTAGTTAGTCCAAGATATTCTTTTCAAATTCTAAAGTCTGCTCTGTCCATCATCAGATATTTGTCACTTGAAAAAAAATTACCATATGAGATTAAAATCAAAAGTAAAGGTTTATTGTTATGTAAGTTGCAAAACGTTGATGTAACCCCAATATTTTTGTGTACCAATGAGCTTATTATCAATCATTTATGCTTCAATTCAAATGAATCAATCACTATCCGATTGTACGCTTGCCAATGACATTCAAATCCTGATTAAATAAACAGGATTGAGCATTTGATAATAATCATCGATTTCTCAAGTACATAAAAAGTCTCTTCCCCAAATCTTGAAAAACCAAAAGCTTGAACAGTGACAATGATGTATGAATCTCATTAGTAATAATTCCAGTTTAACGATATGATAATTGGCTAATTGGATAGTCAGAAATATTGGATCAGTTGAATTGGACCGATTTGAATAAAACGCGTGCTTGATAGCAGAGGTGGGTGGCTGGTGTTGTGGGCGCTGGCATGTAAGTATCTTTAATTTTTGAACTGGAACGCATTCTGAGCCTTTAAAACGTTGTTAAGTCACTTTTCCAAGTCTCGTCGATGATTTATTGGTGCTTGTTTCTCGTTAATCGAATGAATATTTAGAAAGCTGAAACAATTTCTAATGTAATCGGGACGTATTTTCAGTGGGCCTTCAATAATTACACAAATGAACTGCGTGTAAAGTTATTATTAAGACACCGATTCCTATATTTATTGATTTATAAGTCGTCGGCCCACTCCGCGGCTCAGCCGGCGCACCGCACCATTCTGACGAGCAAATTAATTCATGTGCTCTCTCTGGCTCCCTCTCCCATCTTCTTCCACTATCACTCCCTTTCTCTCTCGTTTTCACCTCTTTTTGATTAGCATATGAGTGTAATAAGACTGTTGGGAGTTTACAAGTAGTAGTCATTGACGCAGCCGGCTGATATAATACTGAGTAGTACACATAATTCATGGTTATTTACATGTCAGCTAGAAAATGATATGTTTCCACAAAGTTGCGAAACTCAGTTACAAAATCGTTTGCTCTGAATACTTGGCCGGCGTGTTTCAATATTCATCTCCTGTTCAACGTCATTCTTAGAGCTTTCTAAATGGTGTGCTAAATGCCTGCTTGATCGTCTTCTTAATGGTGATAATGCTGAAGAGTGATAAAAGTGATCGGCAACTTGTTGGCCAAATGTGCCATTCACAGGTCTGGTTGGTCGCCTTTGCATATCATTACACTCATCGCAAATACTAGTGACTCACGACTCGCAAAAGTAGAGCTCAGACTCAAGAAATAACAGAAGGTCTGAATACTTGTAGACTATGTTCCTAATGATATCTTATTATAAAGCTAAGCTCCAATGCTGGTTTCATCTTGCGAAATAACGTGGAAATTGATTCCTGAATGGTTTTAAACACTTAAGTTACCGTAATGAGAAACTTTAATTCCGATTTTTTTGGAAATTTAGAGTTCTACGACCCAAAACTATATATCAACTTTATTCGTACTTCATACTACAACTGCTAGTAACTGATTGGCATCAAATTGAGCTTATTTCCTTACAATCAATTTACCATAACTAACTTTTTCATGCTTTACCAAATAAACAAAATTTATTATAAAAACCTTTCTTCTACAAAAATAGTGTTCAAATGAAGGATAAATTTGATATTCCAGCATTGAGTATCACGAAGAATTATTTCCCTCACTACACACAATAGATATACTCGTATATTCATACACACTTTTAGATTGGAAGTCAAAGAGCTTCAGACTACATTGCAATACATCATTTCTGAACTTATGGCAGAGCATACTTTCTTGCATGATGAGCGTGACTTGAGATCAGCACGATTACCTGGATTCTTCTACTTTACTTGTGGCGCTCATTGATTGTCTATGTAAATATCTGATCGCGTGATCGAATAGTTTGCTTACCTTGTTTAAGAAGCCCCTGCGAAACGTGTCACGGGTGTAGCGTGGCTCAGCATCCAAGATTTCGGCGCACTCCCTGAGAAGAGTAAGGCGCAGACGATCACGGATCACCTCCTCTTCCATGGTGGACATTCTCGGGGGTGGGTTATGAGGCGGCTTAAGTGCCGGCTTTGCATCGTTCACCTTCTCTTTATCTTTTTCCTTTTCTTTTTCTCTCTCTTTCTCATCTTCTTTTTCTTTCTCCTTTTCTTTTTCAAGAAAGACCATTGTATCGCCGCCCCCACAAGCGCCCTCCTCATCACTGAGACTGTACTTAGCGGGAGTGGGATTCGGTTCGGCCGTCCATGTGGTGGAAATTTCACGAAGCAGGCCGAGTGATTTTCGGCGTTCGTCGACTGGAGGCGGTGCCTTGGGCACCGGGGGTGGCACTTCTTCACACGGTTCCATCATGCTCGTCCTCTCACGATGACATTACACAAGTACACAAACTCGAAATAATTTATCCACCTTTCTACAATAGAGTTTGATAAAAATACAACCGAGATCGGTACCTCTTAGTTACACTCTTTACAGTTTCGCGTTAATCAACAGTCACTAATTTTCGGAAACTAAACTGTAATCAAAGCACAACCAGAATCAGTATCCTTCTTCTTTCAACACACTTTACAGTTTGGAGTTTATTAAGTTCAGAGTTTAATTTTCGGGAACTAAGGTTTAATCGAAGAACCACCGAGAATAGAATAGTTCTACGTTATTATTTAACAGTGCGAAATCACACTGCGAAACTGGGAACAGTCAATCAGAAAAGATGATAATATTATTTCAAGGAAGGAAAGAAAAGTGGAAAAGGTTGAAGAAAAAACTAAGAAATATTGAACGGGATATCCTCGAGCCACATATCTTATTATCTGTGCGGTAAATTAAAGTACAGTAGTTTGTTATTTTGGGAAATTTTTTCTTGACCGCATTTAAAAAGATCTTATGAAAATATTATACATGAACTATCTATCCTGAACCAATGACCAATTTATTCTTGTATCAATTCATAAAATGTTATTTAACTCTCCGATATTAATAATCGGAGCTTTTAAAAAATAAACAAGCTTATTATTTTGTGATATACCTTCAGTTACCTAAAAAATTAACCAATTCTGATTGAATAGTTGGAGTAACAACTGTTATGTTATACAAATATACAAGAAATCACATAAATTCTCGCATTCGGACATCAATAATGATATTATTACAGAGATTTACTCATGCCTTTCACTTTCACTGTGATGTAACAGAAGATGTACAAAACCATAATACATACTATGTCACTTTCTAGTTCAATTATTTAATTGATTTATAAGAGAAATTCTGTTTTGGTTTATGGTCGTTGTCTATTATACTGGTAGGCCTTATTACATTCATCATCGATTCTTTTTACCGTAAAATCGAAAAATTAATAGTTTAAACTCTCTTTTCGCTTTAAAAATTTTCAGTTCTACTTTTCCAGTTGATTGATATTATTTCATGTATTGCTGTTAAATTAAGGTGTCATTAGCTAGGATCAAACCCCAGGAACCTATCAGAATAATACTTTGATTATTGGATCAGCACTCCACTGCACTCGGCTTATTTCTATCATTTTCAATCATATAATCTAAATATTCCAATAATTTCATGAAGCAAATAGATAATACTCAAATAGTACGTATTAAAAGGAGTCCTACTGAAAGATCACTTCGCTATAATTAAACTTCTGATACAAAGATAATTATGAACCATAACTACAATGATGAACTGCATTGATGAATGACAAGAAATGCTTAAATCTCCTCATCTACTGTATTATTTACATATTACGATTTGATGGAAATTGAGAAATTGGAATACATATCTGATTGTCTGATCGACTGGTATTTCTTTTATCAGAGATAATGCAAATAGAATAAATAAAAACCGCATGCCGACAAAAGTGAGCGGAAACAGTGATAACGAATGAAGTTGTCATCAAGGAAATTCCAGACTATTTGAAATGAATGTTGAATCTGAACAGGTTGGCAGGAATCATGTCAGATGTCAACAAAATCTGTTATTTAAATGAAATTTCCGAGTCGCTTATGATAATAAGTGTTCAAAGGAACGGTTTTGAGAAATTTGGAAAGTCGTAAGTGAAAGTGAGTTTTATAGTCTTAAACTCTCAGACAAGAATTCTTCCTATTCTCAAATGTGTCATCATTCATTATCTCAAACCGCTAATAGACTTCCAATAACGTATTATCGTTGGAATAACTCATACCAAATTACCAATCTATAAGTAAGTTATCGATTTTTCCTCTATGGAATCAATCGACGAATGCTCAATTCGACACAAGCTCAATTTGATTAATAGACGAACTGTATTTTTGTATTGTTGATAGATTTATTGGTGTGAATATTAAAAGCTGCAAGAAGGCAATTAATTTAGTTAAGCCGTTTCAACAACTGAAACCTTAGATTAACCATTTTTTACTGAATCTTCATTATTGAAAAATTTAAATGAAGATTCATTAAACACATTTCTAGTATTGGTATTCATTTTAATGAACGTTGTATTCAATTTAATGCTAACAATTCAATGTTTCTATCATTTTTTTACTTCAATTACAGAAACGTGGCTACTGCCACATGAACAATAATGATAATAAAGATTCAATAAATGATAAAAAATTGAGTAAAAAGCTGCATTAAGTCCTGACTAGAATGGCTGATCTAATTTGAATACTAATTTTATTTGTTTCTGATAACTGAGAACAGTAATCTACATAGTAACGTATATGTACATCCTTTCACTTTTTATCACCTATAAACGGTTCCTATAGGTGCTATAGGTTCCTATAGGTTACTATTAGGAGCCTAGCTAATAAATTTAATATTCGAGTAGTACTCGTAGGCCTACAGACACATAAAAATTCCCTCTTTCACACCACAATATTCACTTTCGCTTTCCATCTGAGTTCAGACACATAATTGAGTGTTGAAATAACATTATCATGAAAATTCAGAGGAATTCCTGAACTCTCATGTTATTCAGCAAACTACGAATACATTGATTATGTTTTATCGCGATTTATTACCACGAAAAATCTCACTATCAATGAGCATTCTAATAGAGTAGTGTTTGACCAAGGCTGTACCCAACCCAAATGAATTATTTCCCGATCTACATGAAGCAAACTATAACATCTAGAATAATTGCAAATAAAACAAATATTGAGTAGATTTGATGAGACAGTAGGAGATTCTCCATTTACAGTCACAGGTTGAACACACTTCATCCAACAATTAGGTAGCCCGCTATCATTTTAAACTGCTTGCTCCATTAATTTTTCACTTGTATATCTCAGACAGAATCGCCTTCTGAATCTGACTGGAGGCGAAATCCTACGTTGGATTTCTGACAGCTGTCAGAACACTCTTGCACTCACTGGAAGCGCACGTCACTCACACATTCACACACACACCTGACCGGGCTCGAGGATGAGGATTTTACTAGATAATCTATTATTAAAAAAGACAAATCACGTTGGAGACGAGGAGGAACAAGAGGAGGATGAGGAAGTGCTGATAACGGAGGAGATTCGGACTCGAAGAACCGGCAAACCAGGGGCACTCACTAGGTACAGAACGGCGCGCGCAAAGGATAGGGGCACACTGATCCTGTTCGCCGTCTGCTCGCTGCTCCTCCCCACCCTCTCTCTCACTCACACACTCCCCAACACACTAACCGTCATTATTCCTCCTTTCCAACTTTTCCCGCAGGCTAATACCACATCCTTCTGCTCGGCAACAGAAAGTTAAACATGCGTAAATCGCATGACTATCATCACTCTCGCTACCCTTTGCAAAGTACACCTCACTTCGCTACTCATTTAACGGTAGCCTGGTAATGTGCTAGAAATGCTGTAGTTTAAGTAGTTTCAGATAACTTAGAAGCTAGTTCTTGTACTTTACAGTGCAGTTTGCTTCTAAAGTGAGTACAGAGTATGTAGTAATCATCTAAATGCTTCAGGAAGTAGGATCCTCCAGGATCTCCTTCAGGGCTTGGGTATTTCCATAAATATGACGTCTGATGCCAAAAATTAAGGCGATTTCCTCTGTTTCTTGTACTGGCCAGTAGCTTGCCAGTAATTGAACCAGCTGACTAGGGTATATACTTGACTGATCCAGCTGGTATATCAGTATATAAGTTAGCGAGTCCGGAACTGTTAAGCAGACTATTTTCAGACAACATCAGCTGTTGAAACGCTCAAAGAACAGATGAACCCGCCTTAATTTAAGCCTCAGCTGTATCAAGAATGTAACTCATGGAATATTGCTCGAAAATGTGGATCTTCATTCAAATTCTTTGTATTCTTGACTCTTATTTATTTTCATATTCTACAGTAACAAATAGGAGAGAAATACTCACAATGAATAGAAGATATAGTTTATTCACTTTACTTCACTTTACTTTACTTTACTTTATACTTTATATACTTTATAAGTAGCAGCTATTACAAAATTAATTATTTCTTTACTTCTTATACCGTGTTAATAATTTTTGATGTGTACAATGTGATATTTTCTTGATATGGAGATACTTCGATTCAATTGCTTCCTTTAATTTTATCAATTATTGCTCCAAAAAAAAACTTTTTCATCATTAATGATGAGGAGTAACATTATTGATACGAAATCGAACCGCCAACATAAAGTCATTTATGCAGATTTTATCCGAATCCGTCACAGAAAATCATGACGCCTAGCTGTATCTTCGATTCGGCTAATGAATAAATAAATTTTTGTACAGTATCACATTTTCGTTGAGTTTTCCAATTATCTCATTGGTTCTATCAGCAATATTCGACAGTTACCACTACCAAGAGTTTCCTTATCAGATTTGCCAAAGTACAGCAACTTATTGTGAAATGTAATCTAATAGACGTTCCATACCATGCTTTTCATACATGGCCGTATACTTCAACAGAGTTTTATTTAGGTTAATAAGATGATCATTGATAAAAACAGCAAATGTTGTATCGCTTGAATCTTTTCTAATCTTGATTCCTAGATTTCTCCGTATTTGCTTTGGGCGTTCGAATGATTGAACTCAAATAAAGCACAAATGCAAAAAGCAAGGCCGTTTACATTTTTACTCTGATAACTGTTGGAAGCTTGAGGCGTTCAGAGAGGTGCAAACTGGATGGATGCAGGTGTAAAGTTTTGCCACGGGAAATATTTCAAATGCAAATTTAGACTACGTTAGAAAGTAGCATAAGTTAACCAAAGTCAAGTCACAGAACACCTGAGGAGATTCCAATAGACAGATAGGATTGAGGTTGGATAATATCAAATTAGACTTCAAGATTTGTTCACCTGTGTGAATGGGTAGGCTATTGGGAATGAGGAATACTAATAATATTAAATATTTACACGAGCCGAGTTCAGAATGCCAAGTTGATTGAATAAATGTTGAGATCGTGTTAGTATTAACTTTCAATGTTTACTTTATTGAATATTCCAATCAGTCGATTGGAATATTGATAAAGAAGGATGCAATTGTGATAAGTTAGAGATTTTGTCTGAAGTTTATTCACCGGAGTTCATAGTTTCGTGCAGAATTGCCTAGTTTGAACTAAGTAGCCTACAGGTCTTTAGATTTGAAAGTCAGCTCTTTCCAATACTGTATATTCTATCAAACAGGTATTTTATTCTATGAACTTGATGATTGGAATTGAGCAGTTCTACAATAGTCTAGTCCAAATCAAATAAAAGTTATTGAGGTTTTTTTAATCAAAACATATAACAATTAAATCATTCGACTCTACAATTAAATAGAAAATCAAATCACTAGTGAGGAAAGATCCTGTGTGCAGGTAAGAGAAACCACTATTTTTATCAGTAGAACAATTCATAAAAAACCTACAAAACGAAGCGATATTATTAATGCCATTGTGTTCTGACGAAATCATAGACAACTTCGTTACATAGCTCTTTGCTTGGTTTCTATTCTCGTATGATTGCAGTTTTGACGTCTAGTTGGATCGGACTCCCATCACTATCGGCTCATGCCCACGAAACAGGTGAAGTGCTCGTATCTTTTACTGTACAGCACTTCACCTGTTTCTTTACCGACTCCCATAGATAATACAAGAGTGATAAACAGTCTCAATTGACTTGTGACCGTCAATGTTTAATTGAAGAATGACTGTTTGGATTCTACTACTTCTTGAAGTGATATCCTCAAGAAATCACTTGGAGAAAGTGATTTATTCTAGGTTCCAATGAGGGTTGAGATTTCAGCTCTATTCAAGTGATATCTCTCAGCAGAGTATTAGAAATAATAATGATATCACTTATCAGAATTACTGTCAATGGTCTATTACTATCCGCAAAGAGATTTATCTTAGCTGTAAGTATGAGTTTAATGGAGAGTTTTGAGCAAATACCAATAAGTGCACGCATAAGAAAGCGCCAAGATCGCAAGAAGTGACTGCTGGACTATTAGTTGGCTGTAAATCTTCATCGGGCAAATTATCGGCACTTAAAATGAACGCTGGTCGGGAGAGGGGTGCAACTGAGGGCGGCCATAAATCTGAAATAAAACACGAACGGCAAGTTAGTCTAAGAAACGCATAAGTGAATGGCTGATGCGTTCTATATCTGTCTGGCGTAGCGGAGGGTCACGACCTTCCCTAGCATCGATTACTAAGCCGGCCTCCGCAGCCCGAAGCTGCTCAACCAAGATCTTATCAGTAGAACTACACCGGGCATTGTTTCAATGGCTCCACATCCCTTACACCGTTAAACTACCAACTTGAGCTGGATAAACAGCTTCAAATCGCATATACAGTTACAAGCAACGCTCTTATGGATTTAAATGCTCTATAAACACTATCCAACATCGCAAGGAAGCTTATCTAAAGAATTATTGTAGCATATCACTTATAAATGTTCTCAGCTCCAATGCGTGAACTAGTAATAGTAATGGGACTACGTCTTAACCAATCGAGTTACCTGAGAAGTGCTCACAATACATTACAGATACAAATGCTGTCACTTTCAATAAGAATAGCTTGTACCATTTCTCGATCAAACCATATCAATAGATTTATCTTCTCATGAGTTTGAGTACTTTATTTTATTCAGTTTATCCATGATACAGATACGAACCATGAGTTCATGAAATCAAGATTTGTCAAAGAAACAACAGAAATATCCAAAACCTTCTCTCCCGAATCTTGCCATAAGTCTTGCGAAAAAAGTGTTTTTCTTCCCATTTTATTAATTTTGTTTCAGACCTAAGATCTAGTATAATCTGACGCTATTAAGTTTAGCTTGTTTGATGGAAATAGTGGTTGAAAATATTTCATCATCTCATCCGTTCTATGAGACAAGTTGGGTATTGTAAGTTTTATCTCATTACGAGAATGATCAAAAAGAACAAAAAGAAGAAGAAGAAGAAGAAGAAATAGAAAAAGAGTTAACGATGAATTGATCAAGAGCGAAATTATGGATGCGAAGGTTTCACTTTGTTTTTCTCCTTCAACCTCTCTACTACTATCGAACAGGGAAATTAAAAGGAGAGAACATGGACATGACTGATTCAAATAAAACAACACCCACTCTGTCAAACTATCGCAAGCACTATTGCGTAATGGAGTTGGATCGGATGCATTTTGCCTCCAACTTATTCTGGTTGGACAGAAATGCAATGAAAATGGTTAGCTGGACAGGAATACAATAAAAATTTAACATTATCTGACATTGTCCAGTGCAATTGACGATATTGTCTCAGAAGCAGGGTGCTAGCATAAGATGGATGTAAGCTTCCAGCAATCAATTGTCATTCTGTGTGACAGTTTCTGCGGATTGGAGCTGTAAACTCATGAGCCAAACGAGAGGCAGTTACTGCGCAGAGCAGTAAGTTACAACGAGAATTTAGTCGATCGGTGTTGGTGTGTGGAGCAGAAAATTACAACAGCAGGCTCTGTCAGGTTTTATAATAATAATTGAACAAGCCTTCCTGTGAACGTACAAATTCTCAATTCATGATCACTCTCACGCTTGGTTTATTTGAAGCGAGACAGCTTCATGCAAGCGCAAACGGATCGTGAATCTGATACTTCCAGCTGTTAAATTCAAAACGCTTGTCAAATTATTAGTATTCGTAAGGATAATTGCAGATCACGACTTTGCATTAATTCAAGATAATCAAGTACACGTAGTTATTTGTACAATGAGAAATCTGGAATATCCTGTTAGAAAGGCAGGATTATATTAAGATAGATGAATTAGACTATACAAACATGTTGAGAATATTTTGTAATAGCCTACTATAATCAGATATTGTTGTATAGCAAGTGCATCGAACTACTCTTGCGAATGCATGCTTCAATTTGCTTTTCCCAATAATAATTCTCAACATGTCACTTTGTACTGTAATATTTTGATTGCAGTGGTATTTTACTCATATTATTGAGTGGTATTATTGATTTGAATTTTCATTTCCAAGTAGATCAGCTTCTTATATATTGAGAATTTATTCTCCCATACAATTTCATGATCATTAAGATGACTAGATCAAGTTTCATGTTGTTCAAGATCATGGAAGATATAAGAACAAGGTCTCAAAATTCAGACGGAGCTATAATCTCTCCCACTGCTTGTTCAACTATGTACTAAAAAGTTTCAATTAATCTCAGATTAGAATAGTGAAGGAAGTAGTGTCAATGTCGACTTTTCATGAACGAACTACTGCACTGTACTTGAAATTTCCTAATCAGTAACCAATTACTATAATGTAGTCCATGCCATTGTCGATCAGGTTTTTTAGGGTTCGAAATTGGCCAAGAATGTTGAATTTGATTATTTAGGACTGGATCTTTCTTAACTTCAGGCGATCAGAACTAGGTCATGTGGGACCATTGACATTCATTCCGATTGTCAGTTACTACGTAGTTTTACTGAGTTTGTAAGTAGAAAGTTCATTGTTAGGGAAATTGAGTTGGAAATGCAGTGACTTTAACGCAAGAATGAGCGGCCAAATAATCCACTTCGACAGGTTGGACCCGATTGAAAGCCGAAAAGAGATCTATAAGCTCAGGTGAAGTGGTCACTGCAACTTCGACTCGCCACCAAATTGCATCCAAATAGAGTCAAGTCACCTCCACACTTCACCTCACAACACTCTGGCTCTAGCACACTCATGCCGACTCTATCATCTGAATCAATTAGCTAATAATTCTATTATGTTAATTCAAACCCAGGATCAACATTCAGGTTGAGAAACAATCAAAGAGTGAGCCGCATTCAAATTATGACGCATTTAAGATTAGCTCCATCAAAATTTGTATGCATCGCTTGATAAAGAGGAAATAGCTTATATTAATGCAATGGGGACATGTTGAACTTTTAATTTTTGAACTGTATCATCTTTGAGGTTCGACGCATCATAGATTATTCAATGCTGATTATTCAACGAATTCCCATCTCATACTCAGGAACATCAACTGTAGTGTTATAGTTTAAACTACAAGGATATTTCCTTGTTAAGTGGTTGTGAAGTTGAAATTGTGGTAATAATCCATATAAATACGAGATCTCTTCAAACCACAGATTTATATTTCATAAAAATGATAGTGGAATGAAGTAAAAAATAAACTTATCTCTTATAAAACTATGGTCTTGTCTTTTTATTTAAGTCAAGGCTCTTCTGTCGAAAAGTGTCTTGATTGTATCTCACACTAAATCTTCTCATAATCAGGCTTTCAGTTTTCTTACCCGTGTTTGATTCATAAATATGTCACGTCATCTTGGAGAAAGCTCAATTTTGATTTTAATTCATTAATCTCTATTCATTATCGGAAATTAAGGAGCAAGGTGAGAATATTATGATGAAGTATAAATTGTGAGCGTATTAATGAAGGCTATGTGATTATGGGTGATAATGTAATCAATTTCTTTTCAATTCGTCAATAAACGTCGGATTTATGCTAAGCGTTAACACTTGCGCTTTGATCATCCGATAATTTACGGGCACTTTGTGATACTTTTCGATTAGTTTGGAAATATGAAAGCAATAAAGTATCGATAGATTTTACAGCGACTATGAATTCAAATGAATGTCATCATCTGATATCTGAATTTTCTGCCCACGTTGAGCGTTTGTAAATCGGCTATTAATATTTCTCCATAGCAATGGATGTGCTTCATTGTGGCATCCATCGTTTTAATGATGTCGAAGCCTGCCTGCTCAGTTGACTCATTTATTTTTATTACATGTCAAGATAAGTAGGAATTTAGAGGGCTCTATAATCTGCCTTAAGGAAATGCCAAAATCAACGTAATCCTTTTACACGTGAAACAAATCTTTTGCTGTTTAGGAGATGAGATATTCATCTTATGGGTATTTAGGGTGTATCATGGGCTTTAAATTTCAGTCAAGTCAATCTTCCATCTGAACTGATCGCATGAAAGCCATTCACTCTTTAGTGTTATTCACCAGTGATCCTTTAATAGCGCATTATATTTTATTACATGTCTGTAACGGACTCCGAAACTTCATTTCGAATATAGAATACAGCCATTTCTATATCGCAGTGCTAGCACAGAAAAGTATATCGTCTGTGCTTCTGGTCTTTCTAGTCAATAGATTTTGTCAAGTTCCTACTCTTATAGATAAATTAATTGGAATCCTTTATTCGAAGTCTAACAAATGTTTTTACGTGCATTTCGTTGAATATAATTATCCTTACTCACAGCTTACAGGATTCAATATTATAAGAATAGATTGATTAAAAAATTATAATCCAATATTATTCTTTGAAATCACTGCTATCAAGTTGGCTCGACTATTCCAAGAACTCAATGACTCATAATCATTGGATTTAAAGCCCTAGGTTTAATCCAAGATTTGTTTAGTACAGCCTACTAAGCTTGGGTTCAATCGGCGCTCTGATTCATGTGAGTTCCAAAATCGATTATGGTGACACTTTCTGTTCGACATTATTTATAAAACAGTGACCATCGTTATTATTAAGCTACAGTCCATTCCATTTTGAAAATATGGAAGTCCAACTTATTCTTCATACGCTCATACGAAAGATACGCTCATTACAAAGCCTATAGGAATTCAGAGGAATTCCTCGAAAGTTAAAATAAACAATTCAACAAATAAATTCCTAAAAGTAATTCATTTGAATACAAGAATTTTTAATTCCGTTGTTTCATTTTTTTGTTCTTTGTTTTTTCTCGAAATGAAATTGAATCGTGAGCACACATTTTAAAGGATCTGGAAAATTGAATTCATCTTATTGAGTGGAATCTTCCGGATGTCTAGAGGACATCTGAAACTCCTGGTCTTACAACCCAATCCCAGGAGGTGGAATTTTCGTTGTAATATGTATCAAAGAACTGAAATGTATCGTCGAATGATGAATCAAAAGTATACTTTTCAACTCGAGTACTAGGCTAATCTAGCAGATCTAGAGGATGATGAGTAGGCCACTTACTTCTTGACAGCTCTTCTGAAACGTGTAATTCCTGAACCTAACCTATAGCCATCTATACTCAATGTTTTCCTCCACTGAATTCCTGAATTCAAATCGAACGTAATAGCTGTGGTTCTCTAAAGCACACAATAACAAGGTTTTTTGCTTATCCTAGGAATCTGAGCCAAGTCAGTATAGGATAATGACGCAACTTCACCGCAAGCATCATATACAGTCAGATGAATCGAAGGAGATATTTTGTCAGGTTTCCGTTCCAGTTCAACCTCGTTAAGCCATCAGCCCAGAGAGTTGCCCCGGGCTGCCAATTCTAATTGCCAAGGCGTCCTTCCATTCGGATTCGTTTTCTAGCACTTTTAACTCATTGCATCTACAGTTCACATTTCTTGAGTTAGGTCTGCTGTCCTTTCCATGCAGCTGTTCACGAAACCTGAATATTTTCAAAAAATAAACTATTGAACCAAACTAAATTTCAACGTTCCTCTATTAATTTATTATCAGTGGGGTATGAAATAACAAATTACATGGATAGTAACTTGAAACTTGACTGGAGGTATAGTTAACTCAAGTCGGAAAGACACTCTGCTCGATAAGCTTCTTATGAAGACGGCGTGTCTTCTCAGCTTGCGCGAGCCATACCAGTCACTCCTCCAATTTAATTTCTTGGATTTTTTATTGACTTTTTATTCAAGACTGTTTTAATTTCTTTCCTGATGTCAATTTAACAAAGTCATCTCAAAGCTTAGTAGAAGATGAAGTGATGAATTATTCCGAATCAGATACTTGTGGTGAGATTTTTTCTGATAATTAAGTAATTTTACATAACATAATTCATGATTAACTATAAATTGAATTACTCTCTTTAAATAATAAGAAGTTGTCTATTTTATTTTTCACAATAGTAATGTCACCTGTAGATGCGAGTGAGCTCTTTCCCCGCGCACGGGTGTAGACCATGTTCCCCACGCAGTAGACCATGTGGGGAAGTAATTATTCCATGTATACTCATATTATAAACTTCTGTTTATTTGGAATAAATAAATTGAATTCAATTTAATTGAGCTTCCAGTATCTCGTTGACCAATTAACCAATTGCTTACAATCACAATCAATGGATAGTTAATCAAAATCATCACTCAAGAAGACCAACATGTCCTGAACTATTAATGTCGCCCTGAGCATTTCTGCTTTCTCATTCAAGATAAATGAGTTCATCCTAAACTTGATAATTCATTGAGCATCATTCATCTCAAATGACAGCTTTCTGTGGTTTTAAAGATTATTGCTTTGCTACTAGTGTATAAATGACGCACGCTTTTACGTTTGTAACCACAAACCGCAATTTTTTTCCTAAATTCAACGCCAATAATGTCTTTATTATGCAACCTGACGTTAGAAATGTGAAGCTTGAATTCTAGAATTCTGGGTACTCTGAGGAATGATTTTTTTCTATCGTTATGGCAATCATTTTGTACGCTATTGGGTCGGTTTTGCTTCATTATATGGAAAACTTCCTCAAAAGAGCCAATGATTCGAAATTCAAGTATAAATTCAAATTACTATGAACGACTCATGTAGAAAAAAGGAAATGATAATGAATGTTATCTCTATAAATTAGATGGAATGACAGAAGTGAAATTATTATAATAGTTATATTTTATCTAGAAATTATTGGAATAGAAAATAATGCAATATAATGCGTGTTGATTTGTGCTTTTGGGGAAGCATACCCTGCTCCTTCAGTTGTGGCGGTGACCTTGAATTTGCAAGAGATGCGTTAAGACAACTGAAATAATTTGGCAACTTTGGAATAATATTATAAAAAACTTTCATACGTCTATTCCTACTTGTAAAACCATAAATGACTGGTTTTTCTCAATTTTTGGAGAACAACGACTTAAAAAAAGCTAAGTCTTCACTTTGTCCTAAAGAAGAATTTTTCAGTTTTCTACTGGAAAATCATTGAAAGTAGAGAATAGTTTGAGCCAAAACTTCAACTAGAATTCAGGCTTCAAGATTACAGTTTTGTAACGAAGAGTATCATGGGTGGCCTGTAAATATTCAAATATTCTATACTTTTCAAAGAAACTACGATAGGCCTACCTAGAAGGCTATCGATTATAATGTGAATGTAAAGGAGCAGGTATAGGGTGAAAGTTTTAAATAATTTTGATATGATTTAATTTTGTTCAGCTCCTGTTCAACATTTTACAGTGACCCTGAATATGTCATTAATATTCAAGGAGCAGCCACAGGATTAATCAATTCCCTAAAGAATGTCCATTCGATTTTTATTGGCCAGCTGCAGCCGATGAATATTATCAAACAAAATCAACATCTCTTGCGTGTTAGTCCCATTTTCTTGCGTGATAATGGCATGTAATTTGACTTAATAATCCATTTTTCTGTTTTGAAAAAATACCAGATGTATAAAAATTAGTCCCTTCCAAACTGGATTTCAACGACACTAAATTCAATTTACAAAGTAACTAATGGTAATTTATTCTAACTTTGAATCATGCAAGTTCAATTTGAACCTATTACTAGCGGCTGGACACCCATGAAGTGAATAACAGAATAGACTGACACGAGAGAATTATTCACTTGACATGTGTGTATTCGTTATCTCAACAAAAAAACAGCCAAAATCTTAAAAAAGGTGCTAAATAGAAAAATCTTCTTTTTTTATTGCTGTGACTCAACTTTTCTTTCAAGCTAATTTCAATTTGAATTTAGAACGATTTTTGTCAC
The DNA here is from genome assembly GCA_017141385.1 of Sogatella furcifera. Taxonomy (NCBI): domain Eukaryota; kingdom Metazoa; phylum Arthropoda; class Insecta; order Hemiptera; family Delphacidae; genus Sogatella; species Sogatella furcifera. The sequence goes on from CM029546.1 coordinate 43,026,372, forward strand.
CACAAAATAGTGCTTAGAGTTTACTCTAAATGATTCTTGATCCATCTAGACTCTTCCTGATTCATCCAGAGTTCATGATTATCATTATATAATACAATGTACCCCTCAGGAATTGGTGAGGAAATTTTTTAATTATATTTTGTATACCATCAAAGAATTTTCAGAAAAAAGTCAATTGAAAGTTTTGAACAAATATTCATTCGATTAGAGTATCAACTTGAACGTCATTTCCCAATATTGATTGATTATTTCAGAGTGTTTTCAATAATAACGTCTATTGAAGGACTGTAAGTTCCGTCCATATCAATCACAATGCTCAATGTGGAATTTCCGCGTACAGCCGCGCCCAAAATCAAGGTGACAGACATCGAATGAAGTGAATTCACTGAGAATACAAATTGAAAGTCACGATTTCACAGTACGTAAAAGAGACGAGACACGAGATGACTTCACCCGGTCAGACAGCTCTCAGCTTCTACAGCTGAAAGCGCAATTCTCAAGGACACAACACCGACGACTGGGTTAGTGAGGTGGTGGAGCCCGGGCTGTGGGTGAAACTGACATCAGCTGTTTCTGAAGTAATCCCGTTGTTTGAGAGCCGGCCTTCGCTAAGGCCCAGGTCGCGGACCTCCACCAACCACAACTGGACGGAAACTCAAAGGAAAAACTAGTTCAGACAAGAATGCACCTGATACCAACTGCCCTCTCACTCTTCATACTTCTCTCTCCTATTTCTGTGTTCATCTTATCTCTGGTATTCGGGCATTGTGAAATATAAGCAGCAGCTATGCTCTTGGATTTCATGATAACGTCGGAGAAGTGCATTCCACATTGATAGACTAAGTAAAAGCATTATTATCTCACTATTATACCAACACATTCCTCTACATTAGATACAGTTTCCTGCTGAACTGGTAGATTGCACAGGAGCAGCACTTCAGGAAATCGAATGAATTAGGAATAGTAATACTAAAACATCAATTTTTAAACGTGCTGTTTCAAGTTTGAAGCATTTCAGTAAAACCTTTCTCTGAATGGAAAATAAATCTCTTGCCTTTATGTAAAAGATCTGAATGACCTTATGCGACTAACAAAGTTTTTGAAGAATTTTTTTTGGTGAGCTAGGTACTTTTATATCTAGAGACATGAAATTTCTCAAAAGAAATGGAGAACATGCTGTGGGGACGATTCATGTTAAGTGAACATCAGTTATATCCACATCCTATTTCACCGAGAAAATCAGTTTTTAAAGTGATGAAACCAATGAGGATAGAAACAAGTAGAACACTTTTGAAATTGAAACATCAGGGATAATCATCCAAAACGGACTGGAGCGGTGTACCTCTTTGCTAGAAATGAATAAATGAAACGGTATATATGTGGTACCTCTCTCTCTTTCTCTCCTTCGCTCTCTCTCTCTCTCTCTCTCTCTCTCTCTCTCTCTCTCTCTCTTAAAGATGGAATAAAAACTAAAATATTAACAACATCAAAACAAGAATACTCCGCTAAACCAAAATTCATGTTACTTGAATTATCTTTTAGTAGCTCAGACAAATTACTAGTTGGAATATGCTATAGACCTCCAAAAATAGGTAATTTCTTAGATTTTGAAAATGCCCTACTATCCTTCATGCCTTTCTACAGTCGTATTCTAGTTATGGGTGACATGAACACGGATCTCAATATGACTAACCACAACTTTGACTATTATCAGTTGACAACAACTTTTCGCTGCCTGAATATGACTATCTCACCACTTGACCCAACAAATCATACAAACGAATCTGATACTTTTATCGACCTTTTAATAGTTAGTGACCCAAACGAGGTTTTTCACTTTGGTCAGGTTCCCGTTCCAGCTATTTCTGGGCATGACTTGATCTATTGTGTACTGTCTCATAAGACACCTAGACCTGATCAGAAATTTATTACTTATAGGAACTTTAAACACTTTGACGAAACTGCTTTTTTGACCGACAGCTCAAACTCTTTGGCATCAAATTGAGGCATTGCCCTCAGTTGATGATATGGTTGAATTTTTTGAAAAATTGACTCTTGATTTATATGACAAACATGCACCTTATGTGACTAGAAGAATAAACAGAAAACGACGAGTACCTTGAATGACTGACGACATTTTAAAAATGATGGGACAGAGGGACAAAGCTCATAGAAAATTCAAGAGGACATCTGACTTGAATAGTTAACTTGAATACCGACGTTTAAGGAATAAAGTTAAGCAGCAATTACGTAATTCAAAAATCAGATATCTTAACTCATTCATGACAGACAATAAACTTGACTCTAAATTATTATGGCGTGGAATAAAAGAATTTGGTCTAGGTAAACACGAATCTGAAACTGATATAGACATACCTTTGGACGACATTAATGACCATTTTATCTCTCATTCAACTCAACGTGACGAGACTACCATTGGTGATCACATCAATAATTTGAATAACCAAGTTACTAATTTTAACATTCCTATTGTCATTAAATTTCATTTCAATACTATTTCAGAAGAAAATACACTCAAAGCTATTCAACAAATGCACAGCAATGCTACTAGGGCAGTTAAAATTTCTATCAACTTAATAAGAAAAATGTTACATGTAGTTCTCCCAACTATCAGTTTGATTTTTAACAAGTCTCTTGAAAATGGTAAATTTCCTGATAATTGTAAGCTCGCCCTAGTTTGTCCCTTGAACAAAGTTGCCTCACCTGTTAAGGTTGATGACTTCAGGCCAATTAGCATTCTGTCCGCCCTTTCTAAAGTACTTGAAAGACTCATTCATGGCAAAGTTGTAGCATTCCTCGAACAACATAACAAACTTTATGACTTTCAATCTGGTTTTCGCAAATCTCATTCCACTGAAACAGCACTTCTACGTGTAACTGACGATATCAGGCTAGCTATGGACCAGAAAAAATGTACTGTATTGACCTTATTTGATTTCTCCAAAGCTTTCGACACTATTAACCATGAAATTCTGCTTAACAAACTAGCTATACTTGGATTTAGTAATCTAACACTATTATGGTTCAATTCCTACTTGAAAAATAGAAAACAATGTGTAACTGTTGGTAAAAACAAATCAAATTGGAAAAATGTAAAACATGGCGTTCTTCAAGGTTCCATTTTAGGTCCCCTCTTATTTACTTTGTATGCAAATTACCTTCTTACTGTTATCAAGTTTTCCAAATTCCATACTGATGACCTTCAAATTTATGCTAGCTCCCCTATCACTGAAATACTATAGCTATTAAATACCCTATAACTGAACTGTTATAGAGGGTTTAACAGCATCTTTGAACTCTGCTATAAAACAAATAGTTGATCTCCAAACAGAGGTGGCATCTCTAAAAAAGGAGCTGAAACAAAAAGAGGACAATTCTCTGTTTGTCATGGACGATATGGAGCAGTATTAGAGACGAAATAATATTCGTTGTTTGGAGTTTCTGAATCACCTAATGAGGACACTGACCAACTAGTGATCGATGTATGTAAGGAGAAGTTAGGTGTGACGAATATCGAGCTTCACGACATTGATCGCTCGCATCGTGTCGGTCGAAAGTATACCGCCGCTGACGCGGTCTCCTCTACTGGTCCGCGATCCCGACAACGACCAATTATTGCCAAGTTTGTAAGCTATCGCCAGCGACGAGCAGTTTTCTCAGTGAAGAAAAAACTTCAGGGATCGGGCATTGTACTCAAAGAGGACTTGACTCGACGCAGGTTACAAGTCTATAATTCCATTGTCGAAAAGTTCGGCTATAAGAGTGTGTGGTCTCATGATGGAATAATCTATTGGATTGATTCTGAGGGGAAAAAGCATGGTACAACCGTCAAGTTGAACAGTGATGAGTGAATGATGGATCGTTAATGATTTTTAAATGCCTTGTGTGTTGCTTATTCATGAAATGATCAATTTCTGTCATTTTTTGGGTATAATTGTAGAGGCCCACATAATGGAGTCAATAATTGATATTAGAGTATTATTAAAATAAAATTTTGAGCAATAAAGGTGTAACAATGTAATGTGCTGTGTTGTAACCAATACTTTGTTACAATACATTGTGGGCCTGATAATACAGTGCATTTAAATATTAATTTAATTTATTGCAGTCTACCAATATTCGCAAATAACATTATCAATTAATTGATTAGTTAGACAAATTATTAAATTTAAAAACTTCTTCAAATAGAGCTACTGGTTCGTTAAACAATATTCTTCCATTTTCTTACTTCAAATTGTTATTAAGTAGTCTGGGTTGCATTTGCTGCGTTTCTGCTTTTTCCCATTAGTATCAAATTTGACATTGATCATTTTCCTGTAACTTCTAGTCACATAAATATATTGTTTCACAACATACAAAGGTTATGTTAAATATTTTAATTAATCAATTCATTAATTCATTCTATTGATGAAATTGATAACGGTGGATCTACTTTGATCCAAGTTAAACTTTTAGAAGGTATCCAAATAACATTAATAAATGTTTGATTTTATTTTGTTTATTAATTATCATTCACAAGGGTTGTGTGGTAGAGAGGACCAAGAGTCCTAACTCCGCCCTTAATAAAGGCAATCAATCAATCAATCACTGTTGTGATTAATACTTTCAATTTTATCGCTATAAATAGCTTATTCATCTTTGTTTGATGATTATTATCGTTATTGTTTTACTACTTTTACTTTTATCGCTGTGAATAGCTTATCCGTCTATTATTTTGATGGTTGATAATAATGATAATTATTATTACTGTTTTCATTCTTTCTCAATTTTTATTACATGTAATAAATTTGAATGATTTTCACCACTTTTTCGACGTTCTCATCCCTTATAAATGACGGATATTTTATGGAGATTTTTATTCCTGGGAATATAACAATACTTTTTCAAGTTTGTTTTGAATGAATTGGAGGCTACTTGCTGATTTGCTCATTGTCAATTATAATCGAATATTTTCTTGAAACTTTTCCTCATTTGTTATCAATGTAATTTTTCATATGAGTGAGTTTGTAGATTGTTTCAAGTGATATATTATTTGATTTATAAAGTTATAAATGTCTTGGTTCATTAATATATTTATTCACAATGAGTTTCACGAATTGCTATTGAAATCAACTCATTGAGAGTAAAATTGAATTTGAATTTTAAATTTATTCTTACTCTCTTTCAATAATCTTTATAGTTTTATTTTCCATTACAATGAGTTAGTGATTAGTTCTCATGGATTATTCTAAATAGAGTATTGAATTTCATTACAGTATTGTACTATCCAACAATTATTTCTATTACATTGATTGATTTCTGCTCGGACTTCTTGTCAGTATGATTTTAAATTTGCAATTATCTTATAATTTCCTTGTGATTGATTTTATGAATGAGTGTGAGTGCTTATGTTTAAATTTTGAAAATCTGAACTTTCAGGATAGCCATGACTTTATATACTTAATTCACGCCATGCTGTGCCCCTGCCCGTTGTCCTGTCTCCCTTATGACAAATAACAATGCGGCCGCGCCAAACACTAAGGGCTTGATCCAACAGGCTTTTTCATTGTACCAAAAATTTTTAAAAGTATGCCACGTTAATGCACAGTCACTCCAGTGTCACATTGGTGAGTTTCGTGATTTGTTTAGTACGCAGGTATGTGATGTGATTCTAGTTTCTGAGACCTGGCTAAAACCTTCCATTTCATCCAAGGCTATTGAAGTCAATATTCGCTATGAGCATCTACCGTGCTGCGGCTCTGTTGGATTATCGTGTGTACTTTTATGCGCGTTTTAGCATACAAAGCATAGCGCTAAATGGGAAAAACGCATTTATAATTAGAATGGAATTATTTGCTGCTTCATGCATTTCTCAGTAATTAGAACATGATATTTAGGATAGGAATGTTAGTTATTGATAGTATTATAGCTCATTATATTAGAAAAATCCTAGTTTTTAAGTATTTGAGAGCAGACAGCCGCAAACAGATGTATTTGAGAGTCGACAAAAACTTTGAGATAACAGCTGATAAGTTATCTCACATGAAAATGAAAAATTGGCACAAGCTCACATTTATTTGAAAAATTGAATGATATGTATATTCCTTATTAAAACATAATTAATAGAGTTTTTGCGTTGATAATAACAGCTTATTAGATTAACTAACATAAAAACTATTCATGTACATTACCTCATGTACAGGTTAGAATGGAGCACTCCATGGTCCTACTTGATCGATAAATTCTTTTGCACTTAAACAAAACAATTAGGTTAGCTTCACCTATCAATATTTATTCAATGCAGCGAACCATTCTTTTTATTGATGAAACTTATGTATGGCAACTGGAAAAGTGTAGAACTTGAAATTTCCATTGTGTGTTTTAGTTTTACAATCCGGAACACAACAAATTCTCCAGGACATTATTTTAGGTTTAGCCCTATCTCCTCCAATGTTAATTCTCTCAATTTTTCGCCGAAATGATCCGCCAATAGCGCCTCGATCGCCAAAAATATCCTTTCCACCCACTTGCACACAGCGAATAGGCTTCATAAAAATGGTGGCGGAGTGGCAGCTTTTGTGAAGGAGGGTTTGGACTTCAAAGTATTGATCCAGTCTGATAATTCCAGACCTAATACGCCTGAATTCATGTTTTTTGATGTTTCAGCTAGAAACACCAAGGTTTTGATTGGTGTGTGTTACCGTCCTCCTCATATCGGCTACATGTCTGAATTCAAGGATGCTCTCTTACAATGCATGGCGCCATTCAGTCATGTTATTGTTATGGGAGATTTTAACACAGACCTGCTTGGACGTGATACTTTTGATCTGACAAGCTGGAAACAATATTTTATACTTGCAATATGTCAATTCTTCCTTTGCAAGCTATACACCATACTGCAACTTTCCAATACATTGCTTGATTTGGTTGTTGTGAGTGAGGGTGAGGCTGTTAAACATCATGGTGAAATACCGGTACCAGGTCTTTCAGCACATGATCTTGTTTATTGTATATATGCTTTGCAAGCTCCCAGAGCACAGCCAAAAATAATCAGCTATCGAGATTATAAAAAATATAAATTATTTTGAGCTGTTTGAGGACTTGTTTAGTATTCCATGGCATCTTGTTTATGAGGCTGATAACATTGATATGAAGTTAGACTTTTTCCAACAGTTCATGTGTGGCTTATTCAATGAGCATGTTCCTCTGAAGCTCAAAAAAGTCACACAGAGTCCAGCTCCAGGGATTACACCAGAAATTTGACAGCTCATGAATGAGCGGGACCGGAAATTTCGATTGGCTAAGAGATAGCTGGCTAATGATAGTTGGTGAGTACAAGTTAATTAGAAACCGTTGTAAGCTGAGGCTTAGAAACTCCAAATCCCATTATTTTCGAAACCTATTAACCAACAACTGTTAATGATCTTCCTCATTTGTTTGGAAGACTGTGAAGGGTATGGGGGTGGGGAAGGAGAAGGGTGTGGCTAAAATATCACATAGTCTTGAGGAGCTCAACTCTTTCTTTTGCAATATACCAGTCAGTGTGGATGGTGCCCGGGCCTATGCAGATAGATTTGAGATCAATGTTTCAGAAAATGAGTTCCAATTTTCTGAAGTGAGTGAGCTCCAAGTTTTTCACATTCTCAACCGGATCACAAGCAATGCAGTTGGTGAGGACTGTCTCCCTATAAAATTCATAAAAAATACCCTTCCTGTCACTCTTCCTCATATCACTCATATATACAATTTCTCACTAATGTCTGCAGTTTTCCTGACCTACTGGAAATACTCAACTGTCCTCCCTTTGAATAAAATTCCTAATCCTACTTCCCCTTCAGATTACAGACCCATTCATATCCTTTCTTTTTGTCTAAAGGCTTGGAGAGAGTGGTCCATCAACAGATTAATAGTCATCTCTCTTCAAATAACTCTTTAAGTCAATTCCAGTCAGGTTTTTGAAAGGGACATAGTACCACAACTGCTTTGCTTCGTGTCACAGATGATATTCGTCAAGCTATGGATCATAGAAAAGCTACAATGTTGGTTCTGATCGATTACAGCAAGGCTTTTGACTGTGTCCATCACTCTCTTCTACTGAAGAAACTTAGGAACTTGGGATTTTCAGCTCATGTGGTCCAATGGTTAAGCTCTTATAACTGGGTAATTGCTGTCAGTCCGTGAAGTTTGGTGGTCATTCATCGGGATGTTGCATTGTTGAGAGAGGCGTTCCTCAGGGTTCTGTCCTTGGACCCCTACTTTTCAGTATCTATAAAGATGATGTCACCAATATATTCCAATACTCAAAACTACATCTGTATGCTGATGATCTACAATTGTACGGAGTTATGCAGGAAGGAACCAACCCACAATCAAGTACTTTTGAGATATCGCGTACCAAAGTTGAAAATACAATAATACCCCCTATTTTATTATCCAATAAGATATTCTGATTTTGGGAACGTACATGTGCTCTTAATATCATAAACAAGATATTTATTCACAAAAAAAGCATTAATTTCCCATTTTATGGCTTTTATGTGGGTTGGTTCCTTTCTGCAAAAAACATATCTTACTTAATGTGTTATGCAGGAAGGAACCAACCCACATAATTGCCATAGGAACCAGCCTAAAATTTTAGTTTTTTCAGAGAAAAAGAATCATATGAGGCCAATCTTTTACTCATCGATTAAGATTATACAGAAAAGTGTTCTGCCAAAATTCCCCACCACCCCCCATCTTGCTACCCCCTCACCCCCTCAGCAGCCCCTCAAAGTTTCAATTTGTAAGGGTTTCTTACATTGAATGTATCTCAGCTCTCATTGGAGATAAGTAATCAAACTTTTCCTCATTGTTCAGAAAATTAAATTTTCTTTATTTTATGTCTTACCATTTCATTGTAGCTCCTGCGGTTCAATATTTATAAATGGAATAATGAAGGGAATTCCTAGATTTCTGCATAAAATTTTAGTTATCTTCTAAATGAAAGTTTACAGGATGGTTCTGGTAGAAATGTCTCATATGAAACTTGTAGAACTTTTCAAGACCTACATTATGAATGATAGAAACATATTTTTCTGAAATTTAACATAACATATAAGTGTAAGTCAGTTGATGAATAAAAAGCGCAATCTCGGAAGCGCTTGGCGGAATGCCTGATAGGCTACTATGGTCCATCAAGTGATTGCAAAAATAGTCCGTTTTAGTGCATTTCATTTGAAAAAATGCACTATTGGTCTTGCCCTGACAATCGAAAATTTATGATGTGATATATTTTTTACACGTTTCCGAGCCCCTAGAACACGAATCTGATTCATATATTTCTAAATATATTTCATATATAGTTCAAATTCATATATCTCTATATATATATGTATATATATATATATATATATATATATATATATATATATATATATATATATATATATATATATATATATATAATATATATATATATATATATATATATATATATATATATATTTATATTTATATATGTACAGTTTCTTGTTAACACGATAACTCCCGAAGGGCTTGTCGGAGAGCGACCAAATTTTGCACAAAAATCATTAGTGTTAATATCTCGGTCAAGTTCGTTAACCAGCCAAATTGGTCCAAGGGTAGAGGGTGAAATTAGGGGATGAAAATTTTGAAAAATCACTACAAAACGACCAATAACGTGATCGTTTTGAAAATTGGTGGGTATAATACCCTTATTATTCCCTACAATTTGAGCCATCAGTGAAAAAAATCCAATCAAGAATGGCAGAGAAAATGGCGAATAACACAATGCCAAAAATTGTGTTTTTTGAAAACGGCGCCTTTGAATTCATACCCTGAATAGCTTATTATAAGTCATATGATTTGAGCCATCATAGAATTGCATTTGAAATGCACTCTTTCCGACCGCCAGCTGCCGGAGCGAATATTTATCAATTAAATTTGAAAATTATTCATTCAATATATTATAAAATTATATGGGGAAATTATATGGAGTTGATTTTCCCCCACCGATAACTAGCATGTTGGCAAGTGTCCTGCCTGAAGTTTCCAGCCCCACCCCTCTTATTTAAGAATTCTTATATCACATGTAACTAGGTACTCTATAGAGATAAATAGTTGAACTTTGTCTCATTATTTAGTGAATTTAATTAGCTTCAACTCATATGTATTCATCATTACACTGTAGCTCTTTAAGTTGAAGAGTTATTCATGGAAAAATGAATGAAAAACGTTGTTTTCAGCCGCTAATTTTAATTCTTTTTCAAATAACGGTTTACAGAATTGTCCGACTTATGATAATTTTTTCATAAACTTGTACAGCGTGTCAAGAATAGTTTTAAAAATATCAAAAAATTTTCACCGGAATTTAATGTCTCTTCAAAATTTTCTGTAATGTTTAATTTGCCGTGAATTCTTGTAACATGCGGCCAGCCTTAGACCAGCCGTCAAGCGCTTCCAAGATCGTGCTTTTCGTAGGTATATTAACGGACATATACTCACGTTAAATTCTAACAAAATATATTTTTCTATTATTTGTAAAGAGGTATTGAAATGCACTACAAGTTTCATATTAGACATTTCCCACTTAAATTTTATTTGGGAAAGAATTAAATTTCTAGGCAGAAATCTGTGGGCTTCCATCATTCTTCCATGCGTATAACTCCTGAACCATATGAGCTATAGTGAAATGGTAATGTAATGACACAAAAAAGTAAACTTTATTTTCTAAATAATGAGAAAAATTCTGATGTCTCATCTTCAATGGTTGCTGTGATACATACAATAAAAGAAATCCTTGCAAATGGAAACTATAAGGGTGTGCTGAGAGGGAAGCAAGACGGGTAGGGGTGTGGAATTTTGGCAGAACTGTCTGTATGATAGTAATCAATGGGTAGAAAATTAGCCCCATATGATTTTTCTCTTTCAAAAAAAAATATATTCTGGTTCCTGATAATAAAATTCCCCAATTCATGGCAATTATGTGGGTTGGTTCCTTTCTGCATAACACATACAGTAGGATATTTGTTTTGCAGAAAGGAACCAACCCACATAATCGCCATTAGAGTTGTTTCCAGTGATTTTTTCATTTTTTACAACATAAAGAAGAGTTTTATCAACCCAAATATTGAAAAATCCAATTTTTTCATTTTTGTGGATTGGTTCCTTTCTGCATAACTACGTCCAATTGTACATTCATTTTGACTTGAACAACTTTGCGACTACAGTTGACAAAATGAACCTGGATCTTGATACTGACTGGACTTACAGGCACGGACTCAGAATAAATGAGACTAAATCAAAAGCAATGATATTATCGGCTACACTCAGTGTTGGGGAGTAGTGCGCTACTGTAGCGCGTTACTTTTTTTTAGTTTTTAGTGTAACGACGCTACTTTTTAAAAATAGTATAAATATAGCAGCGCGCTACATTTCAAGAGTAGTATGTAGCGTAAATCACGCTACTTTTGGTATACATCAACTCATTGTAATCGATAGTACAATCGATGCCACAAGCCGACAACGGCCACCAGTGGTCTGGTGTCCCAAAATTATTTAATAATCATAATTCATAATAATCTAGAATATAGTTATTTGCAAAATATTCCATCAATTGTACCTCTGAAATGACACACTTTTCAATAATCTAAGAAACCGAAGCTATAAGAGGGAAATAGGTCCGAAATTTTCAAGTAAGTTTTTTGTTTGTTCCTGATTTGTGAATTGGTATGATTACGTTATGATTGGTGTGATATGAAAACGTTGAATGATTTTGCAGTTCCATACGTCTATATTACATTAATAGGTACATATAATTATAATTATTATAACTTACATTCTACAATAGTGTTTCCTTGATTTCAGGGCTACTTTTTTATCACTGTTTTTTATTTTCAATAATTATCAAAGTACCCTTTTTGAATTATTTTTCAATGCAGAAAAAATAATTAAAAAATGGTAATTATTTAAAATAAAAAACAATTCTACAATTGTATGGTCTATATTCACATTCATATTATACAGAGTGTTTCAGAAGTAGTGTCGAGCATTTTAGGGAATTGTTCCTTGGTAGAAAACATACCTAAATATCATTTTCAAAATGTCTGAAAGTCCTCAATTACTCACAGCCGCCATTTTTGTTTTCTCATTTTCATCTGATCTTCCAATTTTATAATTCTGTAGCGGCCTTGAGAGGGTACTATAGTGGTCAATTACTATGTAAAATCAACCGAGAAATCGAATAAGTTAGAAGTTCGTAACTTTGATGGTTATTGAGATAATTAGAAATATAAGCTGAAAAACTACATTTCCAAACTTCCACTGTCCAAACTTCACCACGTCATTAAAATAAAGAAGTCATTCTATACTATTCTATTCCACAAGTTCTAAACACTCCTCTGTATTGAATGGGAGAGATGAAATTATTGAAGATGTTTTATAAAACTCCTACATTTTTGTCATTTTTTCCCCAAGTTCAAGATAAGTACTAAGATATTTTCTATGATGATTTTGAAATAATAGTATATTACATAATGAGTGTGGAAAAGGCGTTTTTACATATGGATAACCTATATTTACAAACGAGCCGTTTAGGTGAGTTTGGAAAATAGTTATGAGTATGTAAACCTTTCCACACGAATTATGTACATTTTTTTGTCATACTAGTCTGAGAAGGATTTATTAAATCCTCAAACAACTGAAAACATTAACTGAAGCCAACATAACCTCAACACAAGAGCTAGCACAAAAGCACAGAAAACTGTCATGGCGGCTCGTTCGACTCGTTAATTCATACGTCGGAATTCGGAAAAAACAGCTGGATAAGATTTTCAGTGCTGTAATTATCATCGTGATGATGATTAGTGCTGTAATAATCATCAGAATGATGAACAGCTGATCTTTGATTCTCTGTAAACAGCAATTTCCCAAACGCAAATCTAGCTTGGAAAGTTGTGTATTACATTCGAGTATGGCGAAAAAGTTATTACCGTAACTTCTATTCTAATTCGATACAATGCCTTTGTATTAAAATTTCTCATGGCATGTGGAAGAGGCTGTCATCTTCCTTTTATAGCTTCGGACAGTTAGTAGCTAGGATGTCTCAATTTGAATAGCTCAATAGATCGTTACATGCTGAGAAGGACAATGGAAAATTGATATTTCTTTACATGACTTTACATGACGCTATGCTTGGGATTCGTGATGTCTCTTTTAAAGGCATCAATGAACAATGCTCAAATAGTTGAAGCAAACAGTAGCTTTGATTCACAAGGTTTTTATTCTTGAGTGAATGTTGAATACTCCATGAATGGAAAAATATATTGAATAAGGATTCAACGAAGGATTATGGCTGAATAAGAATTATAGATTTAAAATAAGGAATAAGGATTTTGTCTGAATCCTTGTTGAACGTTGATAATGATAGAAGAAACATGAAAGACTGTTTTCATCTGAGCCATTTAATTATGAAAGATTATGAGCAATGAAAGTTCATATCTGAGAACCTGTGAAATTCAAAAACCTGAAGAAGCTACCACGATTGTTATCATCAATAATAACCAAGTCTAGTTCAACTATTTACCAGTCGCCATTATATTCTCATCAGCAAGCAACATCACTCATCTTCAACTTCAGTATAACATGTATTTGAAATTTTCCTATATTATTACTCCCTATTCTACTTTCCATTTAAACGGCTCCACATACTTGCAGTAATACTATTCATTATCATTATTTATGCATAATAAAGTCACATTCGTCCTTATATAATGGAAAGAGGAACATTTTGAAGTGAGAGAATTAAGAATCTTTTTTAAAAAATTTTAACATTTTTCAATATTACTTACTCTCCGGGGACAAATTTGTATTGAACGATGGATGAGATCAATGATCCACACAGGGTTCATTCCAAGCTGTTCAGTATAATGAATGAATGTATCGTTAGCAGATAATGTAATTGTAATCTATTCAATGACCAGCCTACAAGTGAGCTCATCTGGGAGTTCCATTTCATCATCGCAATCACTTCTTAGTTATGTTAATCCTAATCAATGGGATTGTTAACAAGTTGGCTTTCACAAACAAGTTGAATAAATAAACGGAATAATCACAGTTGTCGATTGGCCTGAATAGGTTTGGAATTTAAATGTCGACGAAACAGTTTCTCACTTATCAGAGGTGATAAATAGTTATGGGGAGATTCTTCGTGTAATCGGCCGTGCAAATCGCTCGTATTTGTGCTGCGGCTGCGATAGATCGCTGCTGCTTTATCGGCTGTTCTCTTAAAATCTATTCGCGTTTGCCACATCTTCTCGGCTGCGCCAGAAGGCAAATTACAGTGGTTCTAGGACGAGACACCAGCCATCGACCTTCCAAGCCACTAATCAATGTTTTACAAAACGTTTAGAGCAATAATCTCTGTAATTAGAGCATTCGCGCTTAGCCGGCAAGGTCGTGATCCAAACGCGGCCGAGGTCAGAACGAATACGCCGCTCAATTCAACCAATCAGCGATTTCGAGGTGTGAAAGATGAGATGCAGTGCACACCGAAAATAAAAATCCACCCTGCAAAATAAAACTAGTTTTCATCAATACAAGATTGAGGAATACCATTCTGTAATGATAGAGCATGCAAGAGCTAGTTTACCTTCCTAGTGTCGCAATTGCTATTAAATCTCATCCAATCACAGGAGGAGAACTTACTAAATTTCAACTAGTTCAAAAGCAATTAAACCTTATCCAATCATGATTATACATTGTACTATAGATATCCCTTTTTCAATCCATTCATCACAGTGGGAAAACATCCAATCATCTTTCATTGATCGAAGAAGGATATTGGAAAAGCACCAGACTCTGTTTAAAAACAATTCAATTTTTAAAATGATTCATAAATTCTCTTAATTGTCTCATAATTGTCTCTTAATTGTCCAGTCACTATTCATAATAACATGAGTCGAGTTTTTTGATGGACTCACTCGTTATTACTTATGAATATATCATTTCATTTAATCATTTTTTAATCAATTCATTTAGTTCCTTAGAACCTGGTAGTTATTATTTCTTCTTGATTGAATGTATCTCAAGATTTTTAGTACAGTGTGTAACTAACAGATCAAATAATTTGTTTTCTGTTACAGGTTTCAATGTGCACAGAATCTGTCTCAATTTCACGAATTTGAACACGGATCTCCAATAAAATGAGAAAACTTCTGAAGTATTGCAATAGTGATACACATTCAGCTTCGAGCGTATTTTGTAGGATAAATTGTTCCATGTTCGACTTCTGTTTGCAACAATTTCTTGGCATTGGAATATCCTTAGGGACTTTCAATACTCTGGTTGCGTGTGAAGGTTACTTGAGTTTCTAGCAACCAACTGTTCAATACAAGTTATCACCGTGTATGACCCTAGGAAGGAAAAGAGAAGGACTCTAGAAGAAAGTGACTAAGAAAGAGTTTGAAATAGATTATATTACAACTGGGTCAAAGTCAACAGAATGGCGACCGTCAGAAACATTGGAACATATCTAACCCTTCAAAAGTTCTGTAATGACTGTTGTTTGAGGGAATCTAATGACTGATATGCTCTCATCGATGACTCAATTTGTCATGGCTGCAGTATGCATTTATATTGACTAATGATGCGTCGTTTCTTGTAGTTCAAACTTCTTACAAGTCGGTTATGAAATATATCGATGACTGAGCCTCCAGATATCCAGTAATTTGTTACTGGTAATTCGTATGATAATTCGGCGCAATTCCGAAAATTGCGAAGGTCAGCTACAGCTAGAGCCTTGTGCTGAATTGGTCAACAACGAAGTTTAATCAAAGACAGAATTAAATGTTTTCTTGGAAAATTTCATCACAGTTTGAAAAGTTATCCATTGAAGAGATCAAGTCCCATACGGTATTGTGTTTTAAATTCTTCTCATAAACTTCACCCTACTTTGAATTGTCTAAACTATGTGCCTTCTTCTGCCGTAATTTAAGAGGACTCAAGTAAATAGGGTAAATATTGCATAATTCTCAATATAGCCTACTTGTTGATCATTACTCGAGATAGGCTATCACTAAGCCTACTAGTTCATGGTTATAAACAGGGGTAGATCCAAGTTGAAAGTTTCTCCTAAACTGTAGGCTATAAAATAATTAAAAATCGTACCGCAGTCTTATACATTGGCATTCTACAAGCCTATACAGTATATCTTTGTCTTACTGAACTTTGTCTATTTAAATTGTATAACATTATCATAATGATGGAATCTTGGAAAATGTTTAATGTTCCTTCTATTCAATGTAAAGAACTGAACTTTTATCCCTATACCTAATTGAAACAGATTTTAGAAATACAATAATATTGTGGATATTAGTTGTTACGATACATTTAAAAACAAAACTGAATCAAGATGAAAAAATTCAATGAGGTTAACTTAGGTAACAGTTTTTAAGTACAAAAAATATTTTTTGAATTTCAATCCATATTAATACCTTGGGAAAATCATTTCTATCGTAGCTAGATTCTTGCATGCAAAGTTCAAAAGCACCACACTAGGTACAATATCGATAACGTTTGCTCGCGGTTTCTTGCGTTTCAGAGTGCAATAGATCGAGAGGTGAGCGTGCTTAATGGGCTGAGCTGCGGTCGGCTTCAACCACCCACTTACAGCCGATGCTATATTTATATTTCAACCCGTAATACTTACACGACCGTGGTCATACTTATAGCTATGGGTATGTAAACTTACAAATAACAGAGTATGATCAACCGCTTTGCCATAATGGCAACCGCTAATGAACCCGACAAGTCGAGACTTGGTTGTGCCGAGAAATAGATCTGGCAAAACTAATAGACCATGGACGACGACGGCTTGCAAAGCTCCAGATACAGTTCGACGTGTACCGGCCACACAAACACACGCACACCCACGCGCAAGCCAAGGGGACGATGCTATCTGGAGTGTTCACTGTTCAGGTCGTTCTCTTTCACCAGCCTATTAGCTTACCTTACAGAGCTCTAGGACACTGCACTGACCATACACATGATTGGAAACCACTCTGATGCATTATTATTATTCAAGAAAGTAGTCTAGACATTTTTAATGTCATTGCGCAGTGAGTTAGGCCTATGTAAGAATTGAAGAGTCACTCAGGAATCATGATTCTAATATCAATAGTCCTTCAAAATTGATAAATATAGGTAAATATAAAGAATTTGAGAGTTAATAAAAAAGTTGATATTTCTCAATAATTCAATATTTTCGGCTATGGTGTAGTGATTTTGTGAAGTGCTTTAGTTTTAGTAGTCAACAATGCTTTGAAATCAAAAATTACGTTTTCAAATGAACTTTTTAAAATAACTATAACTCATGTCTCCATTTGTGGAAAATGAGGTTATCTGGCGAAGTGGAACAACCCTTGGGTCTCCCCACTATTAAAAGCCATACGCTAAATAAAAATAAAAAATAAAAAAGTTGCAAATTGTTATTTCAACTGCAAGCATATGAATTAAAAAGCATTTTACCGACTTCAACATGAATCTAAATCAACTATTAGTACATTATTCTACTGAGTTGCAGTAAAATAAGTATAGAGATAGAGTTATAGGGAATAAACACTATTGTTAGAAACATGAGGTATCCGTAACTCGATTTTCAGTATACTATACAGCGAAAATCTTCCTTTCTTTGATATCTAATTTAAGTTTTATAGATGCTCATCGAATAAAGATACTCCAAGAAAGCTATTGATAGCTCTCACATGGACAATTAAATTTTCAATGCCTTCTCTTTTCTCTGTGAAAAGAAATATTATAATTTCTTGTAAGTAGTCTTAATGAATCCTGAAATTTCTTCAAATGAGACAAATAACGATGCTGATGGAGGAAACGATCTAACGCAGGGGAATGTTATCAATAGAGAGTTTTATCACTATTCCGTGTGAAATGGTTCGGAAAATTACCTCCATATTGAAGACCAACTTACTCGGTTACGCACTATAAACACAATGTCTCGTTAGCTGGCTATTTGAATAAAAATATCACTCCATCCCACAGTAGAAAGAACACTGTTTCTTTACAGTGCATATCGAAACATTACCTCGGTTTGTTTCGAAGTGGATTACCACTATACACCTGGAGGTTCATTGAACAAGGCGCTTTAATGTATTATCTCTAATGATCCATAACCATAACCGAACTGGGGTGAATGATATAAAAATGCACTTCATGTTTGTTCAATCTTTGTTTTTTTGTCAAGCCCTATGAAGGGCCTAGGCCTACCAGCTGGTTGCCAGTTTCATATTCACTAAACTATACAGTCCAACCAAGCAAAGAAGACACTCCGGCCAGACGGGAGAACGACTCCAGCCCGGCCAATACCGGCCCAAAAGCCATAAATTCTCAGAAGGACCCACAGCCCCCAAACCAACACCGACCGAGCCGAGGCCACCCCCACCACTCCAAAATGCCCTCCCAGCCCGGACAGAAAATACAGCAGGCGAATAATCATCAACCAGGATAGAGGTAACGTGTGGTTAGCACGTCGATCCTCTCAACCATAAGCCAGTCTTCACAACCAAGTGAAGATGCAGAACACCTCTGAATAACATGCAGTTAATCAGTTAGAGTGTGCAACAATGCAACAATTGCTATTCCTCCAGAAATGGGAAACGACTGACTGTCTTTACCAACGACAGCCAATCTCCCAAAGGAGGGTGTTTGTTCAATCTAGAGACAATATTATATCCGTATCTTGAGATAGTTCCATTCACATTTACCAGGGGCCCCTTCGTGACTCCAATCACTGAACTGCAATAATCAACTCAGAAAGCACTTAAATGTACGAATTCACTGTGAATCTGGTTCTATTTCAACACCCCAGAGGCATCAAAAAGTACAAGACCACACATGTAAGCTCAGCCAGTCATCCCAGAAACAACCAATCAGATACAACAAACGTGCAATTAGATCGTTTGATGGTGAATGAATTGAGCTCTACACTCTACTGTAATGCCAAGTCTAAATTGCACCTTGTTAGGGGGGCCCTGGAGGGGAGGGGACTTTCAATTTTTGAAAATGGATCTACAATCATGTTCGAATCTCATTCTGCTCTTCTATACAAAAATATAACGCAAAGACTTGAGAAAGAATCGTGTTCTATGAAATTATAATATTTTGAGTTGGAAAAAATTGTCAATGTAATATTACAAACAAGTATTTGAAAGAATGAGTGGTTTCAGTCCTGGCGTGAGTTGATAATAATTGGGAACTTCCGATAAAGTGCATTAGCAGGCTCAATGAAAGAATTACTATTCTAACTACTACAAGAAAACATTTATGAAACTCTAGACCTGTTTCCAATTATTCTAATAATTCATGATCAAAACTCAACATTGATCAAGCTCAACGAGATACTTCTCTAGCCGGGAGGGCGAAAATTTCATATAGGACTCTCATAAAGGACTGAGGACACGTTATTCTTGTAATTTCTTGTTCATTTCTGATACATCAAACATTTTCATACTGTATATTGATTCAATAATTTTTTTTGTATTTTTGGTTAGAAAAAAGATTTTCAACAATAATTACAATAACATGATTATATGCAAGAATCACTGAAGTTTGAAAGTCTTGCCTTGTGGCATCGACCCTAATGAGTAGTGCAAGCGAACGGGAGCAGCAGAGGTCGCCGTAGGGCCAGGCTGGTCACAAATCAGGTGGCCGATGACACCTCAATGGGAGCCGATAGTATTGCCGCCGCCAAGAGTAGAGTAGAGCGGCTGCGGTAGTGGCCAATTAGCCGGCGGCCCAGCCAGCAGCGTTTCCACAGCTTCCAAATTCAACCGAGCACGACAAAAGCGTATCTAGCCTACATGCGATAAATCATTTGTAACGAAAGCGCTCCATCTTATTTCCATAACTGTATTTACCTTCCATCTCGTGGCGCTGATTTATGGCCAGACAGAGCCGCTCACAGAAAAAAGCGCAGAGCTTCTAACAGGAAATAGTTCAGCGGGCAGAAATTTCCTAGCGCGTTAATTAATCAAACTGCGCTCTTAAGGACGTGTTCGGTGTCACGCGACTGTCTCGCCGGCAAAGCGTACGCTCTCAACCTTATTTATTATCGAGAAACCCGATGACACTATACTGCGGTTGCATGTCTTTCAAAAACAAAAGTACGTGAGCTACATGCATATGGTCAAGCGATTTTGTTACATCAAAGAAATTACGGTTTAGGGTATTATTCTTGTTGTTGTTCTATGGATCTCACATGGAATATATAAATTTCAAAAGAATAAGAATAGCCCATGAATATATAGAGCATTTACATCGAATGTACACGTAATTTTAAGTTGATAGCTGGTTAAACAGAATATGTGATACAGATATGAGATACTCTTTTCAGAAGAAAATTCGTAATCCAAAGTTTCACTGCAATCAAGTTTTCGTTTTGATTATTTAAAAATGAAACATGAAAGAATTTTGACTGACTATTGAAAAATTACTCAAGTGGACATATTTGTTTTAGCAATTTGGCCTCATTAAGCAACTCCGAAGTTTCAAGTTTATCAAATCCCAGATAGCACATAAGCTTATTTCAAGCTTGAAATTTCGTGGATTTTGAATTGAAAGTTACAGTTTGATCAAATCAGCTTGATTCAAACTTGTAACAGGCTGTGAGTGATCAAGTTGTAAGTTTCAAACTTGTAAAAAAGCTGTAATTTTCAATCTTAAAATCAACCTTTAATGATCCAGCTGCAGTCCAGCTTGTTCCGCGCTGTCTTTCTGGAGACAAAATCCTTTGCAATATCACGTGACTAACATAGTTCATTTAACTACCACGAGTAGCGCTGTGTCAACTTTCAACTTTAAAGCATATGTTTATCAAATTCATTTTTGCATCATTTATTTTGATCAACCAACTTATGGATTTTCTATTACGAAAACTTTATATTATTTATAAACACGCAAAGGTAAGTGGAATACGTTCATTTGATTTCATTGTACATGGGATATAATTTTAGTATTGTCCAAAAGTAAATGAATTCCAAATTGGGATTTACATCTCAAATAACTTATTAAATTATACAAGTTAGATGTTAACCCTAAATTTTCTTCAGCCTATGCCTATCAATCCATCAGCTATAATGGCTACTATAATAGGCCTATATAGTAAGTTTATTTTAATTTTCCTTCAAAAATTTAAAATATTGATAGGTGACAAAGTTGAATACTGAATTATTTCTTCTTGTTCGGTTGTAGTTAGCCTATTTATATTTTGATTTCTATTTACTTTGCTCGCTATATTCCTCTCCTCTTTCTTATCCAAAATTACTGTGATATTTGAAATGTATAATCATGTACTTTATTATGATTTGTTATTTTTTCTTTCAGGGCCGTTCGATTAGTGTAACAAGTAATCATTGTTGACGTGGGGGATGCGGCGGTGCTTTATGATCGATTCAAAGAAAATAAATTAAATTTTGTCATCAAAAAATACATACAGGAATACATCATGCAGCTTTCAAATAACTGTTATGTTTAACAATGTGAAATAGGCGGACTGACAGAACAATTCATTTTTGTTTGTCAGATTTGTGAGTGGATTTGTATTTTTCTTCCAATATATATTAACATTTTGTTCACTGTATTCTCTTTTGTATTCTTTTCTTTTTCCATAATTGGTCAATATTTTGTGTTTAATATAATAACAGCTTTTTTCCAACTGGATATATCAAGCTTGGATGATTAGACTTGATTCCAGCTTGAACTTTCAAGCTTTGAAAACAGCTTGAAACGTGGTAACTTCTTAACTTGAATTCAGCTGTATTACAGCTTAAAGACTGTACGTTCCAAGCTTAAATCCAGCTCTTGTTGATTCAACTTGATTCCAGCTTGAACTATCAAGCTTGGACCATTTAACTTAATTCCAGCTTGAGTTCTCAAGCTTGGGTCATTTAACTTGATTCCAGCTTGAACTTCCAAGCTTTGTAAACAGCTTGAAACGTGGTAACTTCTTAACTTGAATTCAGCTGTATTACAGCTTAATGGCTGTAAATTTCAAGCCTGCTTGTTTGTTAAATTGAAAATTCCAGCAGGAAACCAGCTTGATTCCAGCTTTTTGTGCTATCTGGGATTATCTTTAAATGTTGCAATCTGGTATTAGTTCACCGTGTAATTATGTGAGTTTCAATTCTAAGTAATAAGAAGTGGCCTCGTAGCTCTTAAAAATAACAATCAGATAATAATAGCCTGAAAAAAGGAAGAGAGAATTGAATACATTTTTGGAGTCGTATGTTGGGACAATATCGTTCTCAATATTGAATCAATATTCAATTTTCTTTATGAGAAAATGGTGGAAATAATGAGTATGGAATAAAATTGAATTGCAGAAGCGTTGTGACATGAACATAAATAATCGAAACTGGCTGCTGAGTGCTGAGTGTTGAAACGGCGCTTGCAGTGCACTGCACACTGCACAGGTCTCTAACCTTTATCTTTGCCCGTCGCATACAAATACGCTCATTATTCTTCACATTTATGACTGCTTCCTAAATGCATACATTCAGGTGTACGACACCCACACTGCAGCTGGATAAACTGTTTGAAGGAAGCGGCCGGTGATTTAAGGCGTCGTAAATGTCAATAATAATTTCTCGAAAACGAAACTCAGTAATTCAAAATGGTTATAATTTACACAAAAGTCACTGCAATTATACGAATGTCCTTTAAAGATTGTTGCTAAGATGGGTGGTACGAAAAAAAGTATTTTCAGTAACTTGAAATTATGCTGATTAAAAAAAAGTGGATAAACACTATGAAAGACATTTGTGTCGTTATGATCGTTTCGTCAGACTCATGAAGAGTGTTCAAAATCTAAACTAGGTCGAAGCGGGTGTCACTACAAAAATCTAAGTGTTCATCCACTATTAGAGAGGGTTTTTTCTGATTAGTGTTGAGCTACTAGAAGAAGTTACTAAAGAATGGATACACAACACAATTGAACGATCGTAGCTTGAAAAGTTATGTGGGACTGCCTATACGTTCAGGGTCGCTCCAAGTTAAAAAGCTCTATAGTAATAATAATTTCAATATTGAAGAAAAAGGTAATATTATGCCTAGTGGTAGAATGGTAACAACATTAATTATTACTAATGTAGTGTGACATTAGACAACACGGTACTACGATTTTCATACTGTTTTCATCTCTTTTCCTTCAATCAATCTTCCTCATTTCTACAATAGGAATTATCAGATCATTCAGCAAATAAATTCACCAATAAAAACGAAACAAAATGCTTGTTGAAGTATGCAAACCGCACATTATCTTTTCTGTGATGAGAGATACATGAGAAAGAGAGGTGAAAACAGGATGAGAATCGAAGTACTGTGTTGTCGAATGTCACACTAAATTACTTATAATTAATGCTGTTACCAGGCACAGTGTTACCTCTCTCTTCAATCTATTTTTAGAATATACCTAGAAGCTCCTCTATTATTTCTATTCCATATTTGTCCTCATCTAAGCTGAAAATAAGAACCGTTCTCATTTCTAGAATTTGTGTGATGTACGGTAGCCTTGTTCTATGAAAGCCACCTGCAAGCATGTTTGGTCCAGTTGCAGATGTTTTGCACCTAGAAGCAAAAGCTACCTTGTAACTATCTCACGATGGCTCCAGCGATGAGAAAGGAGATAAGTATGCTGTTATGTTTATGAAGACTTCTGTGTCATTAAAACACGGGGAGTATGTGGCAGCAGGAGGAATACGTGGTGGATTGAGCAGTGAGACCCAAGAGCCCCCATAGCATTTTGATCGCCAGATAAAATGAGCTCTCTCAGAATAAGATCACCACCAATCCTCCTGCTAAGAGATTGCATGAGGACTAAATATCAGTCATTTAACGTGATGTTATGTAACAGAAACTATGTAACAGGACTACTCCTACAGCTACTCCAGGACTCTATTCAGTTTTTCGAATCTGAGAAAATATTACAGAAACTACAAATTTAATGGGAAAAATTCAATAATTGAAAAATTGTGTAATCACAGTATATTGTTTTTTATAAGATAATATTGTACAAAGTACATTCTCACGCTACACCACAGTCCTACGAAAAATGTATTAATCTTAAGATATTAAGCTCCAGGAAAAAAGTTTAACTACAGTAAACTTACTAATCTAAAATAATCGAGGCGAATGTATTGAAAATGTCGTTCTTATTCACTCTGTCACTGACTGTTGTCACAATTTTTGGGGCCACAGTAGCCTATACTCACTTTTTTGAATGGAAACCATGCTTATGGAAATGAAGCCGTGCTTTGAATAATGTCAAATCGTTCGAAAATGAAGAAGCAATAATGATTATGCTATACCATATTAGAATGCAATTTATATATTCAATTTATTTTCATGTGGAATTTGAGAATTTTAAAATGTATGATTCCCTATTGGAAGTCTTTAGCAAATATTATTTCATTTTTAATATTTTCAGACAAATTTGTGCTCCTTAATTATGTACAAATATCACAACAACTCACCTGGAACTGTGTCTTCAAATATTATTTCCATGAAGCAATACGAATACATTGTAAGTAGAAGAGATAAGATAAACGCCTCAAGACTATTTTAACAAAGAATCATTTCAAGGTTTTGCATCGTGAGCAGCATTTCAACTGTGAATATGAGTTTGATAGCGGGGATAATAATTCAAAAGAATACAATAAGAATAAGTGATCGTTTCCACAAAAGAACGATACTATCGCAGACAAGATGGATATACTAGCGGTTGGAGATGAAGCACGGGCCTATGTTGTTGCAAAACTACAAAGGCACAAAGGAAGACGTATTACAACAACAACCTATATCGGCTATAATTTATAAACTTTTTAAAAAGACGGAGAATACTGAAGACATATTACAGGCTGTGACTGAAAGGTGCAATACCGATGCTTAAATATGTCATAGAATAATATTTTCTTGTGGTGAAATGGGTGGAGTTGAGAAATAATCGAGGACAATCACCAAGAAGTTTACTTCGCATCTTGCACCATCGCTGGATTTATCTATCGATGTCTGCCATGAACAAGAAGATCATGCTGAGCCTCCCTCATTCATCTATTCGAATAGAACTCGACTCAGGTAATTTGTAGGGCTGCAGATTTATTTATTCCAGGCTCCTCTATCTCTCCCGCACTATATTCTAGGCGATGGTGATCTAATGACTGTGAAGTAGACTATAACTCATTTCACAATTTTGATCCAAATATGGATAACCAGCCTCAATTAAGATAATTCAACATGGATCGACTATAAATAATAGTCACAGTATGATAATGGTAAGTCTCATCGAACGAGATGATAACATACTCTACCTGCTTGTTAAGTTGACTATTAGAATACATCACTGTCTCTGTTCAACTTATCTCAAATTAGTGCTCTATATGCATACAACATATACTATGTGATAGTTAATGAGCAGTAAATCTAAGTAAAATGAAGGGGGTGGCGTAGCTGAGTGGGTTAAGCGCTGGCATTGCAACCCAAAGGTCCCGGGTTTGAACCCGGGTCAGATCAGGAATTTTTCTCAGGCCACTTTCCCGTGTTTCGGATGGACACGTTGAGCCGTCGGTCCCGGCTGCCTAAAAACAGTCGTTAAGTCATGTCAGAGGCCCTGGAATTGATCAGGAGCGACCTGAAAACTCTGACACCAGACCTGAGCCAGCCAGGTTACACAAGTATTATTATTTATTAAGTGAAATGAAAACTTGCTCATATTAATGACTCGTGTTTTCTCTACTTTTTCTCTAAGAATAAAAGCCTAAGATGGATAATGCTTTTTCCCAAGACAAATTCAAACGGTTCTTCTGGGTGAAAAAATACATGGATTAAACCACTGGAGATCGCAAAAATTAAGTAATGTCATTAATATTTCGTTCCCCTATTTCTACTTCTCTTAGAGGAAAACCGTAGTAAGATTTCTCTCCATTGAACTCGATCTCTCATTTCTGTTCGACTTACATTTCATTATTATTCTACCCTACATCATTATCATGTGAGAAAAATTTTCCTGGAAAATAAAGAATTTATTCTTTGATTTCATCACCAGTCAAACTCATTGATAGAGTGTACAGAAACTATTCCTGAATTTTCCAATTTTCAAAATGCAGTAAAGAAGTACTAGATACTATTTTAGAATATTCATAAATACAACATAGAGGAAGTTGAAGGTGACTAGAATTTAGTAAGAAGTATTAATTTGAAGTATATAATTGATATTCAAACACGAGAAACGTTCCCGAGTTGATTAGGATTATACCTACTGCCATATATCTCCTATTTCAAGAAATTTGTCTCATATTTGTCTCATATCAGTAGTGCAGTCATAATAGATTATCTTTGTATTATGTAGCAATTATTTTTTAGATAGGTTAACAATATTTTTGTAATTTCGACTGAAAACTCGCACTTTAAAAAAAAAGGAAGTTAATAATAATTCGAACAAAGTGTCCGCCCCCAAAATATATGGCGCTCCAAGCGGCAGCAGTGTTCTCCTACGCTGCTGGAGCCGTAACAAAGGTATAAAGAAGACCACACAGGATAATGCGATCGCTATCTGTGATTTGCCATCAAATATTCAATTCAGCCCGCGAGCGGTGCTGCACTTAACAATAGAACTATACCCCACAACTGTATTTGATGTAACTTCCTACTCCACGAAACACTGATAAAATGTGTAATAGAAATGTGTATTAGTGTCGAAAAGTTACATCAAATAGGTCCACAGTTTAGCTGGAGGCGAGGCCAGTTTCTGTGGCGAATGAACGTTTTTCGACCGGTCGAATACCTGTGGCTACTATATAAAACCAGCTCCCACTATAATCTGGTGTAATTAAACGTCAAACCACCTGCCACCGTACAAAAGACCTGCGCATGACCAAACGACTCGTGTGTTTATGGCTCGAGAATGCAAGTGCCGTCGACTACTTTGCTTCAAATCAGCCTCACCGAGCGCTCTTTCATATGCAAACGTGTGGCAAACGCTTCAACAACTTTCAAGAAAGCCTTTCTAACATAATATGAGAATGTGGCATTGTCTTTCGCTATGGTTCACTGTGAATAGGAGTTTCTAGTGCGTTCATCCAAATGAACAAAGTTTATCGGATTACTCAAATAATGCTGTGAAATAGTATCATACTGTGTTTTTCACAAAATGATTAATTTATTCTACTAGCTACATTATAAATCACGATGCAAATTTATTCAATCTCTAGAAAGTAGAATTAATTATTGATTCTACCATTGGAATTTTAATATTTTGAATGATCTCTCGAGAAAAACGATAAAATTTTCGAAGACTTTCAGTAAGCTTCCTTCAACCTCGTATACAGAACCCACTGTAGCCTATCACTCAACTTTTGAAGATCTTTTGTTTAGTATTCATTATTGAGAATTCGCACTTTATACTGTATTGGTATTCCAATTACTAACCAGAAGTATGCATATTTATGAAATTCAGTATTTGTCACTTACATGACCAAATGTAGCCTAATGGGATAAATATGTGTAGTGATAATAAATAAGATACATATTTTTTGTAATTAGCCTATATGTAGCCGAATAATTGAGTTGGTGATTTCTCTTAAAATTAGGAAACATCAATACAACGTTACAATAGAGGAGTTCATACAGGAACAAATCAGAGTGAAATTCCTAGACTTGGCACGGGTTATGAGAACATTATTTTTTGATAGTAATAGAAGGGTCGAGTAGATGGGAGGTCCGTTGAGTTGACGCTCGGCGACAATTCGACGAGTCCACGAGCACTTGAATAAATTACGACCGGCCACGCTCGATTATTCTTCTATCGGTGTAATCCAATAAGCAGGCAGAGCAGTCAGGCCTGCAATGGTCATGAGTGGAGAGACCGCATGCACGCTCGTTTAATGTGAATGAATAGCCAGTCTATTCAACCGGAACCATTCGTGAAAACCTACCGACCACTAGCCAACCCTCAATGCTTACTTAGCTCATTCAGCTATCATAAACTGTGCATATTTAGAGCCGAGCACAAATTTATTATGCTGAAAGAAGTGAAATGAGTATGGAAAACTACAAATTTTAGTGCACATAGGAATGAATAAATATTGTATTATCTTGAATGAATTCACGAGAGCAGTTTTGATTCTCATGGAAGAACTTCTCAACTCAAAGAGATACAGAGATGATTTTGGGTTTTTTTGTGAAATATTAGTATCTTATTCACTCCATCTACAATACTAATATTCTCAAATATTCTACATAGAAATCCATTCATATAGCTAGAAATGAAAAGCATTATTGGAATATTTACACATATTGGAGACTATTGAGAATTAATAAAAATTAGAGGAAAAGCTACGAGTGAAAATTTCCTCTGCATTAGTTTGATTAGTAATGCGCCTGTATCTTCAATAAGAACAGCAATTGATGGAATTATCAAAATAATGGCATACTTATTTTTATAACATACCAACTCGAATGTTATAGCTAAGAATCAAAGCCAAAACTATATAAGTTATATTTCTCTTATTGCCAGATGCTAGACATTTGCTTCCGTGAAAGTGTTTGTCATGAACATCAGCATATTAAACTCATTTTATTCAATGATGTATCATAAATAAATTTTGATTGACTCAAGAGCCTAAGAATCTTCCTGGGGATCAAAAAGCTTCAATCGATTAACGGGTGTGGAGCTATAAAACAAACGCTCCTTGTAGTAAAGCCTACATGAAATAGAATTTCCGCAATAAATTCTTATTTTATATTATCCAATAACCATCGTGTGGATTAGTTCCAATTCACAGCAAGTACCCGGCATAGATGCAGGATACGTTATGGAGTTTTAGAGCCGCAATAATTCCCCTGAAAGCTTACAACGTAGAACCGCTGTTTATGATGCGATAAACACGCCCTATGAACAGTAGAACAGAAAGCACCGTGAATAACAAATTCAAACCATTACTCATACAATCAGAAAGCATTGAGAATGCCCTGTCATGACATTAGCATTGAGGATGAGAAATTTATTAACTAATTCCTGTAAGTGCCCTTCTCATTACTGTTCATTGATAAAACATGAACTCAATCAACGTATATGCACCTGGGTGGCTTGGTCTCTCCGACTTACTTCATTTTTACATCCAACCATTATTTCTATTTGAATGGTAATATGGCAATGTGAATGATTACTGTTAACGAGTGAACCCATCCATTCATGTACAATGAAGCTGGCCTATTAGCATTTGAAACTGCATTCAGAGCAGGAAATGAAATAAACATATTTTATTCCAGTGAGAACAATATGGATACTTGTGTTGATTACAATTCTATATTGGCCGTGAATGAAACTTTCCATGTGATTTATCATCAAGACGCCATCAGCCATCTCACCAATGAGGTATAAACATGAAACATCATCACTTCCTAATTGAAATTTTCAAATCACTAATTTAACATTCTATATTCATTTTTCAAGATTTTTTTTGAAAAATTTTCAAAAAAATTGAAAATGCACCTTTTTCCGGAGACAAGTTTCAAAGTATTCCCCTTCAAAGTCCTCACTCCATCATCATTCCTACTCTAATGGAATTGAAAATCACGCATTCAAACAATAAAATATTTTTTACTCATGCTATGAGTTCCCTATCAAACATCTTCTTAATTCAAACATTATAAATTGACTCCACATGAGTTATAAGATATGGATTGTATTGATAAATTGAGTTGACAAGCTAAGGATATCAATTGTACCAAATTCTCTTTTAAATTTTACCTACTTCTCATTGGAGAAGTCACACCATCCTGAGAGCTCGAGCTGTGAAAAGGCTCGGTTCAATAATCTCTTACCAATGAGTCATGAGTTCTATTCCAACTAAAAGATATATCATTTATACACTTGGTTCGTATAAACGTCTTCCAAAGATAGTAATGATGTTAGATGTAATGGAGAGGCTCATTGTAAATAAATTATTAAAGTACCCTTGAGTCCTGAGACGTCTTCCATTCTAACTAAAACCTATCCTATTCGTACACTATGTTCGAGAGAAACCAACTATATTGAATCCATCGTCAGTATATGGGAAGTCATTACAGATACGAGCTTTGGGAACATTACTGACTACCGCCTAGTTCCAAAGTGTTTGCAGATGGCGAGATAGTTGGCGCACAATGGGTAATTTTTTAGCCGGATTGCTCCGGATCGATTCGTCTGCATCCAGCTGTTTATATCTATGGATCCGGGTGCCTATAGGTTTACTGAGAGTTTTTTGGCGTAGGGTGGCAGGCACGCCAACACGAGCCCAGCTGAAGTCGAGTGAGCGTCACGATTTTCGTTGGCGCGGTCAGTTAGCAACGCTCCAATGCCGATCGTTATTGTTGATGAATCCATCTCCTCGCGCCGTTTGCCCATTTAGTCGACACGCCTGCTCTACATTTCGTTAATCTTAAATACATTAATCTAAAACTAATTTCCGAAGAGGTGTGGACTGATAGGTGAAAGTTATATTTAAGAATGTCCATTAATTTTATTTCAAGCTATGCAGATTTTGAAACGGCTACAACGAATCATATTATTATAATTATGAATAATATTATTCATGTATTTGTTGGGTCACATTACATAGCGAAAAGGATGTTTGCAACATTGTCTCACTCACTAACTCACATCCTGGTCGGGTCATCTATGTCCAGTCCACTGGCGGCTCGCACCCACGGAACAGGTGAAGTTCCCGTATCTTTTACTGTACAGCACTTCACCTGTTTCGTGGGCACGAGCCGCCACTGGTCCAGTCAAAATATTTACACAAGAATTGTGATGAATGAATCAAGAATCAAGCTTTCATAAATTAGACTCATGTTTACTCTAAATGTCTAAACCATAAATGGTCCACTAATTGGAAAATAGCTTTTGAAAACAACTGAAAAATTATTCAACGCATTAATATAGAGTCAATAACTTGGAATTCTACCACTCTACCCTCTATTAGGTTCAGTTCAGATTATACTTCGATCTTCTCTCTAGAGAGAATTCCTACAATATCATTACAGTAATTCCATTCAAAAAGGAACTTTTTTCTCTATAAGTGTAGAAATTGCCTCCAAAAAAATGGAAGTATAACTTGAACTGAATTGAATGTTCTTTTGATGGTTCTTGTGGGTTGTAAGAAGGAAGAAATCCAAGACGTTTGTAATAATTTCTTTTTCAATCTCATTCGAGAAGGATTTAAACTGGGAAGTTGCCGCCCCAAAATACCTGTTCATTAGAAACAGTTTATTCATTCATGATAGGCCATCTATTCATTTATGATGGCAATTTTCAGCAAGCAGTGATCTAGTGACTCTGCCAATAACGTGCACACATTAATTACAATGTGAGGTCATAGTTCTCAATCATTTTATTCATGTTTTCGATAGCGCTCTTGATCGTGGGTGGCTCAAGTTAATTATCTAGGATACGTTGGGCTGTGTGTGCTGGTTTGTGATCGTGTATTCATGTTTCACGGCTCATTTTCCTTGGGTCATAATTTTTATTGATATCCACTCCAGTTCGATATGCGATGAAATCACTAACAGCCGTAAAATTGTGATCTCCACATTTAAAATTATTGCCTCTCGTAGAGATGGTTCAGTTCTCATTCCCACTTAATTTTGAAAATGGTCAGTTGTCGAGATCAAGTTTGTAGATGATGAAAAGTGTCGTAGTAAACTTTTATCGCAGAGCATGTATCATAAAATTTCCCTCATAAAAAGTTTTATAAAAATTCCCTCATCAGTGAATCAAATTCAAATATTCAGCTCAGATGATATCACTAAGTCGTAAACAATAATACTTTATGCAGGTTTAAATTTCAAAAGATTTTTTAAATCAACTAAATCTAGATCCACCGTCATTATTCCTCCATACTTTACTTCTAATAATATTGAAGCAATTTTTTCTAAAATTCCGATAGCCTATAGCTGATATTTCACAATAATAAGCAAGCTTCAACACAACTAAATTGTAGAGATATTATACATAGCATTCTTAATAATTGCATCCAACAGATATCTTGCATTGCTTATCTTGCATTATTGAAAACAGTCCCATCTTCTTGACGCCTAGTATAGTCCTCTCTCCCATAGTTGAGAGTCACACTCTCCTATCAGACAACGCCATTCATTCCCTACCTTCCGATACCCAGCTGAATAGTTTGAATAGTACTGTATGTGAATTGCCAGTAATGTCACGTGCAATTCAGCAATTAAAAGTTCATCCCGGCAAGAGTTCAAAGTGGATCAAGCATTGGCATTCCGATGCACTGCACCGCTTTTCGCGGATGGCAAGAGCAGCTTCTCAAAGCGTCACATCTGATTGGCTGATTGAGCTCGGCTGTGCAATAAGTTGCCTTATCAGGCCCCAGTCGGGGAACATAAACCGACTAATTTGCAAATTATGTACATCCAGTCGAAACTGCAGTGGAATAGCAAAGTACGCTACCCAAGTAGCTTGCTAATAATAAGCACACTGAAGACAAGCCGTATGCGGTATGGTACGCATTCACTGCTCACTATCCCCAGCTGAATACAAGCCTCGCGTATGGTACGCATTCATGCACAGTATAAGGCAAACGCCGAACCGTTGATATTTCAATAATGTTCTTGTTAAACAGATAACATCGTTGTGTCGGATGTTTCCGTCGTGAAAACGTGCTGCCTATAACAAGACAAAACCGTTTTAACACGTATTTCAATGGAACTGGATTTCCACCACATTGAGAAACAGAGTAGGAAGCAGGTATAAAAGGTGTATTGCTTCTAAGAATCTTGGCCCAAAATGGAATAGTAATTACAGTTTGGAATTACATTCACAATACCACACTGATTCCCACAACATCCATGCATCTGTTACTCCCATAGATAGGCCTATGCGAGAGATGGCTTCTGGTTGAATATTATCCAGGGCTTTCAAACGGGGTAAGGTAGTGAAGGTAGAGTACTGTTTATTCCCAAAATACCTATTGAAATTTAATTATCTTCACTTTCACTCATAATAAATTTCAATTGAGATATATAAAAAAATGCATTTAATCAAAAAGTATTTTTTCTACAACTGCGCGTAAAACAAGATTTTACGAGCTGAATTCTCCTCGTAAAGAAGCCCATTTCTGAGGAGAATCTTCATTATGCTCGCTAACCATCTGCGCATGCGCAGTAGAATCACTTTACGCTCGCTAAGCAACTGCGCATGAGCAGTAGAGTAGAGTTACTTTATGCTCGCTAATCAGCTGATCATGGCTCGCCAAAAGTAGGTCAGGTGGAGTCATAACATAACCTAACAAAAGTCGACAATGTCTGAATGTACCTGTACCGGTAATTACACAAGAGTAATTTAATAGTTCGCAGTATTTGAGGACTGAAAAAACTGTAGATTAACAGGTTCGTGCAGTGGTAGAAAAAATATTGTATGTAATTCGCGCGTAAAACTTCTTTATCGCTCTTGCAAAATTATCACGCTCAGCTACGCGTCGCGTGATAACTGTTTTGCGCTGTAAGTCGCGTATTATGCTCTTAATACATAAATAGCTATTTCAACTTCTAGAAATTTGACGTTATAGCTCCGAAAATAGTAGTCAACTGACACTTTGAGATCGACTGGGTGTACGGGATTATTGTAGACGTGAGAAGAGAAGTTATAGAGTAAATAAGCATGTCTGACAATTGAGTAACGCCACACCAAAAAAAGAGTTGTTTTTTCTAACGAATTCTAACAATTTTCCAAGTCTTTATTCTATTGATTATTTTTCAAATTCAAAATTTAATTGGGAGTATTCCACGAGTCTGATATAAAAAATATAGATGCAATAATCTTAATTAGAGTATCCAATTGATGATGTGTCATGTTAAACAAACTGATACTTCATATCTTGTGTAATTCCTGAATTTCGGGTATAACAGGGAGAAGTTTCACCCTCCTCCACCGTGTTGAGTTGATTGAATCTCAATAGTTGTTGGTTGGGCAGTTTACACGCCTTTTTTGTATAGGCCTGTGGCATGTGGGGGCGAGCGCTTTCGATTAAATTGCTTTGCTTTTGAAGCTATATGCCCTGTTATAATGAATTGGGTGATAGGTTTGTGTGTGAGTTGAGCGCGCATAATATGAAATCAAGCTCATTGAATAAATTGTTTCTTTTTGCGTGATAGCCGGACCCAGTTTAGACGAGGGGGCGTAACGGCCTTTGTCTATTTGCCCCTTGAACCCATAGAACTATAACCATGGGTGTTATTTGGATACAGTTATATTGGATACATGGTTATATTCTTATTCTAATCTTTATATCCTTATATTATTATTCGGACCTAGGTTCACAGTTGCAGTTTATATACTATGTAGAGGGGCTTTTACTTTTTCGGACGAGCGGAAACTCACCATGCTAGCGCATAGATACTATCGACATAGACTTACCAACCTCAATTGTGAATTTATCTCAAATTCATTCATGAATATTTTAAGCTAAAATTATTTTGGCTTTCAAATCAAAACTCCAAAAGGAAACCCTATAATCTCAATGTACTACACCTATAATCCTTATAACTTATAGGCTATCCTTAACTTGAATATTAACCTAATAATTGACCTTGTACAATACTCACCTTATTGCCTGATAATCAGGTCTGTAACGAATTTCGTTTTCTTGTTTCTATTCCAATTGTAAAAATTTAAATACCAGTATGCAATAATTACTCAATTTGATAGTCTAGTAATTTCAAGAATAATGACTCCATTTGCTAATTTCCATTCACCTAGCATTCATTAAAATATGACAAATTCGAGTAAAACCATGTTTTGTAGAAAGCAAAATGCTAATGCATAGAATTTTTTCATAGAAATCGTTCAGTGTAGATGATCTCCTTTCTCTTGAAGATGTAATGCATAATAGCCCTTCATGTTCATACCCCTTTCCTGATGTTCATGTTTATGATACTATCAGAAGTGACGAGAAGGCAAGGTGTTGCCAAATTCTTCCAGTTTTGCTCTTCGTCAGGAAAGCATTAAGCAAATCGTCTCCACATTATCGATGGTGTTGCATTATCGATTTTATCGGAAACTGGAATCCAGTTTGAGTTATTGACGGTGTGTAGCGCGCTCACGTACTCGATGCGTTACGTGACGTCTCCAGCCCCTCCCACCTATTTATAGCGGACGCAACTAAGTTTTTAAAAACAGTGTCGTGAGAGGCGTCTCACAATGGAATTTGATTCCATTCCGCATGCATAAATTTCAGCTTTCAAAATTCTCGAATAATTTATCGATTCTGTTATCGGAACGCAGTAAAAATACGCGGTCAATAACAATGTCGTAACAGCTCTAGATTTAAAAACCGGAGAGGAGAATCTACTGTAAATTGCATAATAAGCAGGGCTGGCCGAATTTAAATTGCTAGCAAGTATAATTTGGATCTCTGCCCTAATGTGCCCACCTTTCCACTCCTCTTCTTCCTCTCTTTCCTCTGCTTATTTCAACTATTTTGAAATTGACCACTTCCTACATCTAAGTGCACTGTTAGATCATAAAGTGAACCTCTGTTATCAACTATAATTTGTCAATTTTATTAGTATTATTTTCATACTACTATCAGATCTCTTCAATTAACAATGTTCTCCAGAATTGTTAAATTTATTGAATTCAGTTCATTCTACAAGTCAGTTTAGAGTGATTACATCAATGTCTATTTATGGAGTATTGACGCTAATATATTTGATCTCTATTGAATTGAATGTACTTTATTAAGTTTATTCTTCTGTTCATGGTCTTTACATAATTTTCATTTCTTCATGTTCAATATCCTTAGCATTAAATTTTCTATTCCTTAGCATTGATTCAGGGAGAATCCTTATGATCCCGAATGAGGTTCATCACTATTATCGTAATGATGAATTCAACTCTCTTTAACACACATTTGCTCATTATCTGAGAGCTCATCGAACAGAAATGTACGCAACATTGTACCCTTGGAAGCTCTACTTCTCTACTCTATACCCGTATTTCTCCAATGTGGGTGACTACTTGTAAAAAAGTAGCCGTTGCCAACATGAACACAGCTAGTAGTTACAGATTTAATTAGGTGTTTTCCATTTCCGCCCACGATTGAAGGTCTGTTGCAGTTGTAGACTCGTGAAACAAGGCCGGCGCAAAATATGTAACAGTAACAAGATGTGAGGAAGGCTATTAGCAGGACAGAGCATCTAGAAGCAGGACAGCCTCGGCCGAGATGCCAGTCATGTCCACACTCCAATATTATAAAACAGGTCCCAAGAATAATATCTGGCCTAGAGTTGGGCTCTCCATTTGCAAACAATGCCTGCAATTACCATACACCACTAAGTTCACAAAATATTGCCGGCCAGCCAACACTAGATAAACCTCCAACTACATAGGTGCCAGTGTCGCCGGTGACCAGGTTATAATTATTTCTTGTTTATAGGCGCACATGAATGCACATCACAGCCTACAACAGAGTCCTCATGAACACGGCTGCTCATCGCAGCAACAACGTGTTCGGCTTACGGGTCAGAGAGAGCATGGGAAACCTGATATCAAACTTGGAGATCACTTTTACTAGGAGATGCCTCTAGATGAAGAGAGTATCATATGTAGAGGTATTTCTTGAATCTTGAGTACGTTCATCATAGCCTCATCTCATAAACCCTATATAACATCTCAGAGGTTACTTTTATCATGATGTGACTCTGGATGAACCAATTATCATAGATGTTTCATGGCGTGTTTCAACTAATAATTATGTTTCTACATTATTTGTCATTTGATATCAGATCTGTGAAAAGATCAAAGATTCAACTGATAATTTTATAAATGTGGGTCTATTTAATTTTATTTTCATTAGAGGGTATCCATTCAGTTACTTAAACGTGAACTTTATTTATTTTACCATTGAAAAATCTATTTATTCGCTTTGGATATTTTCATAAAATGAGTTATGATCCGTTTATAGAACCGCATACTTCAGATTACTGTACACTAAATTCAGTTCAAAAGAATCACCAACCCGCTCCCAGCTCTACGTAAATGTTCATAAAGTTCCACCCTGATCAGCAACAATTAGATAATTCAGTTCAGAAATTTATCTCTGGTATAACCGTACAACATTCAGTTCGCAAGACTTTCCAGCCACCTCTACACATAGACTTTCATCAATACTATTGTGTATGGTATTGTACCGGATTTAAGTTCATGCACAGGGCAAGGATGAGAAATTACAAACTATGAAACCGAGTCAACTAAAAATGTATTGTAAACAATAGCAAGACAAGTTGCAAATTCTAACTACGGGGGGCAACTAAGTAGCATTTGGCTCCCTGCTGATGAAATGCTTGTACGATCATTTTACTCGTGAATCGTTAGCAATTTTTCTGTCATTCTGTACGCTACTGAAGAAAGAGACAAAACAAGGAGCGCGCGTAACTGTCCGAAAATTTGGCAACACCGATAGATTCTGCGGGAAATCTGAGAATTTAGGAAACCGAAAAGAACAACAGACCACGAATCTTGCATCATAACATGGTAAGTTGAGTTCATCAAGGCATAAACTGGAAAAAAGAGGATTGGGTTTCATTGAATAAGTGGGTGTGGGTGTCTCTCACAGCTTCAGTAATTCACATCTTTCACACGCCAGTAGGGGTCATTAAAAATTCTGAGAGAGTAGGGCTGCTTCTCTTTTACATGTATTTTGATAGAAATATTTAAAATGTTATATATAGATAGAGGTTATGTTCAAAGATCTTCAAAAACTCATCACAATTCACAAATTTTTACACTCCGAAATTGAAAACTATAGTTTAGAATTTTGAATGTTGATTCAAAAGACAAAATGAAGAGTACATTTATAATTAAGAGGCTATGATTGATGTAGTCTATTGGAGAATAAAGTACGCCGCTACTTTTAAGTTGTAATCTTTAATAAAATTCACACTTTTATCAGAGGCAGATGTTGTAGAACTTGTCCATAATTTAGGTGAGTGAAAACAGAGGTTATCAGATCCACAAAGTTTATTTAAAATACCATACTTAAGTTCCAATTCTCAGGGCATCATCAGTGGAAATTGAGGCTTAAGTACTTATTTTCAATTACCAAAATTATAATCTTTATAACTTGTTGTAACAAAAAAACTTAAGCCATTATTGGCTTAGATGATAAATCTTAGAATTAAACTTAGTTACGATGATTAAGTAAACCTAGTTTATATATAAGTGAATAAGCCATGTAGTTTTTAATTCTCCAGACTACAACTAGATTACTTCATTCTTACAACGATCAAAACTCTTTCTGATGAGTTCTATTGTCATTTTTTATTTCTACTCCAACTCTGAGAGCTTTTTAGTCCAATCAATTACGTATTATACGGCTCAAATAGTTAACTGGATAATTGCAAAAATGCAGAACAATTTGTCAATGAAATTACAGCAATGAACAACAATACATTCTGCTGTGATAGTCGCGTACCAGATCTAATTTAATTAAAGTTTTTGTTGCTTCTCGTTGTGAGGTTTGTTAGCACGTCCAGTTCCTGTTTCAGTATGAAACTAGCCATCTAACCGAGTATGTTCACTATCCAAGATTTATTGGTGGAACTCAGGGGATAGTGGGAATCGATCTTGAACTGAAAACGAGGCAGCTGGAATTTCTCAGTCAAACAGAATGTTTAGATTCTTCGAACGTGCTCGTGAAGTGGAAATAATGAAGCTGAGAAAGATGGCAGCGGTGACGATTACGTTGAATTATTTCGAACGTATCTTGACGCGAGCGAAAAAGGAGTCAATATCTGAATTTTATCGCCATTTTCGAATGGATGCAGGCCTACTTTTAAGGATGTGAGGATCATGTCAATCATAAAATATAAATTTCTTGTTAGTGCAGTTCTGTTCCAGGCTCGAGAGAATAATGTGGGAATCGTTGTTTTTCAACGTGTTGATTTGCAGTCGGATTTCTAATCCGTCTTTACGCCGGTCGGAATATGGAAGTCGACTTTTTCTGGCTAGTGCATGTTGAGCCGGTGCATAGGCCTTACTTGGACATGCAGCGATTATCGTCCAGCTCGGTCTGCACTCAAATCGTAAGAAATCGTAACGAAGGCGGAACTTGACACGGGCACAATGAAGTGACATCTGCCACAAGGCCCGTGCTTCACTGGCCTTAATGATGTCCATATTTTGTTGCAACAAGGCAATACAAGGTAAAGGTATCACTTACTCCATAGTATATTAATTTCTTCAGCTCTGCTAAAATGAAGCACAACAAGTTTCATCGCTGACCAATTCTTACAATTCCACAATATTTTATACAATAAATATTAATATTCAACAGATTGTGAACTCTTATTTACATGAGAGAGAAGTCTACAACATTAGAGAGATTATTGAGGAGGGAATATTTGTAATGGACCTTGAGATAAATCAGATGTTATAAGATTGTACAACGGTATTCATAGTTGATATAGTTTGTCCAAGCAAAGAAGACCCTCTGGCAAGATGGGAAAATGTCTCTAGCTCGGTTAATATTGGTTCAAAAAAATATTGATTCGGTCTCAAATTGTAGATCAGAATGTTTTCTACAATTGATACCAAATCAATAATTTTTGAACCAATATTGACCGAGCTGAAGTCATTTTATCATCTTGCCAGAGGGTCTTCTTTGCTTCGACAGACTATACTTCCATAAAAATGGAAGTCACGGACCTTGCATTTTCCATGTTTATATTAAAGATTAATGTACATTATTTTATTACGAACTGCCAACCTTTCTGTCATAGTAGGACTACTTTATGACATACAGAATATAGGGGAGTTGAGTTTGAATTGGAATGATCTGGGAAATTTGATGTGAAGAGTTCATACGAATCTAGGTTATTGTTATTGTTATCCTAGCTAATGTTAGGTCATTGTCTCTCACAATTTTCTTTTTAGTACGGTAGGTTAAGAAAAAAAATATGGGTTTGTGCAACTTAGATATTTCAGTTGAAAACTTTTATCACTATTCATGAATCGCTCTTTCCGTATAGGAAAGATAGGTACGCTTAGGCTAGATACGCTTGATGATAGTTGATTTCACTATGAGAAGCCATCAAATCTCTGACAAGCTTGAGATTTAAAATTTTTTGACATTAGTTTCAAGCTGCTACAATATTATAGGATACATTTCAAGTGGATATCTTGTGCATTATTTCCAACTCATCCTAATATTTCCTCCATCACTGTTCCGGCTTTATTGATTGAACGGAATCCCTTAGGCTGAGGCCGCACTGCCGGTGGGTAGAGCCTGGAGGGTGGAGGGTAGTTGGTAAATCTATAGAACATACACACCATCCACAGTAATACATTGTATGAATGGTATTTGTTCAGCCGCCATCTTGAAATTCTTAAATATGGACAACATAACCTCAAAAAACAGTATGACGTCATACCATTCATATGATGTATTACTGTGGATGGTGTGTATGTTCTATTCGCTATGAGCATCTACCATGCTGTGCTCTGGTGGATTATTGTGTGTACTTTTCTATGCGTTTTAGCATACAAAGCATAGCACTAAATGGGAAAACGCATTTGTAATTAGAATGGTATTATTTGCTGCTTCATGCATTTCTCAGTAATTAGAACATGATAATTAGGATATGAATGTTAGTTATTGATAGTATTATAGCTCATTATATTAGAAAAATCCTAGTTTTCAAGTATTTGAGAGCAGACAACCGCAAACAGATGTATTTGAGAGTCGACAAAAACTTTGAGATAACAGCTGATAAGTTATCTTACATGAAAATGAAAAATTGGTGCAAGCTCACATTCATTTGAAAAATTGAATGATACGAATATTCCTTATTAAAACATAATTAATAGAGTTTTTGCGTTGATAGTAACAGCTTATTAGATTAACTAACATAAAAACTATTCATGTACATTACCTCATGTACAGGTTAGAATGGAGCACTCCATGGTCCTACTTGATCAATAAATTCTTTTGCACGTAAACAAAACAATTAGGTTAGCTTCACCTATCAATATTTATTCAATGCAGTGAACCATTCTTTTCATTGATGAAACTTATGTATGGCAACTGGAAAAGTGTAGAACTTGAAATTTCCATTGCGTGTTTTATTTTTAAAATCCAGAACACAACAAATTCTCCAGGACATTATTTTAGGTTTAGCCCTATCTCCTCCAATGTTAATTCACTCAATTTTTCGCCGAAATGATCCGCCAATAGCGCCTCGATCGCCAAAAATATCCTTCCCACCCACTTGCACACAGCGAATAGATTTACCAACTACCCTCCACCCTCCAGGCTCTACCCACCGGCAGTGCGGCCTCAGCCTTACGGATTCTAGAGTTCACTTTTTCATAACTAATATAGTGTAGTCAACTTTAACAACTTTTAAATCCCAGATTAACATTCCAAATTTAAATTTCTGAGTGTTGATTAAATAAGTTGTAACGAAATTAAAATCAAATGGATCAACACCCATTTAAATACTCTATGAAATAGCTGTCATTGGAGCTAATTTGGAACTTATACAATTTTGAATGCTGATTTCACAGTTGTCAATCAATTTTAGTAAATCTCTTTTAGATAGGCTACTAAATTGGGCGCCTTGGGCTGAAACCAAACTGATCATGGATTCGTCCTTGATCAAGCAAGAATGACCACTTAATTGTTGGGAAAGTGGATTTGCGAGATAGAAAATTGTGATTGACAAGCTTTATAATTTGATATTGGAAGATTATATAAATTATATACGGAGAAATAATAAGTATTCAAAATGCAAATTTGTGGATAAAAAGTGTGCGTTATTAATTTAGTAGCCTAAGATTCGTTAGGAAGCCTATGGTTTGCAGCGTTTAGAAATTCATTTATTACTGGCCTGAACTTTGGTTGATTAATATCGGTGGGATAGTTTTGTCTTGCCTCATTACCGATGAGAGATTCGCTGACGGCGAAGAGCGGAGTGCGTCCTTATGCATGATTGCTTGCTGGTCATCTATACCAGAGCCGTGCTGTGCTCATCAGTTGCTCCATTACACCACGTTGGTCTGTTTCGTTATCCACTTATGCTCGGCCGGTGTCCGTTGCCGTGGACCGGTTCACAAACCCCAAGTTAATTGGTAAATTTGTACGCGCTGACAGCCATGAATCATTATTTAACGTCAATCCGCGTAATAGAAACGAGAGGCTCAGGCCCATCTAGATTTATGCATGAGTCTTCTAATGAATGTTCGAAATTTTTTCAACAAATAGCCATTACAACGCCAATCTACTCCTGCCCTCTTAAACGCTCAATCGATTTCGAAAGTTATCCATCAAAATACGAAATAGTCATTAATAGATTGTAATATTTAAATCTAGCTCGTTAATTCAAGAATTAATCTTGTTATCTTTGATTTAAGCGCATTCTCATACGTATAAAATGCAATCACCTTGAGCTAAATTCTATCACTTCGGCCTCACGACATAATTTATATCACATACAATACAGTCTAATTATTCACATTCGACTCTCAACTAATTACTGAGATTCGTCAGTGTCTTCTCTCAATAAATTACAACCCGATCTAATACAACGGAATGAACGATCGACTGGCTCTGATATTTCACTGGTCGATGAACGTGAGGGTTCAGTGCATCAGTGCTCAACTCCATCTCTATTCTATTACGATGGTTGATGGAAGCTGAAAGTACTTGGTATGAGTGTTGGTTCATCGATGTTTGAATACAATACAATTGAGCACCAAACATTTTTTTCCCCTCATCAATATTCACTGTTTGATTTTTCTAATTTATTGGTGGGTTTATTATAATTATGGATTTTTTGAACATGGCTTTACATTTTTTAACATACATTATAGATTTTATCTGATCTCAAATAGTATGTAGGCTACAGTTATATATAAAGAATTATCCATGACTTCTTTATAATCCTTAACTGGAGTACTCTAAAGGGGATTCACATTTATTAAATCAATCTTGTCATAAATATTGTTGTTTGTCAAAGATTAATTCAAATTAAAATGTGCTAAACTCGTATACCAAAGCAGAGTTTGTAATCTTCTACACTCTATTCAATCCAGTGATGAATGGAGTCAGTAGTATAGCCAGTAGTGGTGAAGTTTTCACAGTAGTTTTATAGCTTCGTCAGGAAAGATTACTTATCCGACTTGATGATATATGACTGCTCTTGAATAGTCTCACTCTGTTGCGTTAGTGAGGCACGAGTTGAAAGTATATAGGTGCAGCCAGCAGCCCACAGCTCTATTGTTACCTTTCAGATGTTTATTAAGTTCTTTCCCAGGTAAATTAAGTCCAACTCAGAAGCATGCCTCATGTCCCTCCAGGATAAGTGTGGATGCAGAGTTCCGTTCTGCACTGAGGTTGAACACTACTCATGAGAGCTTCTCCTTTATCTAACTCTCAGCAGAAATTTATGACTCAATTACCTTCACTCCAGATGGGTGAAACGAACAGAATTTGTTCAAGTATCGTGTAAATTGTAAACCTTGATTGCTCTGGATTATCAGCGACTTTTGTGTTTGGCCTCTGCAACATTGATTACAATAATATCTCTCGACAGTAGTAACACCATCATGAGAGACATAACTACTGAATTTAATTTTGGATAATATAATTAAAGTTAGGAGTATTACATAGTGTAATGCGAATGTGTAATGTAATGTGCAGTAACACATTAAA
Organism: Sogatella furcifera; assembly: GCA_017141385.1. Taxonomy (NCBI): domain Eukaryota; kingdom Metazoa; phylum Arthropoda; class Insecta; order Hemiptera; family Delphacidae; genus Sogatella; species Sogatella furcifera. Next base: position 43,070,147 of record CM029546.1, read on the forward strand.
AATAGTGTATATGCGAAGTGAATGAATAATCAATTACAAAACATATAGATACTGAGTAAATTTGGGAGTGTACTATAAACTGAATGGATCATTCCAACATTTTAAAAATCATTTACGTTAAAAATAGAAAAAATCCACCAAATAAATTAGAATTTGAATGTATTCAATTACTTTGGAAGCAACAGACAGTGAAGATTCATGGGTACCCGGTACATAATTAATTTATTCATTCAATTTCTATTAAATAAATTCCATAATATTGTTATGAAGTAGCCAGGATTCACGCAATTCCAAACTGGAAGGGAAATTCAACTTACGAACTTTTTAGAATTCGAATATTCGCATTGAGAGTATGTACTTTCCCAATGCATGACTTTCCTCACCCCGAACGATTATTATTTTTGGCTCGAACTACAAATACTCAGAAGGGTATTATTTCTGAAACTATATGACTCCGAAAGGAAAAGACGTGGCTGCGTCCACTGATTCACTGACAGACAATACAGTAAATAATAGGAGTCTACTATGGTTTTTGAAACATTTATTTGCAAACCAGGCACTCAACTGAAGATTTATTTTAGCATTTCATCTCATTATCAAAGCGTAAACCCTCTCACGCCAGAGTGTAACAGGAATATTATCGTTATGGAATATCTGAATAATTGCTTTTTGGAAAGACAGGCACTTTTTGATGTGTTATGCGAAACAAGAAATCAAACTTTTGAGAGTGGTCTGAGAGTGGGCGGCCGGTTATCCTCTAATTTTAATCAAATCTGTTGATGGACCTCGTGGGCAGCTTGAGTCTGAGAATGGTAGTCAGCATATCAGACAGATGAGCCGGGCTAAGAGAGAGTTTAATTATTCAAATTGATGTAAGCTGCGCCCGCAAAACAGACACGCCCTCTTCCGTTCGCTTACGCACCTCTCTCTCTCACTCTCTCTCTCTCTCTCTCTCTCTCTCTCTCTCTTTCTCTCTTTCACTTTCTGATCAAAAAACAAAAAACTTGCCAAATTATTTCTTATCGAGTTTAAAGAGAATTAAATTCACCAAATTATTTTATGAATTATAGGATTATTATGATTTTCTTCATTTCAATTCGATTTTCTTCCTTCTTAATTTGATTTGAATGTTGTTTTTTTCAGAAAAAAACTTTCATTTCAGAATCCTCTATCAAAATGCAAACATTGTAAACATACACTTCCAATTAAAAAACTATGATAATATAATTATACTTCTATATTATGGCAGTATTTTTATCACATTACAGATACCGTACTTTGTATATGTATTAATAATAGAATTTTTTGAAGATATTACATGGAATGGTGCCTCAATGAGAATTCTCAATTATGTAAATAATATAATTAAATTAGTATAGTGAGAATATTTTGAATTGAAATGAAACATTTCAAGTTTAAAATTACCGAAAACTTCTTAATTAAGAATTCAGCAAAAATTATTTGGAATTTATTCTCCAGAACCTCCTTGGCTCCTTTTGATTTTACCTTCAAATTTACCTTTAATTTTATGAATCAATGGTTACCTTTATGAATACAGAATGATGTACCTAGTACATTTGTGAAGAATTCTTCACAGCATTTTTAAGAAGCCTTCCACCATGATAATATTTTTGAAGTAAGTCTGTGGCCCAATAACTGCAACATAAATAAATTTGAATGTTCTAAATGTTTGTAATGGCTTTGTAAATTTCTTATCAGATACTTTTATTTTGAGTAAACTCTGTATATTTACATTTTCCATATCATACATGAGACAAGAAAGTAAGAAACAATAACAGAGCAATATTGTTAACTTTCTAGTTGAACTTATAGGTACTAATAATTATCATCCTCACAAATTCTTTACCGGTATTGCTAAATAATTTTATGAATTGACTATCATCATTTTCTTTAAAATCTCAAGTACCCTACCGTAAACTGTTAACTTCATGAGAGCGCTAGTGTATCAATTGATAAATTATAACCTGAAGTTGATCACTTCAATTTCTCTCTAGAAATTATTTTACATCTTAACTTAATACAATCAATTGACTACAGCTGCTAACAATATTTACTTTTTCTTATATACTTTTACTGTGCCGTATCTCAGTGCAAGCTGATACTACTACAGTACCTATAAATATCTGTTACTGAGCTTTGCTCTGAAGCTGCGGCCGAACTGTTGAATTAGGCTACATAAATATGTTATTGTCAAAAATCAAGGAACCTCCTTGTAATAGTAGTTTATGCAACGGTGGTATAATGGGAGCCTTTATAGCATGAGGTGAGATGTAAGTTAAAGCCACGAGCGAAGCGAGTGCTCTAAATATCTCACGAATGCTATAAAGGCCTAATACAACCGTTGCATACATTATTTTATCTACGACCACCAGTGTAGTTATCAGTATCAGACCTGTATCAAGCTATAGACCACCAGTATCAAGCTATCTGTAAGTGTACACTATTATAAAAATCAACATACCGTCGTTTATTTAACTTCTTTTGTCTTCATCCTACTTGAACTGTTATGATAATCAACTTATTAATTGTTAAATATGTTAAAAATAACATATCAGTCAGAACCACAAAACGCATTTGACAAGCAACAAAATCGTGAGTGTTGTTGTAAAAGTGAAAGTTATTAACATATTCACTAATAAAGTTATAAGTATATTTAACTAATTAAACTTTGGACTATTCAAATTAGTTAAATATTCAAATGCATAAATTGAAATATTGACGAAAAAATACTGGTAGGCTACTCAATCCCAGTCACAGTTTTGATTTTGAGGTTAGTTGAACACTGTTTACTTTTTATCACCTGATTTCAAAACGAAACGAGGAATGTATCATAAAGTGGAATTTGGACTGTATTGTAAAGTTCCTCCTGTATCAAAAAACGTTCATTATGACATGGTTCTGAGATTCCGTTTTGAAATGGTAGTCATTTTGATTTCAATTGTAAAACTGAAATAGGAATTTTTCAATACACCTGTAGATAAAAATAAATTCAAAATTGATATGATCACCTCTCACAATTTTTGACAGTCATGAATATGTGTTATAGACTTGAATGTAACTCCATTCACTCCAGCTGGATAGCGTTGGTCAGCTAACGATAACAGCCATTAAACACAGTTCTTGGGATTATGCCTGAATAAGGAATATTTTATTCTTTTATTAATCCTGCCAGAGAGTTTTCCCAGACATAGACCTGGTGCAATCTTATTTTTCCATCACGGTTATATTACATTACAAATTTCGAGGAAATCGTTAGAGCCGTTTTCTAGATCCATGGTTCCATAAACATACAATATCTGGTACCAAGCTTCGCTCTGAAGCTGCAGCCGAACTGTTGAATTACATAAATATGTTATTGTGAAAAATAAATTCAAAATTGATATGATCACCTCTCACAATTTTTTGACATGAACATGTGTTATAGATTTGAATGTAACTCCATTTACTCCAGCTGGGACAGCGTTGGTCAGATAACGATAACAGCCATTATACGCAGTACTTGGGACTATTCCTGAAGGAATTTTTAATTCTCTTATTAATCCTGCCAGAGAGTTTTCCCGGACATGAGACCTGGTGCAATCTTATTTTTCCATCACGGTTATATTACATTTCAAATTTCGAGGAAATCGTTGGAGCCGTTTTCGTTATCCGTGTACATAGATACAAACATACAGGAATTACTCGCTTAATATAATAGGATACAAACATACATACAAACATACATACATACATACAGAAATTGCTCACTAAATATAATAGGATCTACCCCATATTATTTATCCAATAGAATGACAATTGGAAATAATTTATTTTTCATGTAAGTTACAGTATCTTTTAACAATTATCACTCAGGACTCTGAGTATGATATATAGCTTGCATGGAATTCCATTCAATTGAAGCAGTGAGATGAATCAACGTTGAAATCCTTATTAATACCTCCTTTGAATTGAAATTCCAATGAAATACTTCACCCAATAGAAATGTTAGAAGGTATCCGTATGCTATCTTATCACTTATTATGAGAGGCTTGAGAGATGAGAGGCAATCAAAATAGAACAAGGTAAATCAATACGATGAAATCAGTCTACCATAAGTTTCAGTGACAGTGTGTTGACAAAACAAAATGTCTTTGAAAGTATGGTTTCTGTTCATCTTCATTTTTTCGTCTTCATCTGGTAAGTTTATATTTATTCACTTTTCAAACACTCATTGAATATAAGTTAGGTAGTGAGAATATTACTCACCTTAAATTTCACATTTCCACTTTTGACATGATACGGTAGGCTACGGTAGATATGTGTCACCATATCTCTTCATAAGCACATAATAGCTCCAAAGAATATTATTTTTGATAAAGTCCAGAATCATCATGTAAAAAACTCATAAATATTAAAGTTTACTAACTGTTTTACTATCTATGTCTCTATGTGGTCCTGAAATAAAGAACTAGTTTCATGTAATTTGCTCTCCTAAATATCATTGTTTTTCAGAATCATTGAGGGAGCTTAATGTGGTACACGTTTCATCCACAAATACTTCATGGCTCTCAAATACCGTACTTCATGTCAGAAGCTTCAAAATAATAATTGATCAACTAGGTACCGTAACGCTTTCACAATGATCATTCTTGATTGAATGGAATGCTAAATAGTATTCAAACACTGAGATCATTATGATTTACATCCTATTAGAAACCAATCTACTCTGAAGACCTGTGTAATAAAAATATCCCAGATCGAAAGTTTTATTTATTATTTACATTACCGTATCCCTATCTGATAATTTCGAAATCTGTATGATTCAATTTTTGAAAATTAACTTTGTCATCGTTCAACATTCTAATAATAAAAATAACATGACTATTCTTAAAATGGCAAGGAAACGTCTGAATTCAGTTTATTGCATTCAAGGATTGATTGATGAAGAAATACAAAGAATTGGAGAAGAAGAATCTAATAACATTCCACAACATCTATATATTTGTTTGAAAGTTCCTTCAAGAGAAAAAGTAAGTAATTTCTCTTCAATACCGGTACACTGAATTTGAATAATAATTATTTTAAATACATTTCGTGACAGGTTTATTCGTTTGTAGTCGTGCTCATTTCATTTTTATCAATTTTATATCTATTTGTGTATTTTTTTCAAAATACATAATTTTGAATCAATAAAATTTACATTTACAACGGAAGTTTGAATTTTTAAGGTGTTGTTAAGGAACATTGTTTTTCAGCAATGTTTTATAATAATATATTGATAATTTGTTTCAATATTAGGAGGAGGTCAATTATTCACTTCATGGTTTCATCTATGCTTTTCTTTGATCATCTTTGAAGTTCAACTTTTTAAATTCTTTAAAAACACGGTTCACAGCTCACTTTATTTCTAAAAAACTGATCCCTATACTAGTAACTTACTGATCCCTCGTACGGCACCATGATGTCCAATTTGTCTTCCTTTCTCAATAAGCTTACAATCATACAATCAGAAGACTGAATCGGCTTCTAATAGCTTTTACAATTATTCAATTGAACCTTACAACATTGACTACTGAATAATAATACGAATCTTCTATAATGAAGCTTAAATTTTTCTCAATTGATAATAGATTGTGATCATATACGATTAAGAACAACATTAAGCGAAGCCAAAGTCAGAGAGAATGCGACTCTTACAAAATATATTAGTCAATTCATTTAATACAGAGCCGAATTTCTCATCCAACTGCCATCACCAATTGAAATCGGCGTTATCTTTATTTTTCTCGATTATTCTATAATATTATTAATTTTTAGTTCATTGCAAGATTACAAGTGGTTTTAATTATTTTTCAGTTCAATGAGGGGATTAATCGTTTCAAGAAAGCTATTGCAGTACATGCGACTAACTATTGTAGAGAGACACTTGTTCTAACGATCGAAGACTTGAAGTAAGTACCGGTATAGTCCGACCAAGCAAAGAAGAGCCTCTGGCAAGATGGAAAAATGACTCTATATTGGTCAATATATGCTCAAGAATTATAAATGTGGTTTCAATAGTAGATCAAATTGTTTCCTACAATTTGAGATGAAATTGATAATTTTTGAAGCAATATTGACCGAGCTGGAGTCATTTTCCCATCATGCCAGAGGCTCTTCTTTGCTTGGCCATACTATAACAAATGTTTTTTTTTCAATTCGATTAGAAGTACTCGTTCTTACATCTCAATTCTTATTAGATATACAACACTCCGTTTCACATGAAATGCTTCTCTGGTTATGGAAAATCAAGTCCTAATCCAAGTCTAGCCTACACTATTTTTAGGAAAAAATAATTCCTTTATAAAATTAATGATTGATGTAAATAATTTATTTTCAAGTGACACAATAGTGCTGCACTCTTGGCGGTTATTATCGTGCACAGAGCATGAAATGTTTACAATCAATTCTTTATTATGGAATTTTTCAATACAGATAACTTCACGCTTAGGTTCATTTTATTGAGAACAATGACGTTTACATGAAATTCTCATTTTCAGGGAGGAAAATGTGCTTTTTGATGATATTAGTACTTGCTCTTATTCAGAAAAATGTGTCACTGGCTCTCTTCAGATCAAGATACGCGTATTCCCGTTCTTATTGAATGAAATTCACCTGAAGGATATTTGGAATAAAGCCAAGATTTCGCCAGCGATCAAAGAACTTGGAATAGAGGTAAATACATTGATAGAGGAGGTCTACTAAATTATTTTATTGATTTTCTAATAGATGATATTTCTGATTTATTGGAAATAGGCTTTTACTGTACGGTAGTTTTCCTCCTGTAGGAAATAGTATGTCTACTTCATTATTTGCTAAACCGTTCAATCTATAAGGTAAAATATTTTTACATTTCCGCTATTACTGAACATCCTCATGTAGAATGATGTTATATTATAATGAACGATAATTTGTTTTGATTATTAGAATTGATCAACCAAATTAAAATAAATTGAAAAGTTGATTATCCTGAAATAATTTTTCAAATATGTTTTTATATTCACTGGGTGTTCATCACCGAAAATGTAGTCAAATGTTTTTTAACACAAAGGAAACTGTTTGTTTTATGAGGTGAGGCCCACATGATCTCATAGGCTTGTGCGTGGGTAATGATATGGATGACGACTACGTTTTAGGTAGTCGGGACCGACGCGACGGCTTATCGCCTCCTCCGAAAGACTGTTTAAATTACCTTGCTGGAATGGAGGCATTTCGTGCTCCTTGACCACATTTTCAACACTCATGACAATGTTCTTGAGGCGTATGAAAGGCCTCCATTCCAGCAAGGTAATTTAAACAGTTTCCTTTCTGTAAAAATATCATGACTACATTGTCGGTGATAAATCCCAGTCAATATTTACACTCAGCAGCTCGTCATGGATCAAAAAACTATCTTCTGCGATGTTTTTTATATAAATCGACATGAACAAACTTTGATTCTAATAGGATTAGTAATCGATTGTAATGTTTTTCAGGAATGTAAAGAACCAGCCTCATACAAAGTTTTGATAATAACTCTGATTATTATTATCGCGATTCTAGGCATAGTTCTGGGAGTGCTTTTGTATTTATCTTGGGATAGAGTATTGTCTTGTTTCAACTGCACTAGAGGAAATAGGTGAGTGAATTAGTTTACCGTATTAGACAAATTTAAAGATAATAGTTGTGCTGAACTTTAATTCGCTTGATATAACCATTGAAATATCTGCAAAAAATAATAAATAGTTTTTGAAGGAAACTTTTACGTTTTATTGAAATATGAAACTGATGATGCTATATTATTGTTTTTTGAGATGCAATTGACAAATTCTTAAACTAGCGTTATCGGAAAAAAATCAGTGGAATCCCCTTTAAAGGCTGAAGTTCATGAAATCGATAATAAGGATGTTGGTGATCCAAATTTATTTGATTTTATAGTTTTGAATTCCTCCCTTAGCTTGAAATTGCCAATTTCAAAATATCATAGATTTTTTAAAAAGAACTTTAGCTCTATAGCATTTCGTGGCACTGAGCCACATCTTCAGCATACAAGGAGTAACTAGATACTATCTAGTATCTAGTATCTAAGGAGTATCTAGTTACTCCTTGTATGCTGAAGATGTGGCTCAGTGCCACGAAACGCGTCCAACAAGCATAAAAATCGTGAGTTCTGTTGTCAAAGTGAAAGTCACTAGTATCTACTAAGTTTTTAAGCTTACTATCATCAACAATTCAAGTAGGATGAAGACAAAAGAAGAAATAATAAAATATATATTTTAAAAAAATATTTTCATTCGAAATTTTTATTAATCACCGCTTTAAATGAAAGCAATTATAGATCAAACCATAGATTAAACCTTGTTGACAGTGAAGGATTCATATAAAGTTGCCGCCTATCTGTAGAAAAGATTACGTGGAAATGGTTGGTTGATTAATTTGAATTGGTTTGGTTTTTTGAATGATTTGAGGAAGGATATGAAGGTTTTATTTCAGAATGTCAGAGATTTAATGTAATAAAATAATACGATATTTTTTAGTGAAGCAAATAAAGCGACTACTGATGACAATAGCTGGACTTACAGGAATAATGATGTTTATGACTCTGCTTACATACAACCACCAGGATACACACCATCCTGTGAAAATGATCAGTCCTATTTGGAACCAATTCAAAAAGCCAACCACCAATGTAAGTTTCAATATAGCAATTATCTTTCTTATTGGCTAATAGATTTTATTTCACGAACGTTTATCAATTCTTCTTATACTGAAGTACCTGTTGAATCAATTTAGCAGTTAAAATTGAGCTTTTTAATCTGACGTCCAAAACTCGTAATGTCTGAAAGAGGACTGAGGGTTCAAATCCACTGTCAGTTCGGACTGACAGGTCAATCGTTCAGCCTGCTGATTTACAGGTATTTTGGAGAGTCGTTTTCTCTATACAATTTAGTTTTTGAATGTCACAGTCCGAAATGATAGTGGATGTATACCTTAATATTATATGCCTATGCATAATCATACAGTGTTGATTTTTTATTCTCAACTCAAACAATAACATGAATCGCATCAATGAACAATGATTAGCCTATTATTTTTTCTTATTATTATTCAACCACTACAATTTTATATTTAAATTCATTGATTTATTACATAGAGTATAGGTTACTTGAATAATTCAATTTTTAAGATTGAATAATATGTTCATCAAACAGATATTACGGTGTTAAGTGAAAGATATGGAAAGGATAATCAAGGCTACCAAGCAGACAGCGGCTTCAACACTGTTCAACGGTCTGCTGCCACAAGGTGCAATGAGGAGAGTGATGAGTTCGATTCCGGAGAAGAGTTCTCTTATCCATCTCCACTCAAGGCGCCTCCTGTTCCTCCAAGGTATAACTGGTGTGCCAGGTTGACGAATGACTGTTATTAATGCTCAGCTCTGTCAGGACAACTGGCGAGGAGTCTGCAAGATCATATCGAGTGGCGAGCAGGCTCAGCAAACCGGTTTATTCTTGCAGACAACTTCCAAAATGTCCTGACAGAGCTGAGAATCAATAACAATCATTCGCCAGTCGTGCAGATTGAGAATTGAGTATTTTATATCATTGAATTAATCAATCAATTTAATTTCGACTGTTTTATTTTATATGTGTAGAGGCTATTTACTTACACAGTATTACCTAGCGCTTATTGGGCATCATTAGATCCATAGTAGGATCGCGAACTACGACCTTCTTGCAGAGTAGTATCTTCTTGAATTTATCTGTTTGAAATAAATTGGACACAGAGCTTGACAGGCTTAGAACGTTTCATAAACTATTTTGGAATAAGATTTTTAACAAAATATTGTGGAAGGTTCTATTAGCAGATTAAGATTCATTTTGACTCTCAAAATATAAAAATATAACTAATTATCAAAATAAATTTCTTCAAAAATTCCTATTTGTCTGAACCACTGATGAATAAGCGGATAATGAATTCTATTTTGTGATTGTATAAATGGATAAATAGATATATTTAATGTATATTTAATGTTCCCTTGAACAATATTCTGGCTAAATAATATATAAATATATATATATATATATATATATATATATATATATATATATCATCCTTAATTTTATACTAAAGAGAATGATAAAACTAACATCTACTTCAATTAAAATATGATTTTCTTTTTTAAATTAGGAATAGGTTAATGATTTCAATCAAAATTATATTCTAATTATAATTATTTACCTGAACTTGAATCGGTGTCTAGGAACCTCAATTTACTTTCAAAATTATTTTCAACAGAAACGAGAATTCTGGAGATAGCAAAGGATCAGCATCAACTGCAAGTCAACCAACACTGAATAGCAGCGTCGAATCTAGTTTGCACTACCACTCATCACCGATTCAACATCAATAAGCAAATAATCTTAGAAATTAGAATAATTGGTGGAGTGGGCATAACTAATTACTATCCTCTTCCCTCCAACTGAAGAGATAGTGATTCTAGAAATCCTATTTTAAATATTTTTTATTATAAATTGAATTCCAGCTTTTTAGAAATTAAAGGGAAATAAATCGAGCAAATTCTTTATGGCTAGGCTGTGGAAATCACGGTCACAGGAAAATGAATTTTATATAATAAATACCAGCGTCGAATAATAATAATAATTATATATATTAGCAGAGGCGAGGCGTCCGGTCATCTTTGGATTCGCCGATGACTAGACAGAAATTGATATATTATGTGGAGGAATTATCAAGTTGAAAATATTAAAAATAAATACATAGAAGTGAAGAAATCAAAGCTTTTTGCAAGCGCGCCAAGTTCGAATAGAGTGAACTACTCCATCATCAGTTCCATTACTTCCATTCGTTCAATATGCTCAACAATAAGCGATTCCAGTAATGCTGTTTAGCGTTCGTTACCACCACTCTACGTTATGCACTATTACAGTGTTGCAAACTTAAATCATAGGATGTTTATTGTATTTTACTATTATTTAGCCTCTTGTACAATGAATTATATGGTTAACTAAGATAAGGTATCATTTGGAAAAAATCAATATCATTCGGCAAGGTACCGTAATCATCAAATTAAGGATAAATTAAAACCAATTATATTTGGCTTCTTGAAGTTCTATTTCAATTCTTAATTTCTATTCCAATTAGCATACTTTAAAACCGTATTTTATTAATCCAATTATTTATCAATTTCTAACAGTTTTTTGTGTTCTTCATCGTGTATTATACTGAGTAATTGGACTAGTTATAATAAAGCTTGATAAATAATCGTCTAAAATGGAACAATGTTATTATTATTATTATTATTATCATTATCGTATGCCACGTTTGGTGGGGAGTCCTAAAAGGATGTTCCACCGGCAAAATAAACTCAATAATATTATCCTTGATGGGAAATTGAGGTATTTCTTTAAATGTTCCACGGAAATTTGAATGTTTGAAAGTTTTTCCTTTATGAAAGAGTTCATAAAACACACAAAACACAAAAATGAAAAATCATAAATTTGGATATCTACATCTATAGTACTTGATCGTGAATGTACCTAATATACAGGGGCGAGGCGTGACTTTTTGGCTCGGTCATCTCTAGGAAAAATTTATTTCCGCACCCTCATCTATCACACCCCCCTCCCATACCCAAAAGATAACATTGGTTGTCATGGAAAAATTGTAACAAGTTAAGAAATTTTGTGCTCTAAATTTTTCGAAATTTTAAATTTTTCAAAAGTGATTTTAATAATATTTTTTGGAGGGTTTCACGGCCTTTTGATCACCCTAGAGTTATGTGATTTGATTTGTTATTGAATGAAGCTACAATATGCATGCATACTATAAACCTTGTAGACTGATATTCCCCATGAGATTGAATTAGATTGAACAGGAATGGTTGTTCAATGTTTGAAAAACAAATATAAAACCTGTGCACCAACATTTCCTATTCACTCAAACAAAGAACGTATATGCTTGAATGTACAGTACAATATGCAAACACTCTATGCAGCGTCTATTCGCTCCTCAACTAAAGCTTTCCAATTTTATTAATTTTATGAATTTACAAAGCTAAAAGTTAAAGAGCATGTTTAATTTTGCGGTAACAGTTGACTCAAATTCTGAGCTAATCGCAATCGAACAATAATAGCAAATAACAATTCAATTTTTTTTGTAATTCCATAGCATAAGGATTTTACTATATTTACATTTTATCTTATTTCATTATTTTCAAAATCTATGATGCGTTTTCATTGTACACATCGTTTGCTGTAATTTTTCAACAGTTCTCTGATCTTCATTTTTTCTCAACCAACTTGTGACAGAATCACAAGGCTATTCTTATTCCGACCACGCTAAAATGTTGTTTCAAAATATTATTTTTTATTTTGTAAGGGAGGTAAATGATAGATGATTGTACTTGATAAATAATATTTAAAAATGTTGGTTGATAGAATTAGTTTTAATTAAGACATAAAATAACATTTTGATTGAAATATGGACATTTACATTTACAATGATTATATTACATTATTTATTTAAGGGGCTCGCTAGTATCAATATATTATCATGGGGTACTCGCTTGGTTGCTCAGGAACATTTTGTGGATTTATAAATACCTGACTCTCCATGTTTGTAACACTTTTCAGCGACTTTAATCTTTTAATTTAAAAATACAAATACCTGTCCGATGAAGGTACTATTCTTTCCAGTTGTTCACTTGACACACAGAGTTATCCTACCCGGACTGTGGTAGCCTGTGATATCAAGAAATACAACTGTCCAGAAAGTAACCTAAATCAGACAGGGAGACGTGTCTCTCTGAACGGAATCACTAACTTACAAGACAAGAAACAAGCCTCCCAAACATTTGGAGTTTATAAATGGATGAGTCTAAGGCTAGAACGTGTGCCCTCATGGTCACTCCACGTTCATGCCCTTGGTGAGCCAATGTTTACATAATAGAATATAAAATCATGTTTACTATCATTCGAACGTTTGTTATTGAATACAAAATAAACTGGTTTAAATAACAGTCAGTTGAATTGGACAGTTGAATTTTGATGAAATATATAATTTTTAAGCTCAATAAGTGATGTGTATTCATCACAATTTTCTTTTTATTTGGCAATGATAAATGTATTCAATTTTTATTTTCTTTAATAATCAAAATTGTACATCACCTATGAACTTTAAAAATTGAAAATGAAATAGAACTAGTGATTATACAAGAATGAATACAAACAAATCATTGTTAGCAAATAATTTATTTTACATTCTAATTTTTTTGTAATCAAATTATAGGTAATAAGTAATTTATATATTATTAGTCTAAAATGAACAATAAATGGAGAGAATGACAATGACATCATACATATCAATAAGCTTCGAATCAAGTTAACTTATGCAATTCAAGGCTACTTATAAGAATTGGTTCAAGAGTGATCTATATTTTAAATGAAATCAATAAAGATAATAAATGACTAGATTGTTTTGTGGGTCTCAGTACCATTCACAACTACTATCCTCGAATAAATTAAAAACTATTTGTATTGTGGATTACATTGAAACTAATTTTTAAAATTGAAGAAATTATTTGAAAACTTTAGAGAGCGTAATAAATCAAATACTTCAAGCAGAATAATTTTATAAATTGGAAGATTTGAAAGTGACTGTTTTACAATTTCTAAATACAATCAATAGTGTACAGTTGGTGTCGACTATGTTCATAATTAAAAATTATCAAGCATATTAACTATCACGTAATATAAGTACATTTGTCAGATTCAATGTGAAGCTCTACATAAAGCATTATTCTAACTAACTTAGCTTATATGGCACTGTATTGATATGAGTTGAGAGACTATATTGCTATCAAGTGGAACACGTTTAAAACACATTATCTATCAAATTAACATGCGAATCTAAAATACGCATTAAAATAAAGTAAAAAAATAGTAAAAAATACTTGTTCAAGGCTGGAAGACTTGTATCACAAAGGGCCATTCGGTTGGGGGCCACTGCCCATTCGGTCTAACGTTTAAAGGACTAGATTTCCAGTCCCATTTTGTCACTGGAGTGAACCAATTAGGCCCATAATTGGCTTCCACAAATTTTTCTGTATTACATGGCACTTTCACCTTCAGTCCTTTAAACAATGTCCAGCAAAGCTCGAAAGGTGGAAAGGTGTATCTGCGAACAAAGTTATATTAATTTTAATCTATTATGTTGATTCAAAATTGTAGTAAACCATGTAAACATCATCATTCACTCACTCATCATCACCTTTGCTTAAAATACTTGCTATCAAGTCGCAATTGTAACAATGAATAAATGGTAGATAATTAAGAATGAGCATGTTTAGTGTTGTTCGTTTTTTCTATTATAAAATAAATCACTTGGATAAATTTTATTAAATATTACATTATTGGAAAAAATCAACAGCTTTAACAACAGATATATGAAATGAGGAGCCACATTGTAATTCAACCTATTAACCGGAGTATTCTGTCCTAGCGTAATTTAACGCTGGTATCATATTAAGACACTTGAATGATGCACTGCTGTAATATAAATATCACAAATCTCATGGGAAATGCCAATAGGGAATAGTTTTTAACATTTGGTTTTTACATGGTAAAACTATATTACGATTACGAAATTCCGCCCAAACAAGAAAAAAAACGTAAAACAAGCTTCAATGTTGGATCTCAATGAAGCATTGATTAAAAATAGCAAATATCAAGTGGAACGTTGGATATAATACGAGTACAAATCGAATTCAATATCAATCTTGTTTAAATGTTGATATTACACTAAAGAATATTAGGAACAGTGAAGTTTATCAATTTATCTTCATGTTATAGCTGGAACCAGATAGTTTATCTATTTCACAGTACTTCCATGAAAGGGTGCTTTCCAAAACTACGCCGGCGCCCTGCGTACAATAAAACCTACGTTTTCTTATGAACCGAAATGGATGTGGTAGTGCTGCTATCTCGTGACACGCTCCAGAACATTCCCGTATGAAAGTTTAGTGGCTCAATTTATAATTTTACGGTACGCTACGCGCGTAGTTTCGGAAGGCACACCCCAACACAATAGTTATCTTGATAAACTTTTCAAAAGTATATCAAGCAATTTGAATTACAAAAAAATTATCAACTAGAACCACTTACTTGAATTTTCGTCCCGATTTAACTTGAGTTCCTCCATTCCAATACGTTCCATCAGAATCTCTATAGAAGAAGAATATATCCAGTTTGATGGCAGATTGATCACTGAATGACAGTTCTAGTGAATCATTGGGTCGACCCAACCGCAATATCATTCGGAGACCGTGAGAATTCATTGCTGGTTCTATTCTGTCAGAATAGGATCCATCCATGGTGCCTATATCAACGTCTCTACTGTGTGCTATGATGTCGCATTCTCTAGCATAGCCTGAAAAAAGACAACATTTTTCCATAAGCTCTATCATGAATCTGATCGAGAAATTGATTTTTGTTGAAAGGTAGACTATTATCATTTCCAAACAATATTTGAAATTTATTGGTGAGTTATTACATGTATTTACGAAGTTAGTATGTCTACAAATTAGTGGGCTAGAAGCTTCAAACAGCCAAAATATGCACTCTTATCATCAATAAAATTTTAGTTGAAAATTCTATCCATTATTATTTGATATGTAATGCATTCTGCACTGAAGTTTCAGTTCTATAACTGATAATTCAATTGTCAATTAGCAATACTTCCTTAACAATCAATAGTAGCGAAACTGATACATAATGAGTTATTATACATAATCACAGTAAAAACATCAGATCGATGGTCAAGAGAATCATTCAAATAAGAAAGGCAAACATTGGATAGTTGAATTTTTTTAATACATCTTTTCAAGTGTACCATCCCATTCCCACATAGGCTTTTTAGCCTCAAGATATTATTATCTGTGATAGTCACACATCTAATAGTTTGTGATTAACCAATAGCCATTGATTGTTTTTTACTCTGATTGAAATCATTCACTCATTCATACAGCTTTGTGTATAGCAGACAACACAGGCACTTTCAATTTCGAACCAGATAGATTCACTCAAATTTGAAGATGTTTGGGCGATTTCCTGCTTTTCTTCCCTCATTTCGTATATCTGTACTGTAATAAATTAATAAATATTTTTTTTGCAAAATTTAAGTGAACTAACCGAGTAAGGTTCCACTGTTCAGCCAAAATTCAATGCCCAACGAATCAAGAACGGCTTTCGCTTTGCTCAGCAACTTCCAAGCCTTGTGTCGAAACCTCTGCGCCGTTTTTGTTTGCAGCTGGCCGTAGGTGCGATTGAACCGATTGGCTCGCTCCTGGTTGCATTCTATGTAGCGGCACTTGGAGCTATCCAACAGAAATGCGGTCACGTTCACCGGCAACAGAAAGTCCAAATGTGTGCCTGGTATAAATTTCCACGACGCTTTGAACCTGCAAAATACGTTCATCAGTTAAACTTCTGTTGCAATATACTCTAGAGCGAGTAGGTACTGTAAGTTTATTTGAACTTTGAGTATCAACAGCGTAATTAAAGTAAAATTGGTCGGAAATGCAATAAATCGAGCATTATTAGAGACGGAAGAAGTAAAAATTGAGATGTCACACAGAAGTGGCGAGGTGATTTGTAACGATCAGTAAATTTTATTTGCGAGCGATGCGGCTTTCAAATTCCTAGAAAATGTGCACTGAAAGAGTCAGGAGTAGAGTGTTTCAGACGGAATCTGCCACACGGCACTAGTTTACGTTATTTCACCAAAATAATTAAAATTAAAAACTATTTCTTATTGAAATGAATATGGCTTATTCTGGGAACGAAATTGGTAAGGTTCAAAGTGCATTTTATAAATAATATGAATGCCAAAGACACATTTGTCAATATGTTATACAAACTGTTATATTTAAAGCTCAACTTCTATGATTCACATTATTATTTGAAGAAAATGTAGAATTTTCGCATGATAGAACATGTAAGAAATTTAATTTTTAACCTAGAATGTTTTCAAGTCAAAAGATCAAATTGGAAAAAGTGGAGTATCAATTAAGTTGGTTAATACTACACAGGATTGGTTTCGGAAGGTAGCTTATGGTTGAGAGGATCAACGTGCTAACCACATGTTACCTCTATCCTGGTTGATGATTATTCACCTCTACTGTATAGTGGAGAGAATATAAAACTGGCAACCAGCAGGCAGGCCTTCATTGGATAATGAGCCATTAACATACTTGCATACATACATACATACATAATAGCCTTGTCTATCTTCTCATAACTTACTAAGTAGGAAAGTAATTTTCATATCACTTACTTCTCAATCAGTCCTTCGCCACTGGCAAATAACGAGTGTTTAATATTTGAAAACGGCACTCCAATAGATGTAAGTTTTTTAATGTAATTGATGTCATTTTTCATGTGACCAAACCACCAAGTATTACTCTGCAGGAGGAGAAACCAACATATTACTCAACCAGTTGAACTAGTGCAGTTGAATGACATGTTTTGATACAATTCAATTTTCTCAAAAAATCTCTCATAGCTTGACTCTCTTGAAAATTTCTCAATATGGTACATCAATACAGTAGTAGTAGGCTTCAACTATTTTACATGACACCAAAATAATTTAATAAGAAATGGTCAACTAATACAACGAACAGACAATTATGATCAGTTGTTTGAAGCATGGCAGCTTCAATTCGAAAATTTACAACTCATTCATAAATTGTGACATCTTCAACCACACTTCTATTGATGGAAGAATTATTAGATATTGCAGTAGTGACAATTTTTGCAGTTGCAGAAGTCCTTTGTCTATTTATATAGAAATATATTATGGAGATTCTAATTAATTATTACCACATTTCTATTTTTGAAACTACTCATTCTGACTTTGAAAAACAACAGAGGTGTCAATTTTTGAACATTAGATGGAAGTTTTTAATAATTGTACAATTTCAAAACGGCGAAGCACAGATCCTCTGGTAAATTATTTATTGAAGTAGTTAGGCCTGAACCAATGTATAATTAATCAATAAACGCTTAAAAAGATTCAACATTCTTCAGAAAAGGCTAAAGAAATCACTAAACGTTAAAGGATACATGGAAGTGGTAAGAAAAAGAATCTAGACTCTAGAGCATTGGTCGAGAGCCTCGGTGTGACCTTATTCAAAAAAATTGGTAATAATCAAATAGGCTTATAGTTGTATACTGGCTACTTTGCTTTCAGCTCAGCATCATATTAAATTTATAAAAACCAATAATATTATAGTGTCACTGAAACTATTTTGGAGAGAATTCCAACCGTTTCAGTACGTTACTGAGAAGTGAAATAATTATAAGGTTACCAAGAGAAATAAAAATATTACCAACAGAGTTAATTCTATTACAGAACATATTTTATGTATTTATTATAGTATTATAATTATTTTACATCATTTAAGCTTGTTCAAAATTAAAATATTGGAAAAGAAAAAGTCTCACCTCTCTTCTACGTAGAACCACAATCAGAAAAGAGTAATGACGTTTTATCAGGTAAGCTGTAGTTATTTCTCCTTGTAAATCCACAGAATTTTTTGTGCAACCAAATGCTACAGAGTGGAACCCCACTTTTTTAAACGTTCCAAAAACCTGTAAAGAAGTAAAAAAATGGCTGATAAATACTTTTTAGTCTACGTCCTACTTAATATGTCGATTCTAATTAACTTGTATTCAACTTTAGTAAATACTATAGTTTTATAAATTATACTATATTTAGTAAATACGATGATAGCTTTCACTTTTACAACAGTACTCACGATAATGTTGCTTGTCGAACACGTTTTGTGGCACTCAGTATCGCTATGTAGAAGTATGCTTGTACGCTAAGCTGATTTGCTGAGTATCCTTGTACGCTGAAGATGTGGCTCAGCTCAGTGCCGCGAAACGCGTTCGACAAGCAACAAAATTGTGAGTAGCTACTGTTGTAAAAGTGAAATTAATAAGTTATTACTAAATTATAAGTAAAGTATCCTAATTAACGTGTTTACTAAATTATAAGTTAATGATAATAAATCTTATTTTTTGCTTTCCTTCTACTATTGCAATCAAGTCTCTTCAGAGGCTATACTGATTTATTTATTTAGCGTATGGCAGACAACACATAAGTCTCATATAATATATACATATATAGCATAGTACATAAAACGAATAAAACAGCTTAGTCATTATTTATAATTTTATAATCTGGCGTAGCTGGGGGGTGGCGTAGCTGAGTGGGTTAGGCGCTGGCGTTGCAACCCAAAGGTCCCGGGTTCAAACCCAGGTCAGACCAGGAATTTTTCTCAGGCCACTTTCCCGTGTTTCGGATGGACACGTTAAGCCGTCGGTCCCGGCTGCCTAAAAACAGTCGTTAAGTCATGTCAGAGGCCATGAAATTAATCAGGAGCGACCTGAAAACTCTGACACCAGACCTGAGCCAGCCAGGTTACACGATTATTATTATTATTATTTTATAATCAATTCCCCGGAATCAGAGGGATACATCCAATGAGTTCAAATAGGCTATTGAATCTGGTGTAGCCATCAGAAAATCATCCTGCGCACAAAGATAGGCTGTTCTAGAGCACTCTTCCACGATGTGCCTTACAGTCTGGATTGCTCCGCATTCACAGAAACGTGAATCAGCCTCCCCCCATTTGTGCATAGAATAGGCACCTATGTGCATATGCTGTGTCCGAACTCTATTTAGTGCTGACCATGTTTTGCGTGGTAATCCAAAACCTGGTGGCTCTTGAGTTATACATGGAAGACTATTGTGCAGCTTTGCTGACCACTCTTGTTGCCAAGCCATGGTCAAGCTGAAATCCGCTTCTATTAGTGCCATTGCTGTTTTAATAGGTGGCTTTCGAGACCGCAATCTTCATGTATTGGCAGGTTTCGGTTTTCCTGTATCTTTTTTAATTCTCTAGTGAGAGCATTCATGCGTCGCAGACTTGGGGTGGAATGTGACTCAGCACTGGAAGCCATTCTGTAGGGGTGGATTTTAGAACACTGGCTATCATTTTCATTGAGTTATTCAACTGAACATCAACTTTGCTAACGTGAGCACTATTTATTCATACTGGTGCACAGTATTCAGAAGCTGAAAATACAAGACTAAGGGCTGAAGAGCGCAATGTAGAGGCTGAAGCTCCCCATGAAGTTTATTTATTTATTTATTTATTTCACATACATGTTATGGGTGGCTTTGAAAGCCACATAAACAATAGTCATACATCACTAAAGAAAAATTACATGCAAATAAAGAGCCAAAATATCATAAGGTGATTTAGGGTGAGTAAAGCAATTTACCTAGCTAATTAAAACACTTATCACAGAATAAACAGTAACATTTCAAGTTGAATATGATTATCACATGCTCATGCTCTCATGCTTCAAGTCCTTAATATATTTGTTCACTGATCACTAAAATTGAAAAATGACTTATAAATAATCTTCATCAAAATGCCGTATTCTGTCATAAGAATAAAATAAATGAGGATGTTTTTTTGTTTTTTTTAGTTCATATTATCTTAGTTCAATAAGGTCTGCACATCATAGAAACAATTCTCAATGAGCCATGGCTTTAATTTAATTTTCATGACTCTAAGGGAAGGAGCGTTCTTTATGTTATCTGGCAGTGAGTTGAAGATTTTTTACTAGCATAATTGGGGTTCATCTCATAGAAGTTGGTCCTGTGTTGCTCAACCCTTATTAAATTCCTGGACCTGGTGATGTGGGCATGAATCCCAGAGCCAGTTACCCAGCTTTCCCTTTTTCTAAAAGCAAAAATTGCAAGGTGATAGATGTAAAGACTGGGAACTGTGAGTATTTTAGCTGACTTGAAAAGTGATGCACATGGAAACCCTGCTGGCCTACCAAACATTAGCCTGAGAACTCTTTTTTGAGCTCTGAAACTGGTAGAGAGAATGTAGAGCCGCTTCCCCCCCCCCCCACAAGAGTATCCCATAAGCAAGCAAGGACTCGAAATGCCCATGATAAGCTATTATCACTGCTTCCCAGTACAAAACCCTACATATTTTTGAAATGGCATATGCTGCTGAATTGAGTTTTTTAATGAGAGTTTCAGCATGATATGACCATGATAGGCAACTGTCCATTGAAACTCCCAAGAAGTTGGTGCACCCAGATGGCAACAGCTGCCTATCCTCAATCTCAAACTGGTACTGGTTTGGATTTGCCACCCTTTGAATAGAAAACTCTATGAATGAAGTTTTGTCAATGTTCACCATCAATTTATTTGCTGAACACCACCTTGATACCTCTTCAAGAACAGCATTTCCAATTAATTGAAGCTCTTCAGCACTTTCTGCCAGGCCCGTTCCTTGGGTGGCTGGCGCCCTGGGCAAATGACCTACTGGCGCCCCCTTCCTAGATTTGCATGGTTGCTATTTTGACTAGGATGCATTCCATGTGACAGCAGAAGATGCTACGCGGATGCACTGGCACCAGCTGTTGTACCCAACAGTAATGCCTATAGTTCATTCACGAAGGCTTGAGACGAGATAAACAAAAGCTCTGCATATGTGTGTGTGCGACTGGAGTGGCTTCGTTTTAGCCACGACATAAACAAGTCACAGCAATGCCGAAATCCCGAATTTTGTTGTCGGGACTGTAAGCAAAGCATTGACACAAAAACTTTCACTATAATTGTTTGTTCATTTTAGGTTCATGCAGTCAAGAGACAACCGAAACAAGCAATTTCCCAATGTGTATCTATATTAAAGATTACTTGGAGATACTTATTCTGGATTGCCTACAACAAAATTCGGGATTTCTGCATTGCTGTGTCTTGTTTATGTCGTGGTTAAAACGAAGCCACTCCAATCGCACACATACACATGCAGAGCTTTTGTTTATCTCGTCTCAAGCCATCGTGAATGGACTATAGGCATTAGTTACGCAAGTACCGCCAGAAGCGTATTAACTGATTGTGGTGTTGCCAGATCTGATATTATTATTATTATTATCATTTAAAATGTGAACAATAATGCTTCATATTAACTTTTCATTATTATGTTTCTTACTATTTTTATTTCATTTAGGCTACTTGTTCTGTTATACAGAGTGTTTCAGGAGGAAAGTGCAATAGGTACTTCTCAGGCTGATTCCTAACCCAAAGTAGAGCAAAAAATCCATTGGACATAGCACAAGAACGCTTTGTTTCTGAGATAACAATGGCGGAAAACTGTCATTTTTCAAATTTTTCAGAGGCTTTATTCAGGTTTGAAAATGGTCAATTCCTACGTAAAATTTAGCTGAGGAATTCAATTGAACTAGTTAGATGTTTGTAACTTCAACTGTTATTGAGATAATAGGAAAAAATATCCTAAAACGGCCACTTTTCAACAATTAAGGGTTATGACTGAATATGAAATCATAAATTTGTATTTCTAATAGATGAAAGTTGAAGAGAGTCCAAATATAAGAAATGACGATCAAAAATAGTGAAATCGCGACCAAACATACTACATTTTCCTCTTGTCCTTCTTTCTCGATTTTTGATCGTTAATTTTGAGATTTGGGTAAGATTTATACAATCGCCGCCATCGAACTTTATATTTAGAATTGGTTTCTCTTCAACTTCCATCTATTAAAAATAAAATTTTATGATTTAATATTCACTTATAACGCTTAATTGTTGAAAAATTGTGTTTTTAGTATATTTTCCCAATTAAATCAATAACTGTTGGAGCTACAAACTTCAACCTGGTTTCATTGAATTCCTCAGCTAATTTAACATGGGAATTGATAATTTTCAAACCTGAATAAAACCTCTATAAAATTTTAAAATGAAATCTTTTTTTAAATTTCAATTTTACGCCATTGTTATCTCAGCAACAAAGCGTTTTTAGGGGTATCTCCAATGGAACTTTTTTTTGCTCCACTTGGGGTAAGAATCAGCTTGAGAAGTATTGCACATTCCTCTTGAAACACTCTGTAAGTGTAGCCTATTATTGAAAATTTTATGTCACATATTTTTTAGTAGCTAATTTGTTTTTATAATTTACTATTTTATCTTGCACCCCCAAAAATTTGGCGCCCTGGGCATTTGCCCAGTCTGCCCATTTATAGGACCAGGCCTGCTTTCTGCAGAAAACAGAAAATTGGCATCATCAGCAAACAGTACAGATCTGGCAGAGGGAACATTGGAGGGAAGGTCATTCATATATATTAAGAACAACAAGGGGCCTAGAATGGACACTTGGCCTTGTGGCACACCTTTGTTCATCAATTCAGGATGCGACTTGAAATTCCTGTTGGTTATATTACCATCTGTATCATTGATCTCCACCACCTGGCTTCTTCCCCTCAAGTAAGATGAGACAAGGCTCAGAAAACTGCCCTGGACACCATAATAAAACAACTTCCTTATCAGGATATCATGATCAAGGCTATCAAACGCTTTTTTGAGGTCGCTTTTGACTATGTGGGAAGTCACAAAGAACCCTTCTGGTGAGTGGAAGTGGTCGGCCCCAATCATCACTTGAAGAAAAACACAGATCTGGATTGTACTCCTGCCTCCATGCTGCTGATCTAAGGGTGAACCGATCTTTTGTATCAAATACAAGATTGAGATTTTCATTTTCAGCCCAATCCACAACAGCTTCTCCATTTTCATCAGAATTCCTATTCTTCCACTATTCATGGTGGCTATTGTAATCACCTACATAAACTGCAGGATGAGGCTGTTTTGGAATCACTGCAGTTGGCCATGAGGTGTTTGGTGGCCAACTATCTTGACTACAACTATACTATCTTGAATATCTTGACTACAACAGAATTGATGTCATTTTCTGATGAGGTGGATATCAATGAGGCATTGTCAATATTGCATCTCACATATGTTGCAACTCCATATACATTATGGTATGTAGAGCCAAGAAGATCATAGCTGGGTATAGTACCTCTTTTCTTAAGCTCCTCCTCAGATACACAGTGTGTTTCCTGAATGGCTACGAAATCAGTGTTGTCTTGTCTTAAAAGTTTTGATAAATATTGGCTTTTGGAATAGCTTATACCAGAGAAAATGTATATTACATACATAATATACATTGTCTCTGCTTATACTCTCTATATTTAAATGGCGAATTTGGACTGAAGGCCCAAGATTCCTTGTCTGGTAGCTCTTAAAAGAGCTTTTTTGTTTACAATTTGATTTGTGTAGGTCAGGAGAACCTAAGTTTGTCTGACCGCCATAATGATAAGCAATTCATTTCTAACTAATAATTGGAATTTTGGACTAAGTTAGGAGTCTTCACTAGGACTACTACTTCTACATACTAATTAGATTATTTCAATACGACATACTCAGTTACTCACATACATAAAATAATAAATAATATTCAACTATGTAAATTTCACATAATTATCACTGCTCTGCTTTTTCCATGTTTTCGTATTCTATCTTTCCTAGCAAGGTGCCCAATTTCACTTTGGACAAACTCAACCTCCCTGTGGAGGTCGGAGGACGAAGTCCCTGCGGATATCTACATTCTGGATGAATCTTGGTGCATTGACAATGTTCCTCAAGACCTTGTTCTGGAATTGTTGAATTTTATCTATGTTGCTCTTGCTGGCACAACCCCAGAGTTGAATTCCATACATCCATATGGTTTTCAGGATTTGCTTGTAGATGAGGATCTTGTTGTATAAGGATAGTGCTGAGTTTCTTCCTATTAACCAGCATCTTTTGCTGTATTGGAGCCCTAGTTCTTCTCTTTTTTTCTTTACATATGCCTTCCAGCGCAACCTAGCATCCAAAGTCATACCCAGATATTTAGCCTCATTAGCATATGGTACAGGTTTCCCATTGATGATTAAGGGAATCTGTGTAAATTTCCGGTTAGTGAAGTTTACTTGGACAGATTTTGCCTCATTAATTTTTATCTTCGATAGTCTAGTCCAATTACAGTTTTCATTGGTTAGAAACTTGTAATTTTGTCATTGATTCCTGACAGTTATTACCTAAAGTCAATACAGCTGTGTCATCAGCAAATGTAGCAACTGTATTATTCTCCAACTCAGGTAGGTCGCTGGTTTATAACAAATACAGAATTGTGTTTTTTGTGAGGGTGATGCCCACATGGGCTCTTGGGCCTGTGCGTGGGTAATGGGAAGGATGATGATGAGAGATGAATGGACCTACTGCTTTATGTGGGTTCCGAACCACCGGGAAGCGATTTTTGAGGCTCATAAATTGAATTCACAGGAACAGGTCACCATTACAACGGTGGTGGTAGAGGCACGTCGCTTATCGAATCTCACCGATTAGACGCTCTCTACCACTGGGACAAACCGCTTCCCAAGAACAATTGGTCCAAGAACAACTCCTTGAGGTACTCCAGCTCTGATCTCCTTCAGTTCTGAGTACTCATCATTCTGCTTGATTCTAAAATATCTACCCAATAAATATTACTTCAGAATTTGAGTATATTCAAGTAGAGCATTGTTCTCAATTTAAATAGTAGAATTTTGTGCCACACTTTGTCAAATGCTTGTGCAACATCTAGAAATACTGCAATACAGGTTTTCTTCTCTTCAAGTGCCATTTCAATTATATAGATGATACAGTGAACTTGCTCAATGGTTGAATGTTTCTCTCTGAACCCAAATTGATGTTTTGGAATCAGCTCCTTTAGCTCTATAATTGGTTTCAATCTTTTAAGAGTAACTTTTCAAAGAGTTTTGAAATTACAGGTAGAAGGGAGATTGGTAGGTGACTTCATAACTTATGGTGTTTTTCCTGGCTTGAGAATCATGATGACTTCTGCAATTTTTAAGTATGTTTGGTTGTGCTGGTAGTATCTTATTCTTGCTTTTATTCCTGATCTTTTGAAGTTCAACTGCAATACTGCACTCACGATAGCTGGCTGGATGAGGTTCACCATGGTTCGATCCATCTCCAATCTGAACTAACTTAGGTAACTTACCATCATAATAAAAAAATATTAAAAAAAAAATTAAGCTCAACTTACCTCAAGACCTATATCTTTGCTTACGGCCATCTCTAAAGTTCTACTGTCAAGATATTTACAAATCGAGCATTTCTGGTCGTTGCTTGTGATAACATTGGGGAAAATGTTTCTTAGAAAATTTCTGTCAGTGATATAAATGGAATATCCGTGATCAGATAGAACTTGCTTTACTATATCCAAATCATCCACAGGATCAGTAAAATTGAGATTCGGTGTATACCAATTCCATTGAAATTCATCATTTATAGAGTACAAAATAATAAAGAAAATTATCAACTGTAATAGGAGTGTTATTAAGCCGAAGAACAACCAAAATTGTAGTCGCGACCGCGAAACCCGTTTCCTGAATGAGAAGAATACGGGCAACATACCGATAGTTTATAAGTTACAATACTAATTGCCATAGAATGGGGAAAAATTGTTTGAAAATTTGCATTTCAAGATATTAGAATAATAATAAATAATTAAAAGAGTAAAACCAAACTAGATAAAACCTAACATTTCGAGTAAGTTCTAACCTAAAAATAATTATGTTGTTTTGTTTACTTTTCAGTTGACCACAGAGTAAAGAGTAATGGAGTAGGGCTAGGACATCCCAAATTGAGTACAGCACAACTTGTAGCTCTGCCATCAGAGGGACCGAGTAGGCTAGGAGATTTCCTATTTCAGGAAATTTTAGCCAAGATACAGATAAGAGAATGTGAATCTTTTAGTTCATAATTCGCACAAATCAGGATTGAGGTTAGAAGACAAAACAAAAGAAACAGCAATCAATTCAACAATTCTTTTTTGTCTCTAGTCTTCTTCAAATTCTGATTTGTGAGGTTTGGGTTTAGGTGGGTTTTAAACGAGAATCATATTGAAAATCTACTCCTCAAAATAAAATTCCCATTCAAAATACCCATACCGGTCAACAATAAGGTACCGTATTCTATTTCTTTCCCTTTGAAGCATATTTCGCTCATTATCCCAGTACTAACACAAAGGATGTAAATCCTCTGTTGTAGGTAGTGTATAATAATCAAAGTTACAAACTTCCAACTGGTTCTATTGGATTTCTCAGCTAATTTCGCAAAACTGTTGATCACTCTACTATGCCTGTCCTCAAGCTAAGCGGCTGCCACATAATTATAAAATTAAAAATTTGAAAATGTGTAATTTTCCGCCATCACTAGTCATTACAGTAGAAGCTGAAGCCACGTTTACACCAGAGTTAATAACAAAATTGTTAATAACTTTTGTGATTAACTTATAATTATATAAACTTACTAGCCGCCAGGCTCGCTTCACTCGCCTTCTCCGCCTAGCCAGGGGGCTCCGCCCCCTGGACCCCCGACAGTATAGGCAGTGTGAGTCAAACAGGCTCGCTTCGCTCGCCTGCAAAACCTCTGTCAGTGTCACCTAAAACAAACAGGCTCGCTTCGCTCGCCTTCAAATTCAGTTCAGTAGGGGTTTGAAATTTATTGAGCACAGCATTTCTACACCTAATCTGGACCTGTTTACCTAATTGCAACATTTTCTGCCAATTTGTTCTAGAAAAATCTAAGAAAAACTCCGAAAATTCAAAAAAATAGTAAAACGCTAATATTAAGCGTAACCTTGGGAAGTATATCGGACATAGTTTGAAACTTGATTCAATATCTTCCAAATTTATTCATCTATAATCTCGCTGAACCATTCAATTTACAGTTAGGATTGGTCAAGATAGTATCAAGGTGGAAGATATATGCAACCCGCAACACATCTACAATTTTGAAAACCTGATTACTGGCGTAATCTTGAACGGATTGCAAAAATATTTTAACACAAAATTTCTAGACCTCATTTGAACCTGCCCACCAAATATCAACATTTTCTACCGATTGGTTCTCTAAAAAATGAGGAAAACGCCGAAAAACTCTAGAAAAACTAAAATATTTGGCGTAGCCTTAAAAAGTTTTTAAAATCCTTTCTTAGCGCGCGTCTAAACGTCCAATTGAACATGCCTGCCAAATTTGAACGCATTCGCTTCAGTGGATTTTTAGTTCTGGTGATGAATGAATCAGTCAGTCAGTGCCAGCATTTCGCTTGTATAGATATAGATATATTATATGAATTATTATACAAAAGTGATTAACAATTTTGTTATTAACTCCGGTGTAAACGTGGCTTTTCAAAACATTCTGTAGGACCAATGTTTACTTTATTTTGATAAAAAAATAAAACATTTAAACAAAGTTTGTCGCTCTATTTTAGAAACACCGTATATTTTTAATATTGAGAAAAACTTTGAAATTAAGTGACTTGAAAAAAAAGTAGAACATAGGATACAAATTTATTATCAACTCAACTTATTCACGAAACAAAAATTTATTCAATTCCAGTAATAGAATAGTGATTATTCACTCAATTTTAAAATTATCAATTACGCATAAGTAGGATTAAGCTCTAATGAAATAATTTACAAATGGTAACAATGAAATGAATCGCATAAAAAATCAATTCATTCTTGCTATAATTTTTATGAGCATTAGATATTTCATTATTATTAGTAAAAAACACTATCTATTAATGTTCAATAATAAATCATTTATTAACTGGACTGAATTTCAAATTTCACGAATTTGGACAATACATAATACTGTATTCATGTAGTTAAGACACTATATATATACAACTGGTAGCATACCTAGAGAAGATATTAAAGATTTTTATGAAGGGGTTGAGTGGTAGTGAGGGGGTTAATTTGGTTGGATTTCAACTTGGCCAAAACCACCCAGAAAAATCGGTAGTTATAACGCTGGAATCAATTATAATTTAAATTAAATGAACCGAGTATGAAGGTGATAGCTTTCAACTTATAAATATTGTAACGGTACTTCAATTCAAGATTTTGGGTTAATAGTGGCTTCCAAATAATATATAGGCTCCTTTTTTCATAGAGAGCACTAAATAAAATTCCAAATGGGATTAATTAAGAATGATAGCATTTCGACGTGTTAAGTTCAACCATAGAACAATATATTTGTGAAATAAGTAGCACGATAACTTGCTTACTAATAGGCTATGTTCTATTGCTATTCATGTAATCTGATAACAAAAAGTTCATATCGAGTATAATTTATTCTTGATAGCGTAAAATAATAAAAGTTCAACTTTTCAGTAATAGTAATAAAGAGATAAAAATAGCTTTGGAAGGACATTTATTTTCACAAAATAATTGTTCTTCATGAATGAGGCTAATCTGAGAACACACACTTT
The DNA here is from genome assembly GCA_017141385.1 of Sogatella furcifera. NCBI lineage: Eukaryota > Metazoa > Arthropoda > Insecta > Hemiptera > Delphacidae > Sogatella > Sogatella furcifera. Next base: position 43,099,464 of record CM029546.1, read on the forward strand.
TCCCTAGAATCACTCAAAACATAATGAAATTGTAAGATATTCAAACTTCACAAATATTCAAAACACAGGATCTGATTAATTTTCTTTCAAATTCATACAAACTGTTTGAATAAGGCAATCAGTAGTATCCACCACGGATACTAGAACACTGTGTTCTAGTATCCGTGGTATCCACTAGTAAAAATTTCCAATCAAAATTTTATAGTAGTTGACAAGAAGGTATCTATATAATAACCTAGTCTATATTCTTAATTTTTAAAGCTTGAATAAATTAATCTAGATATTTCAAGTTTTACAATAAATTGCCAATCGATATTGATTCTTTGGTTTTTCCACGAGATCTTTACTTTTTCTGGCTTCGTTCCTGAAAAAATAAGATTATTTGAAAATAATAGATAGGCCTAGTTGTTGAAGACAATAGAGAGGCAATGATCAGAATTTCTAACACATAATACAGTTTCATAAGTAAAAGGATAGTATGCTCAACATTTGCATGGCTAAAATTTGGGAAGATTTCAATTCAATCAATTTTACAATAATAATACAGTACCTAGTTCAAGGATATTCTATCAGCAATAACTGCTAGGATGGTTGACCAACTTATTAAGACATCCTAAATATTTTCAATACAAATTATTCTTTATTCTGTTTGTAAATATTCTACTTTATGTGAAAAACGTTAAGATAAACTTTTCTTTCGATGATGTTAATTTCTCAATTAACAAGAAATTATTCATTAAATGGCAAGATGATTCTAATACGATCTTTGAAACTATTAATGAGTGGGAATTCCCTAGCTAGATCCAGGATAAAATACTCAAATTAAAATTTTATTCAATTTATTACAAATGTACTATTTCTGGATTAAAAATCCAGGAACCCTTTTAGATATTTTATCAATGCATAACAAATTGTGTTCAGTTCCATTTAAAGTGGCCTTTAAGAGTCAAAACATGTTATGCATAAACACACTATTGAAAATAATACCTGCATTATATACCTATTATAAAATAGGTATTAATTTATAAAAAAAATTCTTACCCCGATAGATGAAGAACTGCCAGATTTATTTTTTGGGATGACCCATCTAGGATCCTGAAAAATGTTCAATCATCACTATTGATCTACAGAAGTGTAAAAAATACTAGCTAGTGAACATCATTATGTTATTTCGAATAAAGCCTCATATGATTCAAATATCTAGTCTAGAAGAAAGAGTAAAACAGTAAAATGGTATTTTGAACTGGATTAATTTCACGAACAATACAACTGGCATCTTGTGAACGACTCAGGCATGTCTATAGTCTGTCCAAGCAAAGAAGACATTCAGGCAAGATGGAGAAATGACTCCAGCTCTGTCAATAAACAGGAGCTGCAGCAGTGAATGTAGGTGGATCCACTATTCACTCAGGTCTGTCAATAAGCATTGGAAAAACTCACATTCAGCTTGGGGCAGAGCAGGTTCAAAAATTTCAGAACGATATGAAAGACTGTCATTTCATCATCATAGATGAGATGAGCATGCTTGGTTGTTCCCTTCTTAAGATAGACTTGAGATGTAGAGAAGCCAAACCAAGACATGCTGATAGACCCTTTGGTGGAATGTTCATTTACCTTTTAGGAGACATAAAACAGCTTCCACCAGTCTTGGACCGACCTTATGGCACAAGTTTTAAAGGTTCATTACAAGATCAAGGCCAAATTCTATACAGATCTATCAGTTGCTGTTTCATTCTCACCACATCTTATAGACAACATGGAGAAGATCAATATCTTTTCAGAGAGCTATTAGACAGATTGAGTACTGGTGAAAGCACTGTAGAGGATTAATTACTGATGGACAGAAAAAAGTAATGTTTCTCATGAAGATGTTGCTACATTTGATGGCCATCTAAGGCTCTACCCACAGAATAGTATGGTTGCAAGCTACAATTTGCAGAAGTTAGAGTCTTTAAATCAACCAACTGCAAAAATACCTGCTGATAATAACAATGAGGAAGCAGCAAAGGCTGATTATGATGTAGCACAAGGTCTTGAAAAGTGTTTATATCTGTGCTTGGGAAGCAGAGTTATGCTAAAAACAAACCTGTGGGTTGAAAAAGGTCTTGTGAATGGTGCTCTTGGCACAGTGACTGATATTCTCTATCAACCAGGACAGTCTCCTCCCAATGACAGACCTCTTGTTATCCTTGTTCAATTTGACAACTATACTGGACCCAAAATAGACAACAGTGTCCCTGTATCAGCAGTGACAAGATCATGGAAATCCTCTGGAATATCATGCTCCAGGACTCAGTTCCCTTTGATTCTTGCCTGGGCTACAACAATCCACAAATCACAAGGCCTAACCTTACAGAAGGTAGTAGTAAACATTGGTGAGAAGGAGCTAGCACCTGGCTGCACATATGTGGCACTGTCACGTGCAGCTGATAGACATACTCATTGATCCAGGGTTCAACCTTGACCGCCTTACACGCATCAAGGGAATGAAGCTGTTGCAGCTAAGAGTGGAAGAAGAAAAAGGCTTCTTACATTGAACCCTTAAAATAGGAGTGATTTAAGCCATCTCCTATTTGGTCAAATCCCATCAATGGGTGGCTTGTTGTTCTGTTTCAGTCTAGCAATGGTAGATACAAGCAATTTTAGTGTTAATGAGCATTTGGTAGCTTCTGTTTACAAATTTAAGGTCCATTCACCAGGAAACAATGGAAGACAGTATCAATGACTTCCAAGTGCAATTTGGCAGGCCATCACCTTCCCTGCAGCCTTCAGGAAACGAAGCATTCAAGTTTGGATTTGTTCTCAACACGCCCAGAAGAGGTCAAATTGACTTGCAACTTGCACTGCAGTAGAGGCTTTGGTTAAACTTCCACAATTTATCAATCCAAAAATGCTCATCAGAGCTGGGAATTTAACGGTTGATATGTCACGTGATGATAATTATGAGAATGGATTTATGAGAATGTTCTATTTTATGTATTCACCAAATAAATTTATAGTTTTAATGGATTTGCATGAGTCTCATTTTTACCTATAGAAACTAAATCCAGTGTAAAGAAACATTTGTAGAGCTTACAACTGTAATGGTATTTGCTAGAGTTAAGGGAGAAATCCCGACCAAACCAAAACTGGCAAAGATTAAGAAGTGAACCTTCAAATTTTGTTTGAATTTAATGTATATTGATGATGATTGATTTGTTTTCATGTCTATTACAAATAATATTAAAATATAATAATGACAATAAAATATTATATAATATTAACAATCATTCTTTTCTTCTAGGGCTACTGAAACTTTAAAAACGAGTAAAATCAGAGTACCTTAAAATATTTTTTATTTCACACACAACATGTTTCAGCTAATTTGCCATTTTCTTTAAATATTTTTTCTAAGGGTACTCTGATTTTACTCGTTTAAAGTTTTAAATATTGACAATCATATATGGTACATTTGGTACATACGAAATAAGCCCGGCATAATATAATTCTATTAGGCAAGTCGAGTAACATTCATCTATTATATATGATTGATTTTGAGTAGATAATGAAAGAAGATGATGTGATAATGAGAGGTAACTCGAATTAAATCCATAAAGTTATCCTTTTAACACATGAAAGATGTATAATGCAGAAATATTATTATGTTCCTGGATAAAGCATGATTGTATTCTTATTAATAACATCTCTTTCCATCATATAGAAATCATTATTTTCTATAGCTTGAGTTTCCAGTTTTAGATTTTTCTCGGTATACCTGCTGATAATAACAATGAGGGAGCAGCAAAGGCTGGTTTCTTAAACAACGTTGGTTTCTTAGGGCTACGGCCACATGGGCAGCTTTTCGCTGCAAATTTTGTCAACACATGTGAAGATGTTCCCGACTCGTCCAAAATTTAATTAGTATCATGCCATAATATAGTTCGAAATTTGAGTAATTTTGTACAATCAACAGAAATTCTTCATCCCTTCTCAATTTTCAAATAATGATGATAGGAATTTTTTTCTCCAGATTCTAATTAAAATTACGTCATAATTTAGTACTGAGTTTTGTATCAATTGAACAACCACAAAAAATTTCTAGCCCTTCCCGTTTTAGGGTAAAAGTGATTGAAAAGGGGTGACTGGACCCCATCTCGAGACAAATGCCAAAACAAAACTAGAGATTGTTATTATTTCAATGATATTTTAAGTATATTATTAGCTTGTGCGGCCTGACGAGCATAAAACTTCTGCAAATATTTGCTGCAAACAAATAGGTCACAATTCATTTTTCTCAGCAGCAGCTAGTTGAGATTTCAGTTTCATTTCAGACAGCTGAATAATGGTGAGAGATACCATGAAAAATTCAAAAGATTCAAAATTCTAGAGTCGGGAGCATCTTCAAATGTGTTGACAAAATTTGCAGCGAAAACCTGCCCATGTGGCCGTGCCCTAGAAGTTTTTTAAATATAAATAATTTATATTTAATATTCCCTTTCACGGTACAGAGATTGTATAATCATTCTCTATAATTGAAGGTAGGTTTTATATCATGCTAAACGACCCGACGGTCGGCCGCAGTCGAACAGCTGTAGCCAATCCCAGCTCTTGTTCTACTGCGGCCAACCGTCGGACCGTTTCATAAAGGAAAACCTACCTTGATATTCATATGAAATATCTCAACTAAATTCAATTTTGAATATTCCGGTTAAATCATCTGGAGTAAAAAGCTTTTGATTAATTTTTTATTGAATGTCATATCACATGTTTTAGTAATATCAGAATAAATATATCATTGAATTATGTACGGAGTATACCTATATCAGAGAAAAGTTCAATCCTTTTTTCCTTTTTTCGTCCTTAATATGAAAATTGTTGAAAAACCTTACATATACATCGACGCGCGGTTTCAAGAGGAACATCCCTGTCAAATTTCATTAGAATGTATTGCCGCGTTCAGTCGTAAATGCGGAACATACATACATATAAACATACATACATACATACAAACAAATGAAAAATCGTCGACTTGAATCTTAGACCTCACTTACGTTCGGTCAATTAATTAAAAAATTATAAATTTGGTCTAAAACAGTTGGTAAGTATCTAGTTGGTAAAGTATTCTTGAACCACTGCACAGGCACAAACCTCAAATAATATCAGACGAGCTAGCAACATTTGAACGGTTGCAAGTGGTTTATCTAGCTTTTGGTCAACATATCTTGTATGTTTCTAGACTAATCACTAGCATTGTTTAAAACGAAGCATAAGTCGAGCATACTTTTTTCGTTGGACTACTTGAACTATTGTATGCCTGGCAGTATGGCAAGAACATTGTTATTTCCTATAACTTTCTGAGAACATTCAGGGATTGTTTTACCAGTAATATTTTCATAAGATTACAATCATGATGAGATATTACAAATTTCAACTCAAGTTTTAATATAAATAGTTAAGTTTGCTTCTGCAGTGATTATTGATATGTTTGGAAAAATATGATTATTAGAAGAATAGTCGTTGAACTAAACTATACATTAATTATTGTATCAATATTGTGATTCGAGTTTACATAACGGTATAACTTCAAACATAAATTCACAATTTCATACAGGAATGATGCACCAAAAAATTTAAAATTTGCATAAATTCAAGCTTTTGCCATCTCTATTAAATATATATTATATATATCTCTATATTATATATATTTGCTATCTCTATTAATCAAATATATTTAAATTGTTTCACTGAATGATTGACTTTGGAGCTCCACTAATGCAGAAATTTGTTCAGAGACAACTTTTAAAAATGGAAGAATGTCTTAAGTAGCTCACCGAAGTGCTGATTCCGCTGCTAGATTCATCGCTATTATCGTCGTCTTCATTAATCTCTCTCTTGGTTCTGTCGATTGACAATTGACTCACGGAAACCTGGAAATGGAATTTAATATTATTTCAATTTCAACTGACTGATAAAACTATAATATTACAGATTTGAGATGTGAAAAGGAAATTCATGATTTAATAATATGATACTTCTAATTATACTTGCAACTTTATAAAATTATTATAATAATAACTCCTACAGTAGCTTGGTGTGACTTGGACTTTATTTTCAAACCATCAAGGATTATTTTTAAATAATTTTGGAACAACAAAACAATAATATATGTAGTTTTTTTATACAGTGACTCATAAAGTCACTGAAAAGTTGAAATTCAATGTAAGTTTACAACTGTCCAAAGACTTTTGCACCATTCTGTATTAAAAACCGAGTAACTTATGATTTTTTCGTGGCTCTACAATAAAAAATAATTGACCATTTGTGACAATACGATAGCCCAACAAATTTATAAAGTCTGAGTCACACCAAAGACAAGCTACTTAACGAGTAGTTAGTTTATGGTCACACCAACTACTAACAAGGTGGCTGCTACTAAGTAACAAATATCACGAAGACAATAGCATCTATTAGTAGCTACCAAAGAGACTAAAGAGAGCTGCTGCTGTAGGCTATGTTAAACTTTCTAATTCGAATCTGCTACCAAAGTAGCTTAATATGACAAAGGCTTGAACGTCTAGAGATTTACTGTAGGTTCCGTGACTAAAACCCTGGATATTAGATAAAAAATATATAGGCTACCGAATGGTTGATATTACTTGAAACAATCCTTCAATAATTGAACATATACTATATTTTACGGCGGTTAAATTCAATTGACTTACATTTTTTTTTATATTTTCATAACAAGTGATTTTCTTGCTTAACTACAGATATAGGCAATGCGGTAACCAGTGGGCACCAAAAATAGCATAAAATATTCATCGAAAATCAGCAGACGTAATAATTGAATGAACAGGAAACAATACATGTTACTCACATCATCTGATTTATTATCATCGATAGCTGATCTCAAATTTTTTCTGGCTTTTGAGACTTTTGAGTTTAGAAAGTTCCTGGTATTGATTAGTTGCATCTGAAATTGAATTAATTCCGCTTTTATAAAATTGAATATAAAATATAGAGATATAAATATAATGCTAAATTTAACAGTATAACTAAATGAATCACTACTTCAATTGGTAATGGGCAGGACACCCTCACGTGTAAGAGAAGAAGCTCAGAGTTACCCTGCATTAAAGATGAAACATCAAAAGTAAAGGACTAAAGAGGAGATTTTGAGAATACATTGACTGAGGAAAAAAGAGCCAATAAATAGATCATTTTTAGTATTGAGTAAATGCCAATTCATCAGTAATATGGGAATTTATTGATCAGAAAATTATTTTCATAATTGAGAGTAATCGTCATGAAAATTGAGGAAACAAGATCAAGTAAAATTAAAAAGTTTAAAGTAAGTATTCAATGGGGAGTTCAAGTATACTAACTTGAATAGAATTTGATGTACACATTAATCACCAATGCATACTTCGATTCAACTCATATGAAATTCAAAATTTTGACAGAAATTACACAAATAGAAGGATAATTTTCTATTTTTAATTAATAAAGGCCTACTTACTGATTTATTTCTTATATTTGCTAATTCATCTTTTATTGCTGCGATTGCTATTTTCAGCTTTTGTTCCATGTTCTCGAGCTCAGTTAGTCCAGCTTGATATTCAAGCAATTCTGTCTGAATTTTTTTGTTCTTGTTTTCAAGTTGTATTTTCAATGTTTCGAATCGTTCTTCAACATGCTGTGAAAAAATTTGTTTAATCTATATTTCATTGAAAAAGTGAAATGATTCATAAGCTGGGTCTTTTTCATAGAATTTGCAAGCTTACTAGTCTAAAATTTGGTATTTTTAGCAGATGCACACTAAACGTTCAAGATTCAGAAGTTATGTTTTTTTTCACATAAATTTTACACTTGGAAAAATCACCAACAAGATAATCGATTTTTATCTTGTAAGGTTAATAAACAACCAAACTACAGTAACCAAGTCTAAAAGAGTCGACCACAAAAGAATTATATCAATAAATTTTCAAATTATTACCAAAAACCAGCTTCAACTTTGCATCAATTAATATCTTATTACATGTGGGAAGGTTCCTTTTTGCGCAATGAAGTCAAATTATATTCAATATTGGGGAGTATTTCCAATTTATTGTTTATTGAATAAATAAAATAGTCTTAAAAATGAATAGTAACTATTATAAAAGTAAAGTCAAACAGTATAATTATTTACATTCCACCACAATGTGGACAGCACAGTCAAAATATCATTTTTTAGCATTAAGCCTACAAGTCAAGGAGTCTCTTATACTATACAATATAATTCCCTTTTTTTAATGAGTATATTGTCTAAGGATGACTTTTTTAATCATAGTAAGAATTATTCTATGAACTACAATAGACTAACGTTAATTTATCTATTTTCCGTCTATTTTCCAATACTAAATTTTGTAATTTTCATATTCTTCATTTCGTTACAAAAATGGTTATTGACCTATATAGACCATATTTTGGTTGGTAACTTAATACTTACTTACTCACTCACTTGAATAAGTACTTACTTACTTACGTAAACTAGAGTCTATTTAAATTTATTGAAGTCTGATCATTATTAATCGAAAAGCGGTGAAAATTTTTATTTGATGCCATAAAAATCATGAACTGAATGAGTTATTTAAAATTATGCTGAACAAATATATTTACTCACATTTTTGCAATGCATATTGTCATTTTCAATTTGCTGTAGATCTGATTGAATCTGTTCTGTTTGTTTGCTGAGTTCTGATTTTACTTGATCTATTTCTTGCTTGAGTGAACTTATTCTCTCAGCATTTCTTTCAGCTGCATTCAGCTCTTCCTTCTTCAATATCAAAGTTGCGTTAATCTCATCCATAGCCGCTGAATATTTCTTCTGGTCGTCGATAATAGTGTTTTCATACACCTCAACCTTCAACAAGAGATGCGAGTTAGTAATATTGAGTTGCTATTTCAATGAAAACGAATGAATATGAATAATGCTGTGTAAAACGAGAAGTCTAAAACCGGATATCCATAGTGCGAGGCATGCGCTGCGACTTCTGCCTCAGGTTAAGGCATGCGTTGTCTTGCGCTGTTTGTAACCACTATGCTCACGGCGAGCACGAGAACCAAATTGGTGGACTAAATTGATAAGTTTTTAGAATTGTGCGTAGTCGAGGCAAACAGCACAAGTATCTACTTTACGCAAGCCTCGGGGCGAGGCACCTTTGAGCACGGCCCTTTTACCGACAAGAACACTGCTCGCCTCGAATCGTACGTCGCGTATGCCTCGCAGCGAGCAACCCCGGTATCCACAGTCCGAGGCATGCGTCTTGAGACATTCGCGGCGCATGCCTCGTACTGTGGATACGAGCCTTAATGCCATTAAGGGTAGATGGCCAACTGCCGAACAGCAGAATCATGCCCTATGAAAAATCTCTTGGAGCAGATGGAGCCATTATTTATTAACAGAATTTCACGTTCTTTGTGTCATTAGGAAGAGAATTCAATTCTCCAGGGGCTGGACTTTTTAATTTTTTGATTTCAAGTTTATTCCACTAATAAGAGTTCAAAACTTTTATAGTTAATTAATAAAACAATAACAATTGAAATAAACTTAAAATCAAGAAAAGAAAATTTTCAGCCCCTAGAGAATTGAATACTCTTTCCAAGGACATAAATATAATGTAAAATTAAGTCGAGAAATAACGGCGATATCTGCTCCAAGAGATTGGTAAGAGTTACATTGTTCTAAAGGGTCATGATTCTGCTGTTCGGCAAATGGCCGACTACTACTGCCCACTCTTATTAACTCAAGATTCTACATCAAATTTCTGAAATGGTACAGTAAAGTCAACTGCGAATTTGGAACAACAAATTAGCCTGAATTCTATATAATCGTGTAGTTTTTGAGCAATCGTTGAAGAAAAATAAAAAGACAGAATTATTCTAAATATTCAAATCAACCATTTAATAATCTGAATAAGAAGTAAATTCTCAATTTTCAGTTTATTACCTTGAAAAAAATTGGTGTGGTACACTCACACAACTTTCCTTGCCATTAACATTTGCTCAGCCTAACACGAGTAGGCTATCCATTATCCATACCTAATCATCAGCGAGTGCAAATTTCATTACGCTATTACTTGCTCATCTTCTCATACTAACAGTGAAATTTGTACTCGCCGATGACGCCTCGCGCCTACCTAATTTTTTTTTAATTTCTTAGAGTCGGGTCCTCATGGTATAAGAACCTTAAGTTCCAAATTTCAAGTCAATCGGTTAATTAGGAATCAAAATATTGCAAAATCCATTTTTCTCAACAATGCTGCGGATTTTATGCGATTTTGCCAGGAACGAGACTCAGTCGATAGGGGTTATATACGGCTATTTCAGGTATGAGTTTAAAAAAAATCGTTAGAGCCGTTTTTTTTTTCCTTCTACTATTGCAATCTAGTCTCATAAGAGGCTAATAAGCAATTCATTTCTAACTTATAATTGGAATTTTGGACTAAGTTAGGAGTCCTCACCAGGACTACTACTTCTACATACTAATTAAATTATTTCAATATGACATACATAAAATAATAAATAATATTTAACTATGTAAATTTCACACTATTATCACTGCTCTGCTTTTTCTCACTATTACCACTGCTCTGCTTTTCACAACACATCACCACACAACTCGAAGGGCTTCGTCCGCTTCAATCTGCGCAGTTGGGTGTTATCAAGTAGCCGGGTAACTTCTTGGTTGACGTGCTGTTGGATCTTCACAGCATGTTTCCTAGCGAAGCGCCCAATTTCACTTTGGACGAACTCAACCTCCAAGTCTCTGTGGATATCTGCATTCCGGATGAATCTTGGTGCATTGACGATGTTCCTCAAGACCTTGTTCTGGAATCGTTGAATTTTATCTACGTTGCTCTTGCTGGCACAACCCCAGAGTTGAATTCCATACATCCATATGGGTTTCAGGATTTGCTTGTAGATGAGGATCTTGTTGTATAAGGATAGTGCTGAATTCCTTCCTATCAACCAGTATATTTTGCTGTATCGGAGCCCTAGTTCTTCTCTTTTTTTCTTTACATGTGCCTTCCAGCGCAATCTTGCATCCAGAGTCATACCCAGATATTTAGCCTCATTAGCATATGGTACAGGTTTCCCATTGATTAAGGGAATCTGTGTACATTTCCGGTTGGTGAAGTTTACTTGGACAGATTTTGCCTCATTAATTTTGATCTTCCATAGTCTGGTCCATTTACAGATTTCATTGGTAGCATCTTGTAATTTTTTCATTGATTCCTGACAGTTATTACCCAAAGTCAATACAGCTGTGTCATCAGCAAATGTAGCAACTGTATTATTCTCCATCTCAGGTCGCTGGTGTATAACAAATACAGAATTGGCCCAAGAACACTTCCTTGAGGTACTCCAGCTCTAATCTCCTTCAGTTCTGAGTACTCATCGTTCTGCTTGATTCTAAAATATCTACCCAATAAATATGACTCAAGAATTTGTGTATACTCAAGTGGAAGCATAGTTCTCAATTTACATAGTAGTCCTTTGTGCCACACTTTGTCAAATGCTTGTGCAACATCTAGAAATACTGCACTACAGATTTTCTTCTCTTCAAGTGCAATTTCAATTATGTTGGTGATACGGTGAACTTGCTTAATGGTTGTATGTTTCTCTCTGAACCCAAATTGATGTTTTGGAATCAGCTCCTTTAGCTCTATAATTGGTTTCAATCTTTTTAAGAGTAACTTTTCAAAGAGTTTTGAAATTACAGGTAGAAGAGAGATTGGTCTATATGAGGTGACTTCATATGGTGTTTTTCCTGGCTTGAGAATCATGATGACTTCTGCAATTTTCCAGTAGTCAGGTACATATTTCAGTCTGAACACTGCATTTATAAGATATGTAAGCTTTACAAGAGCCTTTCTTGGCAACTGTTTCAATATATCTCCAGTAATTAGGTCAAACCCTGGTGCCTTCCGGGTATTAATGCTGCTCCTGATTGTCTTCTCTACTTCACGCACAGAAACAGGTGGAATTTCTATTGATTCTTGAACGGTGCGTGGTAGTTGATTATTGTTAACGAAGCTTTCATCAGATTTAAATATGTTTTCAAGATGATTTGCAAATGTGACTGATTTTTGGTTGTTGTCTCTAGCCCAAGTCCCATCATGGTTTCTAATAGGTGTATTTTGATTCTGAGGTCTCTTGATGCATTTTGTAGCTTTCCAGAGAGAGTATTCAGTACTTTTATCATTGGTTAATTCATTGAGATATCTTGTGAATGTTTCATTTTTGAGTCTTTTTATTTCTCTTTTGAGTTGCTGGGACAGATTATTCACTTGAGTTTTGTGTATTGGCTCTCTGGTACTCTGCCACTTTTTTCTAGCTCTTCTTTTCTCAATCAGTAACTTCCTAATTTCTGCTGGATAATTGCTGCCCTGTGTCTTCTGTCTAATTTCTGGAGTACATGCCCAAGCTGCTTGCTGAATATCAACAACTAACTTTTCTATCTCTTTGTCAAGTTGGTCTCTAGTTCTGAGTGGAGCATTCAAGCTTATTTTTTCTTCTAGGAGTGATCTAAATTGTTCCCAATTTGTGTATCTATTACTGAGGAATGGAGTTTGTTCACGTTCAATCACAGTTTCACTTATTGTTAGTAGAATTGGTGAATGGTCTGATGTCAGGTCATAACTATCTTCAATTTTCATGTAGTTTGTGGAAATTTCCTTGATGATGAAAAAGTCTATCAAATCTGGTATCTTCCCTGGGTCAGTAGGCCAGTAGGTTGGGTTACCACTAGCTAATACTTCAGATTTGTATTCTTGAATTGCACTGAACAGTTCTCGACCTTTGGTAGTGGTTAATCTGGATCCCCAAAGTGTATTTTTAGCATTGAAGTCTCCTCCTACAGTGAACCTTTTTCCAAGATATTTAAATAATTCCAAGTAGTCTTCACACTTGATTGTATGCCTTGGAGGACTATATAGTCCTGCTATAGATAAAGTATATCCTCTTAATTTCAGTGATATTATTGTAGCTTGTATCTCTTCTGTTTTATATTCAATTTCCTCACTATGCTGGATAGATTCTCTCACAATAACTGCACTTCCTCCCCTAGCTGAATTATTTGGGTGTGTTGTGTGATACACTCTGAAGCCTCTGATTCTAAGAAAGGATTGATTTGTCATGTGTGTTTCTGATATAAGACAAATATCTATTTTTTCACTACTAAGTACAAGTTCAAGTTCTTGCTGTCTTTGAAGTATTCCATTGGCATTCCATGCCATAATCCTCAAAAATTTCGCCATTAATGAGTTATTCTATTCCCTGCCAGGATAGTGCTGCCTTCTAGCGTCTGTAGCCTCTTTTCAAACGATGATAGAAGTGTTTCTTGTTTATCCAACTTGTTTAATATAACCTGTAAAATCTGCCGGACTCCATCTTCCTTTTGTCCATCACTTTTCAGTACGTTATCAAGTCCTCTAGTTGCAGCAGCATAGCTAGCGTGTTTGTTTGCATCAGTATTCCCATTAGACTTGGATGTGGCTGGTTGTGGCTGCTTTGAGCGATTTTCATGTATGTTTGACTGTGCTGGTAGTGTCTTATTTTTGCTTTTATTCCTGATTTTTTGAAGTTCAACTGCAATACTACACCCACGATAGCTGGCTGAATGAGGTTCACCACAGTGAATACATTTTGGCTTCTCATCGGTTGCCTTGTCACAGTCTTTGGAGCTATGTTTTCCTGCGCACTTGACACAACGAAATTCCCGGTAGCAATATTTCTGTGTGTGGTTGAAACTTTGGCAACGCCGACACTGAGCTATAAGCTTAGATTTTCTAATTGCCTCTATTTCCACTTTACACTCCATGATGTTTGTAATTTTATATATCTTGTCAATTTCTTCTCCTGAATCAAACTCAAGCATGAACATATCTAATGGATCCTTGGTTTTCCATTTTAACTTGATGCTTGCATTAAGAATTTTGAATCCTCTGTTTCTAAGATCTTCTACTATACTTTCAGAATCACATGATCTATGTAGCTTTTTAGCCATCACTCTAATCGGCCGAATTTGCTTGTTCTCATACGAGTGCCAAGTGAAATTCTCCTTGTTCAACTCCTTGGTGAGCACTCTGTAGTCCTCAACATTGATTAGGTTGATTTTAAAACTATCTTCTCCAAGTAATTTCAACTTGAATTCATGATTGGGAAGTATTTTCACTAGTTTCTCATGAAATTTATTATAAGATTCAATTCCATCCACAATTACTGGCGGTAAGGGTGGATTCTTCCTTTTTTGTGGTATAGGATCAGATGTATTGTTAGTAGGATTGTCTTCTTTTGTAGGAGGGGACAGTGTTGTGTTTAGCTTCCTCTTCTCATTTCTACTCTTAGCTCTCAGCCACTCTGTTTCTTTCGCGAGTAGATCATCATCTGTGCAGTAACCTGTATTATCAGTTGTATTCTCAGTAGAACTATCAGTTTTATCTTTGAAAACTCTTGAATTTTCTCCCTTACTCTTTTCACTTTTCAATTCATTTTCTAATGCAACTAGTCTTGTCTGGAGAAGATCTAATCTATTTTTTAACTCATTATTGTTTTCATTTGATAGCTTCAATTTTTTATCTGCATCATTCCAGGCTTTCAATAACAATTTTTCGGCTTCTGTAGGCTGTGTAGATAGACGTATTTTATATTTTGTCTCTTTATCGCCGTCAGTTAACGTGATAGTGGCTTTATTCTCTCCCATTATTGAATTGTCTATTGAAATGTGTCACTTACCTGAGTTGCGCAAACGCGACGCGAATACAACACCGCGCTACATCACCGCGAACACGACACCGCGGTCATTCACTCGCACTACTTTTGGCAACTGATTCACTTGACGCAGCAATAAGAATAGCCCACTTTTCGAAACAATAGCATCTGCTCCGTAAACACGTCTGCTCTGCTCGGCGTTCAAACGCTGACTATTAGAGCCGTTTTTGAGAAAATCTTGAAAAACAACATTTTTGGCATATTATCCGCCATTTTTTCTGCCATTTTTCAATGAATTTTTTTTAATTTCTTAGAGTCGGATCAATGCTGCTGCGGACAATGCTGCGGATCTTCTGATATTTTGCTAGGAACGAGACTTATGGCAGTCGATAGGGCTTATATAGGGCTATTTTTTATATGAGTTTCAAAAAAATCGTTAGAGCCGTTTTCGAGAAAATCTTGAAAAACAACATTTTTGGCATATTATCCGCCATTTTTCGATGAATTTTTTTGAATTTCTTAGAGTCGGGTCCCCATGGTATAAGAACCTCAAGTTCCAAATTTCAAGTCAATCGGTCAATTAGGGATCGAGATAAAGTGCACACACACACACACACACACACACACACACACACACACACACACACACACACACACACACACACACACACACACACACAGACCAAAAACCACTTTTTTGGACTCAGGGGACCTTGAAACGGATAGAAAACCTAAAATTGTGGTACCTTAATTTTTTTTGGAAAGCAATACTTTCCTCACCTATGATAGTAGGTAGGGCAAGGAAAGTAAAAAACTCATACCATGGAACTCTCCCTTCATGTTTTCAAACTAATATTTTATGAAGAAAATCCTGCTGCCACTTCTGGAGTTTTACTCACCATACAGATCAAACGAATGAGCTAAACAAGAAGCTGCATTTTTTATCCATTCATTAGATCTATTAAAGTATAATTTCTTGTTGATAAAATTTGATTGAAATTAAGAATAAGATTGAGCATTTTAAACAGACGGTGGTCATCTATTAAAACAAATAATAATTAAATTTTACCATTATTCCTATTGGCGAACCAAGGTGGAATTCCTATTGTTGTAGGAATTCCTATTCCTATTGAAACAAGGATTCCTATTGTTGGCAAGGTGGAATTACCTTTTGGTCTTCCCACCAAATGAAGCCATACGCTAATAATAATAAATTATTCAATACATGTATAACAATAAGACTTACTTTGTTTGTTTCTATCTGAAATTCTTTCATGTTTAAAGTTAAATCATTTCTGCAGGATTGCAATTGTGTTTCGTTATCATGAACCTGCTGGGCTTTATATGCATTTGATGTTTGAATCTGAAGCAGACCATTCTCAGATTCATCAAGACGTCTCTTTAAATTCTCAATTTCCTCCTTCACGAGATTGCTTCAAAATGAAAATTTTACTCATTTCAGTTGAAGTTATATGTTTATGAATTAGAAATTAAAAGAATAAATTTTTCAATAATTATATATATTTATATATAGATTTATTATTTAATACTTGAGTAGAGAAATTCAGTGCAATTTACTTTTTACTACTCCAAAAATCACTAGGTGGTTCAGAACTGAACATGACAGGAATTAGAACTCAAGTAATTATCATCATCATCATCACTGAGTACAGAAACTTCCGTACTATGTACCGTACCAAAATCATCCTAATATTTTAATATTAAAAACTATCATCAGTTTATGATTGCATATAATATTACGTCTAGTGAAATTGGAATCCGCCAACTTTTAAAATTAGAAAAGTCGTGAAGACAGTATATTCACATTTTGATCAACCTTTAACATAATTAGCCTACTTACACATTTTTGTAGTGTTTCTCGCTCGAGTCACTGGATTTTGCATTCAATGAGCAGGTATCAGACTTGATTTTCTCTTGAGCTGCTATTTCTTCCATTTGTTTACATTTTTCCGATTCGATTTCAGCGAGGTACTTTTTCTTATCATTTTGCAGATATTCTAGGTCTGACTCAATATCGCCTTTCTCAGATATTAGCTCCTTATACTGGTTCTCCAAGTTCAGCACAGCGGATCTCATTCGTTCGTTGTCTTGATTCAGGTTCTCTTTTACTTCCAAGTCATTTTCAAGCAAGCACTTCATCTTCACGAGTTTGTCAACAGTGTCATTCAACAGCAGTAATTTCTGAAATATAAATTACATAAATACATTTTTGATCAAAATTCTAAGCACTATCACGGTTCCACGTTCCATTATTTTTTGAAAATTGAATTAAAATGAAAGTTGTGAACTTATGTATAGGCACAGAAAATTTCTGATTTTGAATGTAGTACATATATGGTGAAAGTATTCCATGAAATATACCAATGAATAAGCATATAATATTAGTAAGATAGTGAATGGATTTCAAACAGCCATTTGAATATTTGCACTGTGCACCATTGCACACAAAACTGTGTCGTGATGTCATGTAAAGTTATTTAGATTATGAACCAGAAGAAAATGTCAAACTGAGAATGAATAGATCAAATAAGACGAGATAAAAACTATACTTGAGGATCTCCCCACCAATAACATCCCATAAAAATATGTTTTCAATCACATATCAAATATAAATACCTCATTGCAAGATTTTTCTTCGCGTTCTCTTTCTCTATAGGAACTCTCTAGATCGCTCAGATTCTTTTGCACTACATTAATAGAGTGTCTGAGAATTTCTTCATCATTTTTGAGCTCCTTGAGTGTGTTTCTAAGAGTCTCTTCCCTAAAAGAATAATGAAAATGTTGTAGAGAATGTACTTTGTAAATAATTACAATGTAGATAACCATTCACACTGGTGGCTTGGAAAGAAAGAGAGAGTCATGATCCATTTCACTTTTCACAACATTTTAAATTATATAGGCCTATAATGGAGCTGCTACTACTCAATAACAATAATATTATTCCCTTCGATAAAGAAGGTAACAAATAAGACTTTGTAGGTTAGAGAAATTGAACTTAGGAAAAATGTATACATTTTTGTTAAATATTTGTTGCCTACCTCTTTTCCAAGTCACATATGGATGACTGTTCCTCATAAATGCAATTTCTTCCATCATTGGTCGATTCCTGCAATTGTGTTTCAAGGTTTTGCAGGTTCGGTTCATCCTGAAATCAAAAATAGTTCGAAATTACTGTAGCCTATATTATTTTTATTGTGAGAGTAACATATTAGAAAAACTATAAATACTTTCTTTTGAAACTTGAAACAGAATGAGAGGGGATGATTTTGGAAATTCAATAATGATAATATTGTTCTGAATTGTTTCTAAATCTTGCATTGTAACAGAAGACTAATCGATCGATTGTTAATTCAAGACTTGGATTCAGCATTATAAGATTCAATTTTAAAAAATTAATCCCCTTGCTTGATCATCCTGTCAGGAACCCTAGAAATAAATATTTCAACAATATAAAGCAGTTACCTAGGAATGTTATTGTAGTTTACTAATTGTGAACGGTAATGAAATTGATATTGATCACTTTGAAATGATCTGTCAGATCTGTGCAGTTGGAAAATCCACTTCTTTGTCATCACACACAAGCAATGCAACCTCCTATAATTTACCATATTATAAACTGGTTGATATGTTGAGTTTCTATTCACTAGCAGTGCCAAGGGTCAAAACATAATGAATCAGCATTGCTAGATATAATAATATGCGTTCCTCAAATGAAATGACTGTAACCGAAAGCGATAAAGCGCTAATTAAATCTTAAAATCTCTTCAACAAATACGTACCCTGAAGGTGCAAACTGCAAACAATCGACATCTTAGCCAAGAAAAATAATTCTCAACCTCTTTGAAATAAACGTACCCTAAGAGAATGGTAAACATAATGAGAGCCAATTTCGACGAAGATGTGACTGACAATATGACGATAGTGATGTCAGTACAGCTGATTCATGTATATCGGCATTGTCTTAATTAATGAAATCGCAAGTTACATCTTAATCGACATCGTCTTTCCCACTATGTTTGCACCCTGAGGATTGACTGAACAGTGCCAGTAGGACTTTAAAAATGTGATTAATACGAAATATCTACCTTCAATTCTTCTTCACAAACGTATTCTGCGGTTACAGAGAGCTTTGAAAGTTCCAGCTGTTTTTGAAAGATTGCCTTCTTCAAACACGAAGCTGCATTACTAATATTTTCTAGATCCATTTCACATTCAACAATGTCATTCTGTAAATCAGTCTGATACTTTTCTTTATACAGTTTAGAAGTTTTTACTGGAAACAGAAAGCAAAGTAATCTGATGATGGAAGCTAACAATTTTTTTTATTATTAATTATAACTGTAGTGTACCTTATATAAAAAAATGATGGCTCTAATGAAAAACTTTAAAGACTGCACCTCAAAAAATATTATATGAGATTGACAAATCTATCAACTAAGATATCAAGTTATTTTGGAAATATCAACTTTCAAAATATAACTTACTGTTACATGAATATGAACTAATATGGAGTAGTGGTGAGCTATAAAGTATTGAAGTGATATTAAAACTATGACACCATTACACCAGTATAAATGCAAAATAAATTATTTTTCGCGTATTCATTTTGCAAACGGGAGACATCTTTCTAAGAGCATATATTCCATTCGATACTCATGACAATATCCTTGGGACATGTTCTCAACAAAATAGCTTCTATTAATTGGCTACACAACAACAGAAAACGATAAATCACTTAGTTATAAAGCTATAGGCTACTTGCCTTTATCTTTGATATGCATATTCTCTTGAGTGATCCTGAAAGCCATATTATTTATACTATCTTGCAAATGGTTATAACTGTGAGATATGCCATCGAAGAACGAAGCCACAATTGCATTCTTTTTTATGAAATCATGGGCGAGTTTAGAAGCAGTGTCAACATTTTCAAATAGTTCTTCAACTGTTAGCATCTCATTGATCAACCTGTGAAAAAATGAACGATAATACAATTTGAATTTCAGATACATGGAAAAATTAGAAAAATGTTACTGGAATAATAATAGTAAACAGATAACTATAACACTATTGGTGATTGTAAAAACATTTAGAAGCTTATGTTATTTGGAAATATTTCAGTGATTGAGTCACTTTTGTCTACTAAAGACAAAAAACATAATTATAATTTAACGTAAATGAGCATTTTTAACCGTTTCGACTACTGTAGGCTACCGTAAAGAATTTTCATGCCAGTAGAACCATTCTCAAATATTAAATAAAAACTAGCAACAAAGTAGAATATATGTAATTCTACTTAAAGCTTTTCTTTCTCACTGTTTCATTCATATGAAAAAGGCTATAAAGTATATTATATATTTATAAAGAGTTCATAATACCCTTCCTTTGGGAGATTGGCTGTCGTTAGTAAAGACAGTCAGTCGTTTCCCGTTTTGGAGGAATATCAATTGTTGCATTACACTCTAACTGATTAACTGCATATTATTCAGAGGTGTTCTGCATCTTCACTTGGTTGTGAAGACTGGCTTATGGTTGAGAGTATCGACGTGCTAACCACACGTTACCTTTAGTTCTATCCTGGTTGATGATTATTCGCCTGCTGTATTTTCTGTCCGGGCTGGGAGGGCATTCTGGCGGGGTGGGGGGTGGCTTCGGCTCGGTCGGTGTTGGTTCGGGGGCTGTGGGTTCTTTTGTGAATTTATGGCTTTTGGGCCGGTATCGGCCGGGCTGGAGTCGTTTTCCCGTCTTGCCGGGTCTTCTTTGCTTGGATGGACTGTATAGTATTGGTGAATATGAAACTGGCAACCAGGTGGTAGGCCTAGGCCCTTTATAGGGCTGTTGCGTGTTGACAAAAAAAAGAGTTCATAAAATTAACTCTTTATAGTGAGTTACACATTACAGATGAATATCATTCATCTCTTTTAATGAGAACCATTATAACAGAGAGATATCTGGGGTCGAGAAACTACTGGCAAATGATAATATATCTCTCTTACTAAGATCCTATTTGCCACAAGAAAACTGAGGTTGATGTGCCAGAAATGAATTGATGGAGGAGTAACTTTTGCGATGGAAATAGGAACGTTGGAATTGAAATTCTTTCAATAACTTATCGTAAATAACGCTAGAAACGTAATATTGCGAATTAAACAATATAATAGTATTTAGATTTTTGAGGAAATGTATAAAATTCGAGACGACAAAAGGATTGAATTATACTCTTGATATTAATATTATAGTAGGCTACTAATTATTACCAAATAAAAAAGTTAAAAAGACATCACCTTGCATTAACATGGTCAAAGTCATCTTGTTCTCTAAGAACCAACAGTTTCAGACTTTCTTTCTCTTTTCTTAGCTCTTCATTCTGCTGTTCAATTGAAGATAGATTATTTGTCAAAATCTCGTTTTCTTTTTTAAATTCATTTCTAACTTTAACCAAATCCGATTGCTTTTCAATTATCTTCTTCAATGAGAAATTAAACTCATCCTCGGTTCCAACATTGGTTTCGGAATGTACCTCCATTATAGCCCTGTAAAAACAATTTAAAATTATCTTCCATGGTTGTAATACATTATAAAAGCTTTGATAACTTACTAATATTTGGAGTGTCACAGGGTTCAATACTGGGACCAAATCCTGTTCAACATCGTTATAAATGATCTGGACAACGGCTCAAATCTATTGTTTGCAGATGATACATCCTTGGTGTCATTCGGAGTGGACCTTCAGCAGGTACTGGAATTGTCAGCAGAAAAAATTGTCAGCGTGATTCATCCTCATGGTTCCAGGCAAATTGCTTCCAGCTGAATGAGAACAAGACACAAAACATCATCTGCAGTTTGTCTTGCAGCCAGGTTACCAGGACCCTGTAAAGCTGTTAGGGTTCGTCTTAAACTCAAAACTGAACTGGAGGCTGTCGCGGGGAATTTGCTTCATGTTGTTGAAGCTGAGGAGAAACGTGACGGAGGCATATTATCTGGTTATGACATATCATGAACTTTGTCCACTGATATATCTCCTATGGTCTACTCATGTGGGGTCATTTGGCGAGGTTGGTGGACGTACTTAAGCTGCAGAACAGGTTATAACTGCAAGTGAACATGGAGCACATACCAAGCCACTCTTTGTAAGGCTAAAAGTATTGACAGTCTAGTCAATAAAATATATTGTCAGCCACTTCTTCTCTGGCTCCTGCATGTCAAAAAAATCAACATGGTTTGTTGACTTGAACTGGGGTGCTTCATCACGAAACTAGGAAACAAGAGCAGATGATTGAACATTCCGAGAGGGTATGCCTCCAAATAAGGTCGCGGGAACGCTACTTATTAATAGACTAACGGTATCGGCGATGAAGCTTAACCACCAGACCAGATCAAGGAGTCAATCACGGACCTTGATAGAAATGCAACAAAACCACACACAGATAATAGCGGCAGTGTCCTTATTATAGGGGACTCTTTGTTGAGAAAATTGAATTTGGTGCTGGACAAGGAAGAGGAAGGTAGGACTGCAAATGAGATAATCCCTGGCGGTAGAATACAGGACGTGAGTAGACACCCCAAGACACAGACTTCCTACTAGAAAAGGTAATTATGAATATTGTTACAAATAACATGCAAACTGCATGAACACCTAACCATGTCATGAGGCCTTTGTGGCTCACCATTGAAGCTAACCAGAATAAATTTCCAGGAACCAAATGTTATGTCTGCTCTATACCAGTCAGAAAAGATTGCAACATGAGATTTATTGAAGAGACAAACATGGGGGCTTCGCTTCATGGCCAAACAGCTGGAAATGAACTTCTTGGACAACACTTGGACACCAGAGTCCCTCAAGGCTCAAATTTGGGCTTGGAATTGTTCTTACTTTACATAAACGACATGCCTGACGTTATATCCACAGGAAAGATGTGGATGTTTGCAGATGACATCAGTCACCTTATCCAGTAAAAATATATGAAAAACCTCTATATCAGTGCTCATTGGGAAGGACTGAATAACCTAATAAGTTATTGGTGCCAGACAAAGAGTCTAATACTAAACAGAGTGAAAACTAGAGCCCTGCAGTTAATATAATAGAAATAAGCAAGATTCAACACCCTTACTCCAACTTGAGGGATCTAGTGTCAAGGTGGATGAAAATATAAAATACCTTGGAGCTACTATCAACAATAACTTGAAATGACAGACTCATATTGAGCTTATTTTGAAGAGACTTTCTGCGGTTTGTTATGAGAGAGCCGATTATGATATTATGATAAGCAATTGCAAAGCTTACTTGACACTGGAGTACTAATGAAGGCATACTATGACTGTTTCCAAAGCATAATGAATTAGGGCATAATAATATTCTGGGGGAGCCCCTCCTTTGGGAGATTGGCTGTTGTTAGTAAAGACAGTCAGTCGTTTCCCGTTTCTGGAGGAATAGAAATTGTTGCATTACACTCTAACTGATTAACTGCATATTATTCAGAGGTGTTCTGCATCTTCATCGACGTGCTAACCACACGTTACCTCTATCCTGGTTGATGATTATTCACCTGCTGTATTTTCTGTTCGAGCTGGGAGGGCATTCTGGCGGGGTGGGTGGCAGCTTCGGCTCGGTCGGTGTTGGTTTGGGGGCTGTGGGTTCTTTTGAGAATTTATGGGTTTTGGGCCGGTATTGGCCTGGCTGGAGTCGTTTCCCGTCTTGCCGTCTTCTTTGCTTGGATGGACTGTATAGTATTGGTGGATATGAAACTGGCAACCAGCCGGTACGCCTAGCCCCTTCATAGGGCTGTTGCGCCATTGACAAACAAACAATTTGGGGGAGCAGTCCTAGCGCAAATCGTGTGCTTCTCCTTCAGAGGATTATTAGATTTAAGTTATATGCAATGAGAACTACTTGGCACATTGCAAACCTTTGTTTGACTGGAATACTGACGCTCCCGTCTCTCCTTGTTTTTGAATCAGCTCTGATGGTCAAAGGAAAAAACGAATTATTTCCCAAGAAACCAACATACATAGGCTATACATGGATAAATAACACAAGATGACATAAGTTACGGTAATGATACCCATAATGACAGTGAGATCGGGACTGGCACAAAAAAGCCAAAGATACTTATGTACCATGATCTACAACCATCTGACAGAGTAAAAAAATGTCGAAGCATAGGTGCCTTCAAGGGCCTCCTAAAGAGCAGTGGCGGCGCTACAGGGGGGCCAGGGTGGGCCCCCCCAATATTCTCTCGGCCCCCCCTCTGGCCCCCCAATCGAAACTGGAACCATCATTTGAAAATATTATACAATAAATATCACAATAGGTACTAGATTAAAAATAAAATCTTTTGGAAACAATATTAACTCTTGTAATTAAAAGTAGGCTAAGTATCACAGAAAATAGAGCAGACTTTTGTTGAAATAGGCACTGTCCAGAGTACATAGCCACAGATAGCATCTATACAGTTTTATATCTCCACCAAAATCCAAATATTGAGGATACGCAAGGACCTAGAAATATTCAAAACAAAGAAAGTTCCATTATTCATGGTTTCAATTAATTTCATGGGGTAGGTCCACGGTAGCCTACTTGGTTTAGTCTGGGCATGCTAAGAAGAAATCATATCACAATGCAATTCATATTGAAATGGCGTCTCTCAGCATATATGTGAACTTTTAATACCAGCAAACTCATAGCAACAACATTTTGTATAATAAAAGTTAAAAATTGTTTCTTTCATTTCTTCTGTTTTTTGCATGAAATCATGGTTGCTGCTCAGTTACATCTAAAATAACACTACTTGCTACTCCTAAACTTTACTATATTATATACTTTTATAATGTAGGCCTAAAATCAGTAAGGTATGCTTTTTCATCCTAAATTGTGAAAGAAAAAATATTGCAAGTAGCCTACAGTAATTTTTTATTTAGCCTATAGTAGGCTAGGCCTACTCAATAGCTAAATACAAATAAGTTGGTGTGATAGATCATTATTATGAATCATCAAACCACATCAGCTTATGTGTTGTGGAGACTGCAGCGATTTCCAAATATTATTGGAAAATTGAAATAACCTGGATCTCAATACAATTCCTTTATACAGAGTGACACACGAGAGATGGACGGTTTTCAATGAAATAATACTTAGCCAATTTTCAAATTAATGCATATCTTTACACAAAATTAAAGCTCATCATGTGCCATTTGAGTTGGCAAAAATAAAGCTCATAACCTGAAATTTCATTTTTGTTCGGAAAATAATAATGTCCATTATTTCGAATGCAGGACTCAACTCTCTTCTCAAAATCCTCCATCACATGGACTAATATTTCTGCATTGATAATAGAAACTTCTCCAACGAAATTTGGACGAGTTGAAGAAATTGCTGATAACACTACAGTGATGTTAGTCCGTGTGATTGAGAATTTTGAGAAGAGAGTTGAGTCCAGCATCTGAAATGATGGTCATCTCCTTGACGACATTATTATTTTTCCAACATAACTGAATAAATTTCAAAAATCTGAAAGCTTTAATAAGCTTTGTTAACTCAAATGGCACATAATGAGCTTTGTTTTGTGTAAAAATAATTTGCATTAATTTCAAAATTGGCTGGGTATTATTTCATTGAAATCGTCCATCTACAGTGTGTCGCTCTGTATAGAGGAATTGTATTGAGATCTGGGCTATTTCATTTTTTTCCAATAATTACAGTAGTTCCGTATTCAAAACTACTCAGTTGTAATTGCTTATACTTATACAATAATTCTTATTATTTTTTAAAATCTGCCTTATAATTTTTTGTCTACTATACTTTTGTTGATTGGTATATATAAGTTACCCTACAGTGAATTCATCATTATTTGAAAAATTAACAACAAAAGAAAAACGGGGGTAGCCTACTGCACCTTTGAGGAAGCCTTCAGTTCACTTTTCAATTCATTTCATTCAACTTCAGGTTTTCAAACTATTCTCAATTTTTCCAAAATTTTTCAATTATTCTTATCAACATTTCAATAATCTACCTGCCATTGATAATTATAATAGGATATTATTCTTGATTTGAATTAATTATTCAGGCTATTATATAAGCTATTATCAAGTACCGTATCAATTCTCATCTTGACAATATGTACTTACTATAGAGACTAAATAATCAGTCTGATTTTTCAGTCTCTTTAGTATTTACTATCCTCCAATCTCATATTATTTCTAATTTGATAAGAAATTTCTTTGATGTTATGATGCAATAAAGGAGTCTGTATTTTCTCAAACTGTAATTTTCAAAAAGTCATCATTCAAAAAAAATAAATGTAATAATTCCAATATAAGTTTTTCAAATAATTTCAGAAAATTTCAGTGAAACTCATAGTATAGTAAAAGTATTAAAATATGTATGAAAATTAATAAATTGTAGCCTCTAGGGTAGTGGAATGTATGGCACTTCAAAAAAAGGAAAAAACGCTCATTTAAAATCATGGTAATAAAAATACAGCAAATGTACTGAACTATATATCACGTGAAGCCTACATCCAGTGTCAGTAGTATAGCATAGCTCTTAATTGATTAGGTTAAGGGCAAAGGGCATTTTGGCTCTCAATTGCTGGCCCACCCAAAGATAACTTGGGCCACCCTTGGCCCCACCATTCATTGGGGGCTAACGGTGCCACTGCTAAAGAGACACCTTCAACAGAAGCAAAGCCATATACTTGGGTGGCTTGTTGGAGGAGTGATAAAGTGCCGGTCTGATAACCAGGTGGACTCTGGTTCAAGTCCCAAGTGGGGAACAATTTTTTACCACAGCACAATCACATAAATACGGCCACCCCATCTTTTGGAGGAGATTTATTTTTTATAGGTAAGTATTATTACCTTATCAGTTCATGGTAGGAAGGAAGAATGGAAGAAAACCCTAAGATAGAAGCTAACAAGCTAAATAAATTACTGACAGATGCAGAAGGTTAAGAAAAAGATCAAATGACTATGGTGCATTCTCAAGAGGTGACAGCCACAAAGGAAGAGGACCATCACCCAGAGGTCAATTCAGACCTCCTAGCCAATTCCAGCACACGGGATTGGCCTAGAGCTGCTGGCAGTCATCATCGTGCTCCTGCCAAACCATTGCTTGAAGTTCAGTAGCAATCCCAGTAACACTTGCATAGAGAGGGCAGTCAGCATAGACTTAGGGAACCCAAGATCTAATAGGGTTTGTGCTGACCGCTTCTCCCAGATCCCTCTCCACATGAGTGTTAGTGGAAGCACTGGGATTGCTGTATTGTTGGGAACAGCAAACTCCGCCCGGACATAGTCCAATACATCCAAGTTGCCTGCATATTTGTCCTATTTGATGAAATGCGGCCTCACCAGCAGCTGTGCACCAGACACCACTTGGGCATCAATGACAAAAGCAGACTTGCCATCTTTGCCTGCTATGATGTCTGGCTTCCATAGGCCAGCAGAGGTTGCAATATGGGGCTACCATGACACAATAGCCCTTTCTCACCAAGTGAGCAGCAACTACTTTACATATTGCATCATGAAGGAGGATCCTTCCTCCATGCAAGTGGTGGCACATCTGAATTCATTGGGCTGTTGTTTCAGCCTGGTGACATCCCACACAAAATTGGACGTTGGCTGTTGGCTTCCCCTGGGTGGTTCTGACCCATCAAGGCAGCGCATTTATTAAAACATGCACATACCCCACAAAGTCAGAACCTGGGTAGTAAGATGTTGCATTTGACAGTCAAGCCATAGAAGCAGGGACATCAGCTGCCTCTCTCAACTCCATACCATTAAGGGAGTTGTACAGCCTGCTCAAGTAGAAATGATCCTCAGGTCATGCTGTCAGTTCAGGGAACCCAGGGTCAAATTGGTGGGCAGCTGACAGTGCCCATGCTAAATGCCTTTGCAACAAGGTGGATTGTGCAATTGCCCAAAAAATGTGTACCTGTGATCCCAGCAGTTTGTTAATCCTGTGATAGATTAACACTGGTTTAGAGGTGGAAAGTGAGGGCACTCCCAGCCCACCATGCAAACAGGCTGCATGGAAAAGCCAAGCAGAGTGTTGTATGGAAGTCGCAGCCAAGTTCTGATTGCCGCCCTAACAGATATGTCCAGGTTCTGCAGCAGCTTGGTGGTCACCTTCCCTAGAATCAACTGGTGATAAAGAGAAGGAACCAGATGGTGGCAGACAATGTAGAGGCACTGCTGTGGTTTGAGTGGGGCCTGGGTCACCCTGTTCAGAAGCTGCTTCAGATCCACCCCTGATTCTCTAGCCCCTGTGGGTGAAAAGAACACCCCCAGATATTTGAAAACCATGGTGGATGTTGCTGGCTGAAGATGTTGGTTGCCAGGGAGTCTGAATAGTGCATCAGTGACTATTTTTGACTTATTGAGCATAAGCCCAACATACTCTGCTGCAATAGAGAATGCAGAAATAGCTATCTGAAGACCCGGGACTGTAGAGCCAAACAGCAGAACATCATCCGCATAGGCCAAGTGCTGCAGTCTGGTGCACATCAAGGGGGTAGTGCACCACAGCTGGGAGGCTGTGGAGCACATCATCAATAACAAGGCAGCAAAGGAATAATAAAAGAGGATCCCCCTGCCAGACACTGTGCCCAACCACCAAGAGATCAGACTGATGGCAGCCAAAACGCAAAGTGGTGGTGGAAAAGGCATACACATTCTTTAAATAATGGACAAATGGCATAGGAACACCCTTCCCAATGAGAGTTGCTGCCAAGGCCTGATGGGACACAGTGTCAAGGCCTTTGCAATGTCTAAACTAGCAACATGGAACTGCTTAAGGTTGGAGCAGGCATGTTGGATTGCAGCAGCCAGTGCAGAGGTGTTCTCCAGACATCCGTCTTCAAAAGCCCTCTGGAATTTGCTGATGAAACCCGCACGCCAAAGCCTTGCAACCAACACATTGTGGAAATGTCGCAACATCACACTTGACACTGTGATAGGCTAATACTGGGAGGGGTCCTCAGGCCTGTCCACCTTAGGAATAAAAATGGTGTATGCCCCTGCCAGCTGAACAGGAACCACTTGAAGATACAACAAGGTGTTAAATAGCGCAAGTTTGACTGCTGATGGACATGATGCCCACATCCTTGGTGAAATCCTGTCAGGACCCGCTGCAGAAGTGTTAGGCACTTTGTCTGGCGCACCTCCGCCAATGTCACAGGCCACAACAGCGCCCCTTAGTGCAGCTGGAGTGCTCTGCTGCTCAGGGGCAACCACTTCACACGATTGTGCTGTGAAAAGTGGCCCCCAAAACTCAAACATCTTCTTAGAGGAGAAAGGAGGCCATGGAGCCTCACCCAGCAGAACAGTGTTGCAGAGTGCCCCCTCACCAGAAAGCACTGCCTTTGCTGTTCTGCTTCTTGTCTTCTTCCATGCCTCCTGGGTTGCTGCATATAATGCAGCTCTCCTCTTAGTCTGTGATGCTGACGGGGTAACTTTCTCCACCCACTCTACAAGTTCTTTATATACACCGGCTATGTCCCCAGCCATGGGACATGTAATTGCCATGACAAGCTGGCGGCCACCCCAAGCACCCAACATCAACTACTCTCTTTCCAAAGATTGGAGATGCTGAATGATGGCTGCCCCAACCGCATCAGCAGATTGAAGGGGGAGGGTAATGGGCCATTGATAACAGGCAGTTAAAGGGGCTGGCAGATCAGAAAAACAGCAACCTGCTGGCGCTACTTGCTGTAAAGCTTCAAGAGGCTGCTCTGCCAATAGCAGTTCAGGGAAATCCTCATCAAGTATTTCCAGGAGACCCAGAAAGTTCTCTCTCACCCACCTATTTCCAGGTGGTGAGGCATTGATGGTGACACTATTGGGAGGTTGAGAGGAGACCGCAGATCCTGGAATCTACAGGTGACCTCTCACAAATCTCTGTAGAGATGGCCGCCCCACCATATTACACAGTGACACAGCCAGCCCATCAGAGCTTTCAAGTCCCTGATGATCCGGTTGCTCAGTTGCATTTTGTGGCAACATGGCCAGGTCATCAGGGCTGTCAAATCTCTGCAGAGATGGCTGCCCCACTGCATTATGCGGTGACACTATGCATTATGCGGTCAGAGCTTTCAAGTCCCTGATTACCTGGTCGCTCAGCCACATTACGCGGCAACACAGCCAGGTCATCAGGGCTGTCAAATCTTGGATCTGGCAGAAGAGACAAAGAAGCCTCCTGTGGTGCCAGGGTGTCAAATCCAGTAGGTGGTGGGGAAACGTTGGAAACTACTCCTGCCAATTTGTCATATCCAGGAGATGAGGGCGTGACTAACAAGGAGAAAACTTTCTCCCTGTCAGCCGTAACCTCAAGGTCAAAGCAAGTGAGTTCCAGCTGGTTGTCATCAATTACTTGATGGACTTCCAACTTGTTCTCAATACAGGCTAATCCAGTAACAACACCACCAGACTTCTCTTCCAAGTGCCCCTGTGTAGGCAGTTCCTCACCTGGAGAATCCTGCACCATCACCAAAGACACTGGCATGGATGATTCCTGTACTTACAGATCCACACCAGCTTGGGTTGAGGCTGGTCCTGGAGATGCCAACTGAGACTCACCTGCTGTCCCTGGTTTAGCCACCACCACAATGTTGTCCATCCTACAGGGTTTTCCCATGGGCCTGGTTGGTAAGGCCCATCCTCTCCGGCCAGGGTGGGGAATAGAGGCCGGTTTGGCAGGATGTCCAGGGTGACATTCTATGGTGGGTGCTGCACCAGGGGGGGTGGGGTATTCTCTGTGAGCCATTTCTGGCAAGTAAATACTCCCAACCTGGTGAAGGGGCTGGTACAGGCTGAAGAGGGGTACTAAGCATTTGGTGGAATTTTGCTTGGGTTTGCGGTCAGATCTACAACCAAACCTTTATAATCCTTATGCAGCCGCATTTTCTTTATGGCTGCCTGAGTATGCCTTGTACCATCAGGAGGCTCATAAAACAATGTATAGTTCATAATATGTGAACAATTACTGCGGCGGCCTTGATGAATGTCTATGGTAATTGCCGCTTCCTGTGCAGCATTGGCAAAGATCTCCTCCTCAGTCCAGCGTACCTTCACCTGCAACACATCAACTGCCATATTAGCCTTGGTGGGGTGTGCAGAGCAAACATGCACACCAAGTCCTGACTTGGTTGAGAAGGTGATCACATTTGTGAGGCCTTCTTGGTTCAGGCAATGGTCTTGGGGCAGCTGGGGACACTCTAGATGGGATGAGTGCCCCAGGGCAGCGGTTGGTGGCCGGTGTCCGAGCCCCCAGAGATTCCGGGGCACCAGCTGGTGGCCGGGGTATACGGTACCCAATCCTATATTGTTAGGGCCAACCGCAAGGACCGTAAGGGGCTGGCAACCCCAAACGGCCCGTATAGGCTGTGTGGATTTAGCCTGCTGGCTTTATGACCATCTGGCCAGCAGTTTCTGGAGTGGGCCATGAGAGGGCACCACACAGGCACTTCCCGTTCTGATCATTCCCGACGCAAAGGGATGTTGTGTTGGTCATCATTGGGTCAGATCAAAGGGGTTCCCCACCCCATAAGCCGTCGGTCCCAACTTCCTAAAAAGTAGTCGTCATCTATCATCCATTTCACCCTCTTGTGGGTTAAGTGGAAGAGGGGGCTTGCATGCCCCAACTTCGCCCACATACTCTTGTAAAATTTTTACAAAGTGTAAATAAAGTCATTTTATCTATCTATTTCATTACCCACACACAAGCCTATGAGCTCATGTGGGCTTCACCCTCATAAACAAACAAACTACAGTCTACGTCTACAAGAATTCTATGATGACGGTGTATTCAATTGTGTATAAGGTAGGCTATATTAACTTATTCATTAGAATAGAGTTTCATGTTCTCAAAAATGTTAGTTGTAACTTACTATACTCAACTATAATACAGTACTATATATAAGTTATATTATGACTGCTATGAAGCTCACAAAAAAAAACGGTTATGATAACTTACCGATTTCTAAATTCTGTCAGGAGTTAGAGAACAAAGGTAAATTTATAGAGAAGAGTTAGAAATCGACTTTATTCTCCTGCCGGCATAAATGTATGATTCAATAACTGTAATATAAAATCATCTAATGAGAAAAAATGAACGGAACTTCACAGAAGTCTAAATAACGTGAATTCGAACTAAGTTGAATATTAATTATAATATAAATATTCTATTACCTTATTAATCAATCGGAATGAATCCTCTAATTTTGATTTTTGATAGACTAAAAAAGTAGGCTACTTGATACTTTTAAACTTTACACTTTACACTTGAACCTTTAACAACTGCAATGTCAAAAATGTTAGAATGACAATTATTCACATGGAGATAGAGACTGAAGAGACCGCAATGCAACAAGAGAGAAGAAAGAACAGAAAAGAACAGAAGTGAAGTGCATAGTGATTGGAGATTTGATTTGAACATTGGACTTTTGGAGTTTTGGACTTTTGGTAATGGAACATGGAGAAGATGGGGATGCCAGGCTGCCAACCGCATTCCGCAAGAGAAACTCGTCAAAGAAAGTATGGGAAAAAACTTCAAAATAATAACTAAAATTGATTATTGATGGAAAACTAAATAAATTATTTCTTTTAATGTATTCTTTGGTTATCATATCATTAAATTTTTTAAAAAGGCCTTGAATCAATAGATCACGCTGGCACAGCTGATGAGCTGATTCGAGAAACATAACCTAAAACCTGGAAAGTTTTGGTTGGTGTTGTGTTGATCACTTGATGTAATTTTTGTGAAATTACTGCATTTTCATTAATGCTTGAACTCTTTTTGTTGGTTAATTGTATTAAATTATTCTGATCATATCCTACTGTGTGCTCATGAATATTTAATTCTTGATCTTAGCTTTTAAAACGTTACTACGGGATTATTTGATCCAATTATTGAATTATTCTATTGCTGACTTTAAAATGTCTGAGTTGACTGATGAACAAAGAAAGTTAATAGAGGAAAATAGGCAAAAAGCAATACGCTTGAGGAAAGCTAAAGCGGCTTCAAATAATTTCTTGAAAAGGTAAGCGAGATTTGATGAAAGCAATAGTAACACGGCATCGCCTGCTCATCGTGTAATCGCGTTTGATATATTAAGTCACTAAAATACATTTGACAACATTGAATATTCCTGAAAGCTTATTTTGGGCTATTTAACTTATGCAAAAACAATACCAAGTTATCAGAATGGCTATTTGGTTGAACAAGGTCTAATAGAACAACCTCAAAACTTGCCAACTGAATTCAACCTGTGATTTACAACCAGCTCTCAAGTTGAAATCAAAATATGCAGATACAGTAAAACCAAACTTTTCACTCCGTCTACTGGCAACCTATAGACACTTAGACAGACCTTGATGAAAGGATTATTACTCTGACCTGACACAGAGAGCCTCAGAGCCATAATGATACCATGACGAACACGGCGCAAGCGCAGATCAGTGAATTTGCCCAAAACGTAACCAAAAACGTTATGAGGGATTTTCCACTCATATCTCGACTCCCAGATTTGATACAATGTTCAAATTGGTATCATTCGTTAGTGCTTTGTTAGTGCTCAACATTCCTCTTTGTCCCATTGTAGGTGCTCTAATGGTTCAGGAGATATGATCAAATGTGAAGTTATTAATGGCAACCAAAAAACCCACTTCTGAGTACTGTGGGACACCTTGTTGCACCGGCAGAGCACTCGATGCATGTTGCCCCCCTAATGGATATGACCTGCCTTCAATCTTTCAATTAAGTCTTGAACGTTTGAAAAAAAGCACATCTGATCCCATATTGCTCTATCTTGCCAATAATATTTTCTTGTGGAATACAATTTAATGCCTTTCTTAGTTCACTCACGATCAAGGACATTTAACTGGTCCCTTGAAGTTTCTCTGTATTCTGGTCACCAGCTAAGCCACTACGACGCCGGAGGCGTCGTGACAGTCCTCATCAAGAGAAACACAACCATTCCAACCAAACAGACCCAGACATTCATCATCTACTCAGACAACCATCCCGGTGTGCTGATCCAGCTGTACGAAGGAGAGCGTTTTTTTTTTTTCTGATGAATGTCATTGAAACTTGTCTTAGAGACAAACCATCAATTTTCAGTTCACTTTTCTCAACTATAACAAGACTAAAAACTTCAGTTCATCCAACGACGACTAAAGCAGTTCTGAGAGCAGCACTGAAACTGTATGCACTCACTATCACCAGTAGGTTTTAAACTAATTCAAAAGGCTTCGTTCTCTTAAGCCTCCTGATAAGATCTTGATTTTGGAGTAGTAGGCCTGCCTCGGGGTTGACATGATGATGGAGTCTGGACTCATGGCGCATAGCAAATCGTCTTATCTCACTAGACACAAACGGTATACGTAGATCTCTGTGTAAATCACTGTTTCTAATGTACCAAGGAGCGTTGACCATATTCCTCAATACTTTATTTTGAAATTTCTGTATCAAATTGACATTACTCTTACAGGCACAACCCCAGAGCTGAATCCCATACACCCAAATTGGTTTTAATATCTGGTTGTATAGAATTATCTTGTTCTTTAGAGATAAGCTGGATTGACGACCAAGCAACCAATACATTTGTCCATATTTAATATCAAGCTGTTTCCTTTTTATTTTTATATGTTCCTTCCACTTCAATTTGACATCTAATGTCATTCCTAGATATTTAGCAGTATTTTCACATGGAATTCTATGGCCATTCAGGCTGATATCAATTGTTTCTATTACTTTTTTGTTGGTGAAGTTTATAATTGATGTTTTCGATTCATTTAGCTTTATCTTCCATTTCTTAGTCCATTGGCATAGTCGATCTGCAGCTACTTGGAGAGTGGTGGATGTTTCTTGTATAGTGGCGCCTGTAGTCAGAAGCGCAGTGTCGTCGGCAAATGTTGCAACAGTGATGCCATCACAATGTGGAATATCGCATGTGTACAAAAGGTACAAAATTGGCCCCATTACACTACCTTGAGGTACTCCTGCCCCAATATCTTTCAAGTTTGAGTAGTCATCATTCTGCTTTACTCTGAATGTTCTATTTGTTATGTAAGACGAAATCAGTTCTACATATTTTTTTGGCAAAAGTGAATCAAGTTTTTTTATCTGTCCTTCATGCCAAACTTTATCAAAGGCTTGGGCTACATCAAGGAAAATAGCAGAGCAAATTTTCTTCTCCTCCAAACACTTCTCTATAATATTGGTTATTCTGTGAATCTGTTCGATTGTAGAGTGCTTCCTCCTGAATCCAAACTGATGTGATGGTATGAGGTCTCTCTCCTCAATTATTGGAAGTAATCGTTTGAGAAAGAGTTTTTCAAACAACTTTGAAATGACAGGTAGTAATGATATTGGCCTATAGGATTTGAGTTCATGTGGTGGTTTTCCTGGTTTTTGTAACATTATTATTTCAGCGACTTTCCATGAATCAGGGACATGCTTTAATCTAAATGCTGCATTGAATAAATAAGTGAGCAGAGTTATTGCTTTTCTTGGCAATTTCTTTATAATATTCCCTGTAATTAGATCGAAACCAGGTGCTTTCCTTGTACTTAGATTGGTAAGGATTTCTTTTGATACTTCATTTACACTGACAGGCTGTATATCAGAAATATCTGTATTTTCCTGGTCTCAATAACTTCGTTTGTAATTACATTGGGCTGAAAAGTTCTAGCTAAATATTCTGCAAATTCTTCCACTTTTTCACTGTCTTTACGAGCCCATGATCCATCTATCTTTCTCAGTGGTGGGATATGGGATGTTGACATTTTCAATTTTTTCGTGGTCTTCCAAAGTGCAAAGTCTGTCTCCTCATCTGCTGTCAAGTTTTGAAGATAGGTGTTGAAAGTTTCTTCTTTCCAGATTTTGATCTCCTTCTCAATTGTTGAGTTTTTTGTTGAGAATTCTTTTATCTTCTGGATCACGTGAATGCTGCCATCTTCTTCTTGCTCTTCTTTTTCAATTACTAGATCTTTTATTTCTCTTGGATAGTTGATTCCTGCTGTCTGATATGTACGTTCTTTTGTATTCTGCCAGGCTGCTTTTTGTATTAGCTTGAAAAACTTTTCTGCTTCTTCTTCTAACTGCTGTTTGCTTCTTAATTGAACATTTAGGTCAATTTCATCATCTAAAAACAACTGAAAGCTTCGCCAATCTGTAGTTTTATTGACAAGTGTGGGCTTAGCTTGTCTTTTTATTATTCTCTCGCTGAGCGTGAGAATTACAGCAGAATGATCTGAACTTAAGTCGAAATTTTCCTCAATATGAGTAAAATTGGTAGATATTCTCTTTGATATGAAAAAATCTAGGAGGTCAGGGATTTTATTTGTGTCTGTTGGCCAATAAGTCGGACTTATTGAAGAATGAAAAATGCATCCTAATTCATTGATAGCATCTCTTAATTCTCTTCCTTTTGTGGATGACAATCGGGAACCCCAGTCAATATGCTTAGCATTAAAATCTCCACCTAAAATGAATCTATCACCCAAGTGCTCTAATATAATTTTATATTGATTCTTTTTCAAATTGTATCTGGGAGGACAGTAGATTGCTCCAACTCTAAGATTTTGTGCGAGTGTTTCAATTCCTATTACTGTGACCTGTGCTTCTGGCAATTGTAGATTGCATTCTTCATAATGATTTATGTTGTCTTTAACTATTATTGCACTGCCCCCATGAGCTTTATTGTCCGGGTGTATTGTTTGATATATTCTATAGCCTTTTATTTTCAAACATGAATGAGTTGTTGAGTGAGTCTCTGACACTAAGCATACGTCAACTTTATTTGTTTCTAAAAATATTTCTAATTCAAGTTTTCTATTTATAATTCCGTTAGCATTCCAAGTTACTATTCTAAGTTCCCTCTGATTCATTTCCTTATTTGAGATTTGTTTGACAAAGTACTTCTAGATTCTAAAGTTTCTAACCTTTCAGAGAAATTATCCAACTTCTTCATTATCTCGTGCAACATAAATGTAATATTTGACTCATTCATACTATTTGGCTTGAGTGTTTTCATCTGTTCGTTATTACTACTTGTTTTGGTTACTTGTGCATACGATACATTTTTCACTACTTCACTACTTGTGTTGACTCTAGTTGGAACACTTTTTGTTCTATCTTTATACAAATTATCCCTTCTTTTTTGAAGTTCTTCAGCTACTAAACAGCCACGATAGTTTGCGGGGTGAGCTTCACCACAGTTGTAGCACTTAGGTGGAGTACTCTTTTCCTTACTACAATCTTTAGTTAGGTGTTTTCCGGCACACTTGATGTTGACAAAAATTAAAAGTATGAAAAAATTGCTGACATTTCCGACATTGGGGGATGATTTTGTTACTTCGGAGAGCCTCTATTTTTACTTTCATGTAGCATATGTGCTGAATATTATATATTTTTTTAATGTCCTCCGTGTTCTCAAACGTAAGCATGAAGAGTGGAAGGCGAATTATGTTATCTCTACCATCGACTTTATTTTTCTTTATTTTATTGACTACATCGATAATTTTGAACCCCTTATCCAAGAGATCAGTTTTGACTTCTTCTGGATCACAAGAAAGATGAAGATCTCTAGCCATGACTCTTATAGGCCTAGATTGCTTATTTTCATAAGTGTGCCAATCTAGCTTATTAGTATTCATTATTTTGGTGACTTCTCTGTATTCCTGATCAGTTTCTACATTTATTTTCAGCTGTTTGTTGTTCATTATTGATGCTCTATATTTCAAATTGGCCTTTAGCATGATTTCCTTCACTTTATTGTAATCATCTACATTACTCAGAATGATAGGTGGTGGTTTAAGATTCTTGACTATTTGCTTATTTGATGATTGGTTATCTCCTACCTTGTTTGACGATTTGCCTGTAGTTTCTGTCGGAGATGGCACTGTTGGGGATTGGCTTGCCTTTCTCTTGTTAGGTCTTTTATTCTTCTTGAGGATCCATTCAGTTTCCTCCCTCAGCTCGTCTTCTTCTGTTTCGTATCCTCCTGTCGCTGATGCTGTTGCTGCTGGCTCGGTGGACACAATACCGCGGTTTTTCTCAACATTTGTTTTGTCTGTCGTTGCTTTAGTTTCTAAAGCAAGAAGTCGTTCCTGTAATTGTTCTAATTGATTTTTTAATTCGGCATTATTTTTAACTGCATTTTCAAATTTTGTTGCTAAGCACTTCCATGCTTTTGCTAGGAACTTTTCTGTCTCTGATTTAAGTAGTTCAGTCTTTGCTTCATACGTCACGATCTCTCCGTTTTCCTCTATCGGTATTTTTAACGATTTTTCACTATCTGCCATACTGCACTTTTTCAATAAATGGATAATGTTTGCTCAGCACTTCCCGAAATGGAGTTTAGCCTGCACTGGCATTGTTGTTGAAACACGCGCGTACACGCACACACACTCACGAGCACTATTGGCACAGCCTATTTTAACTGACTCAACAGTTCTACAATCTAATTTTGAAGATAATTTCATGAGCTCTAAAAAACACGACCGTTCACCTCGGCTACTGAAAGCTGACTGAAGGAGAGCGTGCCATGACAAAACTGTTTATCTACCGCTACAGAATTTACCGTTACGAAGTCAGGGTACCTGCTAGTTCCAAACTAGATATACATTTAATGAGACTTGGGTAAATTATGGTGAACTCGACCGAGCTAACCAATCAAAGGTGTTACACTTAATGGGCTCACTAAGCTTATACAGTCTCTGATTAATTCATCCATGAGAGTAACATTCAGCTTTCAAATTTTTCCCAATAGGTAAAATATGTACATATTTTCAATTTTACATTACTAAAAAGTATTCATTTTAATTTTCTATTTTTACAGTTCTGGTGTTGTAGAGATGATTGAAAATAAAACAATATGCGTTCAAGGAAACAAATACCGTGACTCAGGTGGAGGATTTCTCATTGAAGATGGTGAAAGCGAGGGAAAGAAGGTGAGATCTTAAACTGGACATTTTCTTGCAGGTCTCCCTTCTCATGGTTTATTGATCTAATTTTTTTTCACCACACTTTTATCAATACAAGTATTGAGTTTACTCATACATCGGTTGTGTTGTATCTACGATCCAATTCCATTTAACTCTTGAATTCAGCTCAATTTTCGGAAAAATTTTGATATATTCCTTCAACTGTGGACATATAATGTTCATTCTCCGTTGTTGTGGAAGGTGATGAGACATTCATAAACTTTTCCTTGTTTACTAATAATGATTTTTCCAATTTCACAGTTCTTGAACCTGAAATTATTCTCAAAACCTACAACTAAATATTGTGAAAATGTTGAAGAAATTGAATTCAGTACCTGTTTCTGATTTTCCAGAGAAAAGTGGAGGAGATGCCTGAACCTCTGAAGGACGCTGAAAGACCTAATTGTGAAGAGTGCAATGAAAAGTTTGGAGCTTCTTTCCTTCTTCAAAATTTCAACTATCCTGTTTGCGATAATTGCAGGTAACTGATTAGAATTGATATTTTTTATCAATACTTAATTAATTTTTGAGCTCCGATAGATAATGGAAATGTAATTTAACTGAGTTGTATCTGTTCTTGTAAGAAAACTTGGATTCTCAATACCAGTTCAAGTAATTTTCTATTCCTTTTCCAGATGTATTTGAGAAAGTATTGATTTAATTTGAGATAATGTCAATAAATAATTGTAATTTGAGAATTTGTAAATTTGTAAAATTTTCAGACAAAATTGGGAAATGTGGAAAATATCATATGTAGCCTAAATGAGAACAACCAATTATAATTTAAAAGTTGTCAAATGTCAATTAGCAGTAGCCTAATAATTTAAAATTGAGAAACTATTTTGAACAAGATCTGCTTTTTTCTTGATTAAAACTGATATCTTCACAATTTGTATTCTCATTACATCAAATATAAATTATACTTTCTAAAATATAATTCACTATTCAGAATCAGAATTACAATATTGATAACGTCTCAAATTTAATTAGCTGCTCGCTCTCATTTGATGTTTTTTTTTAGTTACAAAACACTATTCTCAATTACAATACAAATAAGTAGTTCTCAATCACCTCTGATCACTCCTCCAATCAATCAGGAGCAGAGATTAGTTTTCATGTTCACAATGTATTCTGATACTATCACTAATAGATAATGGGCTGTAATCGATACAAAATTACTTTCATTTGCAAAAATAGTATAAAAACATAAATAGTTATGTTAACTATTAGTTAAATTTGCAAAAATAGTTATTAAAAATGTCATGTTTCAGAGATAATGAGGAACGGCACAGTTTGATAACTAGGACTGATGCAAAAAATGAGTTCTTTCTCAAAGATTGTGACTTGGATAAAAGAGAGCCAATTCTCAAGTTTATTTTGCGAAAGAACCCTCATAACTCACATTGGGGAGACATGAAGCTCTATCTACGTTTGCAGGTAACTATCATAATCGCTGATACTACGTATAACTCCTTAATCATGTTTGATAATATTTAAAAACAAAGAAATGTTCATAACTCGATATTTTGTATCTGGTATTATTAGTGAACAGTAATTGCTTCGCAAAAATGATATTTAGAAATTTCCAACCACCTCACTGATTTATTATATGAGTTTGGACTGCAAGCGTGTAAAATTTAAAATTAAGTCAAAAATCTCCTGTGCTCCTATATTTATGCATAGTTGAATTGTGAAGGAATGATATAAATACTCTACCAATTTCTCTGTGGTTCAATTCAAATGGCTACTGATTAATATCTCTACATTGAAGTAGATTACCACATACCAGTCAAGTCTCAAGAACAACGTTCAGTAATAATTGATAGTTTTTCTGGGCAAGGGTCTATGAGCTCAGTTTTCTGTTTCAGTTTGGTCCGACGAAATTGACGCATACGATAAGACTTCAATTGATTGCCATTGGCTTTCCTGAGATTGATTTTACTAATATGTGGAAATCGACCTCTATACGGCTATCCTTTATCATGTCTCGCGATTATATTTCCTATTTTATGGTAGGCCGTAAAGTATAGTAACATGGGTAAATTTCCACTCACAAAAACACTAAACATGTAGTATAGATAACTACATTCAGATAACTTTTCTCTGAAACTAACTATTGAATATAAATTAAAATGATTGAATATTTTTTTTATTCAATTAGGATTCGTTTTTTTTAAACTTTGCATCCATTCATTTATTTATTTTAGATTGAGAAGCGAGCTATTGAAGTATGGGGCTCTGAAGAAGAGATCGAGAAAGAAGCAGAAAGGAGAGAAGAGAAGAAAATAATATCTAAAACAAAGAAGTACAACAAAAATATGAAAGGTAAAGTTTTCAAGTGAACATTCTCTTTTAGCAATACAGTACAGTATTTTAACATTGTACTGCTACCTTAAATAATAATCTGTCAAATAAAGAGTGAGGCAATCAAACCTACATTTTCCAAATGTCTTCAAAGAATAAACGGATTAATATTGCAGAATTTTAATGTAATGTAACCTATCTCAATTTTCTTGAAAAATGAATTAGAAACAACATTCATACTGTCATTCCCGATTACACGTAGGCGAATTTTAAAACTGCCAATTACATCACCGAGCATACGTTAAGGGATATGAAGCTTATTCAAATACCTTCTTCTGGTAGCCACTCATAAAGATATCGCACACTGTGAGGTCGAGCGATCGGCGAGCACATGAAATCACTCCATTGCATGATATCATCGATTTGGAAAAATCATTGTTGAGAACGTTCGAGTTGACACGGTCTTGCTTTCATTGTTCATTCCACGTTGACTGAGAAAGTAAGATCAAATGCAACATTTCCGATGGTGTCGAACACTATGTGAAATGAGAACATGGTCCACCAAACTGTTACTTTGTTCAATGAGCGTTATCATAAATCCAGTATAGGAAACTCTGTTTATTCACAAACCGGAGAAAAGGAAATGGATAAATTGAGAGATGATCTGTAATGTTATGGGTAGTTTAATGAATTGTCTGCAAGAATATTCAAGCGGCAATGACATTATAAGTGTTGTTTTATGAATGCTCTGTGAATTAGATTGAGATACTGTAGTAACAATGGAATTTTCAAATACACATATGTTTAAAGTTATTAAAAAAATGCTGGTTGGACTGGCTTACTCATTATCTGGTGTCCAATAATATATCCTGATTCACAACTGATCTAGTAAAAATAACTTGATGGTGATGTTATTATTATGATTACAAAAATATAATAATCACTGTAAACTATAGAGACTGTATAAACATTGTGTGGCCATTGGTGTGAAACGCTTCATAACAGTATGTTGAGATGAAAATTTCCCCGCCAGTCGCCATACATTTGCCAAACCTACAAATTGTTTGAAAAATTAATATCAATTTTGACTACTGTACATATTCTAATGTAAATTCTGGAGTATAATAGAATTGGCTAAGCCCTGTTTTCCACTTCTAATTCATTTAATTATTAGGCCTAAGTATTGACATATCATTCCTCAATAAATACCTAAAATGATACCTAATGAATGAATACATAATGAAATTCATTAATCACAATTATTCAAATAAACCCTTGTTTGTAATTTTAGATGTATTTTGTGTGAAAGCTATGACCAGTATTGAGTGAGGTGTATATTCAGATTGATTTTATTATTAACTGTTTTCATCCAATATCAATAGTATAATAAATATGTTTTTGGTATGATTCCAGGATATAGAATAATATTCAAATCATGAAATGAAATTGAGTGATTGAATGTAGTATATTGATCACTTGTATAATTTTTTACAACAATGTGGAAGAAAATTAGAAATAAGAATCTCTCAGTTGAAAATTATTTTCTCATGAAACAACATTACTTTCACTCAGATCATTCGCTCTCTGCCAAAAAGCAGTTCTAGGGATAGAATTATGCTTAACTTGTCGCTCAGCACTTATATGCACCAATATATGCGTAATTAATTATTTTTTTTCGTATTTTTGTGTCAACAGC
This sequence comes from Sogatella furcifera, assembly GCA_017141385.1. NCBI lineage: Eukaryota > Metazoa > Arthropoda > Insecta > Hemiptera > Delphacidae > Sogatella > Sogatella furcifera. Next base: position 43,142,197 of record CM029546.1, read on the forward strand.
TCTGCGTATGAATGTCAGAAGCTCGCTTTACGACAGAACAACTAAAGTTACTCATGAACACGAATTTGGGCCAGAGACCTACAATGAGGAAGATGACACATATAACCGTACGTGTTTAACCTGTGATTACAATGAGACTTTCGAAAAAATGTAAACCGATTATCGAAATTACACAAGAAAATATTATAGTTGTTGCAGTGCTCAACTCTAAATAAGTTCATGTTGTCCCTCTGTACATTAAGAGAGATTTGGGATCCATCCAATTTTTTCCTGAATATATTTTTCAATTTTTTCCATATGGATACTATTGTACTATAAAAATGTAATTAATTTTATGGATTATTAATTAAATGAATTGGACAATTGGTTATTCTGTGGAAAATTATTTTCAATAATGTATGTTTTCTGAAGTTTTGAATAAATACTGATTAACAATACCTTCAAACAGATATGCTCAAAATTTCAAGACTTAATTTGCAGCCAATCGTGAGGTATCTGTTCCTTGAGTTTCAACTTTCAGAACCACGTAACTCCCAAACTAATTGCATGAAATTAGATTTTTTCATGAATTAAATTACATTTTTATAGCTCAATAGTATCCATGTAGAAAAACTTTGAAAAATGTCTTCAGGAAAATGTTCGAAAAATTGGGTGGAACAGCCTCAATTCAGCAATAACACTTGCCAATCTATCGTATACGTATTCAATACTGGAAAAGTACAAAACTGTCTTAGTTTATATTATTTGTGTGTTAATTATTATTCAATCAATCAATGTATAATGTATTTTTCGCTCAATAATTTTGAAAATCCATTTTATATCTTAAATCCTAAATCATTACTTTTAACTTGAAAATTATTATAATTTCTGTTAGTTCTCCTAGTATTATCTCTCTAGTATTGTCTATCATTTTAAAATTCACCTCGCCAGCATACTTATTAAAAAATGTACAAGTCTATGTTAAGTTTAATTTCTTATTATTGGATGAATGATTTTTATTGCAATATGAGAATTTTAAATTACAATGTTTAATACATACAAAGATGTTTCAAGGAACATATCATTATAATTCTTATGTGGCAATTATAGGTCCTTGATGGACTCACTCATTCTGGTTTTATTAGTTGTATTTTTTTATTAGTTTTACCTATAATTTTTAATAAAATGAATTTTTTTCTCCGCACTACCTACACGAAATTTCTCTTTTTTTAGTATTGTGGAAATGTTTTGTTAGTCTGGTTGTACTCTTCCTAGTTTCCCAATCCTAGCAAGGCCAAACCAACTCAGTATTATTCACAATTTGCTCTAGTAATTGAAAAAATCTTTCTCAATTTATCAATCATTGGAAACATTAAGCCAAAAGATTTTCAATCCAACATTTTTTGCGTTTCAATGCACTGTTTTGAGAATGGTCGAACTAAAAATATGATACACACATAGAAAGACTTACAAAAGTACATAATAAATACGTGCTTTTCCAGTTTTTCTGCCAGGCTCCTTGCTATTGCAAGAAGGATTGGAATAAAGAAGTTAAAATTTCAAAGTTGATTCCAAGGAGCGAAAGAAACCCTAGCTACAGCCTCCTATAATAGGTCACATTCTATTCCTCTAACTTTCTTATTAATATTGCAGAAAAATGTCCTATTCATTTCATATTTTTAGAAGTAGGAATTATTAATTCTACACTACGAAGTTTTCTTCTACTCTGTTTAGATTTTTTTAAATTTATTGTCATGAACAAAACATAATTGAGTTGAACAAAAGTACATTAAAGTTAATACAATTAAACGCAAAATTGGAGAACTAAAAAAACCAAGTGACTTATATTATTATAGTAAGATTTTATAAGAATAACATTGAAAACCCCGGTATCTCTTCTTACGGGTTTTCTAATGAGATTTTTCTTGATGGAACGGCCAGAGTAGACTAGATGGAGTGCAATAGTGCCCTTTTCCTCAGATGAAATATGATGAGTCTTTGTTATATCATAACTCAGCAAGGAGTATTGGTTTTCTCTCTGAATTCAATTTACTTTCTTCCGTTGAAATATGAAACCCAATTGTTCTTGAAGACCATCGGTCAAATTCAATTACATTTTGCAATGAATTCAGGATCAATATTTCACGCTCCTTTAATAATATAATTATTTATTGTCTGAAGTGTGTTTCACTTTTCACTCTTACCATGCCTTATATTCTGCATACCTTGTTGCTGTATTACCTATGCCATCCATAGGCTACAGATTGTCTGTACCTATATTCTTATAAATTATAATAAGTTCGAAGCATAGTTTTTTTGTCGTATATTGCAGCCATCAGTTTTGATTTAGAACAATTACTTAATGAATTGATCATTTATAATGAGGTCTATGGTGCATGTTGGACTATAACAGTATAAGGGTATTAACAGTTCTACGACACATGAAGTAAAATAATCTCATTCACTCATCTTATTCCATTAATGAGATTATGAGAACTACTATTTCTAATACCGGTCATGAATTTTTTTCAAACTATTAAAATTTTTTTCAAATGTATTAATTCAACTGAACGCTGCACGCTGTTGCATTCTATGTACAAGTTGCATCCTTGAAGTTAGTCATAACTTTTTTTTAGTCAGTATAAATATCAGTAAGTTACTGTAATTTATATTGAGATTTTCCGTGATATATGCATAGAAACTGGAAATAAATGTACTTGGAAGAAGGACAATTCAAAATTGAAAGACTGATACTTTTGGTTGGTATAAAAATTAATTAATTTTTTTTTCATTTGTTTCACTTTTTTGTTATAAAAATCTTCTATAACATTATGTTTTCCTTTCCGTGTGTTAAAGGAATTTCTTGAAACGTTATTTGAAAATCTTCTAAGCAAAACGCAGTATTATGTAATCATTAACATTGCTTTCAAAGAGAAGCAGGGCTCATATTCGACTCAACACGAGAAGTCTCATCTAAATTGAGTTGGTTTCCAACCTCTCCATGTCAAAATCTCAGGTTACAATAATTCATTAATCATCAGCACTGCCAACTATTTAGGCTTGGGTCTTGTGTGAGACAGTTATTCAAAACTTGTTTCCTCTTGGACTAATGGTTGACTAGTCAAGAAATGGGACTATGCTTTCAAAAGACGAGAAATTAATAGAAATATAAAAAAATAAATGTCAAGCATCCATTTCATTCTACTTTAACTGTTTCCATCAATAAAAAAAAATGTTCCTTGAGAATATTAGGTAGGCCTACCGTACCCATTTTCAACCTGCTATTTCTAAAGTTGAAGAGTGATGTCTGATCATTTTTTCAAGCTATTGACGTGATGCCTGATCATTTCTGTAATTTTTTCTCGAAGAGACATGATAAATTTATCTCATACACAGGCTACCTCGATTTTCAGTTGTTTTTATTGTTGTTGGTTTTTTATTCTAACTTTTAGAGTGAACCACTCCTAGCAAATAGCGTTCCATTGTTCCATAAACTTTCAATTGTTGTAAAGCTTTTTAGTCCAGTACGCAGTGAATTTTATAAGGCTAATTTCTGCAAAAGGAGTTGTATGCGGTTTTATTGTTTTAATTGCTGCATTAGGGTCCCAATAATGTGTATTCAAAAAGTGCACACAAAATTTCCCCCCGCACAACTTTTGACAGCCAGAAAACTACTATAGGTACTACCATAGGTAAGGAGAGTATTGCTTTCCAAAAAAAATTAAGGTACCCCAAATTTAGGTTTTCTATCCGTTTCTAGGTCCCCTTAGTCCAAAAAAGTGGTTTTTGGGTATTGGTCTGTGTGTGTGTGTGTGTGTACCTATGTATGTATGTGTGTATGTCTGTATACACTATATCTCGATTCCCAATTGACCGATTGACTTGAAATTTGGAACTTAAGGTTCTTATACCATGAGAACCCGACTCTAAGAAATTCAAAAAAAATCATCGAAAAATGGCGGATAATATGCCAAAAATGGTGTTTTTCACGATTTTCTCGAAAACGGCTCTAACGATTTTTTTCAAACTCATACCCGAAATAGTCCTATATTAGCCCTATCGACTGCCATGAGTCTCGTTCCTGGCAAAATTGCATAAGATCCGCAGCATTGTTGAGAAAAATGGATTTTGCAATATTTCGATTCCTAATTGACCGATTGACTTGAAACTTCGAACTTAAGGTTCTTATACCATGAGGACCCTACTTGAAGAGATTCAAAGAAAATCATCGGAAAATGGCGGATAATATGCCAAAAATGGTGTTTTTCGCCACACTGGTATGAAATGGACTGTTTTACATGCTTTATACGGAGGCCGAAAACGCTCGTTTTCAGGCGAGGTCGCCAGCAACTCGCCGGGAAAATGCGTTTTTCGGCCCTAGGGCGGTAAAATAACCTTGAATGTCAGCTGACTGAAGGTCGTTGTCGATTTAAGGGTTAGTCGATCAATAGGTAGCATCCCGGTTTGATTGCTTTAAATGTCAGCTGTTTTGGGAGTCAATGTCGACTTATTGGTATTTCGATGTAAAGGTAGTCTCTCATCTGTTATTTTGATTGGTAAGATCCCTTGTCAAGAGAACTGAACGTTGAAAGTTTTCACATTAATCAGTAGTTGAATAATAAAGGAAAACTGCTTCAATAACTAATACTACTAATACTTCAACTTTGATAAGATTAAAAATGTTTGTATTGATTAAGTTTTGAATAATGATGAACGTGAAATCCATGTTTGAACAATATTATTGTTGTCAGACTCTGTGTTACTTCGTCTAGCAGGTTAGCCAGCGCCATCTAGCAGGTGATAATGCAACTGGACTAGGCTTCTCTGCTAGCCAGTATCTGTCGAAAATCAACAACTTTGAATTGATATTGTACAATTTAGGATGATCGTACAAAAATTAACTTGGGCTTAAACGTTTCTGAACTAAGAAAATCGAATACACTGATAGTTATAAAGTATTATTCAGTCACTAAATCAATAAACTTTTGACGCAAAGTTCCAATAGCAAGCAAATGGCACCCACTCCAAATTCAGCATAGGCGAAGATAGCATAATAAGGTTACTGGTCTAGCTGTTCTTGGAACTGATTAACTAATTTTTTATTTTGTTTTCTTCGCATTGATGTTGTGTGCCGAAAAATAAAGTTCGACACCACGGGTCAAAAATGTAATATTCCGTCTCTCAATCTTTTCTAGTCCTCGGCCTACGGCCTCGGACTTGAAAACCGATTTCGAGCCGGTAAACGCACATTTTCGGCCCTAGGTACGAAATATTCTATTTCGCCACACTGGTATGAAATGGACTGTTTTACATGCTTTATACGGAGGCCGAAAACGCTCGTTTTCAGGCGAGGTCGCCAGCAACTCGCCGGGAAAATGCGTTTTTCGGCCGTAGGGCGGTAAAATAACCTTGAATGTCAGCTGACTGAAGGTAGTTGTCGATTTAAGGGTTAGTCGATCAATAGGTAGCATCCCGGTTTGATTGCTTTAAATGTCAGCTGTTTTGGGAGTCAATGTCGACTTATTGGTATTTCGAAGTAAAGGTAGTCTCTCATCTGTTATTTTGATTGTCAAGATCCCTTGTCAAGAGAACTGAACGTTGAAAGTTTTCAAATTAATCAGTAGTTGAATAATAAAGGAAAACTGCTTCAATAACTAATACTTCAACTTTGATAAGATTAAAAATGTTTGTATTGATTAACTGTTGAATAATGATGAACGTGAAATCCATGTTTGAACAAAATTATTGTTGTCAGACTCTGTGTTACTTCGTCTAGCAGGTAAGCCAGCGCCATCTAGCGGCTGATAATGCAACTAGACAATGCTTCTCTGTTAGCCAATATCTGTCGAAAATCAACAACTTTGAATTGATATTGTACAATTTAGGATGATCGTACAAAAATTATCTTGGGCTTAAACGTTTCTGAACTAATAAAATCGAATACACTGATAGTTATAAAGTAATATTCAGTCACTAAATCAATAAACTTTTGACGCGAAGTTCCAATAGCAAGCAGATGGCACCTACTCCAAATTCAGCATAGGGGAAGATAGCATAATAAGGCTACTGGTCTAGCTGTTCATGGAAATGATTAACTGATAATTTTGTTTTGTTTTCATTGATGTTGTGTGCCGAAAAATAAAGTTCGACACCACGGGTCGAAAATGTAATATTCCGTCTCTCAATCTTTTCTAGTCCTCGGCCTACGGCCTCGGACTTGAAAACCGATTTTGAGCCGGAAAACGCACATTTTCGGCCCTAGGTACGAAATATACTATTACACGATTTTCTTGAAAACGGCTCTAATGATTTTTTTAAAACTTATACCCGAAATCTATATCTATAAAAGCGAAATGGCACTGACTGACTGACTGATTCATTCATTCATCACCAGAAATAAAAATCCACTGAACTGAATGCGTTCAAATTTGGCAGGCATGTTCAGTTGGACGTTTAGACGCGCACTAAGAACGGATTTTAGGAACTTTTCAAGGATACGCCAAATATTTAAGTTTTTCCATTATCACAATATTACAGTTTTCTATTACATATATCTTTATAGAAGTTTTTTGTTACAGAAGTGCTGTATTTAGATCATGATTGAGAGATTTTTGTGGTTTCAACATTTATCAAGAATTCCCTCTTCACAACATTTGAATGGGTGGAGTTTCAAAATGAATTTGCGCATTTCACTCAATTTAGCAGCGTCGTTCAGCCCACCACCCAACATTCCTCCCACGGCGCAGGTATCCTGTTCGGTTGGAGTGAGCCACTTCAAACAGTTTGAGAAGTATTTCCAAGAGTTACTATCCGACTTTCACTCCAATATTCTTGGGAGTAATTCAATAACTAATTGTTGGAGTGAAAGGTAATTACGGTATTTGAGAAACAGATAATTATTATTGGAAGCAGATCAGTTCTAAAATGTAAGTGCTACCTTTCTTGGTTTTTAATATTTCTAAATTGATGTGTTGCATATTTCATATATTATGTTCTATGTTTGTATTTATAAGGATTTTATATTTTCTTGATGTTATTGTATATTAGACTATACACAATAGGCATAGGCAATAAACCTAACTGTATATTCACTTAATTTCAATTGCTATATAGACGAATATAAGCTAATCGATTCAATCACTTGTCACGTCTTTATTTTTGTAGATTTTTTAAAGACTACATATTTTACTTCTCTCGGTACGGTACCGTACCGCAGTTCATATGTTGCAAAATTATTTTATGGAACATGAAAAGGCATATAAGTTACATTGAAATGGTTGGAATTAAATTTATGTTTAAAAACTTTTATTCTATCAGAAGTGAGATATATTCTCAAGAAAGCTTTACAATTATTAATACAGTACCTAATTTTTGTAACGCACTATTTTATTTGAAAGGAAATAGTTATTATTGCAAATTTTCTTCAATCATGTAATATATAATGAGTGTAATTTATTTTTCATACGTGGGCCTATACGTGTTATTGATAGGCTACTCTTCTCAGTAGAGAAACATGACAGGTACAGTATTAATATATTTCATGAAGGAGTATAAACTTGCACCATATTATTATTCAGGTTTCATAGCTATAAAATTTATTTTTACAGCTCATGAATTTCATTTTTTGAAGCGTGTGTAGCCTAGTAAGTTGAAAAGTCAACAAGAGAAATGGATTAATTATATAAGCCATGATTAAATGTTATTTATTGAAAAAGCGATCAATTGTTTTATCGTCTTTTCATTGACAAGAAAATTTCTTCTCGTATGCTTAAAATTAAAATGACCAAAAACTCATAGAAACCGGTATTATAGAATGTTGGTGTCTGATGGATAGTTTCATTATTAAATGTAGGCCTATAAAAAGTAATTGGACTTTCTTCATCTTGAATTGATTAAGCTCAATCTCTTTTCTGATCATTTTCACTAACTTATATTGTATTTTTACTGAATACGCGTAACTTATCTCTTAAATATATAGTACAGAACCAAGGTAATTAGAATAGAATTCTATTCTAATTATAGTACCTTGGTACGGAACTATATAATCGAAAATATTGAATGTTATGATGTCAATCCATTAAAGGAAAATATTATTCATTGGCATAGATATGTAGATGATGACAACAAAGTGTAGATGATAACAAAGATGAAACAGTGAAGGATCTAGAAATATTTTTGATTTTTCCATTTTATTTATCAGTAGTACGGTATTCTATACATTATTACATAGTAGAAGCATGGAATTATAAAATGAATGGCTTATTGGGTTATGAAGTGAAATGGTTAGGGTATTTAACTTCCTCATAAAGTTAAATTTCCAATTTATTAATTTAATTGATGTATTCGAGTTATTTGTTGTTTTTTCTCTTTAGGGCAAGTGCAAGAAATCCAAAATGTGCGAGGTGTAGGAATCATGGAGTTGTTTCTACTTTGAAAGGACACAAGAAAATGTGCCATTGGAAAAGTTGTCAATGCACCAGATGCCAGTTAGTGCTTGAACGGCAAAGGGTGATGGCTGTTCAAGTGGCTCTCAGAAGGTTAATGAATTATTATTAGTTTATCATCACCAAAATTTTTTAATTCATTGATATTTTTTCAAATATAATATTTTATCATATCATTTTACGTTATACGTTGCAATTTTTCTGGGAAATATAAAATATTCAAACTTTTTTTAAAAAGGAACAACGTACTTATATAGGTAGGCTATTCCATAGAGCAAATTACTATTTCAACCAAGAAGTTTGAGAATTCCTGGAGCTATATTATTCACTTACCCACTGCATTCGATCAAAGATGTAGCCTTTGAATAGGTAAATTTATATTTTCTCATATTACCTTTTATGGTTTTTCGATTAACTTGATTTCTCTTTTCAGGTACCAACAGGCTCAACATGATCTCCAAAGTACTCACATGAAGCTACTCATTTCTCAAAAACAAATATATATGAAACAATTGAAGCATTTACAACGAGCAACTTCTATTGAGAAAAATGTTCAAGGTACCTATAACTTATGAAGAGCTTGAAAATTATTTAAAAAGATGCAGCGTCCCAGTATTACTTTAGAATAAAAACAAACACAATAAGAAACAAAATCACAATAAGTAGGTAGTAAAAAATTTCGAAAACCAATTGGCTTCATGGCGTTCATGCTGGGGTGTGCTGGAGAGAATACGAGAGGAGGAGAAATGCCTAGCCAACTATGCTGGTTTCCCACGTTATAAGCAGTTATAGATGGCAAACATAGGAAGTAGCCTGAAGAGTATTTAAACTGGAGAAAGAGATGAAAAAGATGAACAAAAAATGTCAGCAGTCTAAGCTTAACTGAGAAATCGTAGCTGATAAAAGTCATTGATTTTGAATAGTTAGAGAAGAAATATCAAGTCTCATATACTATGGTAGAAAACTAACTTCATTCGAGGTTTTTTATATCCAGTCAAATTTTACTATGAATTTAAATTGAAATTCTACTATAATTGGTAAATATAAAATATATGTACCGTAATGTTAAGGGAATAAGTGAGAAGATTTTTTTTATCTTGGAAAATCATTCAACAGGTCTTCTATTGATTTAAAAAATTACCAATGATCATTAGGATTTCATTAGTCAAGAAATAATTTGGCCTACTATAGTAATTATCATGATGGAGGACTTATATAAATTTAAATAGAAAATAACTGCAGTAAATGTTACGAATAGTATAGTCTGTCCAAGCAAAGAAGACCCTCTGGCGAGATGAGAAAATGATTACAACTTGGTCATCCAATATTGGTTAAAAAATTATTGATTTGGTCTCAAATTGTAGATCAGAATGTTTCCTAAAGTTGAGATCAGATCAATAATTTTTGAAGCAATATTAACTGAGCTCGAATCATTTTCTCATAGCTTGCCAGAGGGTCTTCTTTGCTTGGACAGACTATATACCATATATACCTATTATAATAGAACGAGCAGTGTACGGTACCGGTAACGTAGCTGTGTAGAAAGATATAACAAAGCATTTCTTCAAAACAATAATAACTTAATGAAACAATATAATATGTTAGCTCAAGGGTAATTAGATTATCAATGTAATCTAATTACCTTGCGGTAGCCCAATGCTAGATCAACTTTCATTTAAAACGTTTATCCAATATTATCAATTTATTAAATGTTACAGATCACTCTGATAGAAATGCTACTAGTGAAGGCATCCTCTTGACTAGAATGAGGAAAAGAAAAACTTTTGCTGACAAGGAGTTGGATCAAGTATTGTTTCCAGAGATAACTATGTCATATTATACTGTCAAGAAAGCAAATTCAAATATATTAAGACATAATATAAATTCTTTACCCTACAAACATAACAGCTCTAATGATTCAAATAAGATTTCAGTTGAAATAGAAAACCTTGGCCCTTGCAAGCCAAGGCTCTCATTCTCTGTGGAATCAATTATTGGTATAAATTGAATTTCATTTAGCCAATTTTTTAATTTTCAATTGTTATAACTTTGCAGATTTATCCATTTTCAGTAGGCCCACCTACTAAATTACCTATTGTCTTTGTCTTAGAAGCCAAAACTGGAGTTATTCATTTGTTCAATAAAACAGATTATTTTCTCATTATTAGTATATTTTCTCTATTTTCTCATAATAAGTTTAATAAAAAGGTCGTATGAACATGTCATCAATCAAATAGAAGTTTAATTTGCGCTAAAACAGAAATTAATAAGATTTTATAAGAAGACGGTACGGTACATAATGTTTAGGTATCAAAGCAAAATGAACTCAAAATGAAGTTTTACAAGTCTATATTATAGTGGTGACATACAAACTGGTCTAAAGCACAGTTACCATTTATAGTTTCAAAATTGATATTGATTTCATTAAGTTAATAACTTTTTTGTAGAGTGTCCTCTAAACTGCAAGGGTGTGCCGGGGGTGCTTTTTAGTACAAATTACCGTTTTAAAGCCCTATAATACAGATGATAATAAATGCAGACTCTATATACAGAGTGGGCAGAGCCGACTGACGAGTTTTGAAGGGTTATAAATAATGAACCGAACGACTTAGAAAAAACTGTTCAGCTCATTAAATTCAGCGTGAAATATAGTTTTTATTGATAATATTTTTTTATATTATATCAGTTAAATGGCGGCCATCAGCAGCGATAAACTAATGTAGCCGATTTTTTAAGTTTTCAACCCCATTTTGGCACATTGCGATTGGTAGGGCCTGGATCTCTTCTCTAAATTACTCTCTTAGGTCTTTTGAGTTGTGTAGACAAGATTTGAAAACTCTATGATAGTCCCATAGAAAAAATCGCATACACTTCGCATCGGGTGAGCGTACCGGCCACCTCACATCCCCCGAGAATTGCCCTGGCAACAATTCTCTCAACACTAACACTGATATGCGCGCTGTGTGGGCTGCAGCCTCGTCCTGCTAAAACTTTTTTTCCACAAGTCTTGTTCCTCAGCAAGTTCTTCCTGGGGCGCAGAAACGTTCGGTTTCCTGAAACACAACGCTCGGAGGTGATAACGAGTAACGACGGCGATGACAATATGAGGGGGAACGTGAGGTGGCCGGTACGCTCACCCGATGCGACGTGTATGCGATTTTTTCCGTGGGACTACCTTAAAGATAAAGTTCACAAACCTTGCCTTCACACCTTGGAAGAATTGAAAGAGAAATCCAGGCGCAGCCTACCAATCGCCAACTGTGCCAAAATGAGTTTGAAAACTTCAAAAAATAGCTATATCTGTGCATCGCTGCTGATGGCCGCCATTTAAATGATGACATTTTCAAAAATATTAACAATAAAAACTACATTTCCCACTGAATTGAATGAGCCAAACCATTTTTTCCAAGTCGTTCGGTTCATTTTTTATAACCCCTACAAACAGTCAGTCGGCTCTGCCCAACTCTGTATTTGATTCAACCCTCAACATTTTCTGACCACTATTTGTTTAGTTGAGACTTTGAGAGGACAGGTGAGGAGAATTTTTGCGTGAAGAATAGTATTGTAGATGAACACAATTTTCTGATCGCCCCAATCACTCCTCCCTGGATCCCTGGTATCTATTTGGACTGTGTATAAACACAGTCCAAATGAATTTGGACTTCCCGCAAAAATGAATTTGGGGAATGATATGTGTAAAACACGATATTGAAATTGGAAAACAGGAATTTCTGCAAATGTATTACTCACTTGAGCTTCATTTAATCTATTAAATACCTACCTATACTTATAGCCTAAGTAATATTTGAAATAAAACAATAATAAATTCTGAATAAATTATTACAATAAAAAACGGGTTTTTTATCATTAGGCTACTATAGGTAATCTATTGATATTGTATAAACAGTAATAAGTAATAATATTAATTATATAATCACAATAATCAGTAAATGTGAAATTTTGTGTAATCAGTCATCTCTCTTTGTCATAACGGTGACGAAGATGAATTATTATTAAATTGAGAAATTTTCTTTCCTGATTTTTAGTCGATAGGCACACTGTATCCTGTATTAGTGTAAATTGATGTCGCCTACACATGGAAATAATTGAGCGGAGCGAAGCGAAGCTCTAATGGATTAGGAAAGTCACTCTTTGTATAACTACTCCTCCAGAACCGCTCGACCGATTTGATTCAAACTTGCCATGGTGATAGTAGACATGGACGACCATGTTATAGGCTATAGAGCATTTTGAAAATTTGCATATTAAGGACGAAAAAAGGAAAAAAGGATTGCTTACACACTATTACTATACACATTATTCATGCTATATTCATGCTCTCTGCACTGCAGGATTGCAACCTAACATCAGTTTTGAGAAACGTTCCTGGTCAGAAATGTCTATTATGCTCTTGAAATCATGTTGGTATCACTGGCAGAATCGGCTCCTTATCGAACCCTCATAGCCGAGTGGTTAGCGACGTGGACTAGTATTTCACTGCTTACCAATCAGGGGTGGGTTCAAAACATGAGCAGAACACTTTTTTTGCCGATTATTTTCAACTTAGAAAAACTTCCAATATTATTTTACATAGAAATAAAAGAAATTAACGACCTTTTATGATTTGTTTGGTTAAGAGAAAATTAATTTTAAAATTTAAATTTTAAAATTAATTTTAATTTTATAATTAAATAATTAAAATTAAATAAGATTAAATAGATTAATAAATTAAAGATTAATAGATTTAATAGATTAATAGATTTAATAGATTAATAAATTTATTTTATTAAATAAGATTTAAAATTTAAAAATTTTTAAAATTAAAATTTTAAAATTAAAATTTAAAATTTAAAATTTAAAATTTAAAATTTAAAATTTAAAATTTAAAATTTAAAAAATTTAAAATTTAAAATTTAAAATTTAAAATTTAAAATTTAAAATTTAAAATTTAAAATTTAAAATTTAAAATTTAAAATTTAAAATTTAAAATTTAAAATTTAAAATTTAAAATTTAAAATTTAAAATTTAAAATTTAAAATTTAAAATTTAAAATTTAAAATTTAAAATTTAAAATTTAAAATTTAAAATTTAAAATTTAAAATTTAAAATTTAAAATTTAAAATTTAAAATTTAAAATTTAAAATTTAAAATCGGTAAAAAATGTTGATATTTGGTGGGCAGATTCAGATGAGACTAGAAATGTTGTGTTAGAATATTTTTGAAATCCGTTCAAGATTAAGCAAGTAATAAGTTTTTAAAAAATTGTAGATGTATTGCGAGTTGCATATCTTCCTCATTCATACGACAAATCCAAATTGTAAGTTCAATGGTTCAGCAAGATTATAGATGAACTAATTTGAAAGATAATGAATCAAGTTTTAATCTATGTCCAATATACTTTCCAAAGGTTACACTTCATATTAGCGTTTTACTATTTTTCAGAATTTTCGGAGTTTTTCTTAGATTTTTTGAGAACAAATTGGCAGAAAATGTTGGAATCAAGTAAACAGGTCCAAATTAGGTCTAGAAATGCTGTGTTCAATAAATTTCTAATCCCTTCTGAACGGAATTTGCAGGCGAGCGAAGCGAGCCTGTTTGTCTCAGCTGACACTGACCGAGGTTTTGCAGGCGAGCGAAGCAAGCCTGTTTGTCTCACTCCCCATATGTCAGGGGTCCGAGGCGAAGCCCCACCTAAACGGAGAAGGCGAGCAGCGGAGCCTGCCGGCTGGTTCTGAATAAAATGGTGCCTGATTTGTCAGGATTCAATGATAAATAACTGAGATGACTATTTTAATTTTAATTTCAACCTTTCATTTAACATGGTAGTTTGGAAAAATGTGTATGGCCTGCAGCTCGGTAAGTGTTTCTCTTGATGCAGCAAAATCACTCTTTGCGTACTGATACACAAATAACTATATTGTACTGTGTGAAGGAGGCAAATGTTTTTTACCTGATGTCTTTATTAATAAATTTATTTATTCATTTGCATTCATTCAATATTTCTCAACATGCTAACAAACAATGGAAGCTTGTTGTGGAAATACACCAAAATTTTGCCCAAATTTCATCCAATAGGCTTATTTTTTCGCAATTTTTCAAGTTTATATTGATTTTCCTTTATAGTCTGCTACTGAATAATTATTTTAAACAATCAGAGCACATTTGAGACCAAAAAAGGTACGTCAAATGCTGCATTTACAAAGTTGAACCACTCATAGAGGAAATGACTCCAGCTCGGTCAATATTGTTTGAAAATTATTGATTTTGTCTCAATCGTAGGAAACATTCTGACCTTCAATTTGAGCCCAATAAATATTTTTTTAACCAATATTGACCAAGCTCATATTGACGAGTCATTTTCTCATCTTGCCTTATTTTATCAAAATAAACACTCACTTGAGAAAACATTCACTTAAAGGTCATATTTTATATTCTCATTTCATAACATTACATGGTAATAGAATGAGCCACTTTCACCATCAGCTAGGTTTAACTAGGCTTAAAATACCGGGATCAAATTTTCGAGTCCACACGCTTCAAAAACTTTTGGACAAAAAGAAAGCTCGCTCCGCTCAATTTGCGGCTGCCTCTGCATGCGCTTCCCTAGTTTAGTCGTCGACAACTTTGTCATCAATTTTGAGTTACTCCTGCGATGGAATGACCGATCAGCTGATTGATCGTGAAATCAAATCAGGAACAGGACAGGACAGTTTCAACCATTTCATTTGAGTTTTTGGTTAAATTGTTTGGGTAGAAAGTGCAGCCTTTCTCTAGTAATTTATTCTTAATATAATGGCAAAATCAAATACAGATTTAAAAACCACAATAGCTTCAGCTTTTAGTAAAATTTTTAAACCGGTTAATCAGTCAAACATTCTGTATCACTACACACCAATCGTCGGATTGACGAGCTACACTGTACTATCTGTGAATGTGATGAATCCAGATCTAATAATAAGGTGAGTTTGAAATTTTTAATGTAATGTGTAATATAGAAATGCAATCATCTACTTGCATCGAAGTATCAGCAGGTTTCAGTAAGTTAGCCTATTAGAGTTGAAATAGATTGCGCAACAGTAATGGTGCTTTCACAAAGGAACGTGACACAACGAAAAGTTTTAGTTTGAATCCAACACAACGCTCACATAAGTATAATTTTTTAATTTGATTTCATTTTCCAAGCCGTTTCGTTTCATCCGGTATGCGTTTGTCTCACCTACTTGAGACACCATCCCTGCTGTCTTAAACATACCGGTTTAAAGCAACCCCTTTTGTTTTGTCAAGTATTATTTTAATCTGGTGTGACAAACAGAATCATTAATATATTAATTTTATATAACTTGAATCATATCAAAAGCATTAAGTTGAATACGGTAGCAATTTGACTGCAGGATGAAGGCTAGTAATTAAATTGACATTAAAAATAGTGTGAATCATAGCTTTGCAAGCTATTACTGCAAAGCTGGTCACTAAAAGGGGCCGGTCCAATTTTCAGGAGGTATTTCATATTTATTATACCTAATATACTGTACATTTGGTACTGCCATTTTTTATGATGCATATTTTTTACACGAAATCAAAACTCATTATATACCATTCAATTTGGTATAATTGGTTGAGGAAGCGGTAAAATTTGGTAAAATTGAGGAAGCGGTATGTCCCAGTGGTAGAGAGCGTCTAATCGGTTAGATTAGATAAGCGTCGTGCCTCTACCACCACTGTTGTAACGGTGACCGGCTCCTCTGAATTCAATTCATGAGCCCCATAAATCGCTTCCCGGTGGTTCGGAACCCACCTAAAGCAGTAGGTCCATTCATCTCTCATCATCATCCTTCCCATTACCCACGCACAGGCCCAAGAGCCCATGTGGGCATCACCCTCAAAATAAAATAAAAAATTGAAAAACCTGCAATTTCAGTTATGTGTGAAAAATAATGTCAAAATGATGGACATCATTTTGAATGCAGGACTCAACTCAATAGTGCTTTGTTGGCATTGATTACTAGAAAACCGAGTGCATTTGATAAAGGGAATTATCTTGCACTAGCAATGTGCGTCCCCAGCAATGCCTCCTGTGTGTCTCTTATACTGTTGATGGTACAACGTACAGTTCTGGAGATGGTGGAGGCTTGAGGCCATTCTATATATACGGACAGTTTAAACGCCTGAAAACACGAAGAATGTTTACTACGATTCGAAACCAAATTTAGTATTTTTGAACTAATATTGACCGAGTTGGACCGAGTTTGGCCTTCTCACCAAAATTCGCCTTGTAAATTGATTCTATATTTTTATTTTCTCCAACATACATCATACGTAGACCTATTTTATACAATTATATATAGTATATAGCCTACAATTCATGTATGTTCAGCATTGATATTAACTATTTTCATTTTCTTCAACCTAAACCAATGTTTTGGTCGTGTTAATCTCCTCATGATTGCGATTTCTACTGAGATGTTCTACTTAATCAGGGCCCTACGTTCTACCCAATTTTTCCATCTAGGCTAATTTATTCATTAAAAATTTGTTTTTCTACAACTTCCATTGATTGAAAATAGCCTTCAAGTTTATGATTTCATATCCAGTTATGTGTGTATTCTAAGCATATTTTCCCTACTAACTCAATACCTACTAACTCTACTAACTACCCTTACTACTTGATACCTACTAACTTCCCTACTAACTCATTCAAGTTACCTACAAACTTCCAGCTGATTTCATTGGATTTCAGGAATTGATTACTTTTTTAATTGCATAAAACGTCTAAAAATAACAAAATTGTAGATTTTTTTAAAATGTCAATTTTTGGCCGTTGTTTTCTCGGCAGTAAAGAATTTTTGTAGGTAGCCTACTGTACTTTATATGGAACTTTTTTCACTACTTGGTGTAAGGAATTAGCCTGAGAAGTATTGCACAGTGCACAATCCTCTTGAAACACTCTGAATAAATTTATAAGTACAATACTCATGATTTTTGTAATTTAAATAATCAATTTACATCGATCAAAGGCTTGTTAAGTCTAGGTTAATTTTGGTAAATTCGCTTTTCTTTAGTCTTGGTAATTTAGTATAATTGCTTAGTTTTGTGCTGAATTGGTCAATTGGCAGACTTCCATCTACTGTAATTGAAAATAACTCACACAAGTAAATTTCTGGGAATGTGGAACATTAGGAACTTGAACACTTTAAAGATTTAGCCTTCATTCATTTGTATATCAATGTGATTAGCAAACATACCAAATGCAATTTTAAACTATATTATAGTTATTTTTAGTTTAATTCTAAATTTTTTCTTTAATCAGGCCTGAATATTGTACAAAGAGCTGAGTTTTCTAATTTTTAATCTGCTTATATTGTTAATTTATTGATCAATGAATTATTGTTATTGATTCAATTCTCTGTTTCTTTTCCAGTGTCTTCCCAAAAAGGGACATAACCAACATACTTCTTGTAAATTCTTTGGTTGGCGTAGGATTACATGTTTATAATAGGCCCATCCTAACTGATGCTGCACCCAAAACTAAGGTTATGTACTGGTAAGTTTAGAACAATTCCATTTTCATTTTCCATATTATGATTTTTTTCCATATTGTCATGTATGTAACAAAGTAGAAGTACAAGGGGTCGCCGTCAAAGTGACTCCCCGACAACCGATTTCCTCTTGATTTTGACCACAGGCGTCAACCATTACCCTGCTGAAAATATTCCAATGCCGACAAAGTGTCCCCGACAACCAATACCCTAATAGAACGAAGGAGACAGTTTGTTGGGACTGTGTCCAACAACGAATCTCCTCGGGCGCTGGCGCCAAAGTGTCTTCCCGACAGCCTATCCCCTACTGAAACGGAGGAGACAGTTTGTCAGGACCGTTCTGCCCAACAACAAAACTCCTCGGGTGCTGCCGGCAAAGTGTATACCCAACAGCCAATCCCCTATTGAGAATTGACACCAGCTTGTAGCAGGCGGGAAAGTAGTACAATTACAGACACTGTTTTAACATTCTATGAATTTGATTATTAGAAGAAAAGCTTGTTAATGTTGTGATTTATATAACTGCAAACATTGGAAGAAGAGAATATTTTTCTTCCCAAATTTCTGCATGTGAATGAATCATTTTTATCAGTAATAAGATACAATCAAAACAATGTGATGCTAACTGAGACTTACGACTAGAGTAATTAATGAGGCTTTAGAGTCTGTATGGGATGGCTATAGAGCCTAAATTAGATGGTCCGCATATTTATTATTTATTGACAAATTCTTAGGATAGAAATACATATCATGAGACCCTGTGTTTGCCAAGTTATGAGTAATTTTCTTCAATCGCGATTATAGGTTATAAACTTTAATTAGGGTATTGAATAGAATATTAAAATGAGAAGTCATTTTATTCATAACTTAGTGACTGTTCTACAATTCTATTCGTGTGACTTCATTTCCAATTTTCAAAGAGAGAGCCAGCTGGAATATTGATTTCATGTGATGTGGTGAGGGGACAGATTGTTGGGATTGTAACCGAGCGCTGCCGTCAAAGTGTATCCCCGACAGCGGAGCTCCTTCTAAAACCTGCTTGGAAAGAAGAACGGTTGTCGCCATCAACCGGTCTCCTAAAAACTGGTTGTAAAAGGAGATCGGCTGTCAGGGAGTCACTTTGTCAAGGAGAGACAGTTTGTTGTGTACCCCTATGAATATCTTAGTCTGGCTTGTCAGGCGTGAATTGACAAAAATAAAAATTTTAATCATATCTCAGTTATTTATAAATGAATTTTGATGAATCAGGCATCATTCTCTTCAGAATAAAAAGCTATAATTTTTTTAAAATTGTAATTGTATAGAATTTTGTAGAAACATTATTTTCAACAGTAAGTTCAAAAATAGAATTCCAATCGGCCAACATTTTGAAAAATTTGTATATTGAAATTATTTGAGATTACTATTTTGAATATTTTATTTTTATACTTCAGCTTGCCAAATTTCATAGGATAAAGTCCATCCATTATAGAGATATGATGGAAAATCATGAAAAAATGAAAAGGTGGATTACAGGAAAACTAAGGAGAATTTCGGCATTTTGCCAATGATATTTTCTGTTTTTTCTAGCTTGAAGAACACCGTGGTGGTATTCGAATCAGTTGTTTTGGAAACACCCTGTATACAATAATGCAATTCTTCAATTGTAAAATATAGCCCAACGCAATGACATGCTCTTTATTAGCATGAGTCATTTAATGAAATTTTCAAGGCTTCATGAATAAATAAACAATTTTTTATAGAATGAAGAAAAAATTAACCTAAAATAATAATATTAAATAATTCAATTGTTGAAATAATAATATTTTTGGAAAATTGGCAGCAATTTTTTTCTGAGGATGATGCTCACATGGGCTTTAAGGCCTGTGCATGGGTAATGAAAAGGATGATGATGGTGATGATAAGAGATGAGGACTCTAGGAATTCGGGGAGGAGTAGAAAACTGTTCCCTAGTGAAGAATCGAACCTCGGAACCTCTGTTTTTAGACCAGCGCTTTATTATCTCACACTCCAACGAGATGTATAAAATAGGAACATAAGCAAACCTATTGAAATTAATAGAATAAACTTTGATACAATTACAATCCAATTCCTAAAAAATTACCAGAGTGATACATTCTTGATTCGATGGAAAAAATGAAAAACAAACATTGAGGAAACAATCTTAAAACAATAGTTATGGATCTGAACAATCAGTTCTCAATATTAATATAATATTTTTGTTCTACCATGACTTTATTTATGTTTTTGAAATTTTTCCTTTGAATTTTATTGCTCTGTTACGTGGTGTGATATTATTTATGAATGAATATTTGTAGATCTTCATGGGTATTGATGTTTGTTCCAGCGCCTATGGATCGTTGCTGTTCAGCTTTGGCTCTGTTTTATTGTGGGCTGTACTGAGAACCATTGTCCCCGACAACAAATTCCTCACCACAGTACTGGGCCTGGCATCGGGCTTCACATTGACAGCGGTTGGAAAAGAGTGTCTGGATTTTGTAGATTCAAAAGTAAAGTGTGTCAAGTAGATGTGCTGTATCTTTCATCAATGTGTATAGTTATTAAAAGTGTGTACAGTCTATTCTGAACTATATTTTTCGTGTCAAGGTAGCAATTCTTTGTAGAGTAATCATGAATGGAATGATATTAATCGATGATACAAAAAAGAACTAAGAAAATTAACAAATCTCAATAATGTATTGTCTTGACTGTTAACACAGATTATTCTGTTACCTTTAAAGAAAACCCAAATTCCCTGATTCTTGAAAATATTCTAAATATTCTTAACAAATGTATTTGGTACTTTCGAAAAAATACTCTGTTAGTTGATCTTATTTATCTAAATTGGTTGTATTTCAAATATTAAAAATATGCCATAGGTTATCGTAGCCTATTCAGAGTATAAACCTATTATAAAGTCAGACAATGCTATAGGTGTGTGGGCAATTAGAGCATACAAAGTGATTCATTAAATAAACTGCATTTCTGAACGAATATATTCCTGCATTTTCTGAATTTTATAATATTGAATTTTCATTTCATAATATTCTATAAATGCTATTCAAAAATATCATTCAATGTGAAATCTATGTTTTAATTCAATTTGACTTGTTAAAACACCTAGAACGTCTTTGTAAGTAATAAAACATTAAAATTTCAAATCCATTTCTATTATCCATTATTTCCTAATCATATTTGCGTTTGTGTGTAAGTTATACTAGTGCGATAAGATGTTTGAAACAGTCAATTTTATTTCCCCATCAATTTAATTCATTGGAGCTAAATAAACTATTGAGGAAAAAACTGTTAAATTAATCTGTTCTTTTTAAAAATTTTTAATTATTTTTAAATGAATAAAACTGCATAATTATTACACTATTCAATAATAGATCGGCTTAAAAATCTTATAAAAAATTAACCAAACCAATTGAGTTTTTCATTGCATGGATTATTGTCATCGAACTGAATTAAAATAGTATATAACATAATGAGTTTGGAAAAAGTGGTTTTACAAACAAATAATTATGTTCTCCAAACGAGCGGTACGCGAGTTTGGAAAATAATTATGAGTTTGTAAACTTTTCCACACGAATTATGTACATTTGTTTTCGTCATACTAGACTGAGAAGGATTTATTAAAACCTCAAACAACTGTAAACATTAACTGAAGCCAACATAACCTCAACACAACACTAGCAGTAGCACAAAACAAACGCACACAGTGAACTGTCATGGCGGCTTGTTTGACTCGTTTATTCATACGTTGGAGTTCGGGAAAAACAGCTGTGCTAGATTTTCAGTGCTGTAAATATCATCGTGATGATGATTAGTGCTGTAATAATCATCAAAATAATTATTCCCGCATTCAGAACAGCTGATCTTTGATTCTCCTGTAAATGGTAATTTTCCAAACGCAAATCTAGCTTGGAAAGTTGTGTATTACATACGAGTATGGTGAAAAAATGTATTAGTCATTTAGTGTAATTTTTACACAATTTTCCACTTAGCAAGGATGCATGTATGCGCAATTATTTATAATTATTCATGTACAGTACAAAACGTTTTGGAGCTCTATAAATAATTACCTACTGTATAAAAATTAAAATGAGAGAAGAAATTCCTTTAAAAACACAGTACCTAGGATATACATATAAATTTAGCTACCCTATTACAATACAATTATTCTAAATTACGATTTAAACAGAGTGGATTTTTTTCAGTGAACAAATAAAGCCATGTTTATTCCAGAATATTAATAACATTTGTTGATAACTTTTATATAATAAGTTATTTAATATATAAGTACCAAGTAGACAAAAAAGTTCCATGGGACCAACCCCCAAAAACGCTTTGTTACCAAGATAACAATGGCGGAAAATTGAGATTTTTCAAAATATATTACTTTTTCTAATTTTTTAGAGGCTTTAGTGAGGTTCTAAAATAATAAATTCCCATGTAAAATTAGCTGAGGAATTCAATGAAACCAGTTCCAAGTTCGTAACTTTAATGGTTATTGAGGTAATTGGAAAAATATGCTAGAAAACGCCATTTTTCAACAATAAGGGTTATAAATGGATAAGGAATCATAAAATTGAATTTTCTGTTAATGAAGATTGAAGTGAGTCAGATTCTAAAGAAAAAGTTAAATGACGACGATTGTGTAAATCTTACCCAAATCTCAGAAATGGCGATCAAAAATCGCAAATTTGACGAAACAGCACAAGTGATAAATTTGTGTTTAGTAGCGATTTTGCGATTTTTTATCACTATTTCTGAGATTTGGGTAAGATTTACACAACCGCCGCCATTCAACTTTTTCTTTAGAATCCGACTCTCTTCAACTTCCATTAATAAAAAATACAATTTTATGATTCCTTATCCAGTCATAACCCTTATTGTTGAAAAATGGCGTTTTCAAGCATATTTTTCCAATTATCTCAATAACAGTTGAAGTTACAGACTTGGAACTGGTTTCATTGAATTCCTCAGCTAATTTTACATAGGAATTGATTATTTTAGAACCTCACTAAAGCCTCTAAAAAATTAGAAAAAGTAATATATTTTGAAAAATCTTAATTTTCCGCCATTGTTATCTCGGTACCAAAGCGTTTTTGGGGGTTGGTCCCATGGAACTTTTTTGTCCATGTTTGTTTGTCCTTTTTTTGTCCACGTTTTAGTTTGTAGAATTGTTTGTTGTGCGTTGCGAGGCAACAGGCACTGCTCGCTGCGAATTGTGTGCAGCGTTTGCCTCGCTGCTAGCAAACCCGGTATCGACAGTCCGAGGCATGTGTGGCACATGCCTCGGACTGTCGATACGCGGTAGATAGTAGACTAGTAGTAGTACTCTTTTTTGTGTCAACAGACTGTACAGTGAGGCATTCGTAGCACATGCCTCGGACTGTCGATACGCGGCTTTAGCCACCGCGACCGCTATTCGATCTTTTGTGGCATTCCCTCTTTGGCTTATGCCAAGTTCCATAATCCAAGGCCAGAGCAGAATTTACTCAGGGCCTTGAAGTCCAGTTTTCTTGCCTCCTCTGGTGGGAGGGTTGCCTTTCGAAGAAGTCTCCCCCTCATTTGCAAGAGTGCTGGACATTCCAGCAGCAAATGTGCTGCTGATTCTGTCTCTTCTATGCAGAATCTGCATTCATCATCCTTACATAGTCCCTTCTTCCGTAACATATACCTGAATGGGCTGTGTCCTTTCAGGAGGCTTATCA
Source organism: Sogatella furcifera (assembly GCA_017141385.1). NCBI lineage: Eukaryota > Metazoa > Arthropoda > Insecta > Hemiptera > Delphacidae > Sogatella > Sogatella furcifera. Next base: position 43,165,876 of record CM029546.1, read on the forward strand.
TTAGCCTCAGCTCCCTCTTTTCCAGGCTTATTACATTGCAAGAAGCCTTTGTTGAGAGTTTAATCAACATTTTTTATTGTCATAGTCCTTCTGTCCTATTCCAAATCAAAATCTTCTTCTTTTCCTCCCATTCTCGGACTTTAGCTCTACCTGTTTCTGGTCCTACAAATGGAGAATCTGCACCTTTTTTTGCAAGGCAATCAGCTATTTCATTTTCATAGATACCCTTGTGTCCCAGTACCCACATCAGGCTAACCTGATTCCTGACAGCAACATTCTTGTTCAAGAGTTGCAATAATGCTCAACAATAATGTTAAGTGCTTTCCTTTTTGACAGGGTTCATAGATGGACCTTGTTGCAGTGATCATTAAGATCTCCACACCTGGAGGTAGCAAAGAGGTTATTGTAGCCTCTGCTTACTTCTAAGGAGATGTGGACAGCATTCCAACACCGGAGGTGGAGAGGTTGGTGCAGCATGCCAGGGGTAGAGGAATGCCCCTCATAATAGGGTGCAATGTAAACGCCCACCACACAGCACAACATCAATGTCAGAGGTGTTACTTCTTGACTTCATATACTCAAATGACTTAGAGATTATGAATATAGGTGACAAACCAACCTTTATGACTGCTAGTTGCCAGGAAGTCCTAGACTTGACACTGGCTGATGGGCGGGCAACAAGCCTTCCTGTGGGAAGGTTAAAAATAGCAATATTAAGTTTTAGCTCTATACAAAACTTGGTTATATACTATATTTTGAATATCAAGGATTTACCTATGCTTGAAACTGTTCACAATATTTGGTGCTAAAAATTACCTAATTTTTTGGGGACAGCCTCCCAGTCCGCCTGAAGGCTATGCCCCCTGAACATCAAATGAAATATTGAAATCCCGGTTTCAATAAGTATGGCACTGTCTGCTTACCAAAGATAGGTGTAAGTTATTGGCACCTTGACTTTATAATGATATTTATGTCTTTATTGAGAGTAATTAACATTGCCGCATGCATATTTTTTCTGTAACTTATATGCGTCCAGCTGTCACTAGCACAGTAATATTTTCGATTGACGCGTGATCAAAAATTAATTCGGCGTTAATATTGCTAATATAACTGAGACGTTAATCACAGTCTAATAAATATTTTAATGTGAAGGGCAGTAAAAATTAATATTTTTCGGAGGGAGGGACCTATTGCATGCTGCGTTTTTGGTTTTCTAGAACATTTACTCATATTACTATCTATTGATTCCAAAATTCGCCAATTCTTTATTATAAGAATGTAATTAAAAATAGGTTTTCATTAAAATGTAGGCATTAATGGAACTTATCAATAAAATAGTAATATACTTATATACTATCAATAGACCATAGTAATAATTATTACCGGTATTATTATAAGTAGGCTAGAATAGGTTGATCAATATTCAACTTCTTGAAATATGCCGCTCTTAAATTCGACCTCCAAGTCTGCCAACCACATTCTAGCCAATATCAATGTAGCTCTCAGGTGATCACTTGATGTCTTGAAGAAACAAAAAAAATCTAAATAATGGTGTCGGTCGGTCGTTGTTAGGTTGTATATAATTTGACTATACTTTGATAATACTTGGTTTGAGATTCAATAGTATCACTGTTATTTATATGATTGCGATAATTATCAAAGAATATCATTTATTGTCTGCTTGTTGCTTTCTACGGCTATTGCAGTTCAATTTTGTTGATTGAATTTCGAATATAACCTAGTTGAAAGCTTACTGGTTCCAAGTATTATTAGCCAAGTTTGATCTTGAAATTTGAAACTAAACAGTAAACGTATTTTGTAGAGAAACTGCTTTACTTGTTCGGTTAAAATATTGTTTTAAATTTTTATAATTCGATTTATTTTCTATATAAAGTTAAATGTTCCATCCTTGTCAATGAAATGAAACCGACGCTATTTACGTAGGAGACATACAAACGTAAGCTATGTACTCTACTCATGAATTTGGGTAAGTAAAATAATATTATTATGTCTTCATTTTATAACGAAGTATTAAGTACTTTAACAATAATAAGTAATTTTTGCCATAATTGATTGTATGGATATAAGCCTATTGAATTCGAAATATGTAGGTTAGGTAGTCAGTTTCGTTGAAAGCCGCATAGGCTAGATTTGTGTTGAAAATAAAAGTGCCTTATTCTCAAAATTAAGATAAACAATGTACCTATATGGGTTTCTGAATTTTGATAATTTCTTAAACGTTACTTTATTGGAAAGTATATTTTCTATAATTTACCTGAATTTTTGAATCTTATTCGTTTTTAATATACTTGATACGGTACATAGGCTACCCGTAATGGTAAAAGTGAAGTTTACCGGCCACCCTTCCAAAAGTCAAATTTCCGGTTGCAATCGATTAAGTATGGCATACTGATGACAAAATAAAACTAGGGAAGCGCATGCGGAGGCAGCCGCAAATTGAGCGGAGCGAGCTTTCTTTATTGTCAAAAAGTTTTTGAAGCGTGGACTCGAAAATTTGATCCCGGTATTTTATAAGCCTAGCTCGACCTAGCTGATGGTGAAAGTGGCTCATTCTATTACCATGTTATGAAATGAGAATATAAAATATGAGCAACAACCTTTAAGTGAATGTTTTCTCAAGTGAGTGTTTATTTTGATAAAATAAGGCAAGATGAGAAAATGACTCCAGCTTGGTCAATATTGGTTATAAAATATTGAGTGGGCTCAAATTGAAGGTCAGAATGTTTCCTACAATTGAGACCAAATCAATAACTTTCAAACAAATATTGACCGAGCGGGAGTCATTTTCTGTGTGGTTCAACTTTGTAAATACAGCATTTGACGTACCTTTTTTGGTCTCAAATGTGCTCTGATTGATTAACATAATTATTTAGTAGCAAATTATAAAGGAAAATCAATATAAACTTGAAAAATCGCGAAAAAATAAGCCTATTGGATGGAATTTGGGCAGAATTTTGGTGTTACCACAACAAGCTTCCATTGTTTGTTAGAATGTTGAGAAATATTGAATGAATGCAAATAAATAAATAATTTTATTATCAATCAATCATTCAATTTTATTGAGAATAAAAGATAACAATATTCGGTCCCGCTAAACCCATAGGTTTCTCAGCAGGTGTCATTTCAATACCAAACTTTCACAAGTAAAAATAACATTAAAAAATGAATTAAAATTAAGAATAAATTAGAGAAAAGTCTTTTTGTCCTAATTAATAATGTTTCACAAAAATGAAATAAGAAAATTATAACAATTATTGCTGATAAAAGAGATAGGAAACATATTAATTAAAATGACGAAAAAATACTACCATGATAAGGAGGTAATAGAAAAATTAAAATCTAGTAGAATGTAGAAGAAGGATTAAATAAATATTTTATACTATTATTAAAACTAAATTACTAAATTATTAGTCGTTCAGGCTGGCGGCAGTGATTATACATTGGAAATAAATTTTAAACCAGCAAAATAGGCTATAGAATCAACTAAAATTATGCAAGATGAATACTGTAAAAGGAAATATTCATCAGACACTTAAAAATATTATTGATTATAACTGAATAATAATTATAAGTAAGTGATGTCTGTTTATTTATGAGTTCCGTTATCATTTGTGCACTTTAGGATTATACTAAATCGAAAGCAAGTTGGAATTGTTTATTAAATAGAACATTATATCCGTTTTTTAGTAGTCTCTTATGTTAGCAGGTAATCTGTTGAATAGGAAAGGCAATACACAGGGATCTTTTTCCATATATATTATTAAATTTTGGAATTTGGTATATTACAGTTGACCTGAAATTGTAATGGGCAGGAGAAGCTAAGAATCTATATTGGAAGTCATTTTTAAAGAATACTATTATTTTGAAAGTGTAAAAATTTTTGGTGTCAGAGTTTGATAAAAAAATTGTATGTTTTGAAGGTTGTTCAGATTTAAATTTAGATTAGGTATTCTAGAAGTTATAACTTTGAGGATCCTGAATTGTATTTCTCTACCCTAAATAATAGGTAATTGGCTGCACAACCCCATGATTCAACTCCATATCTGATTGTGGATTCTATTAATGACTTATAAATCAAGTATAGACAGTCAACTGGGATATTTCTAAGTAAATAAAAAAATTTTGCGCTCAATGCCAGAAGTTTCTTTGATAAATAGTCAATGTGAGAATGCCATCTCAGGCTACTATCGATCATTATTCCAAGGTAACGTGTGTCTCCAACCAAAGATAGGGTAGGGCAGCTACAATTTTCTAAAGAGTTATTGGAGAGGCAGTTACAATTATGCAGGGGCGAACGCAGGAAATAATTTCGGGGGGTGATATATGAAGTCAGGATGAAAAAATAATGCTTCTTTTGGGGGGGGGCGCATTCTTATATTCTTATTGTAGGTCTACTTGCCTCTGCATCTAACAAACATTGTCGAATCTTTTCACCGTGTAGAATAAGAAATGTCTTTTCTTAATGGAAGGGAAGTAATAATGAAGAATTAATTATTTTTAATTTCAGGTTGAGTGATTTGAGAAAGAGCTATAATTGGTATCTTATAAAATCGGACAATTATTGGGTTCTAAGTTGGGCTGAAATTTTTCGAAGTTTAAAGTTTTTCTTTCATTGAATCTGGACTTAGAAATATTAGAGTTCTGAATACTGAGTATTGCGATGTGATTGAAGGCCTATACGTATATTTGATGATGGTACTTAAATCCCTAAAAGTCACTCTTTGTAATGCTACTCCAAAACCACTTGACTGATTTGATTCTAACTTGCCATGGTGACAGTAGACATGGACAACCAGGTTATAGGCGTTAGAGCATTTTGAAAATTTGCATATTAAGGACAAAAAAAGGGGAAAAAATGTTTGCTTACACACTATTACTATACACATTATTTGATACTATATTCATGCTCTCTGCACTGCAGGATTGCAACCTAACATCAGTTTTGACTTTTGAGAAACGTTCCTGGTTAGAAATGTCTATTATGCTCTTGAAATCATGTTGGTATCACTGGCAGAATCGGCTCCTCATTGAATCCTCATGGCTCAGTGGTTAGCGACGTGGACTAGTATTTCACTGCTTACCAATCAGGGGGTTCGAAACCTGAGCAGAACATTTTTTTATGTTGATTATTTTCAACTTAAACAACTTCCAATATTATTTTACATAGAAATAAAAGTAATAAATGATATTTTTCTACAACTGCGCGTAAAACAAGATTTTACGAGCTGAATTCTCCTTGTAAAGTAGCCCATTTCTGAGGAGAATCTACTTTTTGCTCGCTAACCATCTGTGCATGCACAGTTGAATTACTTTACACTTGCTAAGCAACTGCGCATGAGCAGGAGATTTACTTTACGCTTGCTAATCAGCTGTGTTGTGATAAGCTTCAGTCAGTGAAACAAAAAAAATGCAAATTCATGTAGCTAAATTTCCGCCCTCTTCTGTAAAAGCTGAATGGCCGAGGAGGTTAGAGCTGCGTTCATTACCTTGCAATGCAATGTTATCAGGTTTGAATCTGATTCCTGACTAATTTTTTTGGAGTTCATAAAATTATTTTTTCTTTTGTATAATTAAAAAATAAAATAATAATTAAAAATTAATTATAATTTTCAAGTATAACTGGATGGATTCATTTTATTATTCCAATAATCACCAGAGAAATTTAATAACAGTTTACAGTAGGCTATTTGACAAATCAAATTAGTTCAATAGGTTATTATAATGTGCAGTTGTAGAAAAAATTTTGTTTGTAGTTCGCTTGTAAAGCTTCTTTATTGCTCTTTCAAAATTATCAAGCTCTGCTGTTGCGTCGCGCAATAACTGTTTTGTGCAAGCAATAAAATCACGCTTTACGCTCTTAATACATAAATAGCTATTTAAGATTTGTTTGGTTAAAAAAAATTGAAAACTAAAAATTAAGAAATGATAATTAAAAATTAAAGCAGTGAATTAAATGGTAAGCAGTGAAATACTAGTCCACGTTGCTAACCACTGAGCCATGTAATGAGGATTTGATGAGGAGCCAATTCTGCCAGTGATTCCAACATGATTTGAGAGCATAATAGACATTTCTAACCAGGAACGTTTCTCAAAACTGATGTTAGGTTGCAATCCTGCAGTGCAGAGAGCATGAATATAGTATCAAATAATGTGTATAATAATAGTGTGTAGGCAATTTTTTTTCCTTTTTTCGTCCTTAATATGCAAATTTTCAAAATGCTCTAAAGCCTATAACCTTGTCGTCCATGTCTACTATCACCATGGCAAGTTTGAATCAAATCGGTCAAGTGGTTCCAGAGGAGTAGCATTACAAAGAGTGACTTTCCTAATCCATTAGAGCTTTGCTCCACTCAAAAAATTAGCCATTGCTGTCCAGTAGTTTTGAAATAAATGATGTTTGGTCTGCAGTTGCTATAATTTAATCTTAACTGAGCTTCAACTAACCTAACATAAGCTTCAATTAACCTAATCTGAGCTCAAATTAACTTAACCTGATGTTAAACTAACCAATCACAATGTTCAACTAACCAAACCTAAGTTTCAGCTAACCTAACCTAAGCTTCAGCTAACCTAACCTGAGCTTCAAGTAACCTAACCTAAGCTTCAGCTAACCTAACCTGAGATTCAACTAAACTAACCTAAGCTTCAGCTAACCTAACCAAAGCTTCAGCTAACCCAATGTAAGCTTCAGCTAACCTGAACTAAGCTCTAACTAACCTAACCAACCTAACCTCAAACTCACCTAACCTAAGCTTCAACTAACCCAATCTAAGCTTCAGCTAACCTAACTCAAGCTCAAACTAACCTAACCTTAGCTCTAACTAACCTAACCTAAGCTCCTACCAACCTAACCTAAGCTCCAACTAACCTAATCTCTAACTAACCTAACCTAAGCTCCAACTAACCTAACGGAAGCTTAAACTAACCTAACCTTCAACAAACTCAACTCCAACTACCCCAAACTGAGTGTTAACCAACCTAACCTAAACTTCAACTAACCTAACTTTTATCTAACCTAACCTTCAGTCATAAATAAATGTTAGACTAATAATTAGTGCTGTTTTGTACAGTTTGGATGCACTTTAGAACTTCTAAAATAAGAATTAGTGTACATGTGAGTCAATTTTCTAGCTTCCACAGACCAAACTTTAAACTTGATTTATTTCAAAACTACTGGACAGTGATGGCTATTTTTTTTTATTTTGTCATCAGTAGGCCATACTTAATCGATTGCAACCGGAAATTTGACTTTTGGAAGGGTGGCCAGTAAACTTCACTTTAGCCACCCGTAATTAACAATTGAATTGATCATATTTTAATATTGGTTGCAGAGACTGGCTTATGGTTAAGAGGATCAACGTGCTAATCACACGTTACCTCTATCCTGGTAGATGATTATTTGCTTGCTGTATGGTCTGTCCGGCTGGGGGGAATTCTGGCAGGAGGCGGGGGGTGATTTGGCTCGGTCAGTGTTGGTTTGGAGACTGAGTTCTGATTAAGAATTTATGGCTTTTAGGCCGGTATTGGCTGGGCTGGAACCGTTTTCCCATCTTGCCGGGGTGTCTTCTTTGCTGGAAAGGGCTGTATAGTGGAGTGAATTTGAAACTGGCAACCAGCTGGTAGGCCTAGGCCCTTCATGGGCTGTTGAGCCATTGAGACGGATTATTTTTTAATAAGGGCATCAACATAAGTAACTTTCAAAGTAACTTGATTTGAAATTAGAATTGAATGAAATGTAGGCTAAAGTGGCCCTATTAGGTGTAATTGGATGTGAATGAGTGACTTGCTTCTTTTGAAACTATAACTTTTTTGTTGTTTTATTTAAACAAACTAATTAAAATTAACTATCTAAGTTAGTTACAATCTATATCGAATGTGAGACTCATTAGGACTAAAGGGTCTATATAGGCTACATTTCTTGGTACTAGCACAGAGGATTAATTGAATCTGTGCTACTAGGCTTTGATTTATTTATTTATTAAAAATCATCACTCTCATTTAGATTATTTATCACTCTCATTAAAGATAAGTTACCTGTTTAACTTGGGACAAAATAAAGCAAAATTAGGCTATAACATCAACTTTAAGCAGGTACCTAACAGGTAGCTTACGGTACATAAATGTAGGAAGTCTTATTCTAAAATAAAAATCTTCTTTTCTCACTCATCAATAAACTTGAAAAATAAATAAAAATCAAACACCCTTTTTTTGAAAACTTTAAAATTATAAAAAACACATACATGTTTCGGGAGCTAAGCCCATTCTCAATGTGGATAAAAATAGTTATCATTATTATATAATAATAGTATAGTGATAACTATTTTTATCCACATTGAGAATGGGCTTAGCTCCCGAAACATGTATGTGTTTTTTATAATTTTAAAGTTTTCAAAAAAAGGGTGTTTGATTTTTATTTATTTTTCAATTATTTTAAAGAGCCCTAAGTTTTAAAGTTCTTTATTCATCAATAAACTTTTTGTTTATTTCCTAATACATGTTAACTCATTGAGCTCACTTATTGAACTAGAAACTATTCAACCATTGAACTAAAAAAATTTTTATTGAACTGATAAATAATTCTAATAAAGTTTGTTGATTCACTTATTAACACATGAGTTGAACATAAACATGTATGTTTAGAGTATGACCGAGTTTAAAGTTCAAACTGAACATTCACTGATTAAAATTAACTTTTCCTACATTCGGCCATTCTGACGCTTGGCTTGCCCTCAAGCCACACAATAACACGATAAAACAAAAAACAAAAAATCAAGATATCCTATTTCTAAATTTGCACCGCTTTGTATCGAAATCTCTCTTCATAACTGGACCTAAACTATTAACACTACCCCGGCTACTCCACGGCTGTCAAGATGCTTTATGGCATTCCTGGTAGACCTCCATACCCAATCATGTTGTTCCTTGTATTAATAGTCGCCTCCTTTATTCATGTCAAAAGGAGTTTGTCGATTCTCAAACCCTTTATTCTTTCTTGTGTATTTTCTTTCACTCTTGTATTCGGTTTCATCAGTATTAGTAGTGCAAATTTTCATTACCTTGAGCTTGTTATAATTGGAATTTACATTGACATTCTGTACATTGACATTCCTAAAATTATCAGCAGATTTCTGTGAATCATGACTATTCGCAACGGCTTCCTTGTTGTTTTTCACAGAAACTTTGTTATTTTTTAACTTTGATGTAATAACTGAATTTGAATTTCTATGAATTTTTGTGTCTTTCACGGTAATAGTCATCACATCATATCTACTTGATGCATCAGCATGACGCCTTTGAGTGGCTGGACTGTGTTCAATGTTATCATTATAATCTTCAGAATCTTCTTTCTTCTCAATCAACATGATGTCAAACTTTTTAATCAAATCCAAGCCAACTAGCATACCTTCATTAAGATTTTCAAAAACATAAACTTTGACAGGAATAGATCTTGCATTTCCATTAGCTAGTATTTCAGTAATGAAATAACCCATAGTTGAATGTTCTTCATTTCCAAAACCTATTAATGATGTGTTATCCGAATTCAAAGCAGGAGAACCAATACTGTCATAGAATTTTCTATTGATAACAGTATCCAGGACAGCTTTTGTAATTTTTCCAAGGATTTTGATACTAAGTTAAATTTTTCCAACACCACTAGCTGCACTATTAACCTCAATTTTGTTTACATATTTTGGATTTTCATTATCACTTGTTGTTCTCTGGGAAGGATCTTAGTTTCCAGAGCTTGTGATACCTTCTCTTCTGGATTTTCAATCTGTTGATTTGAGTCCAACCTCTTCACAAGAAAAACATCTAAAACTTGTTCTGGGATAATTATATTGGTTCTGTTCCAGAAGACTTATTTCAAAGAAGAGTTTTTGTTCTTATTAAAACTGTTACTTACGAGGCGCGTTCATTAAGTAAGGGCCGTTTGCCTATATTTAAATATTGGCGCTTCAAAGCAAAGTTTTACTACTGCAGCACCATGTACTGACGTATTGCGAAGCTACAGCGTGATTTGTTTTGATTCTGAAGTCGTATTGTTGTCAATGAATGCAAAGAACAATGACCGCGAAAATCGTTGATCCCGCCAACTGTGAAGTGCGTTCTATGATTCGTTTCTTATGTGCAAAAGGATCGTCAAAAGGGACAACAATTACGGTTGATGTGTACTGCGAAACGCTCAAAAAATTAAGACATGCGATCCAAAACAAACGCCACGGGAAACTGTCATCTGGCATAATTCTCCTCCACGATAATGCGCGTCCTCACACTGCTGCCAAAACCATGGAGAAAATTCATGGAGAAGATTTTCGTTGAGAATTTTTCGATCACCCACTATAGTCCCGACCTTGCACCCAGCGACTATACTTCCTCTTCTTGCATTTTAAACAGGGGCTTGGTGGACAACGCTTTGAAACCGAAGAGGGACTCAAAAACGCCGTTGTTAACTGGCTCCACTCTCAGGCGGCGAGCTTCTATGCACAGTGGTTAAAGAAGCTGGCGCAGAGGTAAAAAATGCTTACAAGTGAACGGCGATGATGCAGAGACGTAAAGAAAGATCATACCTAACTAAACATGACAATGAAATTTGTTTCTTATGAATACATTTTTTTCTGTGACCAAACGGCCCTTACTTTATGAACGCCCCTCGTACTTGAAGTGACTTTGTCTGAGGGGTATCTTTTCTTGAATCCTTTCTGAAATTCTGTCTCGACGCTTTGTAATCATCTAACTTACTCACAAGCTCTTCTGTATTCAGGATTTTGGGCAGATCATCAATCAAATGCTCACGAATTTCGTTTGGTATCCTTTGTCTAATTTTATAAACTACAATTAGCTCTTTCAGGCTTTCATAATCGTTCACTTGTAATCCTTCTACCCATTCATTAAAGAAGTTTTTGAGTTTGAAAACATAATGTCTCCATGTGGAAGAACTCTGTTTTTTATGGAAAACAAATTTTTGTCGAAATTGCTCCAGAGTAAGCTTGAATCGCTTTAACAACAAGCTTTTTATATGATCATAGTCGCTGGCAAGTGGATCAGGCTCTCTTGTGAATAGATTCACTATTTCTAGTGGCAAGAGTGCCATTAGATACGTGACCCAATTTTCTTTGGTTGTGTTGTTCCTGTTGTCTTTCAAATAAGGTCAAATATATGCTTATATCACTATCCATGTTAAATCGTGTCACAAGTTTTATAAAATCATTATTCCTACTTACTTGGACGTTTGCATTACCCACTACTGTCTCTCTTGACATTTCCAGCTCCAATTTTTTCAGTTCTATTTCCTTTTCAGCTTGAATAGTCAATATCCTCTCCTCTCTTTCCTTTTTATCACGTAGAATTCTCTCCTCTCGTTCCTTTTCCTCACGTGCGAGTAGAATTCTGTCCTCTTGTTCCTTCTCCTCACGTTGAATTCTCTCCTCTCGTTCCTTCTCCTCACGTTGTATTCTCTCCTCTCGTTCCTTCTCCTCACGTTGTCTTCTCTCCTCTCGTTCCTCACCAAATTCTCTATCTGCTTTTACTCTCTCCAACAAATTTTTTATTATTTCTTCATTATAACCCTCTGATGCGGTAATTAATGTACATAATTGTACCACTCTTGGATTAGTAGGCAGATTAATATACAATTCCTCTGCTACCTTCAATAAATCACATTTTTTTGCTCTTGCTAAATATGCCATTTTCACAATTCACTTTCTTCGAATTCACAATTCAATTCCTTTTTAATCCCGGACAAATCTTCTTTTCAATCCCGGACAAATCTTTTTTGATCCCGGACAAATATTTTCCGTTTCAACCCCGGATTTTTTCCTTTTCAATCCCGGACAGATCTTCTTTTTCAATCCCGGACAAATCTTTTTTGATCCCGGACAAATATTTTCCGTTTCAACCCCGGATTTTTTCCTTTTCAATCCCGGACAGATCTTCTTTTTTCAATCCCGGACGAGCCCCCAAAATGTAGGAAGTCTTATTCTGTAAAATAAAAATCTTTCTATTTCACTCATCAATATACTTTTTGTTTATTTCCTAATACATGTTAACTCATTGAGCTCACTTTTTGAACTGATAAATAATTCTAATAAAGTTTGTTGATTCACTTATTAACACATGAGTTGAACATAAACATGTGTGTTTAGAGTATGACCGAGTTGAAAGTTCGACCTGAACATTCACTGATTAAAATTAACTTTTCCTACATAAATGAGGCTAAAGTGAATTAAAAATAATTTTTATTTAATATTTTGTCATCAGGAGAGCATACTTAATCGATTGCAACCAAGGATTTGTCTCTATATTCTATTTACGTGTGTGTGTGTGTGTGTGTGTGTGTGTGTGTGTGTGTGTGTGTGTGTGTGTGTGTGTGTGTGTGTGTGTGTGTGTGTGTGTGTGTGTGTGTGTGTGTGTGTGTGTGTGTGTGTGTGTGTGTGTGTGTGTGTGTGTGTGTGTATGTAATAGTAGGTCTTCTTCTTTGCGGAACGGTCGGCCATTCTAACAGCTGAGCCAATCACAGCTCAAGACAAGTCTGACTGTAGCCAATCACAGCTCTAGACAAGAGTCAGCTATTTGACTGCTCCGCAAAGAATAATACCTACCATTACACGAACACACATGCAACAATTTTGTTTATTTCGTCTCAAGTGATTGTGAATATACTATAGGAAGAGTGGCCGGTAAACTACACTTTCACCCATAAATGAGATTATAATAAAAATTTGAATCCACCCATTATTCCCAATCCAGAAATAATATTTTTTCATTTCGAATTCGGAAAGTTGTTGAAAAAATTTAATTTAATGGCAGTTTAATATTATACTTTGTTCAATAATTCAGTGAACTAAGGTGAAGAAACTTACGCATGCGTGGTTGCCGAAATATGGCAAATTACAGTCAGGTATAGGCCTAATATATACTACTGTTTATGAATCAACATCAATTCAGCCCAATCAGTGACTATTTCAGTGTAAATGGAGTATTTCAAAAAGTTACATATTTATTTATTTATTTTCACATATAAGCCTCTGAAACTAGTGAGCAACGCTCATGCAGCATATGACACGTTTAACCTTAGTCCACGTCAATATGCCTTAGTCCACGTCAGTATATTTTAGTCCACTTAATCATTGAACGAAGTAGCCTATAAATAGTTATTTACAAAGTAGGCTAGTTTTGTTGACATGAGATATTATTGTATTTGTATTCGTTTATTTCATAGTTCAACAATGCTGATAACTGGCAAACGAATTATATTAATTGAAAGTTAATAATCTCCAACCATACAACTATTTGAAGGTGTATTTGTGTTTGGTGAGTGGAATATGAAAACAAGGGCTTTGCAATTTGGTAGCGAGAGCGATAAGTCGACGGCGACACTGGACGTGGACGGAGTGGTGCCAACACCACAGCAACAAGTGGCGCAACAAGTGCCGCTCAGCTCGGAGGAGCAGGCGGCGCACCATCACGCACAAACTCACCAGCAGCTGATTGTGTGCAACAACCAAGTGCTGCAGCTGCAGCAACACTCTGACGACGACGACTCGATGGCGGCCAAGAAGCGGCGTGTGCTGCCCTTCAAACCGAAGCGCTTCCGGCCCGAATGGATGATGTACGACATGTTCAAGGACTGGCTGCGGCCGCATCCCAACCCCGAGAACGCCATGTGCGCCGCATGCGACAGTGTCATAAAGGCCGGCAAGAGCGAGCTGGAAAAGCATGCCGCCGGCAAGAAACATCTCAAGAACCTGTCCGTCTACCGTAAGGAGATGGGTCTGCCCGATGATGACATGATCGTTATTGGCGGCGCACACGAAATGGACGAGAGCGTCGGCTCGGCCACCTTCCTTCAGACTACTACCAACGGTGCGTGTCACATCTATGTAGCAGCGCACAACACAGCCCGCCATTTATAAATCTCTGCTTGGAAATTCATTTGAAGCTGTGGGACCACAATTCCTCGGTCTGCTGACTGTGGCGAAGACCTAGAAAAATGAAACTGAAACCATTTATCAAATCATCTATTTTGTTTTCCTTCACGAACTGCTATATATTCTGTCCAAGCAAGTTCTGCCAGAAATGAAAATTGTTCCAACATACCCAAATTTATGAAGAAATAGTACAGGCTCAGACGATTTTTTCTGTCCTAGTTCATAATTATGTTATGATTTGTGCTATCATATGTCAATAATTGAACAAATAAATGAAAAAGAAAAAATTCATTCGTGAAATTAATATGATTATGATTAGTGTAAAAACGGTAGGTTGGCTGAAGTGATTTCAACCTGAAAATATCAGTTCTGCGCATGCGTAGTTACACTCACTTCCCTCCGCCGTCTTGCAAGAGGCTGTTCTGTTCTTGGCCCAACTATAACTTATTTCTTATGACACTTTAGTCATTTTTTATTGTAAAAAATTAACTGCTATGTCGTGAGAAATAGATCAAGTGAAACATTTATAAACTATTATAATTTATCCCATAACCCATGACAAAACCCTACTTCGACGTCAAACTTGGCAAAAATAAATTTGATTTTGATATTATTGAGCTGTCTTTTTTCACAATAGCAAAATTACTTTTTCCAATATTGCTCGTTACTAGAGTATCAGTTCGATATAAGAAAAACACAACTTGAGTTATATTAACTTGTGAATCAGTATTCAAATCCAAATTACTTTCATCCACTACATATTATTACAATTCTTATAAATCATAACAACATAAAACTTATCCAGTTTCAGTTTCAATGTGCAATCCTCTTTAAGCTCGTCTTTTTTTAGTTACTGAGTAACTCATTCTGTTTAAAATTTAACTGTTCCAAAGTATTGATATGATTTATCTTTCAAATCAATACTTTGGGAAATTTATGAAAGAAAGATCTTGAATCAAATGAGGTGATTGTTGAAGTTCGAAGTCCTTTCGTTTGAATTTCAACCTTCCTAGGTAGAAGTATTCTTATTAATTGAATAAATAAATGTTTTATTGCCAATATAAAAATGAAACATTCAAAAGAATAATATTTAGAACAATATTCCTGGCTGGATTAAGAGAAGTCTTGCCATACAGCAACGATAATAAAACCAAAATGTCCCTTAATAACTTGGAATTTGAACCATCACCTCAATCTCATTGATTTTGTATGGATAAATGCCCACTATTTCTTGAACGACAATCCTGCAAATATTTTACATCCATTGATTTTATTCCATTGTGTCTGATTTCGAAATTAATTATTGCTCCACTAATGTTTTGCTGGAATAAACATAGTTTGGAGATCCATCTTTAAATCCTTGTTTCAAAGATTTCACAATAACTTCGAATCTTCCAAGTAATATTCACTTTGCTAAGTAACCTTCATCTAAGAGTGAATTCAGAATGCAAAAATGTGTGGTATTTCTGGCTGCTTAGTGAGGGCAGTCGCCAGGTGATTGTAATTTTGAGAAACAAACACTATGGAATGCTTTCTGATGGGTGACGACTCTCCTTATGTGTAGCTCCCCACCACAGATGCCACCACATTCCATGCTTCATGAATGTTTCATCCTCTACAAAACAACTTGAGGTATAAAATTACTATCGTTGTGTTTTATTTTTCACTTGGCCTGTCTATTTCAGGGCAAAAATCACCAATGATTATGATACCATCAGGTTTGCAGAACTTCATCGTTTTATTAAGAATGATTATTTCATTATAAATTGCATTTTTATCAAAACTAATCGATTTTGTATGTTTCATTGATTTAACTTGGATATATGTATGTGTGTGTGTATGATCTAGCAAGAAGGAGAAGTTTGTGTTGGTGAAAGGTCTTGACAAAATGCAGGCTCCCTGCTATGGAGAGAGCATGAATGAACAGGCAATAACATCCGATCTGATGGCTCCAAGCATACTGCCCGATAATTCGAATCTGCTGACGGAGGACATGAAGGAAGCGGTGCAGTGGACCTCGGTGAAGACACGCAGCCAGCAGCAACAACAACAGCAGCAGCAGCAGCAGCAGCAGCAGGAGCAGGAAGTGGCTGCCATGGATACGTCGCAGATGTTGGTGCAGCATGAGGAGGGAAACAAGCAGGCTGAGGCGGTGGCTACTGCCCAAGTGCAACCGGAGCGCTACTTCAGTACGCGCAAGCAGCAAAAGTACCGCAAAGCGTGGGAGGACTTCCCCGAGTTTTCGTTATGGCTAGAGGCTGTCGACAACAACTTCTACAAGGCCAAGTGCAAGATGTGCGCCAAAACAATTCTAGCCGATCTGAGCGTGCTGCGCCTGCATGCACAGGGCAAACGCCACATGCAGCTGTGTGATGACTTCACCAAGGCCAAGGCGGCGCTGCAGTCCATAGCAGTCAACCCCGCTCCCGCCAACGCCAAGCCCGTAATCATGTCCTCCATCAGAAAAATTGTTCTGCCGTCGGGCGCTGCCTCCACCGCCTCTAAACGTCCCGACGCCGACTCCTCTTCCGACATGGCGCTCACAGGTGGGGCGCCCCTCTTCACTTGACTTTTTCACTTATGGCTCACTCAAGCCGCACTTTTGACATATCCACTTATCCCGTGTCCCCATCATACCCAGCAATCGAGTGTCAGTCGTTTGAGAAAGGAATTCAATGCAATGATTTCCCTCATATCTTCACTTCTATTAAAAAGTATCTGAAACATTCAAATTTAAATTTATTTCCACAAATTGAGATTACATACAAAATTCGGAGCTCTAATGTTTACTATCTCAATGTTCAATTCTTACAGCTGTGGAATTAGGATGTGGTTAGTATGGAGGGGATTTTCAGCGATTTAGTGGTCGACTACACGTGTAAGTCGACTTGTTCAAGTTGAAGCTTAGATCCATTTGATTCATTGTTGAATGAAATAGCAATGAAACTCTTGATTAAACACAGATTTAATGTTGAATCAGATGCATCTTCGCTTCTATTTGATCAAATCCGACTTATCAATGTGCTCAAAATCGCTTCCATAATAACCATAGCCTAAGACTGGATCAGTTTTCGTCCGGAGCCTCCTAAGGGACTGCTAACATTGCAGTTTGACCAACGGATTGAACAGAAACCGGGCCATTGGGCGACAAGCCTCAGCCAACAAATAAATCTTGAACTAACCTCATTTCAATTCTAATTTTACGATATTTCAACATTTGTTTTAAATTTAGTTTTTGGTTTGAACTGTAGTTCTACTAACATTTGAAACAAAGTTTAAAAATTGTTTAAGATGCTCAAGGCTTCACTCAGGTGAAGTATTGAACTTGTTTTAAATATGATTGTAAATTTTACCAAAATGAAAAAATCGCCTATGCTATGCTCTTTTGTTTTACAACTACTATTTCAATTTGAGATTTTCGGAGATCTTGAATCCATGATTCATCTTGACAAATTCATTAATTTGAAAAATCTTCACCAATACTTATTAACTCGTTTATCAATCATATTTCCTTCCAGGTAATTTGGGTTGGTATTAAACCCCCACTAATCGTGATATGATTTGTCTTTAAAACCTCAATCAATTTGATTTTATTTTGATACTCCTGTAGAAAATCATGATCGATTCAATATAGATTGTTTTTTTTCATTAATGGAGAAAGGCCTTTCAACTGAATTGAATTTGTTATATACCTTATCCAAAGTCTTACTTCCAATCCTATTAGAAATTTTGAAAAGTTTTGTTAGGCTTCTTCCAAGCTTCCGTATTTTTTTGTATTGGTACTTTTGCTTTTTAATTTTGCCACACAGCGCAATCGATATAATTCCACTAATTGTGATCATATTTAGTTGAAAAAGACTGTCAACTTAATCTTGAAAGTTCTAAAGAAATCTTTACAAGTAAATCGTAGTAGTGATCATTGTGAATGAAGTTCTGCAAAACTGATGGTTTCAATAAGTCAAACATAGGAATCAGAATTATTACATTTAAATTTTCTCACGTTATAAGTTTGACCTTGGAAAAATATTATTTGATAGAAAAATGGTAATTTTTTAATCCAGGTACTATATCAACTGTGGTGAAACCCTTCCAGTTGATGGGCTCCAGCACCCATCTTTAATGCATCAAAAATTTCCTCCTGGCTGTGTTGTGCGTTCTACGTGATGGTAGCTTTTTATATGCATAGCCTAATAGAATTCTTCTTTAATTTTCTTGTTTACAGCGATAAATTAATTTTCTCATTGCATTCTGTTTCTCAAGCGGCTGTCATTCGTTGGTCCTGTTTGTGCTAATTTTATTTGGTTTAAAGGTATGAATGGGGTTTTACAATGATGAAGATGATATGAATAATACTCGACATTTATTATATTTTATCTGTGATGAATAATAATTGATTTTCTTTTTACTTTTTATAAGTGCATGTTATAACTTTAATGTCGTCTTCTTTGCTAGAAGTATTAATTTTGTTGAGAAATTAATTTATTCAAAGATTTGCCACAGAGTATGATTACATTTTATGTTGTAGTGTATTTAATTAATAATAATCGATTTAGAATAATGCCTTGGTCATATGACTTAAGGTCTTAAGTTCAAAACTGCAGTTTTGAGAAAATGGAGCCCAAAGTTTTCTAGTATGTTCAAACACAATTTTCAATAATATTTTTTATTCTATCACAATAAAACTTACAAAGTAGGTTCAAAATACACTTATTCATAATTCTATCATTCCAAAGTGATGTAAAAATGTAAAATCACTGATTTAGTTATGACTTGAGTTGTTTGGACCATAAGTGGAGTTGAGTCATTTTACCGAATGAAATAAAAGACTTAAGTTATTTTACTCATGCTTAAAAAATAGAAATTGTAAATTAAGTGGTTTTACCCGAACATAGATTCCTATAATTCATCTGCAATACCTGACTTGAGATGTTATGACGGTCTTAATAATGAAAGTAAGACTAAAGTTGTTTTACCAAAGTGTAGATCTCAAAATTCTACACCCGGGTGTGTAATTATCTAATTTCCTCAAAAAGTGGACTTGAGTGCTTTTGTCAAATGGCCAAGGAATTATGAAAGTTATAAATTTGTATCATGAAAACGAATTTTACTAAATGCACTTGACTTCTTGAGGGTCGAAGAAAATTCAGTTACAAAATTAATGAGAAAGCTAGATTTTTATATAAATTCAAGGGCATTATCGTAATTATTACATCTATATTTCACATCTTTTGAATTATTTATTTATCAACATGATTGAAATACAGTAGGATTGAAACACAGACAAAGTCCAAAACGTCTATTCTTCCCAATTTTGGTTTAAATATTCAAAATCGAGGTTATGTCCACACTTAAAACTTAAATTATACACAAATTTGAACTTCTGAAGGTAAAAAAAACTATGAAACCGTAATTTAGAATTTGGAAAGTTGTTACATAAATAAAAAGAACCAAAACTCGGATAATATTATTTAAAATTAATTTTGTTCCCATGATTGTTCTAGTTGAATGAATGGTCTCATTAGAATAAGTAAAGAGATTTTCTGTAATAGTAGAAAGTAATCATAATAATCATTAGCTATTTGCCTAGCTTTTACCTGCTGCCCTCTTTATACATTCACTCTATAATTCATTATTATGAAATTATTTAATTTGAACAAAGTTCCAACAAGGCGAATTCATTTCGCTATATTTGATGATTTTTTAAAACAATCAAATTCGAAGTGAAGAATGAAGATAAATTCATGCTAATACAAAAACACCCCACTAGGGAGTCAATAATATAGAAAAATTATATCAACATTAAATCTTATCCTCACTGATTTTGAACGTTCTGTATGTTAACCAGCTAAAAGTATCTTCAGTATTTCCAGTAGAAGTATGACAGCTAAAACGGTTTCACGAGGGAGCGTAAAACTGAATTTAAGGTGCAATCTATTCATAGAAATTGAGTGATTAATTTTACGTATTCATGGTTTCTCTGACTACTATGAGCTACAACTGTTTTGTTTGTTGCACGTTTTCCTTTAGACCTGACCACGGATCAGTCGCCGACGTTTAGCCTGGATCCTACATTCCAAGATCCATCGGCAGTTCAGGTGCAGCAATCCCCCGCCGCTCCTCGACAACCCAAGATCATCGCTGAGCCCACAGTCTATGTTTCAAAAGCATTTGGTGAGTGAAAAACTAATTTGAGTCAGTAACCAGTGTTTCAGAAGAGATGTAAAGCCGTCTATTACGACTGCCTAAAGCAGGGCTCTCCAACCTACGGCCCGCGGGCCACGTCCGGCCTGCGGATCGATTTTGTCCGGCCCGCCGAGAGTTATTGCAACAAATTTTTAAAAATATTATATTTATACACATTTTTGACAATAACTGTGAGTTCAGTACTCTTCTATTACTAGCCACTCGAAAATTTTCTTTCTGAAGTTGACAGCGCCTATTCAGATGTCTCATACCATTGTGAAGTTCGCTGGTTGAGTTGTGACAAAGTATAGTCTGTTCAAGCAAAGAGGACCCTCTAGCAAGATGGGAGAATGACTCAAGCTCGGTCAATATTGGTTCAAAAATTATAAATTTGATATCAAATTGTAGGGAACAATTTGATCTACTCGTACTATTAAGACCACATTTATATTCCTTGAACAAATATTGACCAAGCTGGAGTCATTTTCCCATCATGCCAGAGGGTCTTCTTTGCAGACTATACCTAATGAAGCGCTTTTTTAAGCTTCGTAAAGTTATTGATATATTCATGACTGAATATCGTCGACCTGTACCTGTCAGGGGCGAACCCAGGAATTAATTTCGGGGGTGATATGTAATCAGGATCCCAGGAAAATCTTTCCCGTGTGGGGGGGAATGATTTTTTTTATATAGTATTTATATTCGAATTCAATTTACCTTCACCTTCACTCAACAAACATTATCGTATTTTTCTACCATCTCGTAGAATGAGAAATGGCTTTTATTTATTGGAGTAAAGTAAAAAGTGATAAATCCATTCATCAATTATTATTGTAGATTAATTGATTTGAACAAGAACTATTGGTCTTTTGTAGTTGTTCATTGTATTGGACAATTTTTGAATTGAGCATTCTTCGAATGCAGGCTGTGCTGGAAGTTTTTTGATTTGAAAGTTTCTCCTGTCATTGAATCTAAATTGGAATATAGGTGTGCGCTGGATACTGAGTATTACGATGTGACGTGCTAATAAGCAGTATATTTGATGATTAGGCTATACCTCAATTCCAAGAATTTTGATAGATAATTCTGTTGGGAAGAAGACGTTTTAGATTCGATAGATCTGTGTTTTCATTCCATAAGTATATTAGGTTTTCTTGAATAAATGAAATTGTTGAAAATTATATCGAATAACATGAAAAATTAAACCTACTTGACGCCGAGATTTATTTTTTTGTGACAGTTTATTTAATACATACCAAAAGTTAACGGAAATGTCACTGTGATTAAATAGTAGGGCTGGACATTTAAAGGATTCTGTCCTGAAGCACTTCTCATGTAATATTTTACTCTCCGAAGTAAAGTGTTGAGAAGGATTGCTCACAAGATGCTGTTGTAAAAGGAATCGTTGCACCAATATTCAACATTCTATGGAACATTTTATAAGACAAAATATTCTTATTGCACTCATTCAAGCAGGAAATTGAATAATTCTGTATTTAGGCTTGGGATGCTTGGTCTCGAATTCAAATCATTTCCTTCTTTAAGGAATTTACCCCGTGAGGGGAGAATTTTTTCAAAAAAGTACCCTGAAACTATATTTTTAGAAGTTTTGAGCATTATAATTAGTAAAAAATTTCGTAATTTTTAGTATCCTACAAAGTGCATTCTATCTAGTGTAAGATGCGCCCCAATTTCGGGGGGGGGGGATATATCCCCTCATTCCGCCCCCTGGGTTTGCCCCTGCCTGAACTTTCTGACAATGAGTTTGTATGGAAATTGGCTTTGGTTGTTGATCTCACGATTTAACTTCCTGAACTTGAAATGTGAAAAGTAACTTTTTGTAAATTCGTGTATTATCAAGTTGTCTGATCACTATTAAAAAGTTATGATTATTCTGTTTAACTTGCTAAATTCATGCATTGTCATGTTTTCTCATGACCTTTTCACACTCAATAAATTTGACTTTTTATTAAAATGAAATTAATTGGTTTGTTTCTTCCTGTGTTTTAATTAAACCTATTTGAAGCTCCTTCTATATGAAAATATTATTTTAATAGAAATATAATAATTTTACACCCCTCAAACTCTCCGCCGTGTGTGCCCCCCACAAGTCAAATTCCACGTACATAGTTGTTATTGGCCCTCTAAGCCTTCCAAGAATTAGCAATGTGGCCCTTGGATGAAAAAGGTTGGAGACCCCTGGCCTAAAGTAAGGAGAAATCAGATCTTGCTAAAGTGCAGTATGGCGTCCCCAGGGATCAATTTTAGGACCTCTCCTCTTTGTTTTGATGATAAATGATCTTCCACTCACTCTTAACAGCAAGACTCTGTTGTATGCTGATGACACCACGTTCCTGAACTCTCATTCAGACGCACACACTACATAGAATGACAGCTGAAACCTTGGTGGAAGCTTCCAAGTGGTTTAAAGCAAATGGGTTCAAATTGATTGAGGATAAAACTCAGTTATTGACATTTAGTCTCGGAGAATTCACGCATTACAGTAGCAACAGTATCAAGTCTCTTGGCTTGATGTTCGATCATAGGTTGATCTGGGAACCCATATAAATTTCATCTCTGCTAGATTATCTAGAGTCATCTACTTTTTGAGACAATTGAAGAATCGTGTAAAATATCTCCTATTTTGCTTTTTTTAAAGCATAATAGCATATGGAATCCTAGTATATGGAAATAGCTGCCATATCAATATGGTACTTAACTTTCATTGCAAAAAAAGCTCTCAGAATTTAACCGGTTCACACTATCTAGAACACTGTCGACCTCTTTTCGAAAAGTCAAGAATACTTACTGTGATAGATCTTTATATTTTTACGTGATCCTTCATACTACAAAGAACCTTCAGAATTTAAAGAAAATATCCAATATTCATGCTTATGACACTAGAAAAAACTACTTTGATATTCATATCAACAGACGTAAACGCTGATTTACACGAAAATACAATAGAGTTTGAAACTATATCATCAAACTGAATCAATGCAATACATCTATACAGCTATTATTATTGAATGTAGAATACCATTTATTGTAGCCTATGAATGTTATAAGTAGCCCATGAAACATTATGACTGAACTGTACTGGCCTAAGAATATTCAATAAGTTGCCAACGGATCGTAAATATTGTGAAAACATTGTTATTTTTAGTAAAATACTGTTTGAGTGACTGGTTTCGAGACCACTATATTGTTTGACACAATATTTTGATATTACCTGATATTATAATATTGTAATTTGTGACTTTGTTTTCATGTATTAAACTAATGTTACTGTGACTTTGTCAATTACCCATGCTGGTGTAAGACAATTTTATTTTAAATTTTGCAAAAATACACAATTGCTACAATGTACAATACAAAATAATGAATAGATCTTATACAATAGCATACATTAGAACAGAACAAATACAGGAAAGAAACCTGCAAAGGCATAAGTCTAAGCGCAGGTAATTTATTGTTTATAAATTAGTAGTCGTCATCTTGCACCATTACCTATGCACATTGCACATGGCTTGAGTACATATCACTATAGAGACTGTATAATCACTGACTAAAACCATCACCATTATAAAAAAAGTAACAATTTCTGCCAGGTGCACGATAATTCAATGACATTCTACATTCATTAATAGCATAGCTTCCTTTAATAGAAGGCCATGGCTTGAAAATTGGAAACTATGTAGAGTAGGAAATTGGGTCCATTTAAAAGCATTGAAATCATTTTCCAATCAGCTGTTCTAATGGATGCGTTTCTTGTGTGCGTTCTCACATTTGACTTGCTACAAATCATAAGCTATTTTAATGAATAACTGTCTATTCTTAATCTTTCTTGCTAATCTCTATCACAACCTATTACAAAAAAAAACCAGAAGGAATCCTATACGAAGAGTTTCATGAACGTTTTTCATGGAAATTATGCTCAAAGAGAGAAAAACCAAGTCAACATGCATGATTTGTATCTGTACTTGATGCTTTCATATGAAAAGACTGTGTCTACGGTGCGACGTTGCCATATTATTAGGGCAGGGCCTTCTATTAAAGGAAGCTATGATAATAGTTGTGTTGCTTTGATTCAGTTTGATGACATCGTTTCAAACTCTATTGTATTTTCGTGTAAATCAGCGTTTAAGTCTGTAAATCCACTTTTAAGAATAAAATATCAATCAAACAGTCTATACTCTCATGTGATTTTTCGATAATTTGTAACATTAGTGTTCAAATGTGTGTAGTGTAGTGTAGTGTGTCACAATAATATAGTGAATCGTCTTCTTTCTTGACAAATAACTTTATAAATATAATCTGATTTAGATTTACATTCAACTAGAATCTGATGAATCAACTAGAAACATGAAATATCGTCATTGAGGTTTCAACTAGTTATTAAATATCATAGCGTCATTAATATGACCAATGTTAACTTTCAATTATAAGAATTTTTTGTTTCAATGAAATACTTATTTCTATATAAACATGTTCTCTCTAGAACGTTTATATCATGAAGTAATAGATATTGCTAGTTTTATATTGAATAAAAATTGCTTGATTCAGTACCGTTACACAATTATTGGGTAGGCCTATTGGCAGGGCCCTTTTTCAATTGATTGCCGTTAAAGAATGTCAGATTTACTAGTTGATTATTGATATAATTTTAAAAATATGAATGCAAGTTTAGTGAAAAATTATTGTATAAATTGTCAGTTTTCATTATAATGTGTTAATTTGTGTTGCAGTTACAAAACAAGCTCCTCCATGGAAAGCTACGGCTATTGTCAATGGCCATGTCACACGGCTTGAATTGAATGACTACAAGGGCAGATACGTTATATTATTCTTCTATCCGCAAGATTTGTAAGTAGATTTGTGAATTATTGGTAAAAATCAACCTACATTCATTTTTCTCAAATTCCTTCTTAAAAATATTATGTAGGATAATATTTTCCCTGGCAAAGAATTACACCTTCAACAAGAGAAAGCATTCATTGATTAATCTAGTATATTTTACTGAGTAAGACTTCGATATGCATAAAAGCCATTGAATGACATCAAATCACATCTTCTTGGATGTCCTCAAGTTTTTCATATTAAATTGAGTGGTGAGAATTGTATTGGACTCGGTTTATAAAATCTCTTGATCAAATCATCACTTTATAACCGAGCTTTGGCTCGGTCGGTGTTGGTTAAGGGACTGTGATTTCTGTTGAGAATTTATGGCTTTTGGACTGGTATTGGCCGGGCTGGAGTCGTTTTCCTGTCTTGCCGGGGTGTCTTCTTGGCTTGGACGGACTGTATAGTGGAGTGAGTATGAAACTAGCAACCAGCTGGTAGGCCCAGGCCTTTTATGGGCTGTTGAGCCATTGAGACAGACTACAGACAGATTTTTCACTTTATTTTCAAGCACTTTCAATTCAGGCAGAGAGATGTTAAGGACTGCGCCAGCTTTCTTTCTTCCAAATCATTATTTTTATCATTATATAAATCAATTCAAATACAGTATCTTTATTCCAGTAATGTACATCAGATGTAGATAATCATACACCACACATTGTTAAACCAAAAAGTAGTTTAAAATTTTCATAATAAAACTCCTCAACACTAGAAAGGATTTTTCTGTTTGTTAGGAAATCTTCTGTGATTGAGGAAATAATTCTGTTTGTAACTCATGAAATAAATGATAATATTGTAAACTTGATTTGTATTTGTGTGTTGAAATCAATAGTATGTCTGACAAGATTTGTAGCCCCCCGAACTAAATAATGTGATTGGAGAATGAAAAATTGATTGATACTTTGTGTGTTTCAGTGCGACAGTGTGTCCGACGGAGATCCTGGCGCTGTCGGACCGCGTGTCTGAGTTCCGCGCGCTGCAGACGGAGATCGTGGCCTGCTCGGTGGACTCGCACCTCACTCACCTCACCTGGTGTCGCATGGCGCGCAGCGATGGCGGCCTCGCCAATCCCAAGATTCCACTGCTCGCCGACCCCACGCATTCCATCTCGCGCGACTATGGCGTACTCATGCAAGATGCCGGACATTCTTTGCGGTAAGCGACGCTGGCTCTTTGCAAGATTAACAGACACCAGTACTTTTCTGTTTATTCGAATTCGAGTTATTTTATATCCGAATAAAATCATGAAATGATAAAGGGAAATTCACGGGAGTTTCGTACGCTTTTGAAGTGATAATTGAAATGTAATATTTGTGTTAAGGATTGAACTAAGACGGAGGGCCGCGGTGATTACAAAAAGAAAGCTGAATTTGAGTTACCTTGAAAGAGGTTATACGAAGAGGTGCACTGATGGCGATCGCGTTTCAAACTGGACTTCCATTTTAGATAGGATCACACACAGTCATGGGGTGGAGGAAACACTTATGACTTGAGTGAAATTGAAATATCAATAGGCGCGATATTTGAAAATGTCCTGACCAATTTGTATCAAAATCGTTTTATTGGTACAGAAATATTTGTTGAATCTTTTAGGATTTTTTAAAATGTCTGACTCCTGTGAATGACCCTGTCATAGATAAGTTGCTGTGATAATTGATATTAAATGAGTTTGCGGTCATCTCCTTTTTTGAAGATTACGGGTGTACCAAATAACATAAGATATTATTAAGTTTTTTAAACAATGCACTGAATTTCTAAATAGAGGATTTACTGTGGATTTATGTTACACACTTAATATTATCATTCATGCTTCAACATTATGCTTGGATTACTATGTATTTGTGCTTCATAATTGTGAAATTAGTGAAATAGTAGACGAAATTTGAGTAGAGTTTATTTGGAAGCAACGAAAGTGGTAATTGTTAAGGACAAAGATTCTAATAGTCTTCTAATAGCAAAGTTCGATTGAAACCCCCTGATGAATTCACTATATCTCACTTCCATGGAGCTGACAATTGGATGAATGAAATTTCTTATGATGCTGGGTTTGTACAAGCAAGTGCATTCTATCACTCAACCTTAGAGTGAACGCATACTGGTGCGACCAAGACCAGAAAACATGACCAGACATTTTTGTTTAGTGGTATGGTGTGGTATTTGTACTTGATACAGTGCGTTACTCCATACAACTCCGTGTTCCCTTTTTGTCTATGGCTACTATCAATGTTAATAAATAAGAATCGAAATCACATTACCCATTTTAGTATTTTTTATTTGAACACAACATGTTTTGCTCTCCTAAGAGGCATTCTCATGTGTGAATGAACAAATAAACAACATTAACTTAATTCAACACTAAATTCCTGTTTATGAACATGTGTTCAAATTAAAAATACTAAAAGGGTACTGTGATTTTAATTCTTATTAACTCCTTGTTCCTCTGGCTAAATCTTGTTGTTGTTGTAGTAGCAACTCAGGTCCGTGCAGTATCACTCTTCCTCCTTCTCAAGGCCCAGGAAGCAAGCCACCCCGCAAGGGTTGATCCAGAGGCTGGCGGTTCTTAAATCAGTCGGCTTTGATGGGCAGCTAAAAAGATGGTCTGTGGTGTGGGGTCCATCACCGCAGTCAGGACAGACATCGGTCACATCCTCTGCAATTCTGGACATGTAACTGTTCAGAATCACTGAGTTGCGCAAGGATGGTGCGGGTTCTCCTTGGTAGGCTCTTCTCCTTGGCATTAATTTGGGGTGGATACCACCCAAAAACTGGGCTTAACCTCAGTCTGCCAAAGCTGTCTTCGACTGTCCTTCCATGAATGGACTTGATTCCCTCTTTGTATTTTGTGCTGTCAATAGATGGTTTTGGTTCCAGCCACCCAATTTCGCCAATCAGATCATTTACTGACCTTCTTATTTGCCTTAGGGGCGGTTCCTCCAGGGTAATGTGGTGGCAAGGATGATCCTGCTGGTGGCAGGCTAACAGGTACTGCTGGGATATCATGCTGTTGTGGCTCTTGACCCTTAGCAGTTCAGTCTCACAATGCAGATGGTCTTCATCAGACATAAGGACACAGCCAGTAGATGTTCTTAGGGCTGCATTTTGGCATGCTTGCAGATTGTGCTAATGTGTATCTGAAAGCTGTGGTGATCAAACAGGTGCTGCATAGTTCAGGATGGGCCTATTTATGGCTTTGTATGACCTCAGCAGTGTTTCTTTGTCCTTGCCCCATGTACTGCCTGATATGCACTTCAGCACATTTTTCCTTGTCTTCAGCTTTCCGCGGACTTGCTGTGCCTGTGCGTTGAATGTGAGAAGTGGATCAAATGTAATTCCAAGAATTTTTGGATTAGGCACAGTTGGTACACTACGTCCATTTATCTTAATTGGTAGTATGGTGCTTACTTCTCTGGTCCAAGTTGTGAACAATGTTGCAGATGATTTTTCTGGTGCAAGAGACAGACTGTGTGATTTGAACCATTCCTCCAGGGTTCCCAGGTAGGTGTTGAAGCTGTTGCACATGATGTCCAGGTTGTTGCCAGTTGCAAGAATGGTGCAGTCATTGGCATATGATATTAGATTGATACCATTTGGTGGTGATGGAATCCTGCTCATCATAAGGTTGAATAATGTGGGCGACAAGACACCCCCCTGGGGAACGCCTTGCTTTACCTTCCTGTATCCATATTTGCAATCACAGAGCTCAACAAAAGTCTGATGGCCATGAAGACAGTTTATCAACCATCTTTTGATGTATGATGGCACAGATGTTTCATGGATGTAGTTGAACAGGTGCATGTGAGAAACCGTGTTGAAAGCTTTGGATAGGTCCAGTGCAACATCAATGGTTCTCAAACATGGGTACTTCTCATTGAGTCCATGGCTGATTTGCTCCTGAAGTTGGTGAAGAACTGTCACAGTGCTTCTACCCTTTTGGAAGCCATGTTGGTGCTTGGCCAAACAGATGTGATCAGAGAGATGTGTAAGAATAATCTGTTCCATCAGCTTCAATAGGGGGGACAGCAGTGATATGGGTTGGTATGACTTGGCATTGTCAGCAGACTTCCCTGGCTTCAGGATGGGTATTATCCAGCCAACCCTCCAGACATCAGGTGTTTGTAGGGTTTTGATGGACAAGTTGAAGAGTTCTGTAAGGAAATCCACTGCATGAGAGTCAAGGTGTTTGAGCATTATGGCTGATATACCATCGGGACCTAAAGCTTTGGAAGGCCTTGATCCTTTAATTGCTGCAAGTGTCATTTCTGAAGTGATGGTCCAGTCAGTTGATGTAGGGTCTCCATTCAAAGATTTCCTGGCCAGGCGCAGCATTTGGGTTTTTGCCTTGCGGAGCTCTTTGTTTACATTTTTGGGATGTTCTGTAAACTGCTTATTGAACTGTTTGGCACAGTGTCTGGAATCAGTGGAGGGGATGTTGGAGAATGTGATCACATTGTTTGGTTTGTTACAAGGGGGGTTGGTCAGACCCTTTAGTGTTGACCAGAGATTTTTAGGGCCCCGGTCAAATGTTGCACTACTAAGGTGTTCTTCCCACTTCCTCTTTCTATGATCATCCACCAGTCTACGGATTTGCTGATTTAAGGACGCTATAACTGGATCCAGGGGGTCTCTCTGTCTCTTCTGGTCACGTTCCTCTGCTAGTTTTACAGCTTCTGTAGGATAGGAAGGCACAATTTTAGGTATGCGGCCGGTGGGTATGAACCTTGATTGGGCCTCCAGGAGCACTCTGTGGAATGTTTGTTCTCCCTTGTAGCTGTTATGGGGAAGGTCCAACTTCTCCAGTTTGTTCTCAACATAATTATGTTGTGAAGTCAGTCCAGTTTGCTTTGGAGAAATTTATGTAAGTTCTTTTCTCTGTTGGTACCTTTGCTATGCTTCAATTTAGGGTAATTGTAATTGGGAGATGGTCTGATGATAGGGCAATCTCAACCTTCCAGTTGGAGCAGGGGAGAAGGGAAGCACTTGCAATTGTGATGTCCAGGGATGATTAAGTGTTGCCTGCTATCCTAGTTGGAACAGGTGCAACATGTAGATATGTGTGCCGGTGACCAGTCACGTTGCGAGGATAATCCAGAGCATCGTCGAAGGTGGGTCCAGCCACAGCAGCTGTTGCACAGCACCAATGTGGTGTTTCTCCTTATTTGTTGGCTACAGACTGAGCAGAACCAAGCCTGGGGTCCGAGGTTGGGCTCAATTTCGGCTCTGATAAGTAGTGTCCGGAGCAGTGACGCCGGGATGCGCTGCTCCATGATCCAAAAAACGGGTTCTGAGTGGTCCACAGGTTCCTGTGGTTGGAGGCCCTTGGTCGCTGGAATCCAGCGAGTGGTTCCGGGATGTAGACCCGTCCTCCATGGGAACCTGGCTAAATCTTAGTCTTGGTCGCTTGTGAAAACTTGAGAATGCCCCTTAGGAGAGCAAAACATGTTTAAATGCATTCTGTGCATTCTTTCTTGAACTTCACGAATCTTCAATTCAATTTTTTTAATCATGTAATATAATATGTTCTAAATTGAATAGTGTCAACAACCAATTTTCGAAGTACGCCATGATTGAGCTGTGTGTGGTTGTTTTTGCAGGGCTCACTTTATAATTGACAGACGTGGGACGATCAGACACATGACAGTGAACGACATCAGCGTGGGTCGCAGCGTGGACGAGCTGCTGAGAATGGTGCAGGCACTACAGCATGTCGACGAACATGAGACCGGATGTCCGGCCGACTGGAAGCCCGGACACGGTGCTCTCTGAGAAGAGCAGGTAATGAAAACAACCGTCCAGACCCGAATTAGTCTGGAACAACAACCCAGAATTGAGTCTATCAATCAAGATTTTGTTTGAGAGTGAATATTAAGAGTCGGCCATATTGAATTATGTCCTATAATAGCGATGTAATTTTGATTAATCTCTCGAACCTCATAGTAACATTATTTATGGGCAGAAATTCAGGTTCTATAATGCCATTGGAAAAATAATTCAATTCTTCATGAGATTTTTTGTTTGTCTAGCTTTCTTGAGACTATTTCAATAATTAAAGAGTTATGTTCTATACTTGATCCTTGATCATACTTGAATTATTAAAATAATCTCACAATCGAAAAGACTGCCAAAAATTATTGAATTATCATTATTGAATTGAATTATCATTCCATATAGGACATGATTTTTTGACCATAAATAAAGGCGTTTCAAAAGATTTTTCAAAATTACATTGACTCCATGAGACATAATTCAATACGCCCCACTCTTTAGCCAATAAATTTTGCATTCCGAACAAAATAGTACTAAAACTTTCTTCAGTTGAATTTTGCGGCAAAAACAAGTCTACTTCTTACTTGTCTAAATATCTTGAATGAGTATTATCTATTGAATGGCTCAACAGTTCTTGCAGTCAATTACAGCAATGAGTATCAATTATTATTAATGAGAAAAATATATAAATGACAATTTTGAAGCGATCTGGCAAAGTTGTTCCTACCGACGACTGATGCTAAATCTATGTGTTTATCCTTTCAATTTTCTTAGTCCTCGTTACAACTTCTTTCAGTTGACACATTAGTTTTGACTGCGCAATTATTAAAGCTTTGTTTTGATTGTGCGTCACAGAAATTGACAAGTGGATGCTTCATCATGAAAATTCTCAATGTCACAGGACCATTTCCATCCGTGAATTTTTTACCCCGAAACTCATTACTGTTGTTCCTCAACCCTCATATTTATCTTATTTAAGTCCTAACTTGTCACTTTTCCGTCTTCCCAAAATCTCTTTGCTCTTCTCGTTTCATGTAATAAGTTATATTTCCTTGTATGTTTCAGTTTTAATTGAACTTGAAAATATTATATTTATGTTTCTAAAGATTTTATGTATTAATTAATGTTGTTAATCTATTATTGTATTATTCCAGGTTCCTGAAATGCATTTTGATTAAAATTTAGTGCATCGATCAAAGTAAGAATTCGAATTATTGATATTTAGTATTCAATAGTGGTATCCTGGCATGATTATCATCGATTCTAAGTGCAGATATAATTATTTTAAGTCTTATTTATTCCTGATCATTTCAATAAATGACATTTGTACTTTTATTGTAGGTTTAATGAAACTTGAAGAGCAGTGTACTGTGTACTCTTGTGAGTGGAATGAATTCATGATATAATCAGTAAGATGGTTCATATCAAATCAAGAATATTCGTATTGATGTTTGTGGCTCCTCAAAAAGATTTATCACTGTTATTTTAAAGTATTTTTGAAAAATGTAAATGTTTTAGTAAACATAGAATTATTTTAGTTAGCTTATTTGTAGGTTTCAATGCTTCATCATGTTCATAACCAGCACAAAAATATTTAATGGAAGAATAATGTGATTTTGATCGTGTCAAACTATTCACTTCTACAATTTTTTCATTAACACTTTCATTGATGATGAAACTTAATGAAACTGTTAACAAAATTTACTCTACTTTTCGAGTATGTTTTAAACAAGCCTCTTAGAATTACATTTCAGTAATCTATGCAAATGTTGATTTGATTCTTCATTAAACTAGTTGTCTTGTTATTTTTTATTAAAATATGGCATAATTGATGTATTTCTATTGACAATTTGAAACGTATGTGAGGTAAAATAATTGTGTCAAGCAAGTAGATAGATATAGATCCAATTGAACTGTAATTAATTTATTATATGAACACAGAAAAATATTGATAATTTCAATGTCTTTAATATAATAATTCTTTTTGAAACTCGATATACATTGTTTTATTAATCCCCAATTTGACTCTGATTGGCCTTATTATCAGACTGCAAGATAGTGTTAACGCTCATTTCAGTCAATATCGTAGAGACTCCATATCGCGGGACGGTATTGGGACTATAATTTAAATGTTTGATGAATCAACATGTTATGTTTTCTTTCCAAAAACTAGATGCTTAAGCCAGTTGAATTATCATTAAACTAGTAGAATGTAGTAAACTAGTAAACTATTTCTTGTAGTTTTAATATCATCGGAACAGAGCACTCAGTTACTAAATCCTACTTTCCGTCTGATTCGCATTTTCTTTAATAGGCCTCTGATAATGAGTGCTTTTATAATTTGGCGAGTAGTTGTGAAGTGGGTCGAAGCGGAAATTCAACTTAGTATAGACATGGATTGGTTGATTGAGCAACGCGCTTTTGCCGTCGAGGGGTATTTTTCCAAAATCAGTCTGTTGTTGTAGTGCAGCGAGTGATTCGAACTCTTTATCGGATCCTCAGTCACAAAGCTGTTCCTGACCGCAAATCCATGGATGCACTTCCGTGAACGTGCTAGTGTATTGGGAAAGAGATTTGGGACTCGAATGACCGCCCGGACTCCTGAAAACATTACCGTTTTCTAGGTCACATTAACAGATTACAGAATATCTAGGTCTCTTTAGGCCAGCCTAACCAATGATCTGCAAATATTTTGTCCAAAGCGTTCGTCACCAATGCACTGAAGTGTGGGGGAGCACCATCATGTTGGAAATGAAGTTGATGAATGTTTTCGAGTTCATCTAGTCTAAGACAATTTGAGTACCGTACTTATAGAGTACTAATAGAGTAGATAGTCAATGATCTAGCTGAGGAAAACAATAAATTGATTAACATGTCAATTGAATTTCGCCGAGAGGGATTTTGAAAAACGGATGTACGTGTTTCAAATTGAAAGTTACAGATAATTATTTTTAAAAAATACTGTAGTTTTTAAGAAATTATAACTTGGGAACGGTTGAAGATACATTGTTGCGATGGTCTCAATCGCTTTTAAATTTTATTCTCTACAAAAGTGCATGAAATCTCTTCGTCCGACGCTTGGTTCGGCTACAATTTTTGAAAAACTGAAATTTTGCACCTTTCAGACCCCCCTCCCCCAAAACCTGACGCTCAAAATGGTGTAGCCTTTTACCAAACAATGCACTTCTGTTTCAAACAATATAATTAAAGGTACTGTGCTCTAATTACTAGCTATTTTCCATCATAATTCAATAATTGATAGTCCCTTGTTTTGGCAATCTTTTTTATCTTGCAGAGCCTGCTAATTTCTTGTTCCATCACAGTCTATACTCGCTATTTTTCACCATGAATCATGAATTGATTATTGATATTAGATGAGAATACAGTATATTTATAAAACACTCACAATTTTATGTGAGATCATTATTTTTTAATGTACGGTAGGGCTGCTGTAACGTATTAAACCATACCTAGTTGGGGGGATGGAAGTTTGGGTTTGATGTTCATTTGAGATGTTGCACCCTCAGCAATGCAGGTCCCGTCCAAGTGCCTGTGACCCTGCTGGGTTTCAGGATTGACCCTAAACTTACATGGGAGCATCACATCCTAGGAGTGTGTAAGAAATTGTCAAGAGTCCTATACGTGTTCAGGAAGTTGAGAGGGCTGCTGAAAATTGTGAATTTGTTAATGTTGTACCATGTAGTTTTTGGTAGTCGCATTCTTGACCAGTCATTTTAGGTTTCGCACGAGAAAAAATTCAGGACGCTGCCATATCTACGTGTTATGTTCCTTGGTCATTGGACAACTTAAATCAAAAAATTTGACCTTCTAAACCTTGTGCTTGATACAGAGTGCCCCAAAAACTACAAAATTTCGGTTCCGCGTCTAGTTTTCTGTGATTTACGCGGAAATGAAGCGTCGGACAAAAACATTAAAATCATAACTTT
The DNA here is from genome assembly GCA_017141385.1 of Sogatella furcifera. Classification (NCBI taxonomy): domain Eukaryota; kingdom Metazoa; phylum Arthropoda; class Insecta; order Hemiptera; family Delphacidae; genus Sogatella; species Sogatella furcifera. The sequence goes on from CM029546.1 coordinate 43,200,620, forward strand.
TTAGCTTATAAAATTTTCAAGAGATTGGTATCAAACTCAACCTTCTATGTTGAATGATGACCGAGTTATGATTTTTCAAAAAAGGAGTATATTTACAAGAATAGTAGAACTAAATACACAAGAATAGTTCAAGTCTCCTAATTCGGAATTGAATCTAATAAAAAGTCTTGTGATACAACCAAGTTGTGGAGAATCTTCTTCTTTTCAAAATGCAATAATAATTCTCATGTTTAACCCTTTAATAAAAAAGTTACACCTAATTAAAGAATTGAAAAAGTGAGGTTTTTAATTTTTTTCAAAATTTTACATCTATTAAATGTTCTGTAAATAAGAATTACAACACTGTAGAAACTTGAATTTGGCTTCAAATTGTAGAGAATTTAATTCTCTACAATACTGAGTGTAAGAAAAAACTCTTGAAAATGTTCTTTCAATTGAAGATATGCAAAAATTATTAAAAGAGGAGATAATTTGACAATTTTGCTTCTTTTACAAACAAGGATATTTCATCTTGTGGAACAGATATTTCGCATTATATTTACTAAAAATAAAAGTTGCAATCTATAATTAGAGACCAATTATGATTTTGTATCATCAAGTACTATCGAGATATGAGCATTTGAAAGCAAAAAATAGCCCATACTCATTACACAAAGATGAAAGTTAAAGTCACCTCAGGAATGAAATGTTTCAATTTTGACCGAATTTGACTTATGTGATGTATGCATTTGAACCGCCTTGATGAGCTGAGAAAAATGAGCTATGATTTGTTAAGATTCGTTCACTCCCACCAAAGTTAGAGGCGTCCTTAGCGTATGATCCTTTAAGGATCTGTATGTCAGAAAATCACCTCGATTGAGTGTGTTAGGTGGGTCATTCGATGGAAAATAATCGAATGCATGATATTCATGACAGAAAACTTTGACGAACTGACGAAAATTATTAATTTTCGAATAAATAGTAAGAAATAGTGGATTTCAGGAAATGCAAGGATATTTGTTTATAGGTATAGCATGAAAACTATTCAAGATAGAGAGATCAATTAAGTCTCAAATTGTAGAGGACAAAATTATCCCCAGAGGGATTTTTAATTACACATTTCCAAAACATCAGGCGGAAGTTATAAACAATCAAAAACTGAGAAGTATCAAATTTTCATTTTCCTTGAAAAAATACTCATTTTTTGAAAACCATAACTCGGTCATCATTCAACATAGAAGGTTGAGTTTGATACCAATCTCTTGAAAATTTTTTAAGCAAAAAAAATTATGATTTAAATGTTTTTGTCCGACGCTTCATTTCCGCGTAAATCGCAGAAAACTAGACGCGGAACCGAAATTTTGTAGTTTTTGGGGCACTCTGTATTAAGCACAAGGTTTAGAAGGTCAAATTTTTGGATGTAAGTTGTCCAATGACCAAGGAACATAACACGCAAATATGGCAGCGTCCTAAATTTTTTCTCACAAAGGGCCTTTTTTTGGATAAAATGACTGGACTATCTGTATGCTATCCCTGTATGCATTCTGTATGGGATCCACGATTTTTTTACCGAGATACTCGAGACCTGTGATACTGCCATCACGATCAAGTTTCAGTGTTGTGGTCTTTAAGATCACTGTTTTTTTAAATGTTCTATGACACGATCTATCCAGGATTGGCCTGGTCTACGATCAATCAAAAATATTGGATACCGGTATTGGATTTCATACTACTGAGAGTTACCCTAGCGCCATTCCGATATTAGTTTTGACGAGCCGCCACTGAGAAGACTATTAACAAGTTAGTAACTTAACAAAAGTTGCTGTCATATTGCACATCAAAATAAATATTATAATATGGCTTATATGAATGTTGCACATCATCCGCAATAAAAAAAAAACTTCAACAGTTGACACAATGTTTCATAAAGATATTTTATTTAATTAAGTGATTTGATGGGAAACAAATAAGCTGGTTGAGGTAGTTTGATAAAATATAGTGAACACAAACAAAATAATAGCCAACAAAAAACATTGTGAAAAAGTCATTAGAAACTGAGCGTCTCATTTAAATAACCCGCGTTCAAAATGGCCAATGTAGCATATCCTCAACTTTTCAGACTTTTGTTTTCAATGTCTTGAATATCTTTATGATTAACTTTTGATAAGCTCTCGTTCTCATTTTTATACAATACAGATTTAATCTATCACTGAATTATGTAAATCTTATCGAAAGCGTGTGAGTTATAAATTGCGAGGTTGCAGCCATGCGTCAACATTCATGTGTCAACATTCAGCTCAGCTGATGTCTGTCTTGTGTCTTCTGTTTGTTTTCTGTCTTTATTCAGTTCAGTTTTATTTCTTCAGTTTCGCTGCCCTTTTTGTTACAAAACTTGTGTCACCGAATACAGAAACAGCAAAACAAGTGTCAAGTTGTCACGTATTGTATTTCCAACTAATTATTTAAAAAAACCCTATTGAACTATTCTATTTTCTCAATATAATTTTTAGCAAAGCAACAATCATAGAAAGACTTTCCAACTGTAAATCATTTAAAAGTGCTATTTAGTTGTAGTTTATTTGAGAAAATTTAATCGTCGATTCTTTATTATAGGCTCAATTTAACTGCAGATGTGAAGTATTCCTGTTTAATTTACATGATCTAACAGGAGCAATTTAGTATTATAAGTTGTATTTTATCTATGTAAATTATTAATAATAATCAAGCAATTTTAGTTTGATACAGTGGCTCTTGAAAATTAACTTGTTTTAACGAACGATAGCTCATGATTGAAAGTGTCATGCAGATAAAATGAATAATTACGTTACTGATATTTCCAAGTCTCAAGAATACATTAGTTTTAGAAGCAACATTCCTCTCAGAAAAATAGTTGTGGATTCAAATCAGGTAATAACTTATTTTTTTCTCTTCTACTGTTAATTCAAAGTAATTATTTTTTCAAATTAGTATAATTTTGTCCATAATATGATTACAAAAACCATAACATAAAGACACGTCAAAAATAAGAAAATTAAAACAGATAAGCTAGTAAAAGCGAGTCACAACAACAAACAATTGAAAATACAACTCTCCAGAGTGTTGTTCAACATAATAATTCACTAAGAGCATAAAAAGCGTTCTCCACCAGCAACCTCCTTTTGATGCCTTTTGGAATCGCCTGGCCGGAAGGTGTCCTGCTGTTAATGGGAGCTTGTTAGAGTCTTGTAGATAGATGGACAAGGCCATTTCTTGTGCTGCTTAGTCTTTGATAAGGTACCCTACACACACTTCTCCCTCTTGTGTTATACTCATGGAAACTCAGTCTGATGGCAAGCTCATCAACATTTGCATGGGTCCTGCAAAGAGCACAATAAATATAGAGTGCGAATACTGTGAGTATTCTTTCTTACAGAGGGAGAGAGAGAGAGAGAGAGGACGGCAATGAGCAAGTATATCAGCCCCAATGACCCGCAAGACTATGTTCTATATGAGCAGCACAGGAGCAGCATCTACAGCTCTATCCCAGAGAACAAGACCATGCAACAGGATGCTGTGAAAAAACAAAGTAGCATACAGTGTGTGTTAGGACACTACCTCTCAACCCTTTCAGCAGGAAACCCTTAATCCTCTCAGCCTACAGAAAACAGTCTCAATATGACTGCTCCACGACAGCTTCCTGCAGGACCAACCCAAGCAGCTCACCGGAGCCTATTTATATTCTTCTCCATTTCTGAGGCAAAACACCATTGCCTGCGTCTTTTCCTCATTGAGGTGGAAGAGGTTTACAGAGAACTATTTAGTTGCAAAAACCCTGGTCTCATGCTAGCCGCCCTCAACTCCTCAGTCCTGCAGCTCTTTCGATAGGACACTACCTCATAATTAGGCTACCCACACAAGCAACATCATTTACTGCAATCAGAAAAAGCAGTGGCCCCAAATATAACCCTGAGGCACTCTACAGTCATGGCAATCTCTGATATGTGAGGTCAAGCCATTGGTCAGCAACGCCTGTCTGCGGCCCCCAGATAGGCCTGGATAAGCGTAAGAGGTGTCTCATTCACACCATAGTGCTTGAGCTTCTTGAGGAGAAGCAGGTGATCAAACGTATCAAAGGCTGTGCTGAGATCACACAAGGTGAGCTCAGCAAGTCTACGCTTCTGAAATCACACATAATTCTAATTGGATTTAGTCCATTTGAATCTTTTTTCTGTACTGTCACAATACAAGAAATAAGTCAAAAATTGATATACCATATAGGAGACTCAAAAGGATATCAACAAGTCCAAATCAAGTTTCATTAAAATTATTCAACACATTACCCGAGATAGCCAGGAACCTACCAATTTTAATTTATAAGAAAAACCTAGAGCGCCTATTATTAAATAATCCTTTATACTCAATTTCAAATTTCTTCCAACTACCAGTGAAAGACTATTTTAAACTCAAATAGTGTATAATTCAAGACTAATAATAATTATAAATGTACTAGATTTTTTCCGCAGTTTTGCATCTAATTAAAGACTATTTTTATTTATTCGATTAAGTTACTTTTCCTATATTGTACTATGTAACTTTCACTGTATAATTTGAATACACAAAACTATGTATTATATTAACTGACGTTTCCGATAGCATTGTATGTATGCATGCATTGAAGGGATAAAGGCATTCTTATTCTTATTCTTTTACTGGTTTATGGGAAGGCTACCGTATCATGAGTACGTGTTTTTTTTGTATTGTGATAACTGGCAACAACCCTGATATTAGTGGCTCACCTGATACATAGGCCTATCATCAGAAAAAAAAAGATTTTTCAATATGCGCGGTTCTTGTTAGAAATTCTCCTCAGTTAAACTCATTCAGACTTTTCTATGAAAACAGCGCGAAAGTTCTAATTTTTATTTCTATTACAGTGCCGTATCTTCATCTAATTCATCATTCTGTTGAATGATGAAGCGCAAAAAGCTCAAAAGCTTGCTTTCCTGAAATTGATTTTTGCCAACACTGCCTGGTCTGGGTTTGAGTCCCAGTTGGCATGGGTGTTTTTCACCTCATCAATCACCCTCGCACTTGATATTGATTACCCACGGCCAAGCTAAAGTATAATAATAATAATAATATTCGTGTGACCTGGCTGGCTCAGGTCTGGTGTCAGAGTTTTCAGGTCGCTCCTGATCAATCTCAGGGCCTCTGACATGACTTAACGACTGGTTTCAGGCAGCCGGGACCGACGGCTTAACGTGTCCATCCGAAACACGGGAGAGTGGCCTGAGAAAAATTCCTGGTCTGACCTGGGTTTGAACCCGGGACCTTTGGGTTGCAACGCCAGCGCTCTACCCACTCAGCTACGCCACCCCCCTGCCAAGCTAAAGTACTTATGTGGGCATAATCCTCAATAAAAAAAGAAAAAAGATGGCATTTAAGGGAGCATTGATGTGGATGAAGATGTGACCAGTAATACAGTCGATGAATAAATGAAGATGTGTCGATAGAAATGTCGATAGACTAGAAATGTCGATACCGATATTCATGAATCAGCTGCTAGTAGTAATCAAACACAAAAAATTAATGGAATGAGTTGAGTATCTATTACGAATTAATGACATTCACATCAACTGAACTGCTTACAACAATAGTTACATCACATCACTAGTCACAGCGAAATCCCCGCAATGTTTGCACCCTAAGGCCCCGGGTACGATTGAGTCAGTGAGCGGCAACCAAAGCTACATGTAAGCCCGGGGTACAGTAGTAGCCCAAGATTCTTAGACTATATCTAAGAATCTTGGTAGTAGCCTACTATCTAGTATGACAGCCTTAGGCACATTTTAGTGAAAATGAATGAAGAAATAAAATTCTTTATAATGTGCTTACTCAGCATTTGAAGAACTGAAGATAAATCTTTTCTCAGGAATGGAGAATTTACGATTCTGGACCAAAGTCAGTCGAGTGTCCACTTGTGTGCCTTCCTCCTGTTAGTGGAACTGCCGATGTATTTTTCAAGCAATTATTAGGACTGAGTTCGAAAGGCATCAGGGTGATTTCGGTAAGTTTTAATGGTTTTATTATCTATTTATTTATTGTCTTGAACAAAAAACTCAAGATTGAGACAGCTTTTGAATATCGAGATACCGGTTGTTACATTGCTTGTAGTTAAGAAATATAAGTGTACAGAAGAGTTTACCGCATTACCAGAGATTGGGAAAAGTTCGATGATAGCCAATTCTAGATTTGCTATTTCTCGATATTTTAATATTTTTTGAGATGACAACCTCCGCCTCTGATTGAACAACTCATTATCATTCTAATTACTAAACAAAAATAAGAAGTGTTCTTTTTTGTAATGTACAATTATCCTCATTGATAAATTCATCAATAAACTCATATTTCACATAAACGATGAACATTGTCTATATAAATAAAACGTTTTATCAAACTGTTATTGCTAATACATAACGTACGACTCACGCTGAATAGGGATATATTTGTCTGTTTCTATTGTATTCATGAAGTAAATTTAATCCTAAACCTAAAGAATAGCTTTATATTACTTTTCCTAAAAAATAGTCTAACAAGTATTCCTTTCAAATAATAATGACCCTTTCTGATTATTTTTCTTCTAATCCTACACCAGAGAACCATGAACTCAATCAAGTCAAAAACTGTGAAACTCTTTACTGAATAAAATACCAAGAATTTCGTATTTCAAGATTTTTTTTCATCTAGTAACTATGGAAGAAAAAAAAGTTAATAAGAATCGTGCTTTTTAAATTCCATTATCCAGTGATTCAGCAAATAGATCAACAAGTATTATTCCAAAGTACTATCTGAAGTGTTAGTCGAGGAAGTGAAGTTACTTATCAATAGGAGACACGATATTATTTATAGAATTTACTACCAATTATTATTTCTTTGTGAAAAATTATCAGCTTCCAGATTTGAATTGATCAACGGGATTCTGTTATTTATATCACGTCGTACTACTGTATCTGTCATGACATTTTATGCTCTATTTACATTGAATTACTCATCTATATATTGTTGAGATGATAACTTGTCGATTTGGTTGAAATATCGTGACTTTTATTGACGACTACTCATTCACTCTTGGACTCTATGATAGTAAAAAATTAATGTACACAACTTCTTTGAAATGTTGTTTTTTGTTTCCATAAAACGAATACTACTGTATTGAATGTTTTCCTTTTCTTCTCAAAACTAAAATAGCCTTTTTAACCTTTTTTATATTTTGAGCTTGGAACTTGGAATGTAGACGAACAAAGTTGGAAAACTCAAGTCTTCCATTACAAGTTTATTCTATTATTTAATGTGATTCTTATCATTTTTAGCCAATTAAGTTTAATGGTATTGTATAGTGGTGTCATGTTTGTCTGTTTTTGTATATAATAGGCTGTAATTTTCAAGATGATTTGAAAATTGCATTTCTAGTGAAATATTCAAAAGTGATGAACAATGAAGTATTCTATAATGTTTGAATTCTTTTATAAATGTTCCTAGACTATTGTTCCTGAACTATTTGTACACTCTTGATTCTCGAATTTTGTATGTAGTCATTTGTAGTTTTGTGATTAGCCTTATCTCTTCTAATATTAAAAAAGCTTATTCTAACATCCAATCAATTTTTTAGGCAGAGCATCCTGTTTATTGGACTGTCAATGACTGGTGTGAAGGGTTCAAAAAACTTCTTGATTATATGAAGCTTGAAAAAATACATCTATTTGGAGCTTCTTTAGGTGAGATCACGTTTAATTTCTACAAATGGGGCAAATCTTCTTATCTAATGCAATGCTGACCTGCTAAATACTGAATTAAAATCTGGATATTAATTTTTAAATTCTGTACCTGTGATGTTATTATCGAATTTGGCCTGACAACATTATGAGAGTTTTTTATTCTATTGTTCACGAACTTGGCAATGAAAAAAGCGTGATCCTACATACTAATGAGAAACCGTACTGCCTACTCTCTAGTACTAAAGTTACATCAGAATAACTAGCAAAAAGTGCATAAATATAAAATTACATCAATTAAGTTAGTAGTTTTGATTCTATTTCTATTGAAATATTTCATGTATAAATAGGAAATATTTTTGATATAAGTCAACTAGTTTTATAGAATCAAAATAATTTTATTTTTAAGATTTTAATGACTGTTAATTACAAGTTTATATCAAGTCTTTTGATTTTAGGTGGGTTTTTGGCCCAAAAGTTTGCTGAATACACGCATAATCATCCTCGGGTTGCCTCTCTCATATTATGCAATGCTTTTATCGACACATCAGTCTTCAGTTATAATGAATCAGCGTCTATGTGAGTACAGTGCCATATCAAAGGGATCAATATATGTAATGAGAATCTTTTCTATGAAATTAACTTGTGTGTGGGTAAATTACTTGTGTGTGGGTAATGGAGTGCGCGAGGGTGATTTATGAGGTGCATAAACGACCATGCCGCTGGTGGGATTCGAACCCACGACCGGGTTGGGCTAGCGGACTGAAGGTTGTAACGCCCCAGACCACTCGGCCACCCCGGCCGGCAAATTACTCGTATATTCCGAATTATATTCAGAGTTTGATGTGAAAGCACTACATTTCAATTTCCTGTCGTTTTACAATGGTTTAAATTAGCTTGTCTTGATTAGAATTGTGTGGCTAGTTGGAGTAAATGATAACCAAGAGGAGCCGAGTTCAAATCATAACCGGGGAACAAGTTTTTGACCACAGCACAATCATATAGATATGGCAGTCTTTCGAAAGGGACTATAAGCCGTCAGTCCGTACTGCCTAAAAATTAGTCGCCATCTCTCATCATCATCATCCCTCTCTTTACCCAATCACAGGCATAGGAGCTCATGTGGGCATTACGCACATAAAAAGTTGAAATAATAGTTGAAGTTGATATCAGGTAATTTTTTAGTTTTACTTACCAGAATATGCAAAATTACAGAAATCAAACTAGAGTTCAGAAGATCGGAGTTAGATACAGGAAATTTAAAACTAGAATTTAGTTGGAATTATGAATTTCCTAATATTGGGGAAAAAAGATGAAAAAATAAAAATAATATCTTGAAATAACAGTAATTAGTAAAGAATGGTGGAGAATATAAATTGATTACCTAAAATAAAATGGGAAATAATATATACATCTAGAACAGTGAAATTGTTACAATTTATTGTGAATATCACTAATATTATTAAATGCATCATCATGAAATGTTATGTATTAGTCATTTTAGGAGGCAGTATTTACATATACCTTGAATTTGTGTATTAACTACCTAAATTATGTATCGAGCTTCATGTTACAAGCAATTTGGAGTTTTTTATTGACTAGTAATCCACATAAACAAGTTTGGATGTAAGATTTTGTGCGATAAAATATATGATATATAGGGTGGTCATAAATTATTGAGCGAATTTCTTTAGTGAATAGAAGAATAACAAACTGCGGTAGGGCGCCTATTTTTGTCACAAACATTAGCGTAAATACTACAGTTTGTGTTGACCTTCAACGAACACGGTCGGCTCTATGGTGGATGGTGACACGGCCGTAATTGATGAAATAACTCCAGATATGATCAATAATGTATGGCGTGAAATTGAATATCGTCTAGACATTTTACGTGCCACAAATGGCGCTCATGTGGAAATTTCTTGAACTTGTCAAGTGTTTTAAATAAAACTATTTGATTAATAATAATATTCGTGTAACCTGGCTGGCTCAGGTCTGGTGTCAGAGTTTTCAGGTCGCTCCTGATCAATTTCAGGGCCTCTGACATGACTGTTTTAGGCAGCCGGGACCGACGGCTTAACGTGTCCATCCGAAACACGGGAAAAAACTATTTGAAATTGCCTTTTCAATAAATCATCATACAAGTAAGTACATTGGATGGTTATTTTTCTATTCAGCTATGAAATGCACTCAATAATTTATGACCACTCTGTATATTCACTCAATTAGATAAGTGAAATGCAATGAATGCGAATACATTGAATATTAGCCTATCTAAATAAAATTGAGTTTATATCAGTATCAATTACTTGTCTCACTCATACCATATTCCAAATTGTACTCTGATAATCCTTTCAGGAAGTCAACTTTTGAAATTGTAGTGGAGCACTGGAAATTGTGCTCAATACAACAAATTTAGTTTTCAGCTGTTTAAAATATAGGTTTCTTTTTATGAGCCAGAGAGAAAATTATGTTCTTTTTACAGATTTTGGATGCTACCTTCCCTTGTCCTGAAGAAGATGGTTATGGGAAACTTTACAATGCAACATACTGATAAAAGAATAATAGAATCCATAGACTTCATGGTCGAGAAGGTTTGTAAACTGGGAAGTCTTACTCTATTAATGGAGCATGTAATAATCTAATTATACCATAAGCAACTCTTGAGGTTCTATAAGACGCTACATTGCCTACTTATTTATCATAACTTGAATTCTAAATGCTCATGCAGGCTCTATTGCCTGCATTATTTTATAATAATTATTAGGCCTGCATATTAACATAGAAATATTTTTATCAGAAAAATATTGCAAGAGTGCATCCTCTCTGGGTTTGAAATATTCGAACTGATATTGCTGAGTTGAGTTGAGACTAATGTCTTGGGTCCAATCAAATTTATCATCATAATTATTTTTTATCAGCTTAAGAATTTCAACTAGCTATCAAATTATGTCTTTTCATTCTGTATCCGCATGTGTTTTTTACATTCTTCATGATAATTATAAAAAAAGCATTGAGAAGAATAACAATACCTCATTCACGATGACTTGAGACGAATTAGACAAACCCACAATGTAATCAAACAGGGCTTTTGTTGCGATGACTAACCATAGAAACAGTCACAAGTCATCGACAAAAGTCAGACTCAGTCCGAAAAAAATAGCGGACACATACGCACTCAAACCAATGCTATGACGTGTCTATGCTATGTCGTTTATTAGCTATGTTTTGTCTTGTCTGAGGTAGCCACTTACACTACCAGTGGTAAGGATTTACCTTGTCTGTACTTACACGCAAAAAGTTTATTTATTTCTTCACAAGTTATCGTGAATAGGATAGAATATTAATTTTAACAAGTTATAAGTACCTTAAAAATCTTAGAATGTATGAGCAGATTATTATGTAGTGAGTAGGCCATCGGTATCATTCCCTCATATCCGAGATTTGGCCGAAAAATTCTCAAATTCTTGGTATAATTTATTATTAATTTTCTTTCAACTTGATCAGCTGTAATGGCTTCTTGTGTTATTTTCAGTTGGATAGCATTTCACAGCAAGAACTGGCTTCTAGACTGACTTTGAACTGCATCAATTGCTATGTTGAGCCTCAGAACCTTACTAGAATAGAGCACATTACAATAATTGATGTGTTCGATGATTATGCACTCACCAGTCCAGTGAGGGAAGAAATCTACAAAGTGTATCCCAGCGCGAAGCTGGCTCACTTGAAGTCAGGCGGTAACTTTCCTTACTTGAGTCGCAGTGATGAAGTTAATCTGCATTTACAGGTGATATGATCAAATTCAATTAATTTATTATTATATTTATAATAAGTTATCAAACTATCTCATCAACCCTCACCTTCAAAAATTGGTAGGTTATTAAAAGATGACACATTCTATTCATTCAATGATATAATATTTTACAACAACCATAGATGAAACATAGTTTATAATCATATTTGAATTAGTAATAGAAAAGAATGTGTAATAGGGTGGAGTGAAAAATGAAAATTTTTGATAATCGTGATGGAATACCTGGGAGTAGTTGCCAAATTGGGAGTAAATGAGACCCTCAAAATTTGGGTTCTTAGAATTAACATCTTCAGGTGCCCCAAAAGCATCAAAGTTTGAAGAATTTAGCAAAAATTGACCTTTTTTTTAATTTTGTTGAAAATTTTACTTTTCAGAATTGTGATGAAATATGAATTTTAGTTCAGTTTAAGGTCTCAATTGATCACCAGAAAAATCTCAACACTCTAAATTTATATTGAAAGGTGCCCCAAAGGGGTTGAAAATCTTGATATTTTATTAAAAATCAGAAAATTTCAAAAGTCTTTGAACGTTTTCAAACTGGGTTTTGGAGTTGAAAATGTGATATAATTTCATATTAACGGCCATTTTTAATGTGCTTCATGCAATACAACTTGATAACAATTGATTGAAAGGAACAAATAAATGTTTGCAATTGGTCCTTTTTCAAGACATGTGACCTGGACATCAGGGAAGTGAAATAGAATGACAACCTTTTTTCAAGCAGTGAATATTATCAACTTTACATTGATATGTATTAATAGTTAGTATGGAACTATGAATAATTGTGAATTCAATGACAGAATCATTCATAACATTCAAATAAACCAAGAAATCAATGCTTATCGGTTCAGATGCCAGCTACAGTCAAATGAATAACCATTACATTACTTATTATACATTAAAATGGTGAAACGTTGTACCTAACTCATTCTCAGGGTTGATAGGTTATAAGGTGCTGCTACCCATCGTGGATTCCAATAAAAATTATCCTTTATGAGCCAAGTTTAGATTGTAAAGTGACACAAACCAACAAAATCTAATCGATTTTAAACGAAAATTTTCATATCTGCGCATGCGTAGTTACACTCTCGCTTCAATCCGCCATTTTGAAAGAATGCCTTCTCGACAAGACTATATTAGCTTCATTTCATGCATCTTTTTCATGATCTTCATTCTTATAGAAGCTCACAATAAAGTAATTCATTTTTGATAACGATAGAACTTATTCCAGTACAAGGAACATTATTGAATCATATATCATTGAAGAGACTAAATGCTAATTGAGACTCCTTCTTTAATTTTGTCTATTAAGCTCAGCCTTAAATTTATTTAGCTTATTGTTTACTGATAATAATAATTTCAAATTTTATGGGTGTTCATTGTGAAATTTGCATCCCACATAACTAGGCTTGTTTTCAAATAATTTTTCCTTTGTTGTTGAATTGTAAAATTTTCTTTCCCTCTTGTATTTTATGAGTGTGTGCTTGAGTTCAGTCTATTTCTAATTCAGTTTATTTCTGTACATAATCAGCCTAAACGAGAACTAACAGCCATATTTTTAAAATAATCTTTGAGATCAAAGTTCTGTGATTCTATAAAGTCACAAAATAAAATATTATAAAAATATAATTTACTTACAAATTAATATGAAAATTCCAGGTACACTTGAACAGATTCCTAGATTCACATTTGAGTGCTCATGAGCGGAGAAAAAGTGAAGAGGGACAAACTTCGGAATTTTGATGCCTTATCGTCTTCTGGTAAGTTGGCCCAAAAAATATTTACGTACTGTTTTTGTTCGCACCCAAACGATTTCTTATCATCTTCACTTTTTCAAGAAGGTATGTAGACTGTGTTGAATACAATGTTACAGAGACTTATGTTATTATTAAATACAATGGACGTAGTTATGCAGAAAGGAACCAATCTACAAAAATTGAAAAAAATCAATATTTGAGATGATAAAACTCAAATTTGAATTGTGAAGAATAGAACCAATCCTTAGGTAACTGTTTCAGGATATTTAATCATGGAAACCAACTTTTTTCAAATAATTAATCAGAGATTTTTGTAATGCAGAATGTAACCAAGCGGCAAGTCAGATATCTTAGAAGTAGTTAATTGTGGGCTGGTTCCTTTCTGTGTAACGCCGTACAATTTGAATTGGTCACCTACAATAGTATATTCCGAGATTCACAGATACCGTACATCAATCTTGAATGAGAGAGCATTAAGATATCGAAAGGAGGAATGGAAAAGTAGTAGTATTGTCAGACCAAGCAAAGAAGACATTCTGGCAAGATTGGGAAATTACTCCAGCTCGGTCAATATAGGTTGAAAAATTATTATAAATTTGGTCTCAAATTGTAGATCAGAATGATTCCTAAAATTTAAAACATAATTTATTATATTTGAACCAATATTGAACGAGCTGGAGTCATTTTCCCATCTAGCCAGATTGTCTTCTTTGCTTATACAAGTTACCAGATTGAAGCACACTTGAGTTTCCGCTTTGAGATGTCTTTTGAATCTCAGTGCGTGGGTGGGAATAGCTTTAAAATTTACTCGCGTAATATATTTAATGATAACAACAAATAGTCTATAATACGGATAAAATTGGAAGAATAAAGAATATGGTATACTGTAGTTGATGAAAAAATATTAAAAATTAATTCTTATAGCACATCATGGGCCCAAGGCTCAATGGAGTGTAACCGCGATCGTTCAACATTGATGGTTTTTTATAATAAGTAATTACGGCAACGTGTCCAGCTTTCTGGACATATTCCAACTTTGCTCCGCATGTCCGCATACAATAATTCTTTCGGACAGTCCTGAAATCTTCAAGTTGAGGTTTTCTGACATGGTGATGATCAAAACACATTCAAGCTTATTAGTGTTCCTACTGTGTTGATATCTGAGAATTTAGATCGTCTATCCTATTGTAAGGAAACCCTGTCCTAGTAAGGAAACCCTGCAGGAGTGTAACCTAGAGAGGCAACATTCATTCCAACTCAATTGATATACAACAAAAAATAAACCTTAAATTAATTATTTAAGGGATTACCAACAAAAAATTTTCACGGACCCCCTCACCATCCATAAGCCCCTCACCAATCTATACTGCTATAATGTCAAGAACCTGTTCTACGTTTTACTCTCAAAAGTTTGTTTGTTTGTCAATGGCGCAACAGCCCTATGAAGGGCCTAGGCCTACCAGCTGGTTGCCAGTTTCATATTCACTCCACTATACAACCCGTCCAAGCAAAGAAGACACCCTGGCAAGACGGGAAAATGACTCCAGCCCGGCCAATACCGGCCCAAAAGCCATAAATTCTTAAACAGAACCCACAGCCTCCGGACCAACACCGACCGAGCCGAAGCCACCCCCACCCCGCCAGAATGTCCTCCCAGCCCGGACAGGCTCTCAAAAGTTACCCTCCTCTATCTTGAACTTTCATGAATTATAAATGAGAAGTGTGGGAAGGCACGAATTAATGCGCATTGTCTTGAATGTCAGTGCCAGATAGGCTTACACTACCTGGAAAGAACCAAACTTTTTAGAGCGTTCAGTTTAAATTATATTAGTTTTAAATAGAAACTTTAAATTTAATTTATATTATCAACTTGAAGTTTGTAATAATATTTTTACATTTTCAGGATCGCAGGGTTTCGATTTCTGCATCCAATACTGGATCCTTGCAATTATTATAATTATTGTTGATATTGTATGCGGCCACCGTTTAATGTTAGTTATAATGCAATTTTCCAATTAATATTGGTTGTCAGAAAACACAAACACCATCACCATAGAATAAGGTTACTAATTAAGAGGGATAAATCACTTTGTAAGAGATATTATAAATTTGTTAAAGTATGATTGATATCTATATTTTTTGTACACATATAATATGTGATATAGTTCTATTAAAGTTTCTTCTATGAAAAGTTGAAAAAATTATTCATTCCTAGTAATCACCAGAACGCGCTTTTACATAAGCACTGATTTACTGGAGGTAGGAAAAGTGATACATGTATTGTAAAATTTAAATGTATATTGTACACTTCAACTGATGCAAGCGTATTCAGTTTCAAACTTTTAGGATTCATTGACATCCGATCGAACAGAACAGAACTAAACTAGATGTGTGTTTTTAAACGAGTGAAACAGTTTGAGCTTTAAAGTAACTATACAAATTTGTAATTTTATAATCAGACTGATTATACATTTTCGTCTCCGTTAAGTGAACCACATCACAACAAACAGATATTTTAAAATGCGTTGTGCATTGTGTGTGTTCTGTGAGATTGGGTGTGAATAAGAATATCTGTTTCTACATTGTTTTTCATTTTAAATAATAATCACAGTACCTTTTTCATTACTTTTTTTCTACATACATGTACGGTATAATTTTTTTCTGGCGTAACAGTAAATCATTGTTAGTAGAAACGCGCAAAACTATATTAGTTTCGTAATTGATACAGTACGGTAGCCTACTTATCAAAATGTTTAAAATCATACGTAAGCGGCAAGGTAAATAAAAATAATATATTTTCCCATGATTGGTATCTCAAGACCTCGAGAGTTTTACGAAGAGTATAGCGCATAGCCAGGAAATCCTTGATTGATTATTGCAAAAGAGTAGTATTTTAATAGGTAAAACATTACCTAATGAATTAGTGTTGCGAAAAATCACCATTATGTACAAAAATTAGATTTGAAAAAAATATCACAAGAGAAATGCATGAAAAATTATATTAATTATAACAGTATTCAACAAACAAAAAATGAATCAATACTTTCCGAATTATTATCAAACAAACATTTTATCCAAACATTAACGTTTCCAACTTTTGCATTTTCATCTAATACACTAACATTTGTTGCCAAAGTCGTTCTTGAAAGGACATTTGTTAATATTTGGATAGTTATCAAATATTCATATTTTATTGAAAGCTGAATATTAAGAGGAGTTTTCCAAGTGATATTAATCAAATTAGGTTCGAGAAAATCACATTTAATATCATACACTGATCCAGGAAACCCCCATTTATCTTTCAAAAACAAGGAAGTGTTGATGTCACTATTCAAATTTGAAAAATATTCTTGCTTATTCTTGAGTTGCAATAGGGACTGAATGATACTATTGTCTACAACTGTATCTTGGAACATTCTATACAAGTAAGCAGGATTGTGACAACATTCAACAGGCGGAATAAGCTTTACTGCTTTTATAGCTGACTGTTGATCAGGATGTAAATGGTCTAATCCTCCTACGAGTGCTTGATGTTGAGAAGGAGCAACTGAATTGCTTTCTTGCAAGTTTATCCAGGAATGATAATAAAGTTTCATGTCTAGCAATCTACACAAAGCTCTGATAGGAGACACATGCTGAGGCTGAATACCAAACGGAAACAACTCCAGAATTGCAGCCCCTTCAGGTAGAAATAGAGAGTAAATCATTGCTGATCCATGCATTCCTACAAAAACTCTGCAATCTTGCACAGCTTCTAAAATGGTCTTTGAACTATTTTGCATTAAATCCAAAATCTGAACATGAAAAATATCCTCGATTGCCCTTGATTTGCTAAAAATTTTGGAGAGCTCATCAATCACAAAGTTTTCATTGATAATTTTTCTATTGACTGTACGGCTGATGAATACTCCTTTGTTGGGATGATAATAATTTGTTGGCTCAATATTAAAACCTTTGAGGATGAAACTCCTGAATTTCTTCAAAACTAGACCATTCAAGGAGGAATCTAATATGGGCCCCTGCAACTTTTTAAAGCCATACTGGAACCATGAACTTTCTCTTGATAAACCTGTATGGAGTTTTCTGAAGCACACTGCTTCTTTCAAAGTATTGAGATTCAATGGAGGATCTTTGGAAAACAAATTGTACCACTCTGAATGAGATCCAATACCAAGTTCATTATCGAGAAATGCTAGTCTGTGAATCTTAGTACACTTTTTAACATCACCAGTACACATGAAATGATAAGTCATGAACAATGGAAAAATATCATCATGAATAACATGCATTATATTATCAGACTTGAATCGACTTGAAACAACAACAGAATTCCTTATTGATTTGGATTTTTTCAAAATTTCATCATCAACGCTCATAACAATCTTCATTTTAAAACCATTATGGCCTTCAACCGATGTCAAGCTGATATTTTTGAAATCTTCCTTTGAACTAAGTCCGTACACAGTTGATTCTTTTGATAGAACAAATACAAATTGTCCACCACTTTCAGGAAGGAAACATACATTTTCAAAAGTGCAAAATCTATTGCTAGCCTTATCGTAATGACACCATACTGAAGAATAAGTAACTTTCTTAAAATTTAAATGAATTAGAATAATGTAAAGTAGAAAGCTGGAGATCGCTATAATTACAGACAATAATGTACGGAACATTTTTAATAGTAGGTTATTTTAAATGTAATAACTTTGATGGATTTTTTAAATTAACAGTTCTTTCAAAGACCAAGCTTACAATCATAAATGTGAGCTACTCATCAAGTTTTATGAATTTAAAACCTCGAGAAAGAATCAAGTCGAAGGCCTTGGCTGCGGATTATAGCCAATACGGTCATGAATTATCTCCTGTTTTGTTTTTGCAGTGGTGTTGGTTGTTGCCCAAGCTGGACCCTGCTGGTTATTTGCTGATCTTATGTTTGTTTCAAACTCACGTCTGATTGTATTGAACTCAGCCATATCATCGAGTCGCAAATCGATCCTGGTTGGGCTTCTTCGTATCATATTTGTGGAGGCGA
Organism: Sogatella furcifera; assembly: GCA_017141385.1. NCBI lineage: Eukaryota > Metazoa > Arthropoda > Insecta > Hemiptera > Delphacidae > Sogatella > Sogatella furcifera. Next base: position 43,218,953 of record CM029546.1, read on the forward strand.
ATATCAATTTGTGGAGGCGATTACCTGAAAAATAGTGGATTATATAATTTTTTTTATTCAGATAGAGAACATTACTAGCATGGCTTATTAAGCGCTGGAAAAAAGCAAAAAGTAATTAATCAAGCAGGCATGTATCATCAACTGAAAAAATCTGGTGTGGTACACTCACACAACTTTCCTTGCCATTCATATTTGCGTACGGTACCTAATACAAGTATTTATACAAGCAAGTGCAAATTGCAATAGGCCATTACTTCCTCTTCTTATGGTACTAACAGTGAATTTTTCACTCGTCGCTGAGCCTCACGCCTATCGGCGCTTTGGCTCATCATAATATGTATGATTTGCAATTATCACTAGCCCATGACGCCTTGCGCCTGTCGGCGCTTCGGCTAGCAAAATTCATTATTCTCAACAATGCTGCGGATCTTCTGCAATTTTGCCAGGGACGAGACTCGTGGCAGTCGATAGTATATTGGACATAGTTTGAAACTTGATTCAATATCTTCCAAATTAATTCATCTATAATCTCGCTGTACCATTCAATTTACAGTTAGGATTGGTCGTATCAAGGCGGAAGATATGCAACCCGCAACACATCTATAATTTTGAAAACCTGATTACTGGCGTACTCTTGAACTGATTGCAAAAATATTTCAACACAAAATTTCTAGACCTCATTTGAACCTGCCCACCAAATATCAACATTTTCTACCGATTGGTTCTCGAAAAAATGAGGAAAACGCCGAAAAACTCTGGAAAACCGAAAATATTTGGCATAACCTTGAAAAGTTTTTAAAATCCTTTCTGAGCGCGCGTCTAAACGTCCAACTGAACATGCCTGCCAAATTTGAACACATTTGCTTCAGTGGATTTTTAGTTCTGGTGATGAATGAATCAGTCAGTCAGTCAGTCAGTGCCATTTCACTTATATAGATATAGATTTTGAGTATGAGTTTAAGAAAAATCGTTTGAGACGTTTTCGAGAAAATCGTTAAAAACACCATTTTTGGCACATTATTTCCCATTTTTTGCAATTTTTTGATAAATTATTTTGAATTTCTTCGAGTTGGGTCCTCATGGTATAAGAACCTTAAGTTCAAAGTCTCAAGTCAATCGGTCATTAGGAATCAAAATATTGCAAAATCCATTATTCTCAACAATTCTGCGGATCTTCTGCTATTTTGCCAGGAACGAGACTCATGGCAGTCGATAGGGCTTATATAGGACTATTTCGGGTATGATTTCAAGAAAAATCGTTAGAGACGTTTTTGAGAAAATCGTAAAAAACACCATTTTTGGCATATTATTCCCCATTTTTTGATGATTTTTTTAAATTTCTTCGAATCGGGTCCTCATGGTAAAAGAACCTTGAGTTTGAAGTTTCAAGTCAATTGGTCAATTAGGAATCAAAATATTGCAAAATCTATTATTCTCAACAATGCTGCGGATCTTCTGCAATTTTGCCAGGAACGAGACTCGTGGCAGTCGATAGGGCTTATATAGGACTATTTCAGGTATGAGTTTTAAAAAAAATCGTTAGAGCCGTTTTCGAGAAAATCGTGAAAAACACCATTTTTGGCATATTATTCGCCATTTTTTTCAGCCATTTTTGATTAATTTTTTTGAATTTTTATTCGAGTCGGGTCCTCATGGTATAAGAATCTTAAGTTCAAAATTTCAAGTCAATCTGTCAATAAGGGATCAAGATATAGTGTATACAGACATACACACATACATACATATACACAAACACACAGACCAATACCCAAAAACCATTTTTTTGGACTCAAGGGACCTTGAAACGGATAGAAAACTTGAAATCGGGGTACCTTAAATTTTTTGGAAAACAATACTTTCCTTACCCATGGTAGTAGGTAGGGCAAGGAAAGTAAAAATACTTTTTCAGAAAAATTGACCAGTACAATTTAAACCTTAATATCTGGTACCGAGCTTCGCTCTGAAGCAGTTGAATTACATAAATATGTTATTTAAAAAAAATCAAGGAACCTCCTTGTAAAAAATATATTAAAAATTGATAAGATCACCTCTCAAAATTTTTCGAGTCATGAACATGTGTTATAGACTTGAATGTAACTCCATTCACTCCAGCTGGATAGCGTTGGTCAGCTAACAATAACAGCCATTATACGCAGTACTTGGGATTATGCCTGAATAAGGAATATTTTATTCTTTTATTAATCCTGCCAGAGAGTTTTCCCAGACATGAGACCTGGTGCAATCTTATTTTTCCATCACGGTTATATTACATTTCAAATTTCGAGGAAATCGTTAGAGCCGTTTTCTAGATCCGTGGTTCCACAAACATACATATAAACATACATACATACAGAAATTACTTGCTTAATATAATAGGATTTCTATGTTTACAGTTTTAAATCCAAGGTAAAACATTACTTTGCATTACATTGCATTAAACAAAAAAATCAATTTTAACATGTCCTTGAATGAATAGGCTATAAGAATTATGCATTTCAGAATGGGTGTAAAGCTTTGGACTGGCGAAACTCGATACTATGTCTACTTTTTCGGTTTAGGTAGCTGTTCAGGAAGGAGAACCGCCAGAAATCATCTCATGGGTTTGAAACTGTGATAATTGATATTTCAATTGACCAGGAAAGAATAACCTGTTATACGCCAAGGGTAGACTTATGACTATAAGCATTGTTAGAATTAGTATATTAACAATGCAATCACGCATTGTAGCCTTTAACATTTGTTTCAGTGTCATGAACTGGAATAAATGTCGACCCTTTTTTTAAGTTCTCCTGAAATGTGAATTGTAAACGTCATTTACATGATGTAATATAATAATGAACATGATGTAATATAATAATGAAAAATTTAATGATGAAATCTTGTGGCCTTAATCTGAAGTTTCTTTATTAAACTTTAAAAATTAATATTTTTGACAAATATGCACCTTTGATAGCCTAGGTACATTGTTGAAGGTTATTTTATATGGGTGCCTGTAACGTCAACCAATATTTATGACAATGACAAAGTCAGGTTCACCTGCTGACACTGTCAACCAGATTCTGTTCATGACGAAGTAAAGAAGTATAAGTTCGAGAACAAAATTCTATTATTATAAAAATTTTTAGTCTTTAAATAAGAGTGAAAAATTTGCATACTATACATCATTGTCAGACCACCACTTGTTGCTATGCTAAATAAAAAAATAGAATTAAAAGTTGTCACGCCACTTACAGATACTCTAGAAATGTTTCAAATAATAAATTAACTGAACTAAAGGAAATGTTAAAGACAATCAACTAAAATTCAGTCTATAAACCAAAGCCTGTTGAAGTAAAATATAATAACTTTCTACAAATAATGCCATGACCAAATAATGCCATGACCAAATAATGCCATAAATAAATATATTTATTGACATAAAACGCCAGAAATGCAGAGTGACTGCCAAGGCAGATGTCTCGTCAAATTTTACAATCATTATAAAACATTCAATCAGTCAATAATTGTAATTAAAATTAAAGGCGGTTAAAATACAATAAAGTTTAAATACATTAGACATTAATATAAGTTCCTTCGAGTTACATTCATGTAGGTCAGCAAAAATCACTCAAGGGGTCCCCAAAAAACTCGTCTAAATTGTAATAGGATTTTAGTAAAAAGTGAGTCTTCAGTTTCTGTTTAAATCTGTTGAAGTTTAAATTTTTTACAGTTACTGGTAGTTTATTATAAAGTTTCAAAGCTGCATGATGTGGGCATCTTTTATATAGTTGCAGCCTGTGATTTGGGTACCTATACAATTGTTGTTGAATTCCACATGTACTATAATTATGAGAAAAGGAATTTGGTTCATATACCGTTTTATTCTTATGTACAAATGTGAGTAATTCGAGTATATATATACTGGTACCTGTTAGGAAACCCAATTCCTTAAAAAGAGGCCTACAGGTTGCTCTTCTATCAGTCTTGAGAATTGATCTGACAATTCTTTTTTGAAGCAGTGAGACTTGCCAAACTAGAATTTCCCCAGACTGTTATACCATATTTTATAATTGAATGCACGTGTTGTTACAGAATTCGACAGTGTCTGATGGCCTTGAGACGGTTATACACCAAGTGATGGACAGGCGGGGATGGGGAGGCTTTGTGTCAACAAACAAGCGCATTGTTTTGTAAACAAACAATTATCTTGAAACCTATAGAAGTTATTATTCCAGAAATTTCTAGCACTCTCTTGTTAGTTCTTGTGCTTTCTAGAAGGTTCAAAGCCTTTTATATAAGATGGAAAGTTTGCAGAGTCAGTCAGTCTTACTTAAGCACTTATGCCAGTTGTGTCAGTTGTATTGTGAGACAGACGTTGTATATAGACACTCTATAGTTATATTTTTTCTGTTTATTAGTCAGTTCATATTTCTTCTAAGTGTAACTTGCATGTTTATCTTTTTACTTTCCTTGCCCTACCTACTACCATAGGTAAGGAAAGTATTGCTTTCCAAAAAAATTAAGGTACCCCAATTTTAGGTTTTCTATCCATTTCAAGGTCCCCTGAGTCCAAAAAAGTGGTTTTTGGGTATTGGTCTGTGTGTGTGTGTGTGTGTGTGTGTGTGTGTGTGTGTGTGTGTATGTGTGTGTGTATGTCTGTGTACACTATATCTCGATCCCTAATCGACCGATTGACTTGAAATTTGGAACTTAAGGTTCTTATACCATGGGGACCCGACTCTAAGAAATTCAAAAAAATTCATTGAAAAATGGCGGATAATATGCCAAAAATGTTGTTTTTCAAGATTTTCTTGAAAACGGCTCTAATGATTTTTTTCAAACTCATACCAAAAATAGCCCTAGATAAGCCCTATCGACTGTTATGAGTCTCGTTCCTAGCAAAATATCAGAAGATCCGCAGCATTGTTGTAAGAAGTGGATTTTGCAATCTTGATTTTCTCTATCTCGATTTTCTCAAAAATGAATTGAACAATTTCTTCAAATTGACACCCTATATATAGTCAATTATGTGCTCTATCAACTGAGTCACCTTTGTGTCAGATAAGCAGCGGCGCCACCCCATACTGGAAAACTTAAGGTTGTGTAGGCTATCAATTTCACTCCAAACTCGCAACAAGGCAATCCGCATCAGGGTTTAAAGGAGACAAAAATTACATTCAAAAAAAGTATTGGTGTTTCATAATAAATTATTGGTGAAATAGCAGAGTTATGGATTCGAATGATCAATTATCTATTCCACCTCTTCGATCCGATGTATTGGAATATTACAGAAAAAAAACTTTTATTCAAAATCCAAGTCAATTCGGCTAACATCTAGCCAAAGCGCCGACAGGTGCGAGGTATATTGGGCTTGTAAAAATTTCAAATCACACACACAATGAGCCGAAGCGCCGGCAGGCGCGAGGCGTCATCGGCGTGTGCAAATTTCACAGTATTGGAAGATGAGGAAGTAATAGCCTAATGAAATTTGCACTCGCTGATGACTAGGTATGGATAGGTTGTATATTGTATTACGCAAATGTAAATGGCAAGAAAAGTTTTGTGAGTGTGCCACACCAGATTTTTCTAGTGTGTTATTGAAGTGTAATTAATAAAGTTAATCAGTATAAATTGCCTCAAGTCATTTATTATAGTGGAAACCCGTAACAATTGGTGTCAGAAGTTTGGATGTAGCTATTGATTGAGGCAATTTTATAAACTTGTATCTTTGTGAAGTGAACTATTATTTTCAATTGATTGAACCGTTATTTTTGTGTGTGAACTTTATCTTTGTGTATGAACTTTATCTTCAAGTGAGTGAACTGTGATCTTTGAGTGTGAACATCTTTGTGTGTGAACTTTATTCTCTAAGAGTGAACGTTAGTCTTCTGTACATATTTGTGAACTGTGTAATATTTGTGGAACGTGAACTTAAATGGCAGGGAAAGGTGTGAAGCTCACTAGTTTAAAAGTAAATCAACTGAAGCAAGAGCTGGAGAAGCAAGAACTGGATACAAATGGGGTAAAATCTGTCTTACAAGATAGACTCCGGGAAGCACTGCTGGCCGAGGGTCAGGACCCAGATACCTTTGTGTTTGAAACAGATTTGGGAGCTCTGGTGAGTACATTGGAGAGTAAATTTGAATTGGTTGAAAGTAAAATAGAAGAAAATAAAACATCTTTGGAGAGTAAATTTGAATTGGTTGAAAGTAAAATGGAAGAAAATAAAACATCTTTGGAGAGTAAATTTGAATTGGTTGAAAGTGAAATGGAAGAAAATAAATCAGCTTTGACAAATTTGGAGAGTAAAATAGAAGTAAATAAAACATCTTTGGAGAGTAAATTTGAATCTCTGAAGGAAACATTTGAAGGAAAACTACAAGAAAATAGTAAAATTTTGGAAGATAAATTTGATAAGAATATTAAAGAGCTGCAAGATAATGACACTAGTGGAGCAAGAGCAACCTTGAAGGTGAATGATAAAGCTTATCAAATTGAAAAGGATACTTCAGTAAATAACTGTAATGTGCCTACTACCATGCCAAATTATCATGGTAAACTACCAACATTTGATGGAAAGACTCCATGGGGAGATTACCATACCTTGTTAGATGTGTATGCCGACAGATATGGATGGACACCGGCAGCAAAAGCTGATAATTTATTTATTTATTCATCAAACAATATGGAAACAACAGGACATGCCCAGATATGTTTCCTTAACTCAAATATAATATAAAATCAATGATTTAAGCACTTTACAATCGAAAATAAAAATAGAAAACAGAGTAACTTAGAATGTAAGAAAATAAAAGATACAGTAACTCACATGTGACAAAGAGGCTGCTAATGGCTAATGATAGATTGGTGATGATGGTAATGGTGATGGTGATGATGATGATGATGATAAGAAATCATAAAAATAGGGAAGATTACAGAGAAGATACTAAGAGAGAAATTCAATAAAAGGACATAATAGCCAAAAATATGAATAAATAAAAATTGGAAATACAAATGTTGTGAGTGATTATTCAATTAAACTTTCAAAATAATGTGAGACATTCAAGACAAGACCAAGGAGTATCCCACTCATCAGCCTAAAAAGAAAACCTCAGGTATCCCCACGCTGTATCAGAAGTTTGCTTATTTTTGACCTAAATGCAAATGGACAATCAGACCAAACGTCCACCTCACCACCCAGACCATTCAGTAGCCGAGGAATATGGTTGAATGGAGTGAAATACCTGCTGACCGTTCTTGCCCTTTGGACATTGAACAAGGGATGCCACCTTCGGCCAAGAGTGGGTACAGCAAATCCAATCCTTCCAAGCAGATAGGGAGAGTCCACATCATTTCTTAGAAGCTTATAAAAAATAATCAATGATGCGATTTCATGCCTAAGCTTAAGACTCTCAACCCCAAACAGCGTCCTCAACTGCTGAGTAGGAAAGTCATACTCACAGGACTGACCAAACCTTTTATAAAATAGATACCTGAGAAATTTATTCTGCAATCTCTCCAATCTTGCTATGTATGTGACTTGATAGGGGCTCCAGACTGGTGCTGCATACTCAAGTAGACTTCGTATTAAAGCCTTGAATAAATGCATTATGGGCTCCCATCTCTGAAAACCTGAGCACGTTCTGAAGACAAAACCCATCAGTTGATTGCACCTTGATGCCAGGTGTGCAATATGCTGATCAAAATCAAGATGGACATCCATCATCACTCCCAGATCCTTGTAGACTAAAGAATGTTCTAGGGATTTTTCACCTATTCTATAGTCAAAGTGAAAAGGATTCCTTTGTCTGGTGAATGACATAACCCTGCATTTAGCCACATTCAGCCTCAGTCCAGAGTCAGAGCTCCACTTACACAAGGCATCCAGATCCCTTTGCAACATTTGACAGTCATTCAAGGACCCAATTTGTCTGAAAATCTTGGCATCATCTGCAAACATCAGGCACTTTGAAGATCTCAGTACATCAGGCAGGTCATTGACATACAGCAAGAACAACAGAGGGCCCAGGTTAGACCCCTGAGGAACTCCTGCCTCACTACAGAATGGCTTGGACCTGCAGTTACCAAAATTAACAAACTGTAGTCTTTCAGTGAGGTAACTCCTCAAGAGATTGACTGCATTAACCCCAAAACCTAGCCTCTCCTCTCTTGTAAGCAGGACATTATGATCCAAGGTATCAAAGGCCTTGGAGAAGTCGGTGTATATCACATCCACACGGCCTCCAACATCCAAAACCTCCGATACTCCATCAACAAATTCTAAGAGATTTGTCACTGTTGAACAACCAGGCAGGAAGCCATGTTGTGAGGCAACAATCTTGGGGCGTGCAAAGGAAAATATCTGCTTATATAATATTTTCTCAAATATTTTTGCAAATACATTCAAAATTGAGATTGGTCTGTAATTAACTGCAAGAGGCCTATTACCAGACTTGAAGACTGGTGTCACTCGTGAGCACTTCCAAACTTGGGGAAATTTAGATGTTTGTATGCATAAGTTAAAAATAAAGTGCAAAGGACCACTCAATATTTCCCAACAACCCTTGACTACAAAGGCAGGTATACTGTCAGGGCCACCAGAAGCACCAGAGCTGAGCAATCTTATTGCACTGGCAACATCCTCCATAGATATGCAACCAAACTCAAATGAATTGGCAGAAGACCACCCGGCATCACACCCAAGACCCTCCACAGGCTCAGTTGCAATAGCTGGTGCAGTAGACATAAATAGACCAGCAAAGACATCAGGAATCTCAGGACCCCTGTACACTCTGTCACCATGCTTGATGAATTCTTCATTGAGATGAGAAGAATGCTTGTTATTAACGTATTTCCAAAATTCCTTTGTATTACAATTTACCTTTTCCTCAATGGACCTTAAATAATTTGAATGGGCAGTAGCAATTTTTATTTTAACTCTAGATCTTACAATTTTAAATTGCTCATCATGGTACCTAGAGAAGCTCCGTTTTCTACTCAATCTATTCTTAAGTTTCAAATCCCACACTATGTCCTGAGAAAACCAGGGAGGGTACTTTGAGGGTCTGCTCTGGTGAACCTTTGGCACATTATCATCCAAGCATGAATAGAGAATCATGTAAAACTCATTGACAGCTTCATCCACATCTTGACTATTGTAGACAGTGTTCCAAGACATAGAACTCAACTGATAGTAGAGATCAAGGAAGCTGGCCCGCCTGAAATTGTAACCAGATGCACCAGTCTCAGCTCGTCGACTCTCCCTCACAATTTCTGGCAGAGGAAGCAAGACAGAGAGGGCAGGGTGATGAGCATCCTCATTGACCAATGGGAATTCGTCCCTCACAACTTTCAACGGAAAGGGTGTATTTGCCAACACAAGATCTAGGGTTCTGCCGTTATGATTCTTAACAGAGTTATATGAGACTAAGTCAAAGAAATTCATGAAATAAGCCAACGACCTTGCAACCCCCGTCCCCGACTCCAAGCAATAATCTTTATCATTAATTTCTCTTATATTATAGTCTCCCAATAATATACACCTATTTGATTCAAATAAACAATGGGAAGATTCAATAAACTCAAAATAGGTCACATATTTCTGTATGGTGGAAGCTGGTGGAATATATATACATTAAAGAAATAGTCTGACTTACCAACATGCACTTTAACCCATACACTCTCAAATTCGGAATTAATAAGAGGAGAACATAAGTCTGCTGGAAACTCCTTTTTGATGGCAATTAACACCCCTCCCCCTCTACTCAATTCTCCCGATCGGTCACGGCGAAATATCTGGTATCGTGAGTCAAATAGCTCTGAGTTATTGATGTCACTGCAAAGCCAAGTCTCCGTGAGAGCAATAACATCAAAATCACACTCACACAACGAAACATAGAAATCTTTGGCTTTTGTACGCAATCCCCTTACATTTTGATAATATATGTTAAGTTTAGAAACCATGCAGTAGATGAGATGGAATGATGTATGAAATGTCGTGAAAATGAAAATCTATCCAGAAAAAAACACTAAATGTGTAAAAAAAAAATGAAAATAAATAGATAATTATAAAGATAACTATTGAACTGATAGCCGCGCCTTTTAAAAATTTGAGTCTTATATACAAGAAACGAAAATAATATTCTAAAATCCATCATGAAAACAATACTCAATATATACGAACATATACAAAGTAAATAAATTGATACTTGCTGCATAAATTTGAATGTAAGAATGCTTATGAGAAATATCAATAAATGAATGAAAAACCATAAGAGAGAAAAGAAATATATATAGACCTAATTAATAGTGATTAGTCACTTAAGAGCCAAGTTAATAAGAGTCCACCAACCTATAACAATATACACTCGCTGTTGCTAATGATTGAGATATGATGAACAATAAGCAGACTCTCAAGCTTCCTAAAATAACAATAATCCTACCAGTAATAATTGTATTCATATTTAAATTTTAAGAATTTATCAAAGAAAGTATGAAAATTCAACTCAAAATAAAATGAAAGCAACTTACACATATTTAAACTATCGAACCTGTACAGTAACTCAAAATAAAATAAAAGTAGATAAATTCAAATTATTATTAAACCCATACCTTAACTATATCACAAGTCACATAGAATCCAAGCCATGCAATGAATAGCCACTATCAATGAATGAATCAATGATCACGCCCCGGAATGGTAAAAAATACAGAGAAATTAAAAATAAATTTTTCTTTTTAAATTTAATTGCTTCGAAAAAAAACCTCAACTAGAAACTCACTTGGTACATAATGAAGCCTAATAAGACATAATTACATTTCAATAGAGACCTAAGCGTAAATGAACAAAATAGGACGTATTAATATCATTATGTTCAACCTATTTATCAAGACGTGGGTCATCATTCACTCATCCATTCAACTATCGATCTAAAAACAAAACAAACAAATCACAATAGGAAGAAAATAAACGTGAATTCATTGAAATTAAGGTTTAAGAAATCAAATACCGACTGCAAGATAAGATAATAATTTTTGATCATTTTCTCTTTCAAATAAAAGACCGAATCCGAGATAAGCTAGGTAGCTTTATCAGAGCAATTGTCAGTGCACCCATCAGAGCCCCCGCCGTTATCAGCAGTGTCATCAGTCTGAAAGTATTGCAAATCCTCCTCCGAATTGACGATGAATATTTTGCCTCCTACAGTCGGCCTTATCTTCAATCTTCCGGTGTTATCAGTCCAAACGTAACTAAGACCTTTATCTCGCTGCAGCTTCTTGGCCTTGGCAAACAACACCCTCCGCTTTTCAGTCAGTGATCGATTGATGTAGATCGGCGCTGCCTGTCCCTCAATGCCAATATAATTTGTGCCTATCACTTCGGGGAGATGCACTGTCAGTACTCCAGACAATTCCAAAGTCTGATAGACGCAACATTGGTGAACTGTTGAAGCACCAGAGAATGAGACGAAAAACCGAAACCATTTTAAATAGAGAGACAAACGTAGGGAGTCTTATGAATAATCCTGAAATATTTCTACTCAAATCAACCCTTATTTCTAATCTATAAAATCAAATCAAATTTACTCATCCTTAATGATAATTACAAGTTTAAAACTGCTCTGCTGAGTGGCAAACTTGACGCAACAAAGAACCTATGAATTTTTATAAAAAAATATGGATCAAACCTATTAATCACCAGGAAAATATTATAAAAATTATTGATCAAGACTTTTATTACTGGAATTCTCGAATAATTTATTTTTAAGATTATTATTAAAAAATATATATACTGTTGTGAGAATATTAAAAAAAGAAGTTTTTTTTCTGGATTTATGTTTAACACAAATTTTGTGTAATTTGTATAATTTTAACACAAAATTTGTGATAATCAGAGTTGTGAAGATTTCTTCAAGCACAGAAATGATTTTCAATCTGATAAACTAATTATTGTAACCAATAAGATTAAAGTAACCACTCTTGACAGCCCAATTTCATGAGAACCATTTCTCCATGTACTAAACATCTACAAACAGGGAAACCTATCACTTGGAAATCAATAATATTCATAAATCTTTCCAATGAACAGGAAACTAAAAATCCTTTTTTTCAAATATTGTAGGCCTATCCAAAAATATTGTTTTATAAATAATTTTCACGAAATTTATACTGTAGAGAGATATTGAGAAAAATATTTTTTTGAAAGAGCTGTTTCTCTGGATGTATGTTCATAAAAAAATGTGTAACAACCAAAATTGATTTAATTGATGGATGTTTCTTTGATCTGAAATTGCAGAGATTTCAATTCTCTATGATTTGAGATTCAAAATGCATCAATAATTCTGATAAATCTAAATTTACATCAAATTTTTTAGTTAGTGATAGTAGGGAAGAAAGAAAAAGTGAATTTTCAGTTTTTTTTTTTAACTAATTTCAGCAGGACGAATTCATGATTTTCACATACAAAATAATAGAAGAGTTTATGCTCTATAATTTGGGCGGAAATGCAAAATTTTCCAGTCAATTTCATCCACCATATACGCATTTTAACACAAAAAGTCGCATTTTTCTCGGTATATGTAGATGAACTCAAAGTATTCAAGGTCGTGAAATTATTCAATCTTGATCAAATTTTACAAATAATATATGCATTTCAACCGCCTTGACGAGCTGAAAACAATGAGCCAAAGCTTGCCAAGATCCGCCAACTTTTACGAAAGGTACGGCGGTCCTTATTTTTTTATCCTTGAAGAGTCCTTCCTACTTGAAATAACCTGAATTAAGGGCGGTATAGTAGGGTTTTCTCCTAAATATGATCTCACAAAAAATATTCTAGTACAAAACTTTAATATAAGGATATAAATATATGTTTTGGCTCTTTTTTAGTGAAAATATAATATTTTTTGTTGTACAAGGAAATATATTGAAATCCATAGCTTGGAAACCAATATTCATGAAACCCTCTAATCAATGGGAATCAATCACAAATACTATTGCCAATACTCTTGATCCCAATAGTCTATCGAAAAACGTTGTTTTCAAATGATATTCACAAAATTTGTACTGTAAACAGATATTGGGAAACACATTTTTTTTGAAAAAGGTTTTTTTCTGGATTTAGGTTACATTTTATCACAAAATGTGTAATAACCAAAATTGTAGAAAAATTTATTTTGAATCGATTGCCGGTAACTTGAAGTCTGTATCTTTACTGGTTACGATTCTACAAGCATTTTCTTGGAGCGCTGCAGTCTCAAAATATCCGCCATTACTCGAGCCAGACGCGACCCTCAGATGTCCATCAAGTGGTTTGAATATCCTTAGATACCCCAGAAACAGAATATCAGGGTCTCTTTCCATGCTCACGAACTTGCACAAGGGGGATTGTTTTTCTTCATAAGAAACCGGACTATTAGATAAGTCACAGAATAAGCCAGCTGTTTGGTAACCATCATCCAAAGCTTGTGCTACCTTGTTTACAAAAGCTATAATAGCGTTTTCGGTACTGAGGCCTTTTCTAAATCCGAACTGCTCGTCAACAATTATATTATTTTTTATGAGAAATTTGGATAATTGTTGATTAATTACCTTTTCAAATATTTTTGAAATGTTAGATTGAAGAGCGATAGGCCTATAATTATTATAAGTTTTCCTTTCCCCTTTTTTAAAGACTGGGATAACTTCAGAATATATTTTAGACAATCCGGGTACACACCCTGTACAAGACATTGATTTATCAATAAAGCTATAAGCTCGGAGATCACCTCACTAGCATGCTAGTGCAGCATTGACAACTTTCTTAAAAATAGCTCTGTATAATTTAGCATAGTTCAGGAGATTAGTGTCGTTACTATGTTTAGCTAATTGTAGAATTGTACGTTTTTGCTCACTAGAAATCCTAATGCCCGTAGTCATCCACGTTTTTATAGAGTCATTCCAAGACTTCATCTTCAAGCATGAAACCTTAATCGGAAACGATTCATTGAATTGGAGAAGCAACTCTTTAAGAAAGCTGCTAAAATTGGTATTGACATTATTTTCATGATCAAAATTCCAACTCTTTCGTGAGAAACCCTCATTGAAACTATCCAGTGCCGACCTACTAAACATTCTACTCTTCGAATTGTGTTTATTATTGTAATTGTTTTTTTAGTTGGGGCAATTCCAATAGTAATGCATCATGATCTGATAGGCCAAGGTCTACTATACTATTGGAGTTTACTTTACAGTTCAAGGAAGTTAAAATATTATCAATGCACGTTTGACTCTGATTTGTTATTCTTGTGGGATCTGAAAAATAAAAATTTAAACCGTGACATCTGACAACATTCATGAACCTAGTGGATATTTCATTCTTAATCAATATATCGATATTGAAATCAGCAGCAATCACAATAGATTTTGCCATGTCGGATTTAGATAATTTACCTAAAAGTTTGTCAAGCTGCTCGAGAAACACTAAGGAATGTAGTCGGCCAGGGTTCCTGTAAATAGATATAATTATAGAATTTAAAGAAACTATTTCAACATAAGATCCTTCAAAACTAAGTTCAACATTAAAAACTGAGAGGTCATTTCTGGGTAAAAAAGTTAAATCTTGATGTACAAGGAGACAAGAACCTCCTCTTTTAACATTGCATCTGTGATAGGAGCTAACAACTACGAATTTCGGGAGGCTATTCAATAGTGATCCATCTTCAGATTGAACCCAATGCTCATTAAAAGAAATTATTCTTACATTTTTGAAATTGCTGCTCAATAGAACTTCCATTTCGTCAAGTTTAGATTTTATTCCTTGTATGTTGTAGTGTAGGAAATTATACCTATATCTAATTGTACTTGGGTCCTGCCAAACTAAACGTTTAATTTATTTCTTTAAATAAGCAGGAACATATTCTAGTTTCCCGCAGAGCTATGAAATCCTAAACTGATGGCTGTATCATTTACATATGTTTGATTAATGGAATATTTTATTTTTTCTGCAACTGCAATCTTCCCTTTTTTATTCAAGTGTAACCCATTTCTGGTGAACTTGTCTCTCTCAAGGTCCGTAATATCAATAATTTCCACATGATGAATCTTTTCACAGATTCTTTTTATTTTTCCATTGATTTTTCGAATCTCGCGGTTAACACATGACCAGTAAGAAAAGTCATATCGGATAGGTATCGTCGTAACAAAGCCATTTGTGAAACTCATCATAAGGAGAAGAGGCAATAAACGTTTTAGAAAGACTGTAGACTGGTTGCAATAAACATCATTGGCCCCTCCCATAATAATTACATGATCGCTTTTGGGGAGATCCTTACTCTCAGTCGTGATGTTAGTTGCTAAGGAATTAAATTTAGCCCCTGGTTTAACGAACCCACTGACCGAATGCCTGAAATCAGATTCAAAGCAATTAACAATGTCACGGCCATGACTACTCCCAAAAATCTTTACTAATCCCCAGCTACGTCTCTCCCTATTCACTCTCATAGTCTTATGTTCAACTCTAGCTAGACGTGGATAATCAGAACTGATCTCAGGAGTGGATAAGTTAGACTCATTTACATTACTGATCGATCTAGTTAGTGATACGTGTGACGCAACATTTGACTCTGACATTGGTTTCCTCACATCTCTCAGCTCTCAAGGAACATTTGTTACTGCTGTTGACTGTACATGATAGATATAGAACTGAAGATACCAGACTGGCTTATGTAAAATGTAGAAACGAGTATAAAATTGCTATCAGAGAGGCCAAAAAATGTCATAATGAGGGATTGATTGAAAATTCAAAAAACAAATGTAAGGCTGCTTGGAAGACAATTAATAATGTAGTCAGCGAACCTAGACAGCAAATAACTGTTCAACCAGACACATTGAATAAATTTTTCATTCAATCATTTAGAGAAATTAGAGCTTCCTTAAATGTACCCAGTTCTACTCCATTACATATGCAAGCTATCAAAGGGGCTAGACTGCCAAACTGTTTCAAATTCTGTCGAGTAACGCCTGATTTTGTCAAGGGTATAGTTGTAGGTTTTAGGTCATCAGATAGCAGGGACGTCTATGGTGTGTCTGTAAATATATTAAAGAAATTAATAAATAACATAGCAAAGCCATTGACCTTTTGTTTAAATAGATGTCTAGACGAAGGAGTGTTCCCTGATGAACTTAAGAAGGCAAGAGTTGTTCCCATTTATAAAAAAGGTGACAGAAATATTCCAAATAGCTACAGACCCATTTCAATAATACCTGTTCTAGCAAAGATTTTTGAAACTGTAATGTACCTTCAACTTTCTAGGCATTTTGAAAGGTTTTCCTTGTTGGACGAGTCTCAATATGGTTTCAGGAAAAATAGGTCCATAATCGATGTGCTTCAAAGGATGACAGGAGAGATATTGAAGTCATTTGAGAGTGGCAGCCACACTCTGGCCACCTTCTGTGACCTGAGTCGCGCGTTCGATTGTGTGGATTTTGAGATTCTCCTGGAGAAGTTGAGTCATTATGGTACAGGACACACTGCCCTAGAACTATTCAGGTCATATCTTATTAACCGTACTCAATTAGTGACGGTGGGCAGTGATAGTAATAAATCTTCAGAGTTGGGTATTGAATCAGGTGTGCCCCAGGGGTCTATACTGGGCCCTTTTCTTTTTCTCGTGATGATTAACGATCTGCCTGCCTACATGGAGACGGACACAGTTCTATACGCGGACGACACCACGTTCATACACAGCAGCAACAATTTGCCAAGTCTTGTCCAGGAGGCAGAAAGTGCAAAGGAACGAGCATCATACTGTTTTGGGTCTAAAGCGTTTGTTCTGAATAATAATAAGACCGAACAACTGAATTTTAATTTAAAATATGGAGCTCCACTCAATAATAATAATAATAAAGCTAGTGTGAAATTCTTGGGTATCTACATGGACCGTAAACTTACATGGGAGCCTCATGTGAGGTATATAAGCACTAAGTTGAGTCGAGTGATCTATTTGCTGAGAGGTCTTTCCAATGAGGTGTCGAAGAAATATCTGAGAATGGCTTATTTTTCATTTTTTCATAGTATCATATCTTATGGTATCCTCTTATGGGACAATTCAGCAAACATAGACGACATTCTACTTCTACAAAAAAAGGCTCTGAGAATAATCACAGATTCGCCATATTTGGAGCACTGCAGGCCACTGTTCATAAATAACAAAATTTTGACAGTCATTAATCTTTATATATATTCTGTTTCAATACACACAAAGAAAAATATGCACAGATATCAGACTAGAGATAATATTCATTCCTATAGCACGAGAAACAATAGACAGATTCACATTCAGTATCAGAGATTGTCCAAGTCCTTGAACAGTTTTGAAATTGTTGGACAAAAGGTTTTCAATAAGTTACCGCTAGAACTCCATAATGCACATCTAAATATTTTCAAAGCAAAGATGTATGATTGGCTATTGCAGAACCCTCTTTATAAGCTTGGTGAATTTTATGAGAAAACAATTAATGTTTCTATTGACCTTTGTGGAGAATTTTCTCTCTCTTAGATGTAATTTTTAACGTAGTCTTATACGTACTGTAATTTTTTGACGTTGTCTCTTGCCTTTCTGGCCTAATATTATTATTATTATTATTATTATTACATATATTACTAAGTAATCTCCATCTGTACTCAAAAATATTGAAATGAGAGTTCACCAGTAAACCCTCCTTAAAACATTTTGTCCTATTCAGTTTGCAAAATTTGAATACCTCTTCTATAAAATACAAGGCAAATACCCCACAATCAAATTGTAACGCCTCTGTAATGCCATGACCAAATAATGCCTCTAGGACCAAAAAAATAATGTATAAAGTAAAATGGTTTTAATGGATTTTGAGTTCCAGAGGATGAAAGCTTCTCTTCAAAGTTTGCACGACAGATACCTGCTGACAGGATCAATTGAAGACAAAGACAGGTTCCAAGAATCAAAGAAAATATACAATATTGAAGTGAAGAGGAGGAGAACAGACCACACAATGAACAAAATAAAAAACTAAAGACAAAACCAAAGAGCTGTAGAAAACTGTGAATGGTGAAAGAAATAAACAAAATAGAAGGCATAATAGCATAAGGCTTCTCCTGGACGGTAAGCTGATAGTGGATGCATTTGTAGTCAATAATACCTTCAACAACATCTTCACCTCACTTCAAACATCAGACCACATGACCACAAATCATTTGCAACCCAGTACCACATCTGAAGCTGAGCCTGGCAATAGTTTACCAACTTTTCAACTTTCAAAAGTGTCACACACTAGGAAATGGATGAACTACTTATTAATTTGAAGTCCAACAATTTGGCAGGCTTTGATGAAATCTCAGGGAAGATACTGAAGACCAAGGAAGAGCAAGGAAGAAGTCATAAGACCACTGACTCACATCATCAACGCCTCATTGAGCCAATCGTCTCTGCCTAGTAGAATGAAGATATCTAAAGTGTATCCAGATTTCAAGAAAGGAGACAAGCTTAATTCAAACAAGTACAGGCTAATTTCAAATCTACCTGGGATCTCAAAGCTGATTGAGCAGGTGGTGTACAATCAACTCATAGAACATCTGGAGAAAAATGAACTGATATCATCATTTCAACATGTGTTTAGGAAGGGGCGCAATACAAACACAGCCATAGCATATCTTTGCAGGGTGATTAACGAGATGTGGGAGGAAAATATGATAGGATCAGGCTTGATCTTGGGCTTACAAAAGGCTTTTGATAACTAAGACCAAGAAATCCTCATCACAAAATTGAAAGAGCTGAAAATTCAGGGTCAAGCCATAAAATGGATCCAAAACTATTTCAACGACAGGTATCAATACGTTGAAATTAGTTACCAGCAACACACAGCCTTGACTAGTGCCAAATCATCACTTTGTAAGATCAAAGGTGTTCCTCAACGTTCAATCCTGGGACCCTTGTTCTTTCTCATTTACATAAATGATTTCCCAAATAATCTCAAAAAGAACCAAAAATGTGTATTATTTGCAGATGATACCACAATAGTAATTCCATCAGACAGAGAAGCTGAAAGCAATGATATAAATTCAATACTTGAGGCAGCCACAACAATAAGTAGGAAACTGAAGCTAACAATTAATGAAGACAAGACAGTAAATGTAAGTTTCACACCAAGGGGACAGATATCCGATATGGACAGTGCAACCAATGAACCAACAAATACTAAGCTTTGCACAAAATTTCTTGGTAACCTGTTGGTTTCCAGGACAGTAACCTGAACTGGAATGAACATTGACCTTCTGTGTAAGAAACTTGCCTCAGCCAAATATGTTCTTCGTCGAATAAGATCTACCACTGATGTCAGTACCACATTTGTCGCATAATGGGAAGCGGTTTGTCCCAGTGGTGAAGAGCGTCTAATCGATGAGATTAGATAAGCGACGTGCCTCTGCCACCACTGTTGTACTGGTGACCGGTTCCTCTGAATTCAAATTATGAGCCTTAAAAATCGCTTCCCGGTGGTTCGGAACCCACCTAAAGCAGTAGGTTCATTCACCTCTCATCATCATCCTTCTCATTATCCACGCACAGGCCCAAAAGCCCATGTGGGCATCACCCTCAAAAAATAAAAATCATGCTCTATTTGCCTTACAACTGCGATACGGTATTGTTGGGGAGCTGCAGCGCAGCTGTATATGGATAGAGTTCTAAGAAGCCAGAAAAAAGCCTTGCGAACAATCACAAGCACTCTCACAACACAAGAACCAAACTTAATACCTTCCGCAGCACAGGCTCAGCAAATTCAAGAACATTCCTAACTATGCAGGGTCACATCTCTTCAACTATCTGCCAGACAGCCTGAAAACTTTAAAGAATTCACGGACAACATTCCACAGAGAGGTGAAAAAATACCGTACTATGCATTGACCGAATTTATTGAGGAGCATACGTACCACCACCTTAAAGTATAGAGCTAAGTACTCTTAACAACATGACGACCCTGATAAAGGAGATAAAAAAAAACATTGACGATTCCCCGATCCCAGGATCGTGAGGAAGACATTGTTTGTTTATTTGTTTATGAGGGTGAAGCCCACATAAGCTCATATGCTTGTGCGTGGGTAATGAAATGGATGATAGATGACGACTACTTTTTAGGTAGTCGGGACCGACGGCTTATCGTCTCCTCCGAAAGACGGGGTGGTCGTATCTATGTGATTGTGCTGTGGTCAAAAATTGTTCTCCGCTTGGGATTCGAACCAGGTTCCACCTGGTTATCAGACCGGCGCTTTATCACTCCTCCAACGAGCCACATCAGAAGTAAGAAAGAACAAATAAGTAAGAGTCGGTTAACTAACTGCGCCAATTTTTTCTCTTAGACTGAGTTTTCAACAAGTTTTTTTTTGTGTAGCAATTTATGGGCAACATTTTATAGAAAACAATATTTATGGAAAACTTTGGTGCTTGTTGCAAATTAATGTTTTTTTTAGAATCTCAACTTACCTCTTCAGTTGTTAATTGTCGTTGATTTGTCAATATTTATCCTATATTTATATTTATAAATATAAGCAAAAGAAATACAACTTTAATAAAATTAGGGAGAAATGTCAAATAATTAAATAAGATAAATTCCACGCTAACAAAATTGGCCCTTCAAATGTTTCAACTTCAGCAGTCATTCCAGTCAAACCTACTCAAATCTAACCTCAATTTCTCATCAATACATGATATTTAATAAACAAAATATAAATACAGATGGCATTGGCGATGGCTTTCATTGAGCTATATACAAAATGGAGATCGCACTTCTTCAGCAAGCAGTGTTTTTACACCTATTTTTTTTACAAACCTGTCAGCCATTGCACGTTGAGGACAAGTTGCGCGGGAGTTTGAATTTTCAATGGAAGCAAATGGGGAAACAGCTATCAGTTAATTTACAAATAATTCCTTCAGAATAATTCTTGAGCAATGAAATTCAACCTTATTGTCATTTATGATGCATTTGATCATTTTAGAAGACAATTGCTGTTTTTCCAACTTGTGAATTATAGTAATTGTGTTATGAATTATTTGGCACATAGGCTACCTACTTACAGCACAGAAGTACAATTTTGATTGTTGGTACAGGCACCTACAAGTTAAAAACTTATTTTGTAGTATGTTTATCAACATCAATAGCACCTAATCTATTATTTTATCATCAGTAGTTGGGTGATGTTGTCTATCTATTAAGTTATTTATGTTATCTAAAAAGATAACATCAATGCAGTACCACAGCCTATTCTTCAAATAGCATGACACTATAAGCTGTAGCCTACTGAGTTGTCAACAATTCTACTACTTTTTCAAACAATAAATGACTTGATAAGCTAAGAATTTATTATTTGGGCTTATTTTACTTCAAGACTTCTAAAGATAGAAACTCTGTTGCCCATTGATATATTCCTGCTCTTCTAAAATATATCAGCACTTCTTTGTGCTTTGAAAAATGTGATAAAGATTGTTGAATGGAATTTAAACTTCAATTTTGACTCTATACAATATGAGTTACCTGTAGGCTATAAGTTATAGGTACTATATATAATTATGTTGAACAATATAAGTTACCTAATTATTATTGAACAGCCTAGAGCCTGTAACAAAAAATTGTCAATGAGATTCCTTTGAACTCATTAACTTTTGATAATACCAAAGACACTAAATTCCTAAGAAACAGTATTTTTATCACTGATAAAATGTTGCAGGAAAATTTAGAAGATAAGTCCCTGCCATGACTCAATGACTCCAGTGTAAGCTTTAATGGAACAAAATTTTAAGAGATTATTGAACAAGATTTATTTAATTCAAGGTTGTCAATGCAAAATTTTCTTACAATCTCAAATCTACATAAATAAATTATCACCTACATCAAATTCATAAACATTCTGTCATTGATAAATTCATCCCATAAGTTCATAATTGACAAATTCCATTGTTATTTAATCCATTATCAAACAAAATTCAATGTAAAAGGTTTATCCTCAACATAGATAATAGCTCAATGGAATAATTACAGGAAATTTAAAGATTATCTATAAAAAATTCCACCTAGAAGTCTGGAATTAACAATAAACAAATAAGAAGTTTGCAATGAACAATCCATCAACAAGGAAAATATGGATTAGAATGAACATGTTTAAAATTGTTTTCCACATAATTATTTACATTTACGATTGCTGAAAAATAGCAATTAATTTTCAAACATTATGGAATGTTATTAACTTTGTCAATTTCTGTCTCAATCCAAAGGCGGCCTTTTTCTCATTCAAATTATGAAGCGGGCTTCCTGAAATGGTGGAAATAGATCAGACGGAGTACCAACCTAACGAAAAAAGGCCGTAACCTGGTTTCATACTGCTATCCAAACGAGTGTTTTCTCCAGTTGGTATATAGCTCAATGATGGCTTTCAGTCTTGTTGGTTGTTGTCCTTATTGTACCGTCAGTTTTAGTTTTCCGTAGTTAACAGAATTATTCTTATTATTCATCTATAAATTCCTTCTTATTTGACTCATTTGTCTATTTTCGAATCAATTTATCCATATTTGATTCAAATTTGTGAATATAAAACGTTATAGTTCAATGATCTGTCATCCAGCGTTGTGCTAGGTTATGTTATCACTAATGATGTACAGTTTTATTGTGATTTCACATTAATTAGGTACTTAATAATCAATAAAATTCAAGATATTGTAAAAAACTCTGCTATGAATTCTTGAATTTCTATTGATCGATCTCTGTGGAAGTGATTTTTTGTTAGAATTCATAACAGTTCACAAAGATGGTTTTTCGATTGCCGACTCCTATTCGTGGAAAAATCAATTCACAGTGTTAGCCTGCTAAAGGAGCAGCACTACAGCACATTAGTCTCGAATGTCAGATAGTGATTACGAATCTTCGAACGAATACACAGCTTTGATCATGGATGCTCATGTTGGTGAGGTTGTGAGGAGTTCTGATACGGTTGGAGATAGAATGGGCAGGAAACGCCGACCTCCCAATCAAGGAGGTGCTTCAGGCTTTAATAATGTACCTGTAAGTGAGCCATGAGTTTTTCAGCTTAGCTTGTAGTTTATATTAAATTTGAACTATTGTCTTATCAATCCGGTTGTATCAATTCACATTTCATCTGACGAGTAGCCTACTTATTAGAAGAGAATTTATTTGTCATGACTATTCCAGCAAACAATAATTGTCAGTTTCAAATACAAAATCAATAACAAGTACTGAATGTCATTGTTCACTTATTTACCTTTTCAAAAGTTTACTGCGGTCAGTTCTGTTTCCGCAGGCTAAAAAATGCTCCAAGATAGGGCACACACGTTCGGAATCAGCTGAAATTGTTTGGTCTCACACACATATGTCTTTTGCATTCGCGCTCACTACAAACATTTGCCACCAACCCACCGTTCATGTGTAGGCCTACCGATTACTTACTAATTTAGACCCAAGCTGTACCTGGGCACTGGCGGCACGTGCCTACGAAACAAGTGAAGTGCCCGTATCTTTTACTGTACGGCACTTCACCTTTTTCGTGGGAACGATCCGCCAGTGCTACTGGGCACTCAAAGTAAACATTGATCTTTAACTCAGCTCATCTGTTACGTTCTTACGAATGTTGAACATCCATCACCGAAAAAGCTGTCTGTCAGAATATAGTCTGTCCAAGCAAAGATGGAACATTCTGGCAAGATGGAAAAATGAAACAAGCTCGGTCGATATTGGTTCAAAAATTATGAATCTGGTCTTAAATTGTAGATCAGAATGTTTCCTATAACTTGAAAACTCATTTACAATTTTTGAACCAATAATGACATGACCGAGCTAGACTCATTTTCTTATCTTACTATGAATATCTCTTTGCTTGGACAGACTAAACATAAATGTCTAATTGCTCAAGTTATTGCTGATTCGTAATTTTTGTAGTTTGCCTTCAACTTAGTAAGCTAGTCCTTTCTTGAAATAAAATGTGAAAGCAAGGAAATATAATATCACATCTTATTGTTAAGAAAAATGGTAGGTCCAATTTCAATAATTTTAGACGCGTGAGAAGTATTTTTGTACCTCTTAAATCTTATGAAACATATTCTGAAATCAGGAAAGTGGTATAATCTTGATAGACTAAGTTATAAATTATGTTCTCTTTTATGTTTCGAAACTAGGCTACGTGGTAGGTTATTGAAAATAAAATTAATTGATTTCGCATTGAAATAAATTAGATCAGTACATCTGTTTGCATTAATCTGTTTCTTTTGAACTCGTACAAATCGTTATGAAACATAATATGTTTGTAAGATATATATTTTTTCAATATTTTTTCCCATTAGCCTAATATATTCCAGACCAGAAATTCTAAGTCTATTTTTGGCTTAATGTGATTCCATTACTTTCTATTTTGAAAAAAATTACATTAATAATCCAGTAATATAATGCCATTCATTATCTTTTGTTCCTATTCAATAACAAGATTCAATTTGTTTTTCAGGATGGCGAGCAAGGAGGCAATAGTCAAGCTCATAGCGCCAGAATTGAGCAGGAGTGGGACGATGAAGAAGAGCTCAAGTACGGAGCTGCCCATGTCATCAAACTGTTCGTGCCGGTCTCTCTCTGTATGCTGGTCGTCGTCGCTACCATGAATACAGTTGTGTTCTACAGAACTAAGGACATGTATCTGTGAGTATACGGATTTGCTTCCTATTACATATCTTCAAATGAATAACGCTTTAATGTTCATTAAGATGATTGAATACAGAATGCACGGCAGGTATCTTGAATAAAATGTCGAAATCGACTATCATGAATAATCTAAGCACTTTGGCTCTGTAGGTGTGGGTATCAAGAAAACTATTTTTTGCAAATGGTTGATGGTAACAGCCAACATCCAGTCTGGAATATTGGTTTGATCCCTTCATGTATTCTAGTAGTATCTAGTAGAATAAATTGTATTTCTTGAAATTATCAATCTAAAAATTGAGAACATTATTAAGTATTCTTACAAATTCACTAGTTTTAAATAAAAAAAGATTGATTCAATAACCACCGTACTTGAATCGTTATTATTGATCATTGCAGGGTCTACACTCCCTTCCACGAGGAAACTCCTGATGCTGGGTCGAAAATTTTCGATGCCGTTGCCAATGCACTGATTTTACTCGTGGTTATCATCATAATGACCGTGATTCTGATTCTACTCTACAAGTACCGCTTCTATAAGGTGAGTTTCGTATTGAATGTGGCACGTTTGTTGATAATGATAATTATTATTCATTTATATATTGTATATCAGAACTTTGTTGAGTTTCTTCCACTGATTGACAAGAATTATATCTAATTTATATGTCCTTAGTTGAATGGTTGTATTCCAATTGCGAACAGCGGGGAAAGTTCACATTAAAAATATCCACAGTTGTAAATGTTGTAGCATTTCCGAAAATCATTCAAACAAGGTGCGTTTTGAAGTCATTGTTTTGGGTTCAACTGTAAACTGTTCATAATGATTGAAAATATAATTTGTCTACAGGTCATTCATGGATGGTTGATCATTTCTTCACTCATGCTGCTTTCTATATTCTCTTATTTGTATTTAACGTGAGTATCCTACATTCATGAATAAATTTTCTTCTTAGCTGTATGCTTCCTTAATAACAAAAGTCAGTCATTCGAAATATAATCATCAATTGCAAAATACACTTACACTTGAAACGTACTTTCAGGAGATTGTTGAAACATTCAAGTGTAGATGGCTCATATTGAGATCCTACAAATGAGTGTTCTCTTCTCTGATTTATATTATTATTGCTTACAATAGCCCTAGAAGCGCATTATATTTTCCTATTCTAATTTATTGTGGTATACACTAGAGATGATCCTTGCACTATTTCATTCGTTTACTCTATTAATGTTCTATACTATCTGTTAAAATTCTAATTCTCAGCGCGCATGAACCATAATTGAACATAACTGATAATCCATTTATTGAGCTTGATCGTGAAAGAAGAAGGGTAAGGGTTTTCTTTATATGCCTTACTTTCTTTTCTCTATATTCTATGCCTTCTTAGCGTATGTGCTCATAATATTTTCTCTATTTCGGCATGTATATAGTTTTTATTGTAGTTGTCGATACATTATGGAAAAAAGTATTCTAGTTTGAATAATCTATTGCTTTTAAGGGTCGTTAATTATCCCCCTTTGAGTAGTTGTGAAATTGATATTGTGGTAGTTATCCATAATAAATGAAAAGACAAGATGTTGTCAAACCACTGATTTATTAGAAAATCGAGAAATTTCTAATAAATGTCTCGATTTTCTATTAAATCAGTGGTTTGACAACATCTTGTCTTTTCATTTATTGTCGTTAACTATGTTTGAACAGGGAGATACTACGTGCCTACAACATTCCATTCGACTACATATCGCTGACACTGCTAATGTGGAACTTTGCTACGCTGGGCATGATCTGCATCCATTGGAAGGGTCCGTTGCGGCTGCAGCAGGCCTATCTCATATTTGTGGCCGCTCTCATGGCCCTTGTCTTCATCAAATACCTTCCAGAATGGACCACCTGGGTTGTACTTGGAACAATATCTATATGGGGTAAACTCCAACTTTATTTGCTATGTTTTCTCCCAAGGATCTTGTAACGGAGTTTTAAAGATCAGAAATATACATCTTTTTCGAGGAAGCCAAAATTATCGACAGTGAAATGACCCTATTATTGTTTATGTTCGTGGTGATTTGTTGTGAACTACCTTAATGAAGTTGAAATTCGAAACGAAACTGTTCATTAGTCGAGTGATGTAATTAATGCAGTGAAATTCAATTTAAATAATCAATAAATAGAGAATGGAAATCCCTTGTTAAATAAGGATTCAGCGACAAATTTGACTTTTTTTTTTAATTATGAAATTTCTTTATTTTATATGAACCAACAAAGCCCTAGGTGACGTCATACTGTTTTTTTGAGGTTATGTTGTCAATATTTAAGAATTTTAAGATGGCGGCTGATCACATACCATTCATACGATGTATTACTGTGAATGGTGTGTATGTTCTATAGATTTACCAACTACCCTCCACCCTCCAGGCTCTACCCACCGGTAGTGCGGCCTCTGCCTTATAGCTCTAATCTTATAGTTGAGTGTTCAAGCGTTTAGGATGGGACATAATAAGAAAAACCGTAAAGACATCGGTTCACTTCATAGTTCTGCTGACTAATCCCATTCATGGATAATATTCCATTGTATGGCTTATAACAGAAATAAGGAAATTCTAGATAAGGAAAGTAGCAAAATAAAAACACTTATAGATTCACTTTACTTTATAGAACTAGAACTTTGTAAGATATCTATTTTTCTAGTTTGTTGCTCATATAACCAAGTAACAGCAATTGATCCTGGAAAACCCTATGCAACTCAAAATTATTTTTTTCAGATCTGGTAGCTGTCCTGACTCCAAAGGGTCCATTGAGAATACTGGTTGAAACAGCCCAAGAACGAAATGAACAGATATTTCCTGCTTTGATCTACTCCTGTAAGTATATAACAAAATCAGTCTCATCAGTTCATTTACATTGATATTGGCTTACAATGAGTATTTCTTATAATTCCTTTATTCACTTGAAAACTTGTAATTTTGTCTTCACATTTTTTTCTAGTAAAATAATATTGTTCCAGTTCTACATTTTAGCTAGGCAGTGAGCTTTGTTCTTTTACTCATGCGTGGTTATGCTTCAGTAAACCTTTCATTCTACTGTTTTGTAGCCTAATAAAATAAATATGTGAATATCATGAAGTAAATTGGAGGAATGTTGTTTTTCTAGTGACAACATGTGATCCTGAAACACATTAAATACGTTTCTAAAACTTGGAATGAATGTCTTTTTGTGGAACTCATTGCGCAAACTCAATCTCTTCAGCCCAGTGATGTCTGATAATCCTGATCTTTTATGTTTCATCATTGTGCTTTTTCTTTTATTCGTTAACTAAAACCATTTTCAATAATGTATGTTACAGCGACAGTAGTTTACAGCGCTGTTAACCTCAACACTGATTATGAGTCGCCTCCTCAGCAAGTCCCTCAGTCACCTCCAGCCGATCATGGTGAGCGAATTTTTTGCGATTATCATAATCGACCATTTGTGTTGAAGATATATTTATTTTTTACAGCCTTTAGTAAAACTTGTCAGTAGTCACTATCAAGGGCGTATCCAGGATTTTTTCTAGGGGGGTGCAAGCATGTTTTTTTTCTGCAGAATATAAGAAAGTTGTCCTTTTTCCCCTCTCTCTAGGGAGGGGCGGGGGGTCAGCCATAATATTGTTCAGTTACAATATATATTTTAAATATTTACTCAGTGCTCAATTTGTATAATTAAAAGTTCTGGTACAGAGGCGGAAAATTGGTGATGGGGGTCCGGGGGTTCTCCCCCGGAAAAAAAACGAAAATTCGACTTCCCAAAACTCATTTTTAGAGTTATTTTTTAAGCTTTTAGTTGAGTATTATTACCAATTACCATCATTCTTCCATATTTTTAAATTAAAAATTTAAATGATTTACTACAGGAGTAACAAGTACTCAGAGTAGCTGTACGGCGTACCGGTGCATACCGTCACAAATTAAGCCCCGCATTTTATCATGATAATAGAAAATAAGAACAATTTCTTAATTCTTATACAATCAGAACAATTTGTTAAAATTATATGCTGGGTAAATAATTTCAAGTCCATCTATTTTTTATATTGATGGGTGGATGTGAATAGCTTAACTAGTTTAACACAAATAATTCATGAATATTTTATTACTGGACTATATCACACAGCTTCTATAGAAGGGCTATTTAGCTGTGTATGGGATACTTGAAAAATGAAGACCCCAGATTCGAATGAAAGTTTTGAAAACATTTTCAGCAATTACAAAATCCACTGTAAATTCATAGATCAATCAAAGTAAAATTAAATAGATATGGTTAAACTACAATATTATTCTTGTATTGATGGATTTGCTGAGAACTCATTTAATACTCTTTATTCAATCTGATCCTTGTTTTCCTTCAAAAATTTACGATTGATACTCATTAAGCACAACACCGTCAATCTTTCCTCTACCATTCAGCTATTGAGCCATGTCTTTACCCAATGAAGGGTACTAAATGATTTCTTAACAGTTGCTGTGATGGGATTGATGGTTGATGGGAAAACACTTGGAATGCCTTTGCCTTAGAATGCCTCCAAACACTATACCATACCTAGTAATTGGAAATAGTATTATAGCCTTTTCCAAAAGTGTAGCTACTTCAATTTCCTTCAGCTCATATATTTCCATTTTTTTCAAATAACTTACATTATACCACAGCTCCAATCCCACAGTCATGGATTCTAGCTCATGAAACTTCATATGGAAGACTCAGAATGTTTTTCTCTGGAGTTACTCTTTATTTAAAAGATGGAGAAAATAAAATGAGAAAGCAAGAGTATTCTCATTCGAAAATATGACTTCCAATGACTGATTAAGAGTCATATAAGGAATTATCATTGAACTTCTCCATTATTCAATTGGTGAATTGGATATTCAGATGGAAGATAACTTCTGTAATCTGTAAGTCTCTGATATCAAAATCTTCATAATTTTGTTGAAAATAGCAAAATAAAAATTATCTGTAACTGCCCCCCTCTGCCCCTGCCTGCATTCGCTCATGGGGCATTAGGAGTTTGTCGCCGAACAGAGCAACTAGAGAAAAGGTGTATAAAAATTGATTTTCTCAAATAATTGATGACTTATTCGAATCTTTTCATTAAACTGGCTAACCCAGTTCATGGAATAAACTATAAAGGATGGAGAGGTGTCAGAGAGAAAGCAAGAGTATTCTCATTTGAAAATCTGACTTCCAATGAATGTTTGGAGAGTCAAGATGAGGAATTATCAATGATCTGATACAGAATTCGATTGGAGACTGAAAAGGAAGTTTTGAGCCCAGTGTCAATGACTTCGCAATCTTTGAAATTGAGTTCTAAATTTATTAAATTTAATGATAATAATAATTTATTATTATATTTTATGATATTTATTCAATTTTATTTTATTTACTTTAGCTGCGGATTTATTTTTTAAATAACAAAAAATCTGTCAACTTCTAGGGGGGCAGCTGCCCCCCCTGCCCCTGCCTGGCTACGCCCATGGTCACTATCTAGGTTTAAATTGAAAAAATTTCATCTTTTTGAAAAAGATTTGGAAATCAACGGTTTCAACTACTGAAATAGGAGTATTATTGTTTTAATTCTTCTTTGTGAATTGGAATAAAATAATTTGAATTTGAAAATTTGTTTACAATTTAATTTGAAAAATGAAAATTAATTGAAAAATGAAATTAAAAAATACTTTTTATACCGAATTACCATTGAAGAGCATTCAATAAACTCACTTAATTAGTCTCAGTTCCTAAAATATATCATACAAAACTTTGAGTTCCTTGATATTTTTCAAACTCCTAATAGTGTTTGTCGTATCGTATCCGTACTTGATACATTAATAATATATAATAATTATAAATTGATACCGATTCCGACTGTTGGTGATACTTGAAACCTAGAGCAGGGAGTGATGTAAACTTTTGTTTCCCTAATCGTATGTGGTAGCTAAATATAATAGAATCAACATGCAAACTCAACACTAATATAATTTATTAGTAATTTTAAGTAAATTATTTCATATTGAATTAAGGATTGATGTCGATGAACACTCTGAACTTTCATATTGCTATTCTAGTGAACTCATTTGATGTACAGGGAGCGGCAAAAAGATCTGATGGTTTTATAATGTAAAAAGCTCAAACATTTAAAGTGGTACAAAGTGTTTTATTGCAGATTGGTATTTATGAAAATTTATAAAAATAACCAAAAATGGGTTATTTGATCAGTTTACAATTTAATATAACGTTTCTCAAATGATGTACCTTGGGCCATGCATTGTTCCAATCTTGCACTGAAATTGTCAAACACTTTCCCCTAACATTTCAGAAGAAAGGTTGGCTATTTATTAGTGTATGGCTTCCATCACGTCATCCAATGTGCGGGGTTTGTTTATTTATACTCTTGATTTCAGCATTCCCCACAAGAAGAAGTCGCAAATGCTGAGATCCGGGGAGCGAGCTGGCCACGCAATGTCCCCGAAACAATAAATATATTATTTATGTCCCCGATATTCAAATCTAACTGATCAAATAACCCTTTCTTAGTTATTTTTATATATGTTCATAAATACCAATGTGAAATCTGCAATAAAGCACTTTGTACCACTTTAAACGTTTGAGTTATTTACACTATAAAACCATCAGACCTTGCCGCTCTCAGTATCATAGAAGTACCCAAATTTTTGAAACGATATCTGTGAATAAATGATGTTTGTTCTTTGTAATCTTGCCAATTATAATTTCTGATTACTGCATGGAGATGAGAGTTCAAATTATATTCATTGATATCCAAATACCAGTTTTCACACCAACATTCAATTATTGGTTTTATTACAAGTAAGTTAGAATATAAAAATAAAAATACTCGTTCAGGTAAATGGGTCATGCCAATTCCCAATTGCGTCCCAGTGTGATTCAGGAGTTAGAATTTTCTACACGAGTCTTCAAACCAAACACAGAAATAATCGCGTTTCGAATGATTCGAAATTGATTTTTTTGTGCTAAGGATCTGAAGACCCAGAGAGCGGATTCACTCGAGACTGGGTGGCCGGGCAGGCACAGATGCGAAGGAACCGACCGGTGGCAACAGATGACGGTCAAGGTCAGGCGCGGCGTGCCTCTTCCAGCGGTGGCCGGGCGCTCCCTCCTCCGCCACAGCCTATGCCCAGAGAGTTCGAGGATGACGAAGAACGTCAGTAAAAACTGCCACTTCAGGCTCCTTTCATGCATGTGTTTCTTAACGGACGATACCGTAAATTTTTCAACATTCTGTTCATCATTATTTTATGGTTGCGTTTCCATTTTTCAACGTCAATTTCTTATTTTTATTGTTGCGATAACAGGATCTTACATTTTTTTATAAAATTTCAAAATAGATAATAGAGCGCTTGTTCGTTGTTTGCTCCAATGCACTTGAAAACGTTCGTTGTTTTGTTTGAATCAAAAGTCATGCATAAATGAATCCTTACCAGTAATCATGAAACAATGAAAAATTTCTGACAGTGAATATAAAAAACTTCGACAGTAAAAAATTGAAAAAACAAAATACATCAACTTTTTTGAGAGCCGCCACTATATTTGTTTTAAAAATTAAATTTAGGCATTTTGTTACACAAAACACAATAATTGTTCGTACTCAAAGTACAAAGTTATGTAGGCCTATATTGTTCAGTACTACATAAGTACTGCATTTGATAATTATTATTCTTGATTTCCGTGTCAATAAATTATCATTTAAACGAATATTATTGACCAGCGAGAAAAGTATTCAAATAAAAACGTTTTAGAAAAGAGCTACCTTTTAAATAATTAAGCTAACTTTTAAAGAAAAGAGGCAATTCCAAACTTTCTATTGAATATACGCTCATTTCATTGTAAATAAAATTTTCAATTGCTTGATTATGGCAAAGATTTTACTTCTGA
The DNA here is from genome assembly GCA_017141385.1 of Sogatella furcifera. Classification (NCBI taxonomy): domain Eukaryota; kingdom Metazoa; phylum Arthropoda; class Insecta; order Hemiptera; family Delphacidae; genus Sogatella; species Sogatella furcifera. Next base: position 43,251,558 of record CM029546.1, read on the forward strand.
TGAGAAGCTTCTTCATAAGGAATTTCTTGTCGTTTTTTTCGTCATGGATGATGAAGCTTTAAGCTATATTTCGAGTTTCAGTACTGAATAATGCAACATTTCCATTTCCTGTACCAAACGGATATTTGGTCCGAATAACTAATCATTCCACTGCTGAATAATCTAGCCTACACATTCCTAAATATAATATATTTAATAAATTTATTGATATGTGTTTAGTTATTCACAACTTTATCAATAGCCTACAAAATATTTTGTTTCTTAATTACTTTATCAATAGTATGATTGTCAATTTATCAATAGTTTGACTTCTTTAGTTGGATTTTTCTATTGCTCTGTCAATAATTGTATTAGAGATATCAAGCAGGCTGCATTCCCACGTAGAAACTTTAATAAATACTTGTAATATCAGTTCCAGGAATGATACTTTTTGATACTTTCAAGTCCATACCAATTTTTCTTGATAACTTTAATCTAACATACCGTTCTGAATAACGATTAAAAATTCAATTGGTGACCGATTACTAGTAATTTTAATATTTGTTTGCAGGTGGAGTTAAGCTTGGACTTGGTGACTTTATATTCTACAGCGTGCTGGTTGGCAAAGCGTCCTCTTACGGTGACTGGAATACCACCATAGCCTGCTTCGTAGCTATTCTCATTGTAAGTTTCTCATTCGTATATGTATTTTCTTTTGATAAAATCAGACTTTTAAAAATTTAGGTATGCCTAAATAAATAATGAACTTAATCTATTGGAACGGTGCCATCATTTACACTTTCTAGACAGCGCTATGATGGTTTAGTGGGTGTTGAAACGATAAATAGATTACAATCTATTTACTGTGGGTGAAATATGTGGTCTCCAAGTTAGTAATATAGAGTATTGAAGTAATTATTCATAGATTTCTGTGTTATTGATTCTTAAATTTTGGTAGTTGAAGTCTTTGTGATGACATGATTGTTTTCAGTTTTAACCTAAATATTTTCGGAGTAGCCTATTATATCACCTAACCTTTTTTCTTGTCTTGCAAATGTAACTTACTGTTTAGGGTTATGATTCGATTGATTGCGAAGATTACAAAAAATATTCAAAAAAAGTATGTGAAGATTGCATGACGTTGTTTTCAGTTTAATGCCAGGCGCACACCAACACGAATCTGTTGCGAAGGTTTGTTGCGGTGCGAATTCAATTATGAGAAGTTGCCGGACGAAAATTATAACCATTGCAATGTATGTGCTAGCGCAGACCAATGCGTTGCGAAATATTCGGTTTGGGAATGCATTTGCAGCGCTTTTCGAATTGCGAATATTGTGTCTTGTTTAGGACCTAACACGTCTGCAAGTAAACAAACAGCAGCCAGCAAGCAAGAAAGCCAACATTTGAGAGTTACTCTCGTGTCTCGTCACATCAGAAATTAACACTGAACTATTGTTAGAGATTATTTTCACGTAGCCTACCCAATATTGTATAATTTTGATCACAAAGATCACAAGAATGTACGAAAAAATTACAATATTAAGTGTGATGTTGGAAAAGCTGTCAATGCTACAGGTGAGTTTCACTTACTTTACAGGCTAATCTAGCTCTTGAGCAGTTATCAGGCACCTTACTGTAGGTTATATTACAAGGTGGGGCAGGGAAGTATCCCCAGATTTGAGATAACATTGTGAGTAGTGGAGGCATGCTAGAAATGTGGAAATGGGCTCAAATGACGCAGAAAATTCAAAGGTTTTATTTGGTAGCCCTATAAGTTGTAGATATGGCTTGGTCGGCTGAGCAGCGCGCTTTTTCCGCCAAGGCGTATTTTTGTCGAAATTAGTATGCTATTGAACTGCAGCGTGCGATGCGAACTCGTTATCAAACCCCTAGTCACAAAGCTGTTCCTGACCGCAAATCCACTTTGCTGTGAGTAAATAACTTCCGTGAATGTGTTAGTGTATTGCAAAACAGAGTTTAAGCTCAAAGCACCGCCTGTACCCCTGAAAACATTAGCTGTGTCAGAAGATCAACCTTGCAGTCTCTTCGGCATTCAGCTCGTAAGCATGCTTTTGCCTTGGTGTTGTCTAGTTACACTGTGCGTCGTATTCTCCATGAGTAACTTCACTTCCATCAATGGAAAAATGTTAGTTGTCCAAAAATTCACCCAACGGGACTGGCAGCAACAAATGCAGGCATGGAAAACTTCAATCACTCACGATGCTTGGGTTTTGTTTAGTGACAAGGCGTATTTTCACATTTCTGGAGCGGTAAATAAGAATAATATGCGTTATTTACCCACAACAAAATAAATTTACGGTCAGGAACAGCTTTGAGACAAGGGATCTGACCGGTAGCAAGTTCGCATCGCACGCTGCACTGCAATAACTGACTGATTTTGTGAAAAATATGCCTTGACGGCAAAAGCGCGTTATTCAGTCAACCAAGCCATGTCAACGACTTATAGGGGTACCAAATGAAACCTTGTAACCCACAGCTTCATTCAAGCCTAATCCTATTCTTCTAGCATGCCCCTAACACTGCCATCTCAAAACTAGGGATACTTCCCTGTCTCACTCTGTATAACACAGGATATTAAGCTTATTATTGTATTAAAGCATTATTATTATACTTAACTTCAGTATCTCTTCTACCCTACTATCGATACATTAGGTTTGTTTAGGTTAAATACTCAAATATTCCCGCACTCTCGATTAAGCCTTGCGTCGCCAGACCAATGCGTCGCGAATTTGTTGCAGTGGTTCCAAGAATTTGGACTCCAATTTCGAGGCGAAGGTTTCGGTGCGAAATATTCGTAACGCTGGGGCACACACACCGAAGCGAAATAATCGTGACTTAGAGCGCGGGAATATTTGAGTATTTAACCTAACCAACCTGATGTACCGATAGAATGGAATGAAATTTATTGTAGCCTTATCTGAGGGCATCAGATAAAATACAAGCGTCAAATAACAAATACAAAATTTCATAGGCCTACAAAGTACAAAGATATTAGTAATTAGCACTGTCAATAAGCTATCATCCTAAATCACTTGAATTTTCAACTTATAACTTAATATAACCTACATATTCTTAGCTAAAGGGTTGTAGTACAAAGGGTTGGTAGCAAAAAACGTTTGATTTGTGGTTTTAACGTTCTATTCTCCATATTCCTGAGGCTTTCTGGAAGTGAATTGAACAATTTGATGGAAAAGAATAGTAATATTTTTAGTGTACTAGAATAGGTAAATCGATAAGTACTCAAATTGCCTCGATTTCTAGTGTAATGACTGTGGATTACTCCCTGTTCCACAAACTGCTCCTTACATATTCTCCCAAATTCTCATTAAGCTCTGTTGAACAAACATTGAATGCAGAGTCAATATTCCCAGAAGCTTGAACTGCTCTTCACACCGCGATCGCTTGGGTAGGCCACACATCAGTCTGATAGCCTTCCTCTGAATACTAAAAAGTCTGCTATTGTAAGCTCTAGAACCCCAAAGTATTGTGCCATACGACAAATAATGGGAATGTATATGAGCATAGTAGATCACCTTTAAAACATCCAAGCTAACACAAGACTTTAACTTTCTAATCAAGAAGTGGGTTCTAATCTAGACTTTAACTTTCTAATCCCTTATTCAGCTTGCCAACAACAATGTCAATACACAGATTATTCAAAGGCATTCGATCGGGTGGACCAGGGAGCTCTGTTGAGAAGACTTGATGACTTGGGTTTCTGTGGGAGGCTAGTGAGTCTTTTCAGAAGTTATCTGTTTAATCGCAGAAACTATGTTATGGTTAAGAGCTATAGGTCAATTCCCTTTTATAGCACATCGGGTGTTCCTCAGGGAAGTGTGCTGGGACCTCTCCTGTTTTTATTATTGATTAACGAACTGCCTCTGCAAATGAAAAGAGCAAAATGTTTGGTATTTGCAGATGATGTGAAGATCTACATGGAAATAGCCAGCTCAGATGACTGTGTTCTGTTGCAGCAGGATGTTGATAGATTGTCCAGGTGGTCTAAAATCAATGGTCTCAAGTTAAATGTTGATAAGTGCAAGTGCATGTCATTCTCTAGAAAGACTATCAAAACAAATTTCTCTTACAGAATTCAGGGTATTGAACTGGATAGAGTTGACTCTTGTAAGGATTTGGGCGTTATTTTTGATGGCAATCTCAGATTCTCAACGCATATGGACCATTGTATAGCTAAAGCTAACAAAATGCTGGGATTTGTTATGCGTAACACATCTGCCTTCACCAATCTTGATGCAATATGCACTGTTTATAGGTCTCTTGTCCTGAGTGTGTTGGAGTATTGTTCTTTGATTTGGAATCCTTACACTCTTGTGTATTCTCATGGACTTGAGGTGGTTCAGAACAAATTCCTGAGGTTCTTGTTCTACAAACACTTTGGCAGATCTTGTCCTGTGGGTTATCCAACTGACCTGTTGAGGACATTTCACTTTGTGTCACTGAGGTTGCGACGAGAGAGAGACTCCTTGATTTTCATTCATGGTCTCATTGGGGGTCGTTTCTCCTCTCCTCAGCTTCTTTCCTTGATGAATTTCCATGTTCCCTCATTCAATTCTAGGAATTGTCCTACCTTTGATCTCATCAGGAGTAGAACAGTCAGTGGTTTCAATGCTCCTCTGTTCAGACCTCTCAGACTATACAATAGGCTGAATAGTGTGATTGATTTGTTTGGGTTGGATAGTGTTTTCAGGCGGGATTTGAGAGGATTGTATGCTGTATAATAATTTTGTCTATTATATTGAATTTATAATAATTAAAAAAAATTTTTGTAACATGTTTTCTTTGATAGGCTATGGGTTGTATCTTTAAATTCCGGTTGTTTTGCATTATACTAATCACTTACTACAACTAACCAATTTGTTTTTCTACTTTTTCTATTTATTTTACTTTTTCAAAGATTATGTATTATTACTTATCCTAATTTTACTTTTTTCTCTTGCATTAGTTTGTTTATCATTAGTGATTTTCATATAGTTTAATCATGTAGGATATGCTTACAAAATTATGTAACTCTTATTATAATTTACTTTAATTTTGTATTTCACCAATATAGTTTTCTGTAACTCTTTTTGTGTTATGAGGGCAATAATGGGATTGATTCCTGGTGCCCTCGATGATGTAATATTTCAAATAAATAAATAAATAAATATGCTGGGAACAATTCAGGCATATGTCCAGGGTGAAGCCCAATAACTTTGCTTCTTTCCTCTCATTCTTAGTGAGTCTTCTGTTATAGCTGATAATCAAGTCCTGAACCTTGTCAGAGTCAACACATAGTAGGGTAGAAGAGATACCGAAGTTAACTATAATAATGATGCTGTAATACAATAATAATATCCTGAATTATCGTATAAACTACTATAGTAAGGTGCCCAATAACAGCTAATTAGCCTATTAAAGTAAACTGAAACTAACCTGGAACATAGACAGCTTTACCAATATCACACCAAATCTTGTATTTTTCTCTTATATTCTTGTAATCTTTGTGATTTAAATCATACATGTTGATACAATACCCAATCATCATATTTGGTATTTGAAAATAATTGCTAACAATTGCTCAGTGTTCATTTCCAAAGAGCGAGAGTTGAATTTCTTCCTTTTTGGTTATGTCTGTTTACTTGCAGACGAAAATATTAGAGTTAGTTCCTGAACGAGCCACAATATTCGCGACAAATATTTCGCGAATATTTCGCAACGCATTGGTCTGCACTAGCTCATACACCGCAATGGTTTCAAAATTTTGTCCGGCAAGTTCTCAGAATCGAATTCGCACCGCAACAAACCTTCGCAACGAAATCGTGTTGGTGTGCGCCTGGGGTTATTTCGCTTTGGTGTGCGTGCTCCAACGTTACGAATATTTCGCACCGAAACCTTCGTCTCGAAATCGGAGTCCAATTTCTTGGAACCACCGCAACGAATTCACGACGCATTCGTCTGCGCAAGGCTTTAACCTAAATATTTTCAGAGTATTATATCACCTAACCTTTTTTCTTGACTTGCAAAGGCAACTGTTAAGGTTGGTTAATAATTTAATTGCTTTAGAAGATTGCAAAAATAAATTTCATATTTGTTCTCAGGGACTGTGTCTCACACTTCTTCTGTTGGCCATCTTCAAAAAAGCTCTACCTGCGCTACCCATCTCGATTACTTTCGGCTTGATTTTCTACTTTGCTACTCGAGAAATAGTGCAACCATTTGCAGATGTACTTGCTACTCAACAGGTCTTTGTGTGACCACATAATAAATCTTATAAAGTAACCCAACATCCAATAATACTATTATTTGTATGGACTAATCATTTAATATGCATTGATAATTTTCTGATTTGATATTATTTTTCCTTGTGTATTGTGATATTTATTATTTAATTAATTAGGTACAATTATTCTATGTATCACCTTCTTATCAAGATAATGAATAAAATTTTAATATCATATTTCGGTATAATCTTAATTTGTTCAACATTAAATGCCTCCACGTTGAAAATGGCGCCCTGAGGCTGCTCAAATCATATTGTGTGCATTGATCTGTATCATGAGTGAGCTTGGATCTTTGAGATATTGGGAAAATAGTATTAGAATAGATCGTGTGTCATCTATAATAATTTTATGCTTACACGTAATTCTGCAGTTCCTACTGGGCTGTAAGCTTACTCCACTCTCTGGTCATAGGTTCGATTCTATTTCAAAACTTTGTTTTTCTTGAAGTAAATTATCTATAGATAAACTTCAACAACAACCAAACTTCGTTAATAACCCACTTCGTTAAATACAAGTATAAGATAACCCCTAAAATGATTATCTAAATATTGGTTAATTATCTGTAAGATATGTTTAGGTAAATCTTGGATTGAAATGCTAATTCTTGTAAGTAATCAAAAAATATATTCAACCTAAGACTAACATTTTACTATTGAACTTTTTACATCACATACATGCATTAATAGTTCAATTACATATTACTGTATATTACAATATTAACATTTATCATACATTTGTAGTAAAAAATTCATAGAATTTATAAAAAAACTATTCAAGTTCACTTGAAATACAAAATAGTACATAAGAAGTCTATTATCTCTTGAAAAATACAAAAAGATAATAATCAATTAAAAATATAGTAGTTGTGAAAGAGAATCACATTAATAAGAACAGAATAAAAATGAAATGGTCGAGAAAGTTATGTAAAACTAACGAGAAATTGTAACAAATCCACCAATAAAAATTTAGTACTATAACTAAATCCTGTTCACCGGGTGTTTAGAGTGAACGCAAACTTTTATGTGTTATAATTCTCTCCTACTTGATTGTGTTGAGAAAATTTGGGATAAACTTTGAAACTTTCTCTAAAAAAATGTTGAAAATTGTAATCCAAGTATGATACTAAAAGTCAACACCTTTAGATACGATTCCCAAGCGGCACCTCGAGCCGCGCGGCTCTAAATTCGCTGCTGGAGCTGCTCAGCTCTAGCCATCACAACTCTATTCACATAACTGTAGATGTTTACTCTGTTAATAGGGCTACTAATGTATAATAAATCAAAAAATAGTGAAATTTACCCCTTTGAAGTGAACTTCTCTATTTATTGATTTATTATGAATTAGTAGCACTAATAACAGAGTAAACATCTATTATATAGTTAAGTGAATAGAGTTGTAAGTGAGAGAGTCTAGCGCAGCTAGAGCTGGGCTGCTCAAAATGTCGCTTGGGAATCGTACCATCAAGTTACGTTGTTACTAGTACGACTGCAACAACAATCGTTCGCAGTTAATCAGCTGAGGCCAATCACAACTCTTGCTATTGAATAACTAGAGTTGTAATTAACCACAGCTGATTGACTGCGAACGATTATCGTTGCAGTCGCACCAGTAATAACGTACCTTAAGAGATTGAATACACTCCAAATACTTGGCGAACAAAGCATAGTTATTAGCAGTGTCAGTAACATTATTCGAAATAAAATTATAATAAATGGTCCAATTTATTGAAATTACGTAGTGAAGCCATCATCAACGCCGGCAGCATTTGGTCTTGGACCTTCGTCCAAGTCATCTTCGTTATAAACCTGTAAATGAAGCACAATTATAAAATAATGTCATTAATTATAAATAACAAAATAATGGAACTCTCGAAAAAGTGTTACGAAAATAAGGATACATATCTTTTCATTCAGCAATAAAATAGATCTCAACTATAATATTTTTGATCAATTTTCAACTCTAGTTCAATTTTACACATTCATTTTGTGAATACAGTGAAGTCGATTATGCGGCTTAATAAACGTATACCTTCTTCAACGATAACAAAGCATTTATGGGGGATATGTCCCTAGAAATTTTCTCGACTTGGTGTAAGGACTCAGACTGAGAAGTATTGCACATTCCTCCTGGAACATTCTGTATAAGAAACTCATAACATTTAAGATTTACAAGTTTATAAGGAACGCTTATGAATCGCCGCCATTTAAAAAATAAGCTGATTCTATTCCCAATGATTAAACATTTTGAAGCATTCGAACTCATTTCAGCCATTTTATAAGTTGAATTATTGAAAAAACATCACTTTACAGAAAGCAAACAGTTTTTCCCCATTTTCTTCATTGTCAAATGTGCTAACTTTATTTTGTGTATAGTTACAAATTAGTAATAATGCAAAATTATTTTTATTTTATAACTTGCTATCTGCATAAACCAAAAGAATTCATTTCAATCTGTTAACTTTCTCCACAGAAATTTTTTTTGTACAGACTTTGCACTGTTTCTAGGAATAAACAATAAAGGTACAGGTATTTACTTTTAGAATTTGGAACAAATTAAATTGAGTGTTTTATGAGCTTCTTGTGTTTATTTATGTTAATTATGAGAAATGCCCCTAGTAATATTAAATCTTGAATGTAAAGAAGCATAAAAATAAGACTAAGGCCGGTATTACACGATAATAGTTCAATGATCATATGGAAAGAAATGAAAATATGATTTCGTATTTTCATCTCTTTCCATATGATCAACTATGATAATAGAACTATTATCGTGTAATACCCGCCTAAACAAGTTTGTATCAAGTTGATATAAATCATTTTGACAATGATTTTTTTGCGTGATTCTTTGAAGTTGAAAAATTCTGATAATCATTAGTATGTCGGATAACCGAGACTGCATAAACCAAAAGCATGCATTTCAACCTCAGTTTACTTTCTCCATAGAAATTTACCTAAGTAGCCTTTCTAAGTTTATAAAAATAAACAATAATTGCATTCACAACATGCCAGCATTAAGTTTCTCTAAAAATATGCTACTAATAATGCACTTTAAACTGAGAAAAACTACCTACATTTTCATTTGAAATAGAAAAATGAAAAATATTCAACTCACTTTTCTCATTTTGTTTTTGAACGAACGGGTTTTTTTGTTACTTTTCGATGTGGAGTTGAACCACTCTATGTAATGAATAGCGGAATTACACGATGGTGGCTTTTCTCGGAGATATTCATCTAATACCGGAACAGACAACACTTCAGGTAACATGAATGGCTTGAGCCAACCAACAAGTGGCGTTGTGCCAGCTGTATAGAATGCATGCGGATGGTAGAAAAGTAGTCCATCCAATGCAGGATCACTGCCTTCGAACATTGGGTACTTGCTCATCGCTTCTGTTAAATTGGTTTTATCACACAGGTATCGATCAACTGCTTTTATCGCATGCTCATTTCTTTCAGATTGCGATCCTAGTTCTGGATACTCTTGAAGTTTTGATGTCAGCCAATAGAATCGGAAGTCGGTCTGAAAATAAATAAGTACGAGACAAATTAGTGAATAAATTAGACAAATTAATCTTCTTTGCTTGGATGGACTCTATAGTTTGCAGGGGCGAGGCGTGACTTTTTGGCTCGGTCATCTCTAGGAAAAATTTAGTTCCGCACCCCCATCTATCTCACCCCCATCCCATACCCAAAAGATAATGTTCCATTTTAGACAATTATTTATCAAGCTTTATTATATATAACTAGTCCAATTACTAAAGATAATACACGATGAAGAACACAAAAAACTGTTGGAAATTAATAAATAATTGGATAAATTAAATACGGTGTTATTCAAATCAAAATGCTAATTGAAATAGAAATTAAGAATTGAAATAGAACTCCGAGAAACGAAATATAATTTGATGATTACCTAGCCGAATGATATTGATTTATTTATTTCATGACAAATTATTCCTTATCTTAGTTAAGCATAGTTATTTATCATATCATTCATTGTAAAAGAGGCCAAATAATAGTACAATACAATAAACATCAAATGATTTAAGTTTGCAAAACTGTACGGAGCGCAGAGTGCAGAGAATTTGTTGTCAGAGACGGTGGAATCGCAGAAAATAGCGATGTTTTCGTCCGTATACTCCGTCCATCATTTGCGGGAGGGAGTGGGAGAGTGGATGCAGAAGAGTGGTGGGAACGAACGCGAAACAGCATTACTGGAATCGCTCACTGTTGAGCATATTGAACGAATGGAACTGATGATGGAGTAGTTCACTCTATTCGAACATGACGCGCTTGGAAAAAGCTTTGATTTCTTCACTTCTATGTATTTATTTTTAATATTTTCAACTTGATAATTCCTACACATTATATATTAATTTCTGTCTAGTCATCGGCGAATCCAAAGATGACCGGACGCATCTGATAGTTTGGTTAATATGAAACCAGCTGGTAGGCCTAGGCCCTTCATAGGGCTGTTGCGCCATTGACAAACAAACAACAAATTAGTGAATAAGTAAGGGATTCAATTCAAATAATCGATTGGTTCGCTTCTACAATAAAGAAGAACTGAACAATTCAATCTGATGACGAAATGATAGATTTTGGTTTTGTAATTACCTTTCATAAAATTGGAAGGAATAATATCAAACCTATCAAGTCTTAATATTAAGACTTCAAAATAGCGTGAAAAATTCGGCACATGAGAATAAAAGATTGACACACAAGATTGAAATTTATCACAAAGCATTAGATTCCAGTAAAATTATCTTAGTTTCAATAATAACGATTACTGAAAAAATCAACAGTAAATTAAAGATTTAATCAGTATTAATTTAGTTAGTTTATTACTTATGTAGCATTCCAAAATACAAGCATATTTGAAAGACCTTGCAATTTTCAGCATTTTCTTCAACCAATATTTTCAAATAGTAGAAGACTTTTCTGCATCTAAATTACAGTAAATATAATCGAGAACTTTTATGTTTCCTATCAGCGAAAAATGGTTCTGTTGGCGAGGTGGAATTACCTTCTGGTCTCCCCACCAAATAAAGCCATACACTAATAATAATTCAAATGATCAAGTCATTTACTTCTCCAGGATGTTAGATATTTAACTCAATTTATAGAATCTAATTTATAAAATTAAGAACAAGAATTTTACGAGGAATTAATCTAAAAGTATCTTCCATAAATTTATCTATTGAGGATTTTTTCACACAGTGATGCCCACACATTAATTGTGTGTAGGCAATAGGAAGGATGATGAGAAAATTCATATTGGAAATTCAATTCAACAATTTCAGTTTAAAATGTATTTGATAATTTTCACAAACCTGGCAATTTCTCAAGCAGTGTCCATTCCACTGTATAACGTCTAGTACATAAACATTTTTTGTCGTCCAACAGAGAATACAATCAAGTATTGTATTACGTGGCAACTGACACTTGAATGTATTCATTGATGAGCCATGCTTATTATACAATGTAGCGAAACTCTGGAATGGATAGAAAATAACAAAATATATTACAAAAATGTCTAATAACTTAACAATAAAAATACATCTTTATAACATATTACAAACCTTAAAATGAATAGAAAAACAAACAAATACGAAATTAACTTGCTTAAAAGTATTGTAAGAGATCTGTACATGATTCAGACTACTGACAACCATGCCAATATCACAGATTCAATAAGTGAAGCTTAAGGTTACAGTGTTGACAATGCACAAAACGAGTTCTATCTTTTTCATTTATAAAAGTACAAGTAGTAAGTAGTACTATAACCTCTGTTTTGAATATTTTAACCAAAATTGGGTAGAAGAGACGTTTTAGACTTTGTCTGTGTTTCAATCCTACTGTATTTCAATCTTGTTAATAAATAAATAAATACATGTAATACAAGTATACATATAGTACCAATATTAATATTTAATTAATGAAAGTAAAGAAACACACAATTTCTATCAATAATCATTTAAGTACGAGTATATGAGATGTATGACGATGGCTCAACAGCGCATGAAGGGCTTAAGCCTACCAGCTGGTTGCACGTTTCATATTCACTCCACTATACGGCAGAGGTAAACAACAACCAGGATAGAGGTAGCGTGTGGTTAGCAAGTGTATGAAATACGGCAGTTCAAAAGATGTTCGTGACTACTTCCTGGTTGAGTATTCAAGTCAAGCAATGAATACCTGCCTCCCTCGTCTGATTATTGCAGTTTTTGATTTGCCAATAATGCCGCGACTAACATTTTCTGATTTGCCCTTCTCAATCATCAAGAAAACAATTAATAATAGCAATCTTTAGCAGTTATTGATCAATGTAGCCATCTATAATCAATAATAATAATTTTATTTGACAAATAAAACTATTTAACAAAAAACACTTTACAAAATTAAAACAATTGTTTTCATGGAAAAATAAATGTCAATTGTCTAAGTAGGAGACCCCGAAGATTAAATCATCATGCTAGTACTCTCGCGTCAAGAACAGCTAAAGCTTGCCAATTTATTGCATTACGTATTGAAAGTTTTCTACTCATCTGCTATCATGATTTATTTATTTATTGATTAATAATCAAATCATCATTTTTCCTTTAAACACGATAAGAATTTATTCTAATTAATACTAACCTGTCTTGAAACCAAAATGGTTCTTTGCCCTGATGGGCAAGGGACCATTATCCATTCATGGAAGGTTTCTGGAGGTACCTCCAACAACCATTCGGATAGCATAAGAGTATTTTTGTATCGATGTGTTTGTCGAAACCACTCTTCTCTCTGGAAAATTTTAATTAAAAATTATTCAATTTTGCGTTAATTTTATACTGTATGTATGAGATTAGATATTGTACAACATCATACATTCAAGTAAGATTGAGTATACATTTCAAGTAAGAGATACGGTATTAGAACAAACTATGAAATCCTTAAGATTAATATTATAATTTGACACCACTATTCATATTAAATGACACCACTATAGAGTTATCTGCAGTCATGAATACGGTACATATTGCTCTACTATTGTTTTATCTGTCACCAAATGGTGACATTTGAAATTTCTTTGACTTGTTTGAGGATTATCTTGTATACCTCAATACCCTGCAGTGTCAACACATCATTATGGGTGGTGATTTCAATATCCATTTGCAGTTACAGAGCCCAGCAGTGAACCAGTTTGCCACTCTTTTAAAGAGTTTCAATCTATTCATTGGAAACTGGAGACCTACAAGAGGTGAGGCTTGCCTTGACACTGTTGTCACTAGTTTGAGTTCCTGGCACTACAGTATTGATGTTGTTGAGCCTGTGGTGGCAGACCATCAGGCCCTAGTTATGAATGTGGTGGACTTTGCAAGAAATACTGTACTTAAGCTAGCATGGGCTGATAAGTACAAGTCTACATACAGGAGAATCAACTCTGAAAGTCTCCCACTCTTTGCCGCTGCACTACAAAGGATCAACTGGGAATATTTGGATACTTTTGAAAATCCAACATTGGCTTTTGATGAGTTTTTCAGTGGCTTCAACCTGCAGTTTAACAACTTCTTTTCTTCCAAACTGAAGAGATCTTCTGGATTTTCAAGTAGTAAGCCTTCATCTGTGGATGCCAAGCAGTGGTATACAGCTGATCTAAGCAACATCAGGATGCTGGTGTTGGTTTCCAACAACCTCTAAAAGACAGCTGATGCTAGTGAAGTGAAGGATAATTATTACTCAGTTCATCTTAGGCTCAAGAGGATCTATCGACAGGAGGTGATGAGGGCTAAGAGATGCTGCAATGAGAATGTAATAAGACAGGCACTAAATCCTTGTAAAGCTGCATGGAACATAATCAACAGTGCAAGCAAGAAACATCCAGTTATGGCAAAGAGTGTTAGTCCTGATGACTTTAATAATTTTTTTGTACAGTCAGTTAAGTTGATAGCTGTCAACTTTCCTGGATCTCCTGCTACTGCTGCCAGCAGGGTGCCTCAGTGTGCATACAGGCTTCCCAGATGGAGAGAAATTACCACACAGTATCTTATCAATATAGTCAATGGATTCAGGAATTCTACTAGCCCGGACATCTTTGGTATGTCTCCATTACTCATGAAGTCTGTGATTAGAAGTATAGCAGATCCACTGTGTTCCTTGATCAACCGCTGTCTGGAGCTTGGAGTCTTCCCTGACCTGCTTAAAACATCTAGAACAATCTTCAAAAAGGAGACCCAGAGGAATTGGGTAACTACAGATCCATATCAATCATCCCAGCGTTTGGAAAGATCTTTGAAGCTGTGATGTACAATCAACTCAGTGCCTACTTTGAGGAGAATTCTCTCTTTTCACCTCAGCAGTTTGGTTTCTGGCGAGGCAGATCTACCACAGATGCCGTTCGCAGCTTGGTTGAAACCATGCTGAGAGCAATGGAGGATCATCACTCAGTGGCATTGACTCTATGCGACATGACAAAGGCGTTTGATTGTGTCTCTCACTGCATATTGCTGGAGGAACTTGAGAGATATGGAGTCTGTGATGTGGCCCTCAGTGCACTGAAGAATTACTTTGAGTGTCAGAAGCAGGTGGTGTCCATTGGTGGTGCTGTGTCTGATGCTCAGGATGTGGGCACCGGCGTGCCTCAGGGATCCATCTTTGGGCCTCTCCTGTTCCTGATCTTTATCAACGACCTCAGGCTGGAAGAAAATGCCCTTCTTTTTGCAGATGATACAACTCTGGTTGCCAGGAATAGTAATGTCAATGCAGCAATCCACAAGTCTGCCCAGCTGTTGGAGGCTGCCAGAAATTGGTTTCAGGTGAACAGCCTATCAATGAATGAGAGGAAAACTCAGCATCTGCTCTGCACTCTGCGACAGAATTCACCAACCTTTGGGGATTGTAGTGTGAAGCTGCTTGGGTTCATGATGGATGCCACACTAACATGGGAGCCGCATATTGACATGATATGCAATAGACTGTCAAGAGTAACATATCTTATGCGTATGCTGAGAAGTCACGTTTCCCAGGAGTACCTTGTGACAGCTTACCACGGCCTCTTCCACAGCCATATAAATTATGGTATTGTGCTGTGGGGTCATGCAGGTGGCTGCAGAAAGATCTTGCTCCTGCAGAAGAAGGTTCTCCGGATTATTACTGCTTCTCATCGCCTGGAACATTGTGCGCCAATCTTCAGGAGACTGAAGATCATGACAATCTACAGTAAGCATCTGTTCAGCTCCCTGTCACTGTTGAGAAGAGGACAGCACACCTATCTTCAAAGAGGACATGTGCACAATCACAATACAAGAAGACGGGCTGACATTGATCTACCTCATGCAAGACTCACACGGTCACACAATAGTTTTCCTGTCAGTGCCCTGAAGATTTTCAACAGGATTCCAGCGAGTCTCTGTGTGCAGGAAGTGCATATGTTTGAGAGGGTGCTTCGGTCAAGGCTCGTGAACCTGCCACTTTACTCCCTGAATGAAGAGGCAATCCAGAGTTTTTTAAGTTCACTTTGACTGCCACCCATCTCGATCTTGTTTTTCTATATATGAAGTTTGATCTAATGACGCAATCTATCCAGCAAGTGCTGGTCATGGATGTAGAAAACTGAATTACTGAATTTGAATAAATAAATTTTTATTCGCTTCAAATTAAACACATATTAATGAAGGATATACATTCGGCTATACAAGATTGTTTAATATCTTCAATTTCGGAAGGGAGGATATCGTCTTTTTAATGCAATGAATAGCTGAGTGCTAGTATAAAAAATAGAAACCGCCAATAAATTGTAACTTACCTCATTTTTTTGCTGTTGGATGAAATCAATTTCACCCTTCCAGACGTCGGAAATTTTTCTTTTCAACAAAGGTTTTTCATCAAGGTCTCGATTTTCACTGAGTAGTTTTTGCCTCTTCCTGAAAACAAAAATAAATCTTGTATTTTCTGAACCATTTGAGTTTCATTACCATGACTAACACTTGTTGTTCACCCTCAGAGGGTTTTCTCCTAGAAGCTAAGAAGATTGATTATACTTATAGTTTCATTCTTTATGGAAGGATAAGGTTTTATACCTTTATACCTAAATCTGCATCCTTTACCCATAATATGGGATCGATGGCGTCAAGAACATATAATATACTCGAAAACATACCTAAGGCATGTTTAGCAAGATAGCATTTCCGACAAATCATCACTCATATATTCATTAACACTGTAATATGCCTTGCTTTTTAAGTGCTTGGATACAACTCTCTCGAAAGCTCGTAGATCCAACTGTTTCACTCCTGTAGGCAGCCGATTGAAGTACCGCAATGCCCAACTCCTGAAGCACACCTGTGATCTCTGAAGGCGTACTCTGGGAATATCAATCAGCTCTCGATGTCTGGTGTTATGTTGATGCACATCAGTCCGAGTCAACATGTACTGCTGGTTCTTCTTGACATACATCAGACAGAGAAATAGGAAGAGGCAGATTACTGTTAGAATGCCAAGTCTAACAAAAAGGGGCTTGCAATGTGCACGATATTCGCTTGCAGTGATGATCCGGGCAGCCCGTTTTTTCAGCTTCAGTATGTCGACAACCTTTGCTGAATGACCCCACATGAGTAGGCCATAGGAAACGTGACAGTGAAAGAGCGCGTGATACACCATGACAAGATAAGCTTCAGTCACATGGCCCCTCAGCTTCAGCAGCAGAAAACAAATTCTGGACAATCTTATGGGCACATGCTTGGTTTAAAATTTCTAAGCTGAGTGGATGACGAAAGTTAAGTAAATAAGCTCAATTAGGTAAGTAGTAAGTAGATTATCAAGTTATCATGGTTACCACAGGAGTTGTGCCAAATCAAGTAGTATTAATAAGGTACTTATACTTGCTTTGCAGCTCACTCAAGATTTCTCTGAGTCGCGAACGCGTTTCGGGCAATGGTGCTCATCCTCGGCGCTCCTTACTAAGACTGATTAGTTTTTCAATCTAGTGACGTGGATTGGGGTAGGAGTTGGGAAGTGGTGGGTCACTAACCAGTCTCAAAACAAGTAAGTTATTCAAGATAATTCTGACTCTAATCGGGTATGGGCTTTATTTTATTAATTTATAATTATTTCAGAGTATGAAAAACATAATTGAAATTTTTGCTAACACTACTACAGCGAATATTGGTAGGCCATATTATGCACTATCGGAGTAACCGTACCTCACCTATCAGCATTTGGCGGAAGGTGAAGCTGAGGAACATACTCTGACCTCCTCAAACATGAGGTAATATTGACTATTCCTCGGTCACTGACTGCGGCGGACCAAGTAAATCCCAGCTAACCATATTCGCTGTAAGTGTAGTTGGTTGGCCACTAAACATCAACTTGACCATCATATTCTTATATGATATTTTTGAGAAAAAATAATACTCCCAAGATATTGAACTGTACCGTAGGGTATTAATACCTACATGGAAAACACAAAAGATTCATGAATAAAAAAGGTTGGAAATACTACTTACTCTTTTTGTAATGCTAAAAGAGATTTTCTCCTCTCTTCCTGGCTTGCTTTTGAAGAGCTAGCTCTTTTTTTATAAAGCTGATTATGGGAATCGTTAGAAACTAAATTCTCATTTGGTTTGAGATTTGAAAATATTTCTCCGAGTTCCTCAACACCATCCATGTTGCCAATGCCAGAGACCAATATAAAAATAAATGTTGGTGAAAAGATCAAATATTCAGGTTCATGTTCAACAAACTAAACAGAATTAACAGAATACACTCAATACAGCACAGTACAATGAGGTTATGTCGTAATGTTTCGGAATTTCCCGGGAATGCCTTTTAGATCTGAAAGAACTAGGGATTGGAAAAAGATAACTCTCCAAAAAGCTTGAATACAGTGACTCAAAATGAACTTTGATTCAAGAAATATTATTACACTTTTTTAAATATTATTCTTCTTATTCGAATGGATTTATAAATAAGTAAACGGGTGTAGTGTAGGGGACGGGGCAACTCGCTATTTATCCAAAAAACACCGAACTGTCTCTAGGGGACGGGGCAACTCACTATTTCGACAACTCGCTGTTTATCAAAAAACACCGAACTGTCGCTGGGGAGGTGACTCGCTTTTTAGACAACTGCGTGTTTTTTGAGAAATAGCGAAATTACGTTTTGGCTATTGCAGCTCGGCAGGCCAGGTCAGGCAACTGGCTGTTTCGTGCCACAGTCCGCCATCAATAAAACTCATCTGTCTAGGAGGGGCATGCAAACTTTGACGCTAGTCTGATACCTGATATACTTCGACGCAAGTCTATGCAGCTTGGTCAATATTGGTTCGAGAATCATGAATTTGATTTCAAATTATTGTGGGAAACATTGCGATCTATAAAAACTCGGTGAATATTGGTTTGAGAATTATGAACTTGATTTCAAACTATAGGAAACATTGTGATCCATAATGACTCCAGCTCGGTCAATATTGGTTCAAGAATTATGAATATGATGAATTATTGTGATCTATAATTTGAGACAAAATTTTTGATGTTTTAACGCAAGTTTGGCATATATCTTACATTTCCAATTAATCGTTGATAAGCCATGAACGCTAAGTAGGCTAGAAAGTCTGGTAATAGGCTTAGAAAATAATAGGCTTAAATTCTGCTAATTCTTGACATCAAATATATTTTTTCGAGAAGTAGGCCTATTCATCATTCCCAGTTTTGTACACAAACATGACCTATTTTCACATCTCTTCCCTCAAGTTACCATATGTCATTACAGTAATGAGTAATCTGTAATTGAGAGATCAATTAAACCATCAATATATGGTCCACTACATAGTTTGTATTATTAGGTACCGGTACCTATATATTATACAGTAGGCCTATTAAATAGAAGATTTTGTATACTGTAGATGATGGAAACAAGTGTACTCAGTTTCTCCTCCTATCTGTTGGTCTACATACAGCACTTTGCGCCTGAGCAGTGTGTGTGGTAGCAATCTGTTCCAGAATTTGTTGCAAATTGCTTCTGATAACTTACTTGCAACTCACATAATAAATGAGCATCATTTTCAAGTCAGTATTGTATTTTTTACTTTTACCCAATTGGAAAAGGATAGCAAATTTAATTGGGAGAAGACAAAACATTCAGGCCAAGGATTGACAAAATTTAATATTTACACAACTCAAGATAGGCATACAATATTTATAAAAATATGCGCCTATAATTAATTAGGCCTACATTTATGTTGACTACCGGTAACTAGGCCTATAAAACTGTGAATTACCGTACTTATACAGTAGGCTACCTATCACGGATACTGGAATACGGTGTTATAGTATCCGTGGTAGGTACCTATTAGCCCATACATAGTGCTATAACAAGAATTCAATTCATAAACTATTCTGTGAAGTTACACTGAACTTGAGTTAACAAATACATGTTAAGACCATAATAACCTTATAGGAGTAACTTACATATTTTTTTAAATTTATACATTGTGCTACAACAAGAACTCAATTCATAAACTATATGAATAAAGTATTCATAAATAAATAAATTATTCATAGATAAATAAAGTATTTATAAACCTCTGAATAAAGCATTCAAGTACAACTTTAACTATAAAAAGTGTGGCTTGAAACTATAGTTTTAAAGTATTTCTTCAGAAAATATTTTAACTTTATAGATAATGAAGGTTTACTTAGTTTTAGCCACACCATTTTTATCGTTAGAGTTGTACTTGAATACAGTACTTTATTTAGAGGTAATAATAATATTTTTATTATATATTCACAGGTATGAGAGAAAGAATTCCTATTAACCAATAGTGTGATCAAAGAAGTCAATTCCTTCTTTTTAGTGTATTTTAAAAAGTTTTTATCATTTTCAAAATTATCTTTATCTATTTACTTTTCATATAAAGTTATGAATTTGAGAAATTCCAACAAAATCTGCTAGATGCAAGTCCTGAACCACTCAGAATCTTTGGGGGTTAACTGGTCGCTAAACCAATTAGAGCAGAAGTCTAAGATAAATTAATTGATCCCAAAAAATTATTTGAAAATTTTTAATTGAGAAGGTTCATTTATAAAGGTTGAATTGAATAAATCAATACCTACACTAATAAAGAAATACTTGAAAAATTGAAAAATTTCACCAATTTGAAAACTCATCAACAATAAAAAAAATATCCTCATGTGTAAGGTACAGCTGGATGAACACATTCTTAAAAAAATTAAAGTTATGATGGAATTCGCCAAACACGTGATTTACTGATACATACAGTACATGTATACACAAGATACATATATACAGATACATACATATATACACATTTGCACGGTAAATATATACAAGCAAACTAGACTCACTTTAAATTTAATTTATTCAATTTAACAACTAATTAATACCGAATCCAATAAAATTTGAAACTCAATAAAAATCACTTATAAATGGAAATAAACTTACTTACATAGTAGTTACTATAGTTTCGACCTGTTGTGTGGTCATCTTCAGACTTTGAAGATGAGTCTGAAGATGACCACACAACAGGTCGAAACTATATAGTAACTACTATGTAAGTAAGTTTATTTCCATTTATAAGTGATTTTTATTGAGTTTTAAATTTTAAAGTGGAGAAAAGAATGGATACACAACACCAATAAAATTGCTGCTCAAATTGTAGTGTCGGATGGCAGCAATCAGTTAGTAAAATCCAGAAATCTCTATGTGGCCTATGAGCCAAGATACCGTGTAATCGAAAGTTTTCCAATAAATTTTCATAAATACTATATTATTATTATTCACATTACTATACTTGAAATTTCAATTAATTTAGAAACGTTTAGAATTGGGAAGATCAGTATAATAATAATTATTGAAATCGTACAAATTAATAAATTCATGTACTGATACTGTAAGTTTGTTGCCGGACAGAGTAACTAGAGAAAATGTGAAAAATTAATATAAGGCCTTTCTGACAAAGTAGCTCCCGCTTACAGCATTGTACTTCAATACGGTACCTTTCCACCTTTCCACTTTTGGCAGTATTTATGTCAAAAAATTGCAGAATTATTTTAGATAAACTTAATTGTACTATTAGGCAATTTAGCATTTTATTTCACTATTGTACTGTATAGATCCTGCGTACAACATTATAGTCTTTTATTATCTTCCTCCCTGCACATGGACAAATCATCCATGCGGGGAGAATAATCATATTATCTAAATACTTATATTTTTGGGAATATATAATTTTTTATTAATAAACAATTTTGAATTTGAATTTTGCGAGATTAATAAATTAATTGCTTCATTGATTGAATCTTTACACATTCATACTTATCTTGGATATTGCGGATTGAAACAGCAATAACCACTGAGCATAATGTGAAAAAATAAAATAATTTCTATGTACAGAATATCAGGTTGCAGAATTGCAGGCTTGCAGAATGTAACCCTCAAAGCGCGTGTGGGCAGACTACCCTTTTCCTTCAAAAACATACACAGGAACTCCAGCACGTAAGTGGCCCCAAACAATTTTTTTTTAATTCCACAATGAATAATACTCTTGTTTTGTCCCCTCTTTGCAATACCTAGATCATTCCAAATCACAGTTACAAAAATGATCTCCTGAGCTCTTGCCCCCCTGGTCAACTGTGCATCTTGCCCAGTTATAGAAATGGGCCTGCATAAGTCTGTCCAAACAAGGAAGACCCTCTGTCTGGCAAGATGAGAAAATGACTTAAAAAAATATTGATTTGGTCTCAAATTGTAGATTAGAACGTTTCCTACGATTAAGACCAAATCAATAATTTTTTAATCAATATTGACCGAGATGGAGTGATTTTCTTGCCATTTTGCCAGAGGGTCATCTTTGCTTGTACATTATACCATTTTTGCTAACAGATAACCTTCACCAGGATATAAAGGAACATTGTCTTTCGTTATAGAATAAGCAGGTATATTGTTCTCCCAGGAAGAAGAAGCAGTTTCTGTAACTATGGAATTTTTATCTATGACAAATGAGACCCTTTTCATTCTTCTCGGAGAATAAGGTGTGGTTGGAATTAGAAAGTTCTGGTTCGGTCAATAGGCTGGATTTAGTAATTATTCAGGCAGAAGATCAAGGGTTGCCGCCGGGTATTGTTAACTCCACTTGAAGGAGAACTAGAAGTACGGTAACGTGACAAATAATTTTGTAGAACAGTCAAGAGAGAGTGAGCGCGTGTGGCAAAAAGAGTGAGTGAGAGCGTATCAGTAGGGATAATGGAGTGACAGAGCGAACAGCAGAGAATAGAGGAATAGAGAATACAAATAATTCTTCTCTGTCTTTGTTTATTTTGTTTTCGCCTCTTGGACATGATTTTCTAGAAACAGATGGGACAATCATTGACTAACCATCATTGAGTGTCTCTTGC
Organism: Sogatella furcifera; assembly: GCA_017141385.1. Classification (NCBI taxonomy): domain Eukaryota; kingdom Metazoa; phylum Arthropoda; class Insecta; order Hemiptera; family Delphacidae; genus Sogatella; species Sogatella furcifera. The sequence goes on from CM029546.1 coordinate 43,274,232, forward strand.
CTACACACACATTATGACTTTATCTTTTTCTTTACTAACAAAAAGCTTTGTCTCGCCAATTTCTTGAGTACCTACAGAACAATTCACAAATTTTTGGTACGTTTCCTAGTAAAGTTAATATCACTATTTGGGGCTGATGCCGATGTCTTCCACAATAGATAATTTCTATTTGATTGATTTGTGTACTTGGCAAGAGAAACCTAGAGAGGAAAAATGTAAATGTAAAAAAATGAAGATGAGAAACATCAAGTGAAAGAAACTTAGTACAAAAGTAATTGATTATAGAGAACAAAAGGACAATCATCTATGAAGTGGAGAAATTAAAATAACTCATAAATACATATTATCAAATATTCATATACAGTATTATCCAATATGATTCTATTAATAATTCGAGGGATTGAAACATTAGGGTTCTAAATGCCAAATCCTCAAATTTTCAAGAGAGCAGAATTTCAAATCAGGTACTGCAGTAAATGAAGGGAATGATATTAAAATATTCAATGTGTTTTTTTATGAATTTTCGTACTCTAAATAGATAAAAAATATGTCAAACATTTTTTAAAGTTATCATTATGTAGGTAAAAAATTACTTTTAAAATTATGGTGTAACCTTGTTGCTCTAATGCCAATGCCACGTTTACACCAAAATGTTAATAACTTTTTTGAATAATGTATTTGACTGAACGTAAGTGAGGTCTAGATTCAAGACAATGATTTTGCATTTCTCTTTATGTTTGTTTGCCTGTTTGTTTGTTCTGCATTTACAACAAAACGCGGCAATAGATTCTAATGAAATTTGACAGGAATGTTCCTCTTGAAATTGCGCGTTGATGTATATGTAAGGTTTCTTGAAACATTGCATTTCAAGGATAATATAAAAGGAAAAGGTACTAAAGTACCTAAGGTACTAAGGTACTATTTACTTCCATACTAAAATATTACTATATACATTCATACTTCTAAACATAGGAGAACTCACACTATAGAATTATTCATGCTTAACCAGCTGTCGAGTTTATTATTAATTGCATGCAATGACGCATGCAATTAATGAAACTCAACAGTATTCCCTTCATGTGATTCCTTACTTATAATTCACAACTGAAACTTTGAAAAACATCTGCTAGAAGTAAAATAGAACCATAATGCATTAAAATCTCAATTTGTGAAAAATGTCAGTTAGAACCTCGGGGACTAGAATACACGGTAGGTATCATAAGCCTGATGCACAGAAGATTGATAGTATTATGCCGTTTCTGGAGCCCTTAAAAAATAGTTGATTATGCTACCATAGAAGCATCAGTATTCAATTTCCTGTGATTCAATTTTTTATAACGTTTTTTGTTGGCTTCAGAAACGTCATAACTATAGAGACTGTATATAATAATCATAGTGTGGACATTGACAGTGTCACTTTTGATTGGTCAGCTCGGTCAATACCACCATAGTTTTGCCAACTCTCATAAATCCGCGTATTGACAGTGCGAGGGATGTGCCGCAAATGTCTCGCGGTGTGTTGATACTTGTGCGACTGGAACGCAGTCGATCAGCTGTGGCCAATCATATCACTTGCTATTGAATTTAAAGGATAAAATAAGGATTCTTAATTCTTTAATTTATAAAAAATCCAGAATTTCTTGATTTTTAAATAAATCAGTGGTTTAACAACATTTTGTCTTTTCATTTAACATGGATAACTACCACAATATCAACTTCACTACTACTCAAAAAGTAGAGAATTCTACAATTTTTTAAACTAGAGAGGAGTAATGGCATAGAGTAACTAGCACAATAGGCCTATTCTTAATTCTTATTGTCTTTGATAGAATAATGAAAAAAAAACACGTAGAACCAACCCCTACCAAGTAATGACTTTCACATCATTTCTTATTATGAGTATACGTATATGTTCTTAGACATTATTTTCTATGAGATAAGAAAATAAATTTACCAGGAAAATCTCTAAAGTAAGTTACTCTTACTCTAATAGTCTAATTGATGGCAAACACGTTGCTGTATTTAATGTTACTGATTTTCAAAGCTAAGAATGGTGCTCAGAATCTTATTAAGAGACTTTGTTCTTGTTATATACAGGATAAATCACTAAATGATAGTTACGGCTAAAAATAATTCAAATGATAGGCTATTCTTCCATTAACAAATTGACTGTAGGAAAGAGAGGAAGACACTGCAATCATACAATAGTAGAAATCGCTGAAAAGACAAAAAAGCAAGAGTTATATTTAATTTAAGATATTCAATAATTTTAGAACTGATATCCATTTTATCAGTCACTATAAACTCAATATTAACATTAGAACGGTATTGTACAAATTTGAGTTCAATATAGCCTTTAAAATATTTTTTTTCAAATTCAAATAGGCCTATATTGATAAACTCGAATTTTTTAAGTTAACTCAATTCTCCTAGTTAAAATTTCAAACTTCCAAGCTGACGTCTTTGCTATATCTAATCACTAACTACACTGGGTGATGATGATAAGTTTATTGGTTGAATTACACATATTTGTAACTTGGTTTCTTCTCCATCCATTGATAACACTTAACTTAAGGTTTTGATAGGGTTTATTAAGGTACTTTACATTACAATCAAATTACCTTGGCATTTATAATAAAATTAAAAATCAATCATAATCACAATTGAGATTACAGTCGAAAACTATTCAATCAAATAACCGTTTTCTCACTAAACCATCATATCAAACTCATCAAATTGATAATAAATGACTACAACAAGTCCAGTAGGATTGTTGTAAATATTAGCGTGGCTTTAACATTGGTGTATTAGGTATTAAGTATATCAAGCCTCATGTTTTGAAATTTGTTCCTCTATAACAACATATATCGGCTATGATATGGTGATTTTAATCTTGAATATTATGTCATCATGGAGATAAATTCATAAAAAAGAGGCTTGATACATAATAGGCTACAATACCTCAATTGGAAGCCAGCTAACATCAAGTTATAAAAAATAACCACTTGGATTTTTATTTTTAAATAGCCTATAACTTTATTAACCATGCTATTGGATGCTAAATCATGGTACAAAAAGTCATTGAATCGCTTCCCCAGAATACTTTATACTTCAAAAAATAAATCCAAATGGCTTCTTGTGATGAGCATTTGCCATAATAATCAATAATACAGTACCGTACATGAATAGATAGATGTAAATAGGGATGTTGGAAAGTGGTGAGAGTAGAGGGGTAGGAGATGGTAGTTGACTACCAGACTCAATTAATATTGCAAAAACTAATGTATAAATGTATAACAAAAGTCATTTTCAAAACATAATAGCCGAAAACGTCGATATATTGCTTCAGATAGGCTTGAAAAGGTGATACCATAGAATAGACAGTTTTTGTTGAATGTCATAGAATTTTTATTTTGCAACTGTTCCCCCCACCCTAGAGGTAAATTGAAAAATAAAAGGTGGAACTTGTTCAGAATGGATTGTACTTCCACCTCATATGTGAATTTTCTACATATCTCATCTGGTTTCAAGTTGTAGCAAGTTGAAGTGAGCAATTCTGACTTTTTCCATGAAAGCTCAAAAACTACCGCTTTTTTGACGGTTCATAGCTTGGCAGTCATTGATCCAAACTTCGAATGTGACCACTCATTTTGTAGCTAAATTTGTTTTCTTCAATTTGTACTGGAAAAAATTTTTTGATAAACCGACTAGTTTTCACAAAATAAAAAGAAAAACTCAAAAAAGTCACAAAATTTAAGGGTTTTTTGGAATTTTGGTGGTGAAGCCGTCCTCTGAGGAGTATGCAAATATTATATTCGAGTTCAGCGTCCTAAAATACATATGAAACCGTCGAGAAAAAGACTTTCGCACCGCTTTCCTAAGACACCCGTCTGGACGTACCATTTGACTCGATTATGTCCCACTCACTTTCTTGACCCACTTAATAATTAGCGGGTTTTTCGTCGGTAATCTTTGACACGGTCTTGTATTGAGTGGGCGGCTAGCGGGGAAAATAGCGAGTTGCCGACAGGCAGCGCGATCACACAAAAACAGCGAGTCACCCGTCACAGAAAAATAGCGAGTCACCTCCCTGGCGACAGTTTGGTGTTTTGGCTGAAACAGCAAGTTGTCGAAATAGTGAATTTACCCAACCCTCTGTCAAAGTTTGCAGGCCCCTCCTAGACAGATGAGTTTTATTGATGGCGGACTGTGGCACGAAACAGCCAGTTGCCTGACCTGGCCTGCCGAGCTGTAATAGCCAAAACGTAATTTCGCTATTTCTCAAAAAACACGCAGTTGTCTAAACAGCGAGTCACCTCCCCAGCGACAGTCCGGTGTTTTTGGATAAACAGCGAGTTGTCAAAATAGTGAGTTGCCCCGTCCCATTTAGGGAATGACAACTGCGTGTTTTTGAGAAATAGCGAGGTTTTTCGTCGGTAATCTTTGACACGGTCTTGTATTGAGTGGGTGGCTAGCGGGGAAAATAGCGAGTTGCCCACAGGCAGTGCGATCACACGAAAATAGCGAATCACCGTCACAGAAAAATAGCGAGTCACCTCCCTGGCGACAGTTCAGTTTTGACTGAAATGGCGAGTTGCTGAAAAGGTGGAACTTACCTAACTGCAGGTAGGCTATAAATAGCAGAAGGTTGACTGCGATGGCCAGTCTAAAGCTCTAAAACAGAGTCAGCTACTACACAGCTGATGGAAGGCAAACATCAAAACAGCTGATGTTGATGGTGAAGTAAATTAAAAATGATACGAATATTGAATATTGTTTTGTTTTAGAATAAATTTGTATCGTGTTTTTAAATTAACTGTAAAATGTATTAGTTTTTTATCAAATTCCAGTTCTAGTTCAAATTTATATGTAACTTAATCTAAATGACTTTTTCCTACTTATTATGAATTAGAAAATCATCAGTAGACAGTTTTAATAGAAATTCCGAAGTTAAATATAAAAATCTATCATCAACAATGACTGCCACTACAAATCCGCAACTTCAGAAATGTCACAAAAAATAGAAAATATTTTGAACCTTTTTAGAGAATGATATTACTGCTGCAGATGCAAAGTGGAGTTTGTTCATAGCAGCATGTCAGAGTTACAAGTTTGATTCTTGTCTAGATTACCTGACTACAATAAGTTTATTGGACGAGGAAAAGGATATAAAACTCTCTCAATGAAGTTACTTACTTTACTTGTTACTTGTTGTAGTCTTCTCCATGGTCTTTGACCTGGGAATTGTCAAATTTTCTTCCCAATCAATGGGGATTCACCGGTCTACCCGGTGCTGAAAAATTTTGTGGTCATCTATGTGCTCTATCAAAGTAGTAGGGGCCTCATCGTTAGTTACTTTTTCAGGTCCCTGGCAGAGCCACCATAGTCATGTATTGTCTTTATCTGTTGGCAGAAGGTTAAAGAGTCGGGCCCCAGAATGAGCCGGTGACCTGCTGAACACATGAGCCGAGTAGTGCTGGAGAACAATGTCGGTTCTATTTCTGGTGTTGTGTCCATATCTGTCTCCCCTCCAATTCTGGTCTTGTCCTCACAGCCAGGGTTGTTACTTCATATGTGTAGAATGAACCAACTATGAGTATTTTATATTGGATGAAGAGCGCCCTGCACAAATGTACCATCATATCCCTTCTTAGAATTGTTCTATAGAGCCCTTTTTTTATTCTCAGAACTCTGAATTTTATTACCAAATTTTGCTGGATTACCTCTATTGAATACAGGAGCTGTTATTGAAGTTTTCAGCAAGTCAGGTGGTATAACTGTCCAAGCGAAGAGCCTCTGGCAAGATGAGCGTGTCCCGCAGCTTGGTCAATATTTGTTCAAGAGGCTATAAATGTGGTTTTTATTATTATATCAAATTGTTTTCCATTATATCAACAGTAATGAACATGTGTTATAGACTTGAATGTAACTCCATTCACTCCAGCTGGATAGCGTTGGTCAGCTAACGATAACGGCCATTATACGCAGTACTTGGGATTATGCTCATGAATAAGGAATATTTTAGCTATTTTATTAATCCTGCCAGAGAGTTTTCCCCAGACATGAGAACCTGGTGCAAATCTTATTTTTCCATCACGGTTATATTATATTTCAAACTTCAAAGAAAATCGTTAGAGCCGTTTTCTAGATCCGTGGTTCCACATACAAAAACATACATACATACATACATACAGAAATTACTCGCTTTCAATAAACTAGGATTATTATCGTATGGCTTATTTGTGGAAAGTTCCGAAGAAATTCCACAGCCAATATAACCACAATTTAACACAGTTATTGTACAATTTTGGTAAATTTTAATAAAGGTAAATAGGTTTTGCAATGAGGCATATAGGTATTTTTCAATTACTTTTTTGGTTCCAGCTTGCTGTGGTTGACAGGACACCATCATTTTCACTTATTGAAAAAAGTGTTGAGCTCAGCTAAGTCTTCCTTGATTATAGACGTTATCGACTTGGTACTGGGTGCTGATTCAATCAAAAAGGACCTTCTTTCAAGACAATCGCAAAAAATCGAATTAATGTATAATTAACTGGAGGAGACAATTAGACTAATGCTTCAATCCTAGAGGTTGGAAAAACTTACAAAAGTGTTTGAATTACTTAATTTGGTCATCAGACTCGCTCACTCTATAGGCCTGTCTTTCTATAACTCTCTATCAATTTTCAATGTATCGAGCTAAGTCACCTAAGTGTCTGAATTAATAATAAGCTTGAATAGTTTCTCTATTATTAAAGTATAAAAAATTTTATCATCAATACATATTTCATTCTTTTCCAGTTCGAGTCCGTACTAAGTAGAAGTGCCGTAGTGGACATACAAGAGGCCAGATTATATTTATGAGGTTGTTTATCAAGAAAAACTCCGGGTTTGAGCATCAAATTGAATAATATCAAGTGAAGAATATGGCTCACTGTATGCCTATCATGGCAGCAAACTTGAAAACTTCCACTCAATCACCAACAACGGCTTATTGCTTTCCTTAACAAAGGTATTCAATGCACTTCTTCACTAATTTCAATTTAAAAATATATTTCACCATATCATTGTATTGTTTTTAATAAACGTACATAATTTCTTAAATTTTTGATTGTTTGATTCATATGAATATTATACAGAGTGTTTCAGGAGGAATATTATGACATACCTCCAGGCTGATTCCTCACACACCAAGTAAACAAGAAAGTTCCATACGGGACCATCCCCCAAAAACGCTTTGTTACCGAGATAACAATCGGCGGAAAACTGAGATTTTTCAAAATATATTAATTTTTTCTAATTTTTTAGAGGCTTTTAGTGAGGTTCTAAAAAATAAGCAATCCCTATGTAAAAATTAGGTGAAGAATCGTCATCGAAACTAGTCCCAAGTTTCAAAACTTCCAACGGCCATTTATTGATAATAATTTGGAGAAATATGCTGAAAAAGCGTCATTTACTCAACAACAAGGGTTATAACTGGATTAAGAAATCATAAGGTGTATTTTTTATTGATGGAAGTAAGAGAGTCGGATTCTAAAAGAAAAAGTTAAATGGTGCAGCGATTGTGTAAATCTCTACCCAAATCTCAGAAATGGCGATCAAAAATCGCAAAATTAGCTAAACTTATAGTACAAGTGATGAATTTGTGTTTTAGCAGCGATTTTTGATCGCCATTTCTGAGATTTGGGTATGATTTACACAATCGCCGCCATTTCTAACTTTTTCTTTAGAATCCGACTCTCTCATTCCGAAAACTTCCATCAATAAAAATACAATTTTATGATTCCTTATCCAGTTATAACCCTTTTTTTATTAAGTTGAAAAATGGCCGTTTTCTAGCATATTTCTCCAAATTATAAGCCTCAACAACCGTTGAAGTTACAAACTTGGAACTAATTTCATTTTTTGAATTCCTCACCCTGATTTACCAGGAATTTGACATTTTTTTAGAACCTCACTAAAGCCTCTAAAAAATTAGAAAAATTAATATATTTTTGAAATCTCAATTTTCCGCCATTGTTATCTCGGTAACAAAAAGCGTTTTGGTGATGGTCCTATGGAACTTTTTTTGTTTACTTAGTGTAAGGAAGTCAGCCTGAGAAGTATTGCACATCTCTCCTGGAAACACCCTGTATATTAAATTTTCAATTTTGAAAAACATTTTATCATTTTTCTAATCAATTAATATTTTTGTGAACGCCAACTGCGAGCTATTTGGCTTTTACTACGCAGTATTTAATTCTATATGCATGATGTAGACTAGCTTCCAGATGAACTGAAGATTCTGAATTTCATGAATATTTACATAATATGGTATTTAATCAAAATTGAATACTTTGATTTCCATGAATATTTACATAATATGGTATTTAATAAAATTGAATACTTTGATTTCCATGAATGATTTAGCATAATATGGTATTTAATAAAATTGAATACTTTGATTTCCATGAATATAGGAATATCTCCATTCATGTTTTACAAAGATAGGGATGGAATTCAATTTTAGTAACAGGATAAGCGGTGCGTTCATGTCGGAGCTTCGAGACATCGATCCTAGCTTTGACACCTTAGCATCGCTGCTTTGATGAGAGACAACTCGAGCTTCGATGAAAAACAGCGCTTTTTTCCAGGATCGATGCTAGTGTCAAAGCCAGGGATCGATGCTTGATGCTCCGACTTGAACACACCTTTAGCCTATCACTAAAATTAAATTGCATCCCTATATTTGAAAAGCATGTATGGAATATTCCCCATATTCATGGGAATCAAAAGTATTCAATTTTATTAAATACCATATTATGTAAATATTCATGGGAATTCAGATCTCTTCAGTTCATGTGGAAGCTAGTCAACATCATGCATATTACCCCCTATACAACAATTTAAAAATGGATTCTTGGAAATCTGGGAAACGGCAACTATTCAACATCGAATTTTCTGAAATGTATTATCGTCTATTGATCTGTTATAGTTATGCACTTGTATGCGATTTATTACTTTAGCATAAAATAGAGAATCAACTGTGGTTTTTGAATTTTTTATATTCTATTTTCAGACAGCTCTTTTTTGGTCCTGGTGTGTATTTGTCGAGTGAGCTGTTGGTCAGTTTGCTATACTCATCGACAGGCTTCGGCTGGGGCAAAAGTCTGATGGGAGGCGAACTGAGCAATGTTGTTGCAATGTGTGAAGCCATCAATCATCCCAGTGTTCATTGTCAAACAAAGAGTAAGTACTTTCAGGATTTCATACAATCTCTTTCTAAACGGGAATCAAATGATAATTCATAGAGTCCATGAAATATGTCTTGTAAAAAAATAATTTCATAGAATTTATGTTTTCATATGATAATGACATCAGTTATGTTACCACCGGCGTTAAAATTTTTGTTTTCTAAAAAAACCATGTGACCACTGGCGGCGGTATTCAGCGAAATTAATAGGTCCAATTCTCAATTTTTGACAGGTAAATCTGTCTAATAGGTTAATGAACCACAGAGAAAGGATGATTTATAGTTTTTATTATAATATTTTTATTTATTAATTTTAAAACTCCAAAACTGGGTATCAGTGGCAACAATTGTGAAAACGGCTCCTATTGATAAAACATAGTCTATTTTATAATAGAAGGATTTTCTTGATCAAACTGAGTGGCAGAAATATTGTTGCCTTTTAATTGTTAGGTCCCCAATGTTCATGGTTTGTCAGCATAAACATCAACATATATCCACGTGTGATATAATTCCAAAGTCTTGGTCAATTGATAAGAATCATCAATAAATATTCGTCAAATTCATAATCATTGAACCAGGTGGCTAATGCTAAAAATCGTCAATCGTTCAAAGTAATCTATCTTCAACAATTTGCCAAACTTCAGCTGAATCTATTGATGACCTCAGAACCAAACTGATAATGAATATTACCCTTAGTAAACTAAATCCATAAAGCACGCGGAAGACAGCGAATGGCTTTAAAATACAGTACGATGTTATCAACTTCAAGATTTTCAGTTTCAAAAGTACCCTCATCATCTCTATCATGAATATTCGTTTGAAGATGAATCCAACATCGTCTGATTAAAAGTACCAGATAGTGCATAATGTTGAAGATATTTTCACATGAATTGTTCACCTTGAAAACAAACAACCTAAAGCTTATTTGTAGTCGAGTCTATCAATTTCCAGATCCAATTTTGTGTCTCTGAAATCCTCTATGTTCAGAAGTATATAATTTTTTATTTACTCTAGAAATTGAAATTTGTGTAAAATTTAAGTTCCAAGTATGGACATAACCACTATTTTGAATATTTTGGTAACCAAAAATTGGGAAGAAGAGACGTTTTGGGCTTTGCCTGTTGTGTTTCAATCCTATTGTATTTCAATCTTGTTAGAATGAATGAATAACAATAATGTATATAGTAATATGTATGGAAATATATTATTGAAGTATACTATAGTATGCATATACTATATTATTGTATAGTATGTATATATTGTATAGTATGTATATTATTGTATATTATGTATACTATATTATTGAAGTATAATTATATAGTATGGAATTAATTCCTTTTCCTTTCATATTGTCCTTAAAACAATTCATCTTCAAAAAACCTTATATATACATCGACTCTCAATTTCAAAAGGAGTTATACTTGTCAAATTTCATCAGAATGGATTGCCGCGTTTTGTCGTAAATACGGAACAAACATTGAAAATGTAAAATCGTCGTCTTGAATCTAGACCACTCACTTACGTTCGGCCAATCTATTGTATTTGCTTCGAGGTTTTTTAGAATGAGGTTCTGACAAATTCACAGTTAATGAGATGTTATTGTTTATTTTTTGCATATACGTTTAATAAAACATTCTCCACAATATCAGTGCAAGATATTGATTAAAAACCATGTTTTTGTTTCTCACAAGATGGTGATAAATCTAGAGCATTGAAAGCCAACGATAGTATGGCTGGAGAAGTGCCGCATAAGTATTTATGTTGTGTCAAACAGGATATGGTTCGTGTACGCTACCTCCTCTTCTACACAAGATCCTCCCCAATCTAGAACATTCAAGAGGTAGAAGTATTCTACAGCAACCACACTCCAAAATTGAAAAAGGCTTGTAGAGATAGTTGTGAAGATAATAATTGTGTTTTACAAGAGATTGATTATTGTTTAGCAAACAGAAACTGTAGTATCTCGATTTTGTGTGGCGAGTTTGTGTTTTTGTGTCTTGTCTTTTCATTTAAATTTGGAAAAGGAAGCATTTGTAACCTTCTCCGCTACTTTCCTGTCAGTAGCTGATTTTTATTAAAGAAATTGAAAAACTGCATTTTTTATCATATTTATATTAATTCAAATATCAATACGGTATCAATCTAATCTTACATCCAATCAAGTCTTTTCCTCGCTTCTTTTAACTTTTATATCATGTTCATACATTGATTGGAGCAAATTAATTCTTTGGTGTCATTATTCTTTGTTCCAGTCTTTGATTGCGTTTTTAGGGAACACTGGGTCAATGCTTTTTTCAATAAATTGCGGTTATTTGCATAATTCAAGCTGGTACAAAAAATAACAACACCTAATAGATCGAGTTTGCTCCAATCACTTGGTGAAAAGAGTCAAGTAAAAATAGATTAATTAGATTTCCTCATTTTTTATTACCTATCTTGTGAAGACATACTCATAATGATCTCATCATCTATTCTATCAATTGAATAATATGCAGTAGCCTACAACAGTCATAACACTTAAAATGTTCCTCAACCAAATCTTATATACAAAAAGCCTAAATCAAGGTTATGTCATATAAAACTTGGAAGTAAAATGAGAAATAGCTGCCAAACTAAGCCTGTTTCTCTCTTTCAAATTTAAATATATATATATATATATATATATATATATATATATATATATATATATATATATATATATATATATATATACTCACATTCGCGTGCTCAGCAGGGGTTAGCACCCCCTGCACCCCCGTTGGACAAGTCCGTGGTTGAAAGTTAGGATTGCTTGTTCTGATTAGCGTTTTTGGTTGCAACAGATATTTTTTTCCAAGAGGTTGATGTAGTATCCAAAATGATCATTTCCTATGTAAAATTAGCTGAGAAATTCAATGGAACCGGTTTCAAGTTTGTAACTCCAATGGTTATTGAGATAATGATAGAAATATGCTTCAAAGTTCTATTTCTCAACTTTTAGGGTGTCTGAAGGCATTTGATTTTAGTTCAATGGAAGTCAATAGAGTTTTTTAGTAGTAAAATGGTGTTCAATGGAGCTCAATGATGTTCAAGAATTGCATTCAATCAAAGAAGTTCAGTAATTTTCTAGTCCAATGAAAATTGTAAAACTTTATTTATTCATATGGAAATCAATTAAGTCAATAATCAGTAAATTTTTTAAAGTTTCATTGCAGTTAATGGAGTTTGATAGAGTTTGATTCAGTTCAATAGAGTTCTAGGAAATGGATTTTTTACAATGGAATAATGATGCTTGGTGTTTATTTCAATAATCAATCCGCTATGCAACAGATATTTTTTGTAAGGGTTGATGCAGTGATCATTATGATCAATTCCTATCTAAAATCAGTTGAGAAACTCAATGAAAATGGTTTTAAGTTTGTAACTTGGATATTTATTGAGATAATGATGAAAATATGCTTCAAAGTTTTTTCCAACTTCTAGGGTGTCTGTTGACATTTGATTTGATTTGATGGAAGTGGAGTTGACAGTAGAGTTCTGTTTTAAGAGTGCTGATCTTGGTATGGATGTTTGTCCTTGAGTTAACTTTTGGTAGTTTAAAGTTCAATGAAACTAAATGAAATTCATTAGTAGTAAAATAATGCAATGCATTCAATGGAGCTCAATAATTTTGAATAATGACGTTTGATTGATTTGATTAATTGATGAAGTTCAATTCAGTTTGATGGCATTCCATTTAATAGAAGTCCAATAGATTTTTGGGAAAATTCATTTTCTAGTCCAATGAAAATTGGAAAATTTTTATTTATTCTGATGGAGTTGAATGAAGTCAATAATCAATACATTATTTTTGGTTAATGGGGTTTAATGTTGTTCAATTGCTTTTAAAAGCATTTTATGGCGTTTAATGAAGTTCAATGCAGTTCAATAGAGTCCTAAGGAATTGTTTTTTCCAATGTAATAATGATGCTTGATGGTTATTTCAATAACCAATGAATTTATATGGAGTTATACTGTAGTTCAATTTTCTCCAATGGATTTGAATGACGTTTGATAGAGTTCAATAGAGTGAAATTTGGTAAAATGTATTGAAGTTTGAAAAAGTTAGTGGTGTATAAGGGCATTTAGTGGAGTTTGAAGAACTCCACTTAAATTGAATGTTTATTCCAGTAACTAATAGAGTGCAATAATTATTGAGGTTCATGGTGTTCAAAAGAGTTTGATGGAATCCAATGCAGTTTTATGGCGTTTAATAAAGTCAAATAGTGTTCTAGGAAATTGAGTTATTTCTTTTCCAATTAAGCTTTCCAAATAGAATGACTTGGTGTTTGAATCATTAATCAATAGATTGGAATTGAATTATCACGGCATTCATTGGCATTCTATGGAGTTCAATGAAGTTTGATGAAGTTAATTAGAGTGGAATAGAGTTTATTCATGTTGAGGGCTGAAGTTTATAGAGTTGAAATTGAGAGCTGAGGGTTTAAAAAGCTGTAAAGTTTATTGAATTTGAGAGCTGAAGTTTATAGAGCTGAATGGCATTCAATGGTGCTTAATGCAGGTTTGCTGATGGTTCAATTGGGGTTGATGTAGTTTGAAGTCCAAAAGAATTGGTTCTAAAAATTTGCTTTTTTCTATTGTGTTTATTTCAATTATAGAATAATGTCAATTGAGTATATGGCATCCAATGAAGAATGGAGTAAATTGAGTATATGGCGTTCAATTGAGCTTGAAGTCAAATGAGTATATAGCGTTCAATGAAGCTTGATCTCACCAGGTACTGCCCCCACTCAGCATGGAGTTGTTTCCTGACAGCTCGCTACGCTCGCTCAGAAGGGGGCTGCGCCCCCTAAGCTTGTCTTTAGTGAGTGGGATGTGACCGGCATGCTCGCTTCGCTCGCTCATTAATTGATTTTCTCATGGTTTACAACCCCTAAATCACTGATTTCTCACGTTTTTGTATTTTTTTACAATCATTTTTGCCTCTTTAGTGTCTTGGGGGTTGATTTTGGGAGTTTGGTCTATTGGAGTTTCTTGTTCAGTTTTCAATTCTCTAAAAAGTGATCAGAATATTTTTTGTGAGAATTCCATTTTTCTCCCCTAAAAATTAATTTTTCCAATTTTGGATTCATCTAAAATCCCTTATAACTTTTCAAGAAGTGGTTTGAGAAAAAATGTCCAAATAAAAAAAATGTTCAGTTTTTTATGCTTCCTGTTTTTCTATTATTATTTTCCGGAAATTCAAAATTTTGATTTTTTTTGATATTTTCAACCCCTTAAAAACACACCCCATGTGGTCATTGAGGGTGGTCTTTGGGTGTCATTGTCCATGCCCTTCAGTTAACTATCGATTCCGATCATGAAAACCAGAATTATCATTTAAACAAAAAATTCAATTTTAGGGGTGGTTTTTTAAATTAATTTATTTCCTAATAACTAAGTAGGGGATGATCATAGAAAAAAACTTCAAATATGTTTTTTACTCAGTTTTTATAGCTCTTTCGATTGGCGATGATAAATTCCACATACAACCTAAAAATAAAAATTAAGGTTTTTTTAGTACACCCTGTATAATGCAAAAAAATTTATTTATTGATTTTTCCCACAATTTCATGACAAGACTCACATTATTGTTGATATACAACAGGGGAAAGTTGCAATTTCCATCAAACGAAAATTTTGATTTTTCCCTTAAACCCAAATTTTTGAAATTTTTTTTTAAAAACAGGTTTTTTGACCATAACTTTTTTTTTAATAATGTTACAAATTTCGTTCAAATGGTGTTCAACACAGTTTTTTGAGCTCTATCTGATGAAAGAAAAAAGTTTTCAAAAATCTCAAAATTTAAATTTTCACCCTTTTTTTACCCCCACCCTGGAATCCGCCATTTTGGAGCTGGAATCTTGATTTTTTCAGGATCCCATCAAAAAATTGTCTACTTTCACCTTATTTTGTCAAAACAGAGCTCAATGCAATAGAAAAATTTTTATTCAATGATTTATGAAAAAATCGGCCATTTTCCAATATGGCGTCTTCAATTTTGATCAAAATCATCTTTTGTATATAGATTTCGAATCGTCTTTCAACGCTCTATATGATGAAAAAAAATTTTTCTCAAAAATTCCAAAGATGAAAAAGTCGATAATTTTTACCCCCATACGCGTTTGCGCAATACCACCCTTACAGAGTTGAGACCCAAAAAATCAAAATTCACTAACTTTCAGCTACCATTTTCAATAAAAAAAGTTGAAATTTGCTTGAAAACAAAAATTTTCCAAAAATGACCACTATTTCTGGCGTCACCCTGTATCTAGGTGAGATAGACCAATTTTTAAAAAACGAAAAAATTCCTCTTGAAAAAACAAATCGAATGGCAGAAAGAATTTTTCAAATATCTCAACAATGAAAAAGTTCATTTTTTCAACCCCCAAATTTCACCCCTAAAATGACCCCCCGGAACAAAAATAAATATACCAAACTGTGCAGCTCAAAGTCCTCTACAAAACAAAACGATAAAAAATTTTTCAAAAATTCACCAAAAACTACCCCAAATTTTTGCAGTTTATAAAAATAGTGACTTTTTGCAAATGTCGATTTTCTGGGTGGTTTTGGCCAAGTAAATCAAAACCCAACAAAAACCACCCCTCACCCCAACACAACAACCCTTCATAGAATCTTTAATCTCTTCTCTGGGTGTTCTTGCAGTTTGTATAGTTATAGTAGTAATATATATATATATATATATATATATATATATATATATATATATATATATATATATATTGAACTCAATTGTTTTATGAATGTAATTGATTGATATTAATTCTTCCAAATGAAACAGACATCATAGACATAATTGCTGCTGATGATGATGCCCCACATAAGTATATTACTTGGATGGATATAATATGAGAATGATCCTGTGTAAAATCGCTAGGTCGAATGCGTAGTCGATGAAACGTCTCGTTTGCAGACTGAAATAGTTTACTAGGCTTCACCGGCTCGCCAAAAGTATCTTTATAAGTTATTCTACAAGGTTTATAGGTGAGTTCCAAAATACATAGAAATGCGTTATCAGCTTCTTATACAAAAATATTCTCAATTGCAGAAAAATGAGACAGACATCTTTGTTCTCCGTGGGATTGGTCAACACAAACTACTCGCCGGTATTTGCGGCTACGGTAATTCTCCTGGCATCTTTGGGTCTTTCAAATAATCAAAATGTTATGCGTTACTACAGAATGTTCTCTTAATAAAGCTGGACTCTCGTCATCTAAAATGCTACATGGAATCAGTTAATTGATGTACTTGTAAGTGTGTTCATATCTGTGATAGTCAACAGTTAGTTTTTGTACTTAATGAGTCTAGGTTTTCAAAATTATATTTGCCCTAATAAAAATGTGCCCGATTTCATTACTTAATTCATGTTGAAAAAGATTAGTAATTGAATCAATAATATGCTTTCCATTCTCTTACTGTTCATTCATATGAAACTAATTTATTTTCGTTTCTTATGATCAGTACCGCTTCAATCCCGAACCCTTGGGATGAAGGTGTCCATTAATCAGATATTTGTTGAATGAATACTATTCATTTCAAATTATATTAATATTTGAAACAACATTGTGTTCTATAGTATTGAAAGCTATCAAATAGCTTCGCTAATCCTAAACAATAAGGATTCTCTAATCTGTTGGAACAAATTAAAAAGCCTGAAACCTTCATAAATTTTTCAATCTTGTAAAACAGGATTTTTAGTCTTTTGTAATACAGGAATAGGCGGAGGATTAACCCTAGACATATATCAATGAACGGTATTTCATGATACTCTGTGCCGTTGATGTCTAGTACCTCCCTTCATCTTGTAGCTACCGGACGCATATTGTAAAAATAGGTAACCAGCTTTTTATCGTGGTAGTGAGTCTGATAGTATTTTTTTTCTAATTTGTACTCTTTCAGTTTTACAATTGATCCGAAAATTGATATTTCATTCATCCAATAAGTTTGAATGTTTTGAAACCATCAAGTTTTTCTTTGCAGTAGCATAACGTCGTGATTATATCGATCTTATTGATTCACTTTAATGTTTATAAACATTTTTTCAAATGAAATTTTGAACATTCCATGCTTCCAAAGCACTCAATGCTTTGTGATTATGTTTCATCCTCACTCCTGATCAGTATTAGACTAAGAGTAGAGTTTTTCGAAATATGTTTTATATATATTTATTTGGTAAGAACCAGGTGTGACACGTATCAATTTGTAAAAATGTATTAAACAGATTGAAAATTAATTGAGAATTCTTATTTCATGGAATTCACCTGGTAGTCTTCGAATCACGACGATTCTATCGAGTAGAGCCTGCTTCCTAAAAACTATAAAAACATTAGGGGGAGTGGGTCACAGTGAAACATCTATTTTCTTGCATTTCGCTAATCTTGTTAACTGTTGCACTCTCTGAAACTATTTTTCTATCCATGAAGTAAATTAGTGCAAATAGCGACTCCTATGCAAGAAAAGAAATATTATTTATGTTTTGATTTTGAAGCCTGCCATTCCACTTTTCCTGGTCATTTTTTAAAAAATTTTAACTTTTATTTGAAGTTCCTAAGAGTTTATTGTCAGCACACTAAGCAAAAAACAACTTTTCAGACTAGTTCGCATATTTATAGGAAGTTCCTAGAGGCTCGAATTAGGATAATTACGGATTGGGACTCAATGGAAAACTGTTCTACTGTTGCCCAACATTGAGTGTTTCATTGTAACCAAAAATATTACCTATACTATATGGTTTTAATTTAATACAGTAGTTTAGAAACACTACGGTATGGGTTTCACATCAAATCATCCTTTTTGGAAATTCTATCAAAGGTCATACCCTCACCTATTAGCCACATTTTAATTTGTTGTTCCATCTGTGGCCGCATCATTTTCCACTATATTGGGCCACAGTGGAGACATGATGCAGGTCTTTGTAAAAACAGTGCATAAAAAGTCGTTTACATTCCATTATCTAATTAAAAACATATACAATATATGCAGAAAATGTTCATCTACATGTACATTTATCTTCTAAAGCTGTTGAGCAAACAGGTAAAATTAGAAAAATTGTTTTGTAATCTGTGGCCCTCCTCCATTCTTTCACATCGATACCAAATATATCCATCAATTTGTAAATGTCTATTGCCTAATAAATAAATTCATAGATATGCCATGAAGACAGAAAGGAAATATCTAGAAAACAGAATTGAACGAATTTTCTAGATAATTTGCTCAATGACTGCATTACTCTATCTACCAACTCTTTTCAGTTTCATGAAACAATTACGATATTTCACGCTTCCATTGCTGTTTAAAAATAATGATTTATGAAATTGAGCTAAAAGATTTATTCCCTTGAATCTTCGGTTTCATCTTATCTGAATTCAAATAGAGCACATCCTAGCAAGCATTTCATTTATTGATCGAGTCTTGCTTTTCCTATTCCAAAATACTTCATTTTTCCTGGTTCTGGCTGGCCAAGATAAGAGATGTAACCAACTTTCCGGTTTAGTATGAGTATTTGAAATATCTATGGAAAGCACACTCACTGTTTGAGGAAACATGTTTCTAAGACAAGAAGTATCACATTCTCTTTTCTGATAATTTTTCATGGGAATAGTGGATTTAATTTGAATCCCAAGAGTTATCAACTAATCAAAGACCCTAATGAGAATAACAGTTTTAGTTTCTTCAGATTCAAGGTCACTTTTCAGAAACGATCCACCCCTAGCTGTCCCAAAGATAACTCAAATCCATGGTGAGAATTACTCCTCTCCAATTCCTAATTGTTGTAATTTAGAATAATTATAATTTGAGTTATACATATTAGTATCCACTAATATTGATACGAGTAAATCGGATTTTATTAGTTGTACTTATCTCATTTATGAACGTCACATTTGGTTTCTTTTGTACGTGCATATAAAATCTCACGCCTCTAATCGTCTTAATCGGTTCAATATGAATAATCAAATAATAATTATTATGAAAAAATTGATAATGCAATCACATCTTGATTATAGTCTGTTTGGTGATGGATTAAATACTGTTAAAATTTAGGTTGAAAGTCTTATTAATTGATCTTTGTATTTTATACATATATCCTCAAGTTTCAAAACTGAACTTTAAAAAACAGGGCTATTTAAAATAATTAGAAAAATAAAAAAGAAAATCGTACACCTTTTAAAAAACTTTTAAATTATAAAAACACAGACATGTGCTTTGGCATGTGCTTGTAAGCTTTGGCATGAAAATGGCACATTAGGCCATTATCAATAATGAGATAAATAATAATAAAATAAGTAAACAAGATTTAAAATTAAAAATATAAGTCTGAATAATATCATATGATTGCAATTGAAAAGCGTATGTTAGTAACCCTATTTACACCAGAATCTAGGTGCCGAAACATGTCTGTGTTTTTTAATAATTTTAGAAAGTTTTTTAAAGGGTTTTTGATTTTCAATATTTTTCTAATCTATTTTTCAATAGTTTTTAGAGGAAAACTAAGCTTTTAAATAACTTCTTTGTCAATATAATATGATAGTCAGATCTTTTTATACTTATATAATAATGTCCAATTCAGGCTCATTCACTTTATTTATTAGATTACAGAAATAAATCGGCTTGAATCCTATATTATTCAATCAAAAATGAAATTAATTTATCAGTTGACACAGAGAAGCGTAAATCAACTCTCTCTCAAGAAATTGGTTTTATCTTATCTATGGCTTGAGTTTACTACTAGGTTTAGCCACCTATGGAAAACTTATAAACAAAATGAAATGGGATTTGATATGCTAACGCAGTAATATAAATTGAACTCCATCTTCGTGAAAAGGGTAGTTTTAGACTTAATTATGCCCATAAGTCTGTACAGTTTTGGAGAGAGATGTTCAATAAGTGAGGACTTCTCCCATGAAGTATTAATGGAGAACTTATAAAAAATATAAAATTGCTTTTGCGTAAACTAAGTCTACACGATTTTTAAAGATTTACTGTTGGATTCTTATTTTTCTTAGTCACCCATAAGTACCTACGGTACATTATTTGAATAAATATTTCATAAATTGTTCTTGTAGGTTGTTGGTCGGAGATTCCCTCGATCAGTGAATTAA
The DNA here is from genome assembly GCA_017141385.1 of Sogatella furcifera. NCBI lineage: Eukaryota > Metazoa > Arthropoda > Insecta > Hemiptera > Delphacidae > Sogatella > Sogatella furcifera. Next base: position 43,294,602 of record CM029546.1, read on the forward strand.
ATCCCTTGGAAACCAGCAAAGAACGGCGATGTCTTCTAAATGTGATACAGGAAATCCACAATGGAATCATAAAGCTACTCTATCTTCAATGATAAACTTCGTAAGTGCCGAACATATAATGAAATATCATCTTAAGATTAATATGGAAACTAAATAAGAAGACAATATTATGCATTAAAAAAAAAATTACAGGGAGCATTCATCTCATTTGGAAATTGTTTATTAATTATTACATATTGACCTGTCATGGTGAAACTTGTTATTCTATAGTTTTTCTCATCTCACCAATTCTTTTCACGTTAAGCGGTCGGTCCCGGCTGCCTAAAACAGTCCGTTAAGTCATATCAAGCCCTGAAATTGACTTTCCAAAACTACCTGAAAACTCGCACCAGACCTGGAGCCAGCCAGGTTACGTAGATTTAGACATTATTATAGCTGCCAAAAAACAGCTTTCGTGTGCGGCTGTGCATTCTGACTCAACAAACAAACAAAAAAATGATCAACAAACAAACTATTCTTGCCCCATACTTCTATAAGATAGAATATAATATCTTTATAAAAATTAAAATTTGTGATTCAGTTCAGCTTTTGAACTTTTTTCAGTTTTTTTCAACACTGCTGTGGCACAGTTAATTTTGGTCATTGAAAGGATGTACACACACACATTAGACAAACATCAGTATCTATTCATCTAGAAACTCTCATTTTCAGACTGATAAAATTCATTTACCGGTACTTTCTGTTTAAATGGGTACAAATTATAGTTACAATAAGGATTGAAAAACGAGGCAATTGCTCAAAGCTTCTTCAATTTCTTATTTAAGTACGTAAATTGAGGATCAATTGATTCCTAATGTATATAACATTCCAGAAGCCCAAATATTTATCACATATGTTCAAAATTCTGTCTTTTCCAGTTAGGGAAATTCGAATTCGAACAATATTCAAATGCATGGATTGGGAGCCGTTGTTGAAACTCATTCATACAACAAAAAAAACGTAATACTTGTAAGTAGAGTTGATGAGAATATTGATTAGAATATTTCTTGATAAAATTATCATCTTCCAAGTAATAAAATGTTGGATTAGTTACTGATAGCACCAAAAAATACATGCAGCGTATTTGATGCTCGAATATGTGATTGTTCGGAGTCAGAAAAATCTTTAGAAATTGCTGCCGCCAATGCTACACCTTGGGTAGAATATTATTCTTGGACATACTTTTATGAGTATCTTTTACTATAATTTGATGTTCATGATTTACTTGAGAAGAAATTACTTTCATATACAAAATACTAGGATATTTAATTTCAAACAAATCTTAACACGTTTAATATTTCAAGTGAGCTGAAACCTATTGTTAGTCTCTAAGACTATTTTTTTTATATTGAATGTCTTTTTTTAACTTTAATGTCTGTGTTTTTACCGTAAAACGTTTGTTGTAATTATTTAAGGTATGTGGTCCACGCTATGGTCCAGACTCACAACCCAGGGAAACAATACTCTGTTGACGGAATTTGTTTCTTTCTCAACGGAACTTCAACTTCTATTAATTGCTGAAGACCCAGACCTGGGCTGCACCTGAAAGCTCATTTGGATGGCGTAGGCAGGCGCACGCCATTACCGGTAATAGAGGCTCGGTTCTGTTTTTCTGCCCAGTCCACGGCTGAGCTGCAATTCCCCTTCGCCCACCATTGCTGCGTGTTGTGACCGGTATGTACAAGAAAAACCATCTTGTTCGATTTCCCGGTCTTCCGTGACAGCTGTGAAGACCTAATATTGAACTCTACACCTGCAGTGTAACAGAGTGTTAGCGCTCATGTAATATCAAAATATCTAACTCACAATGATAATTTCTCTTATAATTCCAGATATAGCATATAGATGATAATAAGTATCGTAATTCCCTCTATCCATTTGGAAGCAATTCAAGTTCAAGTTCATCCATTTAGAAGCAATTGGAGTTTTGAAAAACTAAATATGTCCATATAAACATGGATTTCTTCACAAGGTAGTTCTTTATGTCATTCTTTCCGTTAAATATATATATTTTTTAATAAATGTTTCCCAATAAAATTAAAAAGTTCTTAGTATTGAATATTTTCTGTTTTTTTTTGGCACTAAGGGAAAAGCTTCAGTAGTGGCCACTAAAATGTTTTTTTCTGTAAAATATGGATATTGGAAAAATATATCACTATCAACTACGATTGTATCATTCGGTATCAGCTGATTACCTATGAAGACTGCACTCAATAAGTGAGAAAAGCACCAGTAAATTGGCCACTATTTCAGTAGTGGCCACTTGGTTGCTGTTTCTGTAATGTTTTTTTTTCTTTAAAATACGAAATTTGATGTGCCTTCAGATGAGTTCTAAACATACTAGAGACTTAGAACTTATACTATTGTAAAGAATAAATCAAGTAAGAACTCGCAGAGCATCATTAGAGATTTTGAGAGAGATTCCTATTGCTTCGCTATTTCACTCGAATATGTGGTTTCAGTATGAAGTTCAGTTTTCAGAAGTCTCAGGGCATGTATACAAATTGTTGTATTATTACTAGAACTTCATGTAATTCTGCCAGCTTCTGATGCCCATAATCCAATCCCTAGAATCTTTTTTGAGTGGTTGTGAAGGTGATATTGTGGTAGTTAATCCATATGCTAAATAAAAAGACAAGACGTTTGTCAAACCACTGATTATCAAGAAAATCAGATACTTTTGGTTTCAGTTGTTACACCATTATCAATCTGGTCAACTCTAAGTTTAGGCTTCTCAGTAACCAGTTTAACTCAGTTTACCAGAGATGGATAATGATGTAACAACCAGGAGCCGATATCTCCCATATTTTAACGAATCAGTGGTTTATTACGTCTTGTCTTTTCATTTCAGATCCTAGAATGTCTAGATGATGTTCAGAAAGTTTCTAGCCAAATACAGCTAATATTTTTGTGTAAAAGCAGACTGGCCACTACTAGAGCAAGAAACTGTGAATAATCTAGTAGTGGCACATGCAACTAGATATTGTTGTAGAAATTGTAGATATTGTTGTAAAAGTTTATGTAAATTGAAGTTATGTTCTTCTAAGACTGTTTCTAATTGAAGTTACAGATAAAAAATAACTTTGGAAACGTTTATTTTATAATATAAACCTCACTTTTCTATTTGCTTGTAAAAACAATGCATTACCAATTCAACTCATTTTTTAATATAACCTATTGATATTTCATGGCGTTATTATCACGTTCTGCAATGTAAGAATTAGCTTACTCAATGATTGCAACAAGCAGCTTGAGAAATTGAATTTCAAATAAGCATGGAATATCATGGGTTACTATAGAACAGTAACGCCACTGAACTATAGTGACCACTTTAGAACAAAACTTCGAGCTCAATGAAAACTTGATTAATAATTTTAATTGAGACATCAGCCATTTTAAGTAACGGGTTTAATCAAGAACGATCAAGTACATGTTCATTGAGTTTTGCGATATAAAATTATGAAATGACTCACAACTTTACAAACATAAAATTCTTCAAACATGGCCACTATTGGTGCATTTACCTTATGTTTGGCTTAATTATTTTATACTGTTCAAAATCAATGAATTATTACTGAATATTTTTCTATTTTTAACTATTTGCTTCTCAGGGAGTAAGAGAGCTTACGGACTATCTACAGATTTTGAAAAGGTGCCCCCTTAATGGAGTATCAATATATACTATATATGTACTTTTTCAATATTAGTAATATTATCTAAATTTTATTCCAAAATGTGCTAAATTACAAGAAATAAATATTACACTTGAAATTGGTTACTGGAATTTAATAATACCATACGTCTGTGTGTAGGTGAGTTTGTGTAAGCACCATCATCAATTATTGTAAAAATATGAAACTATATTAAATAACATTAGTCTGATGAGGTACAGAAACAAAGACTAAAAAACCATCACAAACAAAATGGGACCTCCAGATTCCACATGAAAATGAAAACTAAATTACATATTAGACTAATAAATAAATTAAAGTAAAACATATTTTAAAAAAAGGAAAGAAACCAAAAATTTCGTGGAGAATTTTCACGAGAGATTTTTTTGAAAATTTCTAAAATATGAAAGTGAGCAAGTTAGAACAAAAGTGACTAAATACATCTAGATAAAGAATTGAAAAGTTTCAAACAGAATGCAAGAAGCTTGACGCCTTCACCCTATAGAGCCAATTCCTCGACCTAAGCTTAAACTGAAATACTAGTCCAGCCAACAGTTGCAAGTAAGTCGGAGGACCCAGCTTGAAAATTCTAGACATGACTAGTAAGGGCGCTGAATAATATAATTAAGAGTTCCCGAGTCTCGTCGCTGTCTTGAAAACCCAAAAATACCCATTAGGAATTGTTGTGAATTAGCCGAACGAAGTGTCGATTTATAAAAATGAGAAAAAGATGACCTTTTGTAGACAATAAATTGAAAAGAATAAGACCAATTAAAAACTCAGTACTAATAACTGTTTTGAGGTACAATTTTTAAATTTGACAATTTTTTCGTAGGATCGCGAATTTGAAATTTCTTACTTGAGTAGTTTGTAACTATAAATTGAAAGAATCTGTAACATTCGTATTTCAAAACCTTCCTGGTTAGTACTTATTTACCCTATTAGGTACTAGTACCTAAATTGTGTTTTCCTTGTGTTTTCTACTTTAGTATTTTTGTGATCATTCGACCCCCTTTACTCAATTCTTGCTCTCTGTATTCTAATAGCTAGTATCTGTCCTTAGGGTGAGTAACTATACTGCTCACGTTCGATCAATAATTTACCCTTCTTTACTAAAAGACATTATAGAGTTTCATTCATAGAATGCCTTCAGAACCGGTTCGAAGTCCTTTGATCATCAATAGAATGGTAAATTTTCATCTGAATGGTAGCTCACTTAACCATTGATCCATGTAAAAATCTAGCGATACACAACTTCAGAAATCAGTTAATATGCGTTGATTTAACATCAAATCCACTGCGCTGCCGAATGGGAATAACAGTGGAATTCAAATTCAATTTCAAACATTCAAACAAATTAGGCTACTGGAAATTTTAATTTAATGAAATGATGAACCATGTAGAGTTCTTGCAAACACACAGATAATAAATTGATGAAGATAATTATAGATAAAATTGAATATAATATCCTGTATAAATCGTAACTTTGATTTTCAGCATTGCAGCCTATATTATTATTGCTGATAGAACTTTTTGTAAATATTGGCATGTTATCCATACATCACTGAAATTATCAATTTCAATCATTTTATCGATCTCTATAAATGTAACCCAGTTACATTCCAATTTATGTTTAGTTTAATTTTTCAGGCTTTGCTTTAAGAGTAAAATTACTCACCCTGAAGGAGAAAGAAGAAAGATTCAAAGAAGAAAGAAGCATCCTTACGAGCAATAAACTTGAAAATAAACGCATTAAAAATTTCATTTTTTATGAGTCAACTGAATCATATTTTCACTTAGTTTTTTGTTATCCGTGATTTCATTAATTAATAATAATTTAACTTATTATGACATCAAACGATAAAAAAGAAAATAATAATTTTAATAACTCTTTTTGTGATTAATGAAAGGGATATCCAGACTTGATGCAGTGAAAAATCACAATTATACAACTAACTTTTGCTAATATTTCAGCTCATTATTACTTGCAATTGTTATCGTTTAATATTCATTAACTATGCAGTTCATATATTACATAAAAGGCCTAAATATTATCGAGATACACATTCAATAACATATATTATTGAATGGGCCAATTTACAATTATAATAATAATATAATGATTTAATTTCACTGGTTTATATGATTTATTTATCAAAGTCGTTATTTTCATTCACAGGCTCTGTTGTTGTTGGGAAAAGTATTGATGAAAATTTAATTCCATGTGTCTACGCCTAGGAATGGACTGTAGGAAAGGTCTTATAGCTACTTTTTTGTTATAGGTTTGGCTTATGTCTTAGATTGAAGTCCTTTTTTAATTTTAACGATATTATTAATTTAAATATCATCTGAGAATAATTACTGCAACTTATTGTGCAGGCTTTTGGTAATCCAATTACAGTTTTTTTCTCGTACAAAATGCTTTTACATAGGTACTGAAAATAGTTATTTTTGGAGATTATCGACATAAATGAATTGCTTAGTCGAATTGTAATAATTTACGCTACAATACCACGTTGTTTTAATGATTTCTCATCCATTATCAATCGATCCTTGGAATGATTATCTCTGTTACTTGGTCCTGTATGATGAACTTTAACCCTGATTTGGTTACCGTAGTAAATGTAATAACCCAATGATTGATAATATTTGTACCATTTTAAGTGTTGAAGTTTACCAGAAAAACAACTTGAATGGTAAACACTCAAAAAGCCAATGAGATTTCCACTCTGGAGAAATGGTGATAGAAGTGTTTGCGCCTGAATTTGTGCTTGACTTGAAGGGAATGACGGGTTTGAAGACATTATAGTCGAGCACCATTCTTTGCTCGAGCGAAGAACTGTTCAGAAGGTCGAATCAGGTAAGTATAATTTCCAATGAGGTACGCCCAAAATTATTGTTTTTAAATATTCTCAATTTATAAACGATCTCAGTACTTTTTTGTTATGTGCCATTTGGTTCCATTCCAATGACTTGTTTATACGACATGACTAACCTCGTCAAGCCGGTCCACCCCAGGTTCCAAAATTCGCGTTAGCATACTAGAGTTAGTACACCACAGTTACGAGGCGTGCTAATAGACCGCCTTGATCTCCCTAGGACGGAGGCGGAACATGAACTCGTGATTTGTCGGTACTGTGGCTCGCTTGAATAAATACCTTCATATAATACCAGCGTTAGGCTTCGCTCGCTTCGCTTCGTCGAGGTAGGGGCTCCGCCCCCAACCCCCTGACAGTATCAGTGGTGGAAATAAACAACTGCTTGCTGCCTGCAAATTTATCTAAAAGGATTTTGATCATCATATTACTGAAGGGTTACTTTTACGAAATTGTTCTGAATCAGTTCTATTATGTAAGCCATTAAATCAGTGATTTGAACGTATTTAGTTCAGTATAGTTTCTTCTTGAAATTTATTGAATCACAGCTATTCTAGACCTAATCTGGACCTGTTTACCAAATTTCGAATATTTTCGCCAATCGGTTCTTGGAAAATCTAAGAAAAACTCCAAAAATAGTAAAAGCTAATATTACAGAAAACTTTGGGAAGTATATCGGATATAGTTGATACCGATTCAATATCTCCAAATTAGTTCCTCTTTAATCTGCTGAACCAATAGAATTTACAGTGATTGGTCAAGGCGGAAATATGCAAACCTGGTAATACATCTACAATTTGAAAAACCTTATTACTGGCTTAATCTTGAACGATTCTTTTAAAATATTTTAACAACATTTTCTAGAGATCTTTTGGACGAACCTCTCAACAAAATTTCAACATTTTCAAGCAATTGGTTCTCGCGAAAATGAGAAACGCAGAAAACTATAGAAATGTAAATATTAAGTGCATCCTTCGAAAGTCGAAACCACTTTAGCGTTCAACGTCCAACTGAATATGCTTGCTAAATTTGAACGCATTCGGTTTAGTGGGATTTTTAGTTTGTGATATTGAATGAACTGAAGAAGAATAAAAGCATTTCGCTATTATAGATATAGATTTAAGCGCTAGTAAAACATTCTAAAGTAAACTAATTTGTGAATGCTAAAGATAATAATCAGTTAGAATAGAATAGGAATCGATGCCTTTGTTTAAACCTGAAATGGAGTCCAAAAGTTAGGGTTAGCCAGCCGGCAATTTTTCCTGCTAATGCTTCAAGATGAGCGGGTGAAGCGTACTCTTTATCGGTATGACTCTATCATAAATTGAGAGAACACCCATTTTCAGCCAATTATTTTATGAATTCTTATTCTATTCATGATGTATCAAGTACTCACTATTCAGAGTGTTCGTTTAACCTCGACACGATAATACGTCTAGGTTTTTTAGTCGCCAAAAGAGACAAGCTCCTATAGCAATGATATTTTGTTACCGCATTATTATATTTGAATAAATTTGACCTGGTAAATGAACCATTTGAAATTGTTCGAAGTTTATATAAGATTTGGATTGATAAAATAAAGCACAAGAAGTTGGAAATGTTATAAAGTAGATTGCTACAGATATTGTTATAAAGTAAGAATAAATTAAAAGGTATATTATAAATTTTTATTGTTTATAATAAACAAAAATTTTGAAATGAGAATAATTTTTATTTTCATCCCAAACAAAATAGTCGGATTACTGTCAACAAGATTAAACAAACAAAATAAATTTATACTTGAGTAACTGTTACTGAGTAACAAAAGCATTGAGATTTACTTTAATTGAGTACAGTAGCCTAAACTAATTAGCTAACTGAACTTTTTTTGAAAAAGACATTTAAAGTAAGGTATGATATCAAAACTTTCAATTAATAAAGATCAAAGTCCCCCTTTTGAAATATTTTTATTTTGCATAACAGTTTCGGCGTTGTAGGAATTTTAAAAAAAACCTTTTACATTAAAATTATAGTCTAAATTTTAAAAAAAAGCTTTATGAGGTTCCAAAAACCCTTTTCTTTTTTAAAAAACATTATTTTAGCTAAACTCTATATCAAGAAGACTAAATTAAAAAAAATTGAGATGTTAATATTACCGATATTTATATCAAAAACAATAGACCTTAGTATACATTCGAAATTTAAAGAACGTTTTCGTAAATTTATAATAAATTTTATTTGTAATAAAAAATATGCCCCGGGAGTAAGGGGAGGGCTTACTTTCAAATGTTGTGTTATTTGTTTGAAATTGCATGTTCATTAAAATTTTTTATATGAAAATTTCTTTCAAACGAGTTATCGTTAGGGTAAAACAAGAACACAAGCCCAGTTTGGCCTTTCATTGTCTGGGGGGGACGAATAAAGATGGATTACCAGGTGAAATATTTTTTTTAATTTTGATACTTTCTAAATACTATTAATGACGATTGTTTTTTATTTATCTATCGTTTGTCCACCAAGAGCATGAAACGAAGTCAAAAACACTTGGGTAATTACGAAACATATACTTTGTAAATGATAGCAAGGGAGTTAGCTAAATTCTATATAAAATCCATTCAACCGCCCAAAAGCATTTGGCATTTCTTGACTGAACAAAACCTCCCAAACCCATCAAACCTTTTTTTTGGGGACCCCTCATTATGTGGGTCAAATTTGTAAGGAGCCCACAATCACACCTAAGCTCCCCCAGCAAGAAACCCCCCCTTTTTCATCATAGCCATTGTTTTTTAAAGGGTAAAAGGGCCCCTTTAAGGCTTTTAACGATTGCTATTGTGGGGCAGAATGACTGACGAAATGGAGTAATGGATTGAAACTGTAAGGCCCCGTAGCAGTCACTAAATTATTAAGATTGTATAGAGTTTTGGGGTTAGATATGGGAAACCAAAACAAACAATTTCTTCTTTTCCAGTTTTATTAATCATGGGGGAAATTTATGTGTATCTGTGTTGAAACTGTTTCATCTATTCAATTTTAATGCAAGTGTGTTTATAGTTAGTCTCATAAAAAAAAGTCTGGTCATAATGAATAAAACCATCAATGTCCTAATGAAAAAAAAATGTCTCTTTAATTGTATGAAAACTAAAATTAATATGAGGAGGACTAACTATAGAAATGTTCCTTTTTTTGTTTCATGGGAAATGTTGAATCAAGGGTTTAATTTCAGATATTGGGTTGGAGCTCCAAAAAGGATGGTCGAGGGTTTTCTACATATTCCTTGAGTTTAAAATCAATGGAATTTCAAAACGTTTCAGTCAGATATTTTTAGCTTCTTTAAGTTGATCATTCATTACGGGATTTGGAATTAGTATGACTTGGGGAACAAGAGTTGATTTTAATCATTTCGATGGTAAACCTTTTAACCATCATTCTCTTGTCAATCTAGTTTTGCTTCTTTGTAACTTACTGTATAGCCAGGGGCGGTCTGGCCAGGTCGGCTGGTCGGGGATCCCCGAGGGCCCCGAGGCCAAGGGGCCCCCGAAGGGGGCCCCCAAATCGTAAAGCCTGCCTTTGCAAACTCACTTGGACTTTATGTGTTTTTTTGTAGCAAAAGGTAACAAAGAGATATTCAATTCTGAGCAACCAAAACAAAGGCTCTTGTGCACGCGAAACGTGTACCACAAAAAGTGTACCCAAATATCATTACCAAACCCAGTACCAGGGCCCAGCCTAGGGGCCCGCACCACAAAAATATACAGAAATTTTATTTTATTTCATTTCTTAGAATTTGGCAACCTACATTCTAGCAAACTAATATCAATAAAATGGCCACTCAACAAACCGTGTTATATAATCTTTATTTGTTGAATGTAATGTAACTTATCTGTCTAATAATATTACAAGTTGAACCTAGGCTATTTAAAAATCTCTTGAACAAAATTACTGTCTTTGGTGATAGGACCATACGACTGCGATTAGCTGTTCACCTACCTGGTTAAAAAATTAAATTCAGATTATTAATTATTCAAAATCACATATTATACACATAGGCTACAGCATACGTGATAAATGAGGAAATAATACACTAGTCTACAAATAACAGTTACAAATAATGAAACTAATAATAAGGCTTAAAACTCTTAAAAAATATATTTTTAGAGTACTTTTTCTGAAAAAAATTTCCCCAGCGGGAGAAATCCTTCTCCAGTGCACCATCATATTGATAGCTATTTTTGTTTATTACCGTGGCAGGAAGTATGGAATTGTAGATATTCCTAAGTTGTTCTGATAGTGAATAATAAATTATTGTAACAAGTTATATATTTTAGCAGTTCGCACTACCAAACTACCAAAATAGGCAGTTTGGCACTTAGGCTATTGATTTAATGGAAGTTAGATTTAACTTTGAATGAATAAAATACAAACTTTATAAAAAAACTCAGCTTGAAAATTGAAACAGTGGTTCTATACAGATCAATTTTTCAAAGTAAACAAGTGAAGATTTGCTAGTAAAGACTCCAACATCGAAAGAATGAGTAGTATAATTTAAAATTTTATCCCAATCTCAAAGTGAACAAGTTTTCAATAACTCATCATGAATCTTATTCGAATTTGATTTGTTTTTGAATCTTAAACTTAGTATCGAATTAGTCTTTTATAGGCTATCATTATCAATATTTCATGCTCAAAAAAAGGAATTTCCCCATTTAACAGACCAAAAAATGGCCTTCTCAAACGCAATTTTGAAGTAAATTTCTACAAAATTTCCCGAGGGAGGGCCCCCGGACCCCCGCTTAGCTGAGAGGGTACACCCCCCAGATCCCCCATAGGAGCCCGCGCCACAAACAGGCCCGCGGGCCTGACCAAACCATACATTGTCTGCATTAGCCTATCATGGTCTCAGTTTTGTGTTAGGCTACTACTACTGAATACTGACGCTGGATGACCATACATTAATAATTAATTGTAATAACGCACAATCTATAAAATAGCATTACCGCGCTCAGCTTCTAACATTCCCTCTAACATTCACTCAGGATCTAACATTACACATTCCCTCTTGAGGATGACGACCAGATTAGGGCCTACAGTTCTGGCTGACAAACAAAACGGGCAATAAATCAACCTGTCACCGCCCTGATTGGACTGATATTCTTTGTACACATCTAGGGCCTATTAAAGTAACGTTTATTTATTATTCTACTTCCTCTAGAATTTTAACAAAGGAATATGTTATTTTATTTCCAGGCTGTTTGCGTAAACTTTAAAAAAAGGATTCTCTTATAATAATTACAAATATTTTTTAATAATAAGCTACCAAATACCTCTAATTTTTGGACATATTAAATACCCCAGAACGGTGTAAAAATCAGTTATTTGGCAAAAATTTATACAAAATTTTCCGGGGCAGGACCCCCGGACCCCCCTTCTTCCTGGGGGTGGGCCCCGCAATCGGCCATAGCCGAGGGCCCCCAGCTGAGCCAGACCGCCCCTGTGTATAGCATAGGTACATATTCATTTTTCTGTTTGCATTCTAGTTTATATTTGTTTGGTATTTTTATAGGTTTATTGTGTATAACTTTATTCATCCAGTACAGATGTTATTATATAAAAAAGATGAAACTAATTTTTAATGACAAAATACTGATACGGACGCATGTAGCCTACAGCCTACTATTAGAGTCAACAGTCTTGCTAAACCTTTGTACAGTTAAAATACTGCAGCTATTTGAATATTTCATTGAGCAGACCCAACAAATTAACGCATGCTTGTTTTTGATAAGAATTTAGTGTTGCGTGTTTAATAAAAATATGGGAACATACAATAATCAGGTCATACAACAATAATATAGGTAGTTTTTGGATGTCGGGGAGGGCATTCATGGAAGTTGAGAAGTGTTAAAGGAAGATATACTATTCTATTATAAATTATGGATTTGAGTTTCCTAGTGGTGGATTATAAATGGTTATCATGAAATCATAAATTAATTGCAAATTACTAACCAGTATTCATCAGCTTTATTGATTTACTATGCGTATACATGTAATTCTCAAATCACTTTTTATGAAATAATAGCATTCAAAGTTGCAAAAACCAAAATGAAAAAACCATTACCAGTAGGATATTTGATTTTGAAAATTGTAGGATTAATTAATCTATACTATATTTAAATTTTATTTTTTTCAGATATTGGTGTTGGGAGCTATCTATCTAGCACGGTTGTTCTAATAAAATCCAAGCAAGTTATCAAATTAAGAGGAGAGCTCAAAATATTATCTGGATTCGAACGAGAGGTAATCAGTGTGAATGATGAGCCTCTTCTTATTTCTGCCTGTGTGATTTATGAAGAAGGCCAGTTTAAAACTGATACAGCATGTGAGTAACTAATACAAATGTGACATCTTGATTTTTCATCATTATTGTCTTATTTTATTCAATTGAGCGTAATGTGATTGAATAAATAAGAAGAAAAATTAGGAGCCGATAATAACTTTAAAACATTAATTTGTTAACTTCTTTGTTATGTTCCATAATATAGAATAAATGGAACTAGTAAATCAAAATTATTAGAATCAAAAAAGTCGATATTCTGATTACCCTGATATATATACTTTATGAAACCTAACATCATCAATTGGATCTACATCACTACATGTTCCTATTACATCAATTTAGCCTATATTTACATACATCAATTCTATTCAGCTCCACCTCAATCATCACGCAATATTCATATGCTGTTGTTTAACCCATCAGCACATGTAATTGGAAATCTTCACCTGTGTAAAAATTATCTACATTTGAAAGGGAATAATCGCTTAAATCTCTGTGAAAACTAATCAAGAATTTTGTTGTAAGATAATTTAAGTCATCAATCGATCTAAGAATTATTGTTGTAAGAGAATTAACGTCATCAATCAATCTAACTTGTTAAAATCTAAATATACTGGGATCTCTCCAATATAGAACTGTTTAAAAATTAATCTCGGCAATGAATGAATTAAAAACCAAATCTCTGAAATGACACTCAAATTTATGTTACATTCCAATAATTATAGCTTGTTACAATATCATGGGCTTATTATTAGCGTATGGTTTATATGGCTTATAAGTGGGGAGTAGCCTACCGAAGAAGTTCCACAGCCGACATAACCACAATTTCCCATCATGGGAAATGGTGCTAGTTTTTATTTTAAACACATTTATTAAGATGGTGAATTTCTTCAAACTTTATCATTGGTTGATACACAGTCAAATAATAGTTTTTGGTTTCAGATGTACAAATGAAAATTGATGTGGATAAGAAAAACAAGAGAACAAAATCAGTTCAGTTCAACTCGAGCTTGGCCACCTTGAATGGAGCAACAATCGAAGCTGTATCGGAAATCTCCTACAACACTACATTCTGTTTGAATTTCACAGTACAGTTGCAAGTTAGTTGATTCATATTTTCATTCCCGAAATTGATTCGTATTTGAACCTGTATTCATTTATTATTTATTGTGAGATAAAAAGTAATATATTCAATATGCATGAGTAGCCTATAAAGAGATACGGTAAATCATTATTACAGTCAGAGCTAAGTTTATTTGTTTAATGTTATGTTTTTTTCCTCAGGAAGAAATAAAAAATCGAGATGATGAGTTGCTGATTGAAATGCAGAGTTACACTCTGAATGGTGAGATTTTCTGATTGTCTTCTCTCCTGATGATGCAGGATTTATTTTTTTTTTGCTATTTATTACTATAATTGATTGATCAAGAACGGCTTCCAAATCCAAAATTCCGAAGAGCTGCTTCCAAATACAAAATACCTCGGTCATGAATCTAATTAAATACCTCCGATTATCAGACCGGCGTGTTGTAAATGACTCCAACGAGCAATTAGCCCCGTTAATAATGCTTCATTATGTTTCCAATTATGTTTATTCTTATGCTTTTTCATGGAAATTCATTCATATGACAGTTAAAAATTCTTTCTTTGAAAAAGAATGCATTTTTCACTTTCAGACGACGAACGTTGCGAACTGAAGGAGTGCCCAATGACAGATCCGAAATTGTATGGAGTTCTGACAGAACTGAGACTGCGTTTCGAAACTTATTTTGCTGATTTACAGCTGTCTTCGGAGTTCATCAATGTATCTGGGTTCGTTTGATGATCCTTTTATACTTACAGTTTAATTATCTCATAATCTATTTAATTGAAATAAAACATCTTATGCTGCGGCGGATCCAGAATTGAATCAAGAGGGAACTAATAATAAGGACATTTCTTACGGAAATATATATGTAACCCATGCTAAACTATATATTTTTTAAGTGTAATTCTACTCTATGTGAATCGGATAGTCAAATGAGAGTAGCCGTCTTAGACCCCCTCTGAATCCACCAATGGTAAATTATAAACGTGTATGTTGACAACACCTAACTGGATGTGGTTCTAAAAATTGGAATGAGGAGCTTGTTTCTCAAGAATGTGCTAGTCCTGCAAAAATAGGCTGAGAACAGTCACACATAACATGTATAGAACGGTGTTCTAATCGAACAAAAATCGTTTTCAGGAAAATCGTTTTTCAGTCGTTTTTTCCCCAGAACTACAAGATTTTCCAATTTATGTAGGCCTACAAGACTTGATTCTCCAATGAAATAACTTGCTAGAGTTCTAAGAGTGTATCACCATTTGTCTTTTTATATTGCGGCTATTTTCGTTGAAATTTGAAATAAATTAACTTTCTCACTAGATTAAACAATAGCTTAAAATATATGATCCTCTTATCAATAAATATGTAGGTAGCCTATCTCATCAATGTCGTAAGAATCACAGTCTTTGTTTTTCAACGGAATCATTATAATATATGTATCCAGGTTTTGTTTGACAAGGCTTATGAAAATGAAGTAAAATTTGTCAAGAAAATGACATAAATGATTCTTGATAGTGGATTGAAAACTAATTCATTCTTCCTGATAACTTATTAAAATAAAAACAGTGATAAAGTAGCCCTAAGATAGAGGAATCATTGGTTATATCTGATACATAGAATAATTCATATCTCACATATTCATTGAAAACAGGGAAACCTGTCTCAAAGTATAACCACCATTTACCGGTATTTACAGGTCGACATTCATGCATACTTCAGCGAAAAAGGATCTAGCCATTAAAGTGAAATTGATCAACAAAAAGGATACAGCAATCGCGACTAACCTGGACATTAAGATGACTTCGATTCTAAGTGTCAAGTATGTTGAGGGAGATGAAAGATGTAAATCATTTATTCAATTGGAAACAGAGTCTGGACAAACTCGTTATCATTGCAACTTCAGGAACGTGAAAAGGAACGAAGAGGTAATACCGTACTTGAATAAATCTAGATTGAAGATAATGTTCAAAGTGGCGAAAGGACCTTTCCTAAATTTCAAAGGAAAGAGATTATGTCAATAATGCCACCAAGTTTATTCAACATCATTTCGGGCTATTGCTCTTGCGGGTGGCTCGTTTGAAAGTAATAACGCGCCGGCCTGATAACCCGAGCTTCCGAGGTTTGATCCTTCACCAGGGTGGTTTTTTTCGACCTCAGCACAATCACAAAAATAAGGCCACCCCGTTTTTTGGAGGAGACGATGAGCCGTCGGTCCCGACTGCCTAAAAAGTAGTCGACATCTCCTTATCATTATCCCTCTCAATACGCACAGGCCTTAGAGCCCATGTGGGCATCACCCTACAAAAAAATTGTCTTTAAAGCAGCAATATATTTTTCCAGTTGCGGTTCTAGGCGCGGCTTAAAGTTCTGAATACTGTATAACATATATCATAACGAATTCTTCACTCTTCACTCAGAAATGTACGTTGCTCCATGATATTACTACACATTTTACAAACATTGTGCGGCTGTTTATTATGATATTATATGTCATCATGACGGAAATAAATTGGCCGAGGACGTTTCTCTACATAAAAAAACAATAATTAGAATTTTTATACAGGTAAAAATATATTTTAATAAACGTCCACTTGTATAACCTTCTTATTCCGCTGAAAATTTTGATTTTAATTTTCAAATTAAAATCAGGAATACTCTCTGCCTCAATTTCAATTAATATAAGTTAATTATTTACTAATTCAATATATTTTCATGTACAGAAAACCAGGATTCCAACATAGATTATTTTGATGATATGGTGTTGAACCAAAAACTTTTGTTACTTTCTTCTAATTCGTTATAATTTTTACTGATTCGGTAGCCGTCGCATACATACAGAATGTCCTGTGTCTCGAACCTCACATATTGAATTTTTTTACAAATCTCAAAAATATCTCTATCTGAACAGAATAATACTAAGCTATAATAATCCAATTAGAAACATAAAATTTATGACTAATTTTATTTTAAGTACCTATTATAAATTTTTGCGTCTACTTGCCTCATGTTGCAGCGGACAATTATTATGCATCTATCCACCAGTGATTTGACACCAGAAGTAGATGAATTAATTTTCAATTTCACTGTGTCCAGCTCAAGCAAAGAATCTGAAGAAGATTTAGAGAATAATGATGGGTCCCTGGCATTATCTGTTCATGTGGAAACTCCATTGTTTATCTCTGGGTAAGGAGCAATATTTTTTCTTATGAACGGTTTCTAATAAAATTAATGTTGGGCTAAACATTCGGGAAAAACATTCACAGCCGAAAAAAGCTAATTGGAGGCCAAAATAGAGGCTGACAAGTGACAATCGATTGAGGAATCAGAAGTAGGAGAGAAGGGGAGAAGACGAAGAATAGGGGAAAACCTCCAGAATTAAATTGCAATATTTATAAATTTGATTCTGATAAATTTATCACATTCAGAAAAATATCCTTCAATTTGAACGATACTAATTTGTTATAAACTTTCTATCCAAGCCCCAATAAGTAAATTGTGGGATGTCTATGATCCATTCACGATGGCTTGAGAAGAGATAAAGAAAAGCTTTGCATGTGGGTGTGAGCGACTGGAGTGGATTCGTTTTAGCCACGACATAAACAAGTCACAGCAATGCCGAAATCCCGAATTTTGTTGTAGACAATTCAGAATAATCATCTTCAAGTAATCTTTTTTAAAGATACACAGCATGAACCTAAAATGAACAAACAATTATAGTAAAAGTTTTTGTTTCAACAGAATTCAGGATTTCGGCATTGCTGTGACTTGTTTATGTCGTGGCTAAAACGAAGCTACTCCAGTCGCACACACTCATGCAGAGCTTTTGTTTATCTCGTCTCACGCCATCGTGAATGGACTATAATTTGATTACATAACGTAATATAAACTATCATGTATGACATGTATGATGAACACTTATTTATTGTATTAATACTATGAATTATCATCAATTGTTATATAAAATGTGCGCGAATTGATATAATCTCTTGCAGTAATTTAGCTTTAAATAAATTGTTTTCTATTTCTTTTATGTTCAACTTCCTCATTGACTCCAGCTCGGTCAATATTGGATCAAAAATTATAAATTTGGTCTCAAATTATAGAGACCAATAATAATTGATTGAATAATCAATAATAATGAATAATAATAATAAATAATTAATTAATTGATAATTAATTATAATTTAGTCTCAATTTGAGCCCAAATTTATAATTTATGAACTAATATCGATCGAGCTGGAGTCATTCTCCCATCTTGCCAGAATGTCTTCTTTGCTTGGACAGACTATTACAAAATGATCAAATGTTCTCAAGTCTATGGTCCATTCTCGAAAACGTCCCTTACATTGTATGATTACATCCTTTGTTATTCCATTCATTTGGTATCTTGTTCTTTTCTCAATTTACAGCTATCCAAATCCTACAGAGATTATCATTTCAAAAGATGAAAAAAGTGACATCTTCAAGCACGTTTATGATGTAAGTACGCTTGATTATTTACTTTGTAAGTAAATATAATTCAATACTTCAATTCATTATTGCCTTTATTTAACTAACCATTTTTGGTAAGATAAGTACTCGTAAAATTGGCATTTGTGGTTTGTTTCATGGGAATACAATAATACCGGTACAACATGTTTTTTAATTTCTAAACTCCAATATATCTTGATAATTATAGATGTGAATTTGGAAAATTTTTTGTTTTGTTATAAACCTATAAATGAAGAATGAACATTTGAATTATTAAAAATCACACTATTAGTTACCGTATAATGAGTTTTATCATCAGCGTATAACTCACCGCTTCTTTCATGAGTTGAAATTTTGTGATTATCGAATATAATGTTATAATTATAATAATGTTATTCTGCCTATTTTCATTTTTATCTCAGTTGCAAGTGAGAGATGATTTAGAAGTAAAGTAGAAAGTCATGAGGGTAGGCCTAATTGGTATATATTTTCAAGGGATGATTCAACTTTTTTCGCGGTCCTATTCATAGTACTTTCAATGTTTAAACCTTGAAAATATATGAATTAAATTCAATTCGCAGGTCTGTAACAAAAGTCCTATGAAGTTAGCTGTTGGTGTCAACATTACAGTCCCTATTCCTGTGATAATCAGCGCTGCTGGAAGAGTACCAATGTTCCTTCTTCAGGGTAAAGTAAGTTTCAATTTCCTTATTCGGTATGACATTTTTATAAACGAATTATCGTATTCATACTCACACCTTAATAAGATAATGTACAGTAATTAAGATAAGGGGTTTCATCATGCCTGGCTTTTGGCTTTTTCGATGGGGAGACTCTATTGAGTATCACCCCTCGCCGGAATGTGGTTGACAAATGTGGCGAAAATAGTAGAATAGTGTGAATAGGTAGAGTAGGCTCAACACTTCGACTTTTTTAACTGATCATTTGAAATTGACATCGTTGAGTTTTTCAACTTTTCAATTCAATAAATTCACATGAAACACAATAATTTTTGTATTCTATAAAATTCAATTCTCAATATGCAAAACTTGAGGCACATGGAACCATAATTTTATTATAGTACTATATTTATTAAATTGATATTATAAATTTCTTAGTATATTCTCTAATATATCTTTCAACTTCCCTCTGGTTATCCCCCTTCAGTTAGTCTGTTTCCTCTCTCTTAAACTCTCAAATGATTTTATGGTTTTTTGTAGGCCCAACTTATATTTCAATTATAAATAAGTAATTGGATGATGTCTGGATTAAATAAAAGTTTAAAATGAAGTGATACGACAATTTAATAATAGATTTTGTTCATATGAGTTTCAACAGTTTGAAATAATTTTATTAAATAATTTTAATTTTACACTTCAGGCTAAAGAATGTTTCTGGAGCCTTATTATAACTTATTTGTACATACTAGCTCTATTGAACCGCTCTCAGAAACTTGCTGGATAAAAATAGTATCGTGACTCTCCGGGAGCTCGGAGACCAACACTTCATTTGTTAGATGAAGAACCTTTCTATTGAATCCAGTCTGCAAACGCGCACTGTTTAAGCGCTAAAAAAGCAGCCCTATGAGGTAGGCCTACTTCCTGACAGTGTATTAGTGTGCCTATACTTGGAAAGATGAACGAGTAATGAATTATAGGTAATGCAATAGCAACGTAATCATTATTTCATTGTGATATGATTGCAACATAATAATTGCCAAAATGATTTTTTTCAACCTGGTATAGTAGACTACAAAAATGGTGGTTGGCAAATTCATTTTTAATTAATGCTTATCTCTGTCAGGACAGTCTGAAGCTGTTTGCAAGAGCGAATCAGTATAGCTGCAGTCGCCCTCAACCTCGATATGCTCTCACAGCCCGCTTACCGAATGTTCTCACAGAGCTGAGAATTGATATTCAAGGTGTTTCCTATATGTAGCCTATATTAAAGAGATTAGCTCTGAATACGTACATTAAATTTTCGATATTTGGTTAGGATACACATAATCATGTACATTATTTTTCTATTCCAGCTACAGTTACCAAATGAAGAAATTAGCTGCTCAAATGACGCAGATGAAAATTTGCATAAGTTCTTCATTGAATGGAGTGATTTACCCGATCAGAATTTCACAATAAATGTGGGTAAAGAATTGAAATTGAAAGCTGAAAAAATAATGAAAAATAATTTTGACTGCAATCATCAAACTCAATTATTCAGCGAGGGATCTTCCATCGCACTGGCTTGTGTGAACATCTCTTGTTCTAGTTATCTGAGCGAAGGAAATGCAACTATTGAACTTAGAATGAGATCTTCTTATAGAGTATTTGGTAAGTAGACCCTTGGTTTACGTTGAAGTTGATTTCGTAACTTGGTATATATGTTGTTATGAATCGGGGCGTGAGCATTGGATGGATGAGTTTTAATTATAAAAATCCCCCACCTCATGGTCTCACACTGTATTATCCACTAGAATAGATTTTTCACGGTCGATAGCCTAAATATACTACCGTGTCGTAGTTCGAAGTACCTATTGGATGTATTTAAAATAATGAATTTGTGAATGTAGTATATATCGCACCCCCAGAAAAAGAGTATCGTAACTCAAAAAAGCCGTTTTGTGGGAAAATGAGTTTGAAGTTCTGAGTCTCATGCCCGGTTTTTCCAAGCACACTCAGACTGATGCCCGGTTTTTCCAAGCACACTCAAATTTGAGGGACCCTCAAGTTTACTACACTTTACTACACTTATCGTAGAAAATGTCAGCTGTTATCAAAATTTGAGGGTCCCTCAACTTTGAGTGTGTTTGGAAAAACCGGGCATGAGTGTGCTTAGAAAAACCGGGCATGAGTGTGCTTAGAAAAACCGGGCATCAGACTCACCTTAGTATTTTTTATATATTTTTTTATTAATAACAGCTGTTATATGAGGTTTTGAGTTACGATACTTTTACACAGTATAGAGTTGAAAACTGGGAATCCAATAGTGCATTTAACCATAGTTCCCTTTAATAGAAGGCCATGGCCTAAAAATTGACCACTATGTAGAGTACGGTAGGAGATTGGGTTCATTTAAAAGCATTAAAATCATTTTCCAATCAGCTGTTCTAATGGATGCGTTTGTTGTGTGCGTTCTCCTGTTTGACTTGCTACAAATCATAAGCTATTTTAATAAATAACTATTTCTAATCTTTCTTGCTAATCTCTATTACAAAAAACACAAAAGGAATTCTATACGAAGAGTTTCATGAACGTTTTTCATGGAAATTATGCTCAAAGAGAGAAAAACCAAGTCAACATGCATGATTTGCGACGTTGCCATTTTGTTAGGGCATGGCCTTCTATTAAAGGAAGCTATGATTTAACTCAAGAATAGATTTTTTTGAGTTGCGATACTCTTGTTCTGGGGGTGCGATGATATATACAAATATGTTAGTAAAAAAACTCAATTTAGTAATCTTAATAGATTGTATGTTTTGTGAGGGTTATTCCCAATTGAGATCTGGGCTTATGCTGCTTTGTTATATTATATTTTTGTTGTGGAGCAAGTGATGATCTGCGTTTTTTTTTTTTTTTTTGTTTGACTAGATACATATGTGGCAACAGCGCCAAATTTTTCACCCGCCCAACTTCCTGGCCACAATAATTTTAAATCGGGTTTCCACCCCTCTTCATTAGAATGTTTTGTGATTTCTAACCACCCAATTTGCTATACAATTTTGAAAGAGTTCTAGGCTTTTCTAATTACAAACTTGTTGTTTTTACTTTTTCCACTCAATTATAACTTGAAATTGAAACTTTCATGTTTCATTCAAACCATTATGCAACAGTTCTTCGTAATAATACTGTATATAGCCTACATATATTAGTGTAATAAAACCTCTTCCAGTAACTCTTCAAAATAACTGAGCCTTACGTTATTCAAAATCAGCACAATTTATTCTATAAGAAAATTTTTTTCAGAATATTTGATTGGCACTGACGGAATGAGGAAATTCATCACTGAAGCGAGTGTTTTTCTCTCTCACTATCGTGAGAAATTCCATTTGACTGGGTAACAGAATTTTTTCCGAATTAATCTATAAATACATTTGTTCCGAGAATTAAAGTTTCATTATCTATGATAAGAATAAGAATATAATAATTCAAACATAAGAATATATTCAAATAATTCTACCAATTTTATTTTATCTATATTTTATTGTCTATTCATATTACAATAATGTAGTACTCCAATTTGTTCAATTTTTAGAGCAAACGTGATTTAAAAATACATTTTGAGCTTCTCGATAGCCTAAACTTCCAGAAAGTGACTCATAATATTTTGAATTAGAATGTATCAAGAACCGATTTTACGTTCATGACTCACAAAAAAATCGTAATTATTAGTAATACTTGAAGAAAACTATGAATATTTTAAAAAGTATTGCTTGTGTTCTATAATAGATGAATAATAATATTCCATTAGCTATTTCAGTTGATTGAAAAGTAATACAAGAATATTTCTATAGCTAATTTTGTTTAGGTAGGTACCGTTTTTGATCATCAATTTACCTAACAATTCGATATTTGTTTTTCTTATTAAATAAGGCTTCTGACAACTAATCAATAATATAATATTATTGCAATTTCAGAATTCGGGAGGCGAACGTTGAAACAAAAATAACAGTAGACATTCAAGAAAATCCTATTTGGCCATTAGTTCTTGCCATTGTTCTCACTCTCATCCTGCTGATAATAATCACTTACGGTTTATACAAGGTAAATATTATAAGGAATGGATTAAATCATCAATGCTCATTAGAATCTCAATAATGTTGTAGTATAATAAATTGAAATTATTTTTGTATAAATAGCATATTATTCCATCATAATGTCTGTATAGGTCACTAGTATAATAATTTTCTGCAGCTGAAACGTGAAGATTTGACTTCTGTAACAGATTTTGAGTAGCTTACCTTGCAATCTATTTATAGTCATCTTATTTGAAATTTTTATATTCCTCTTCTATTTTTCATTTTCTGACACGGTATAGAACTATATATGTAGCATTGAAAAGTGCGGTTATGTTCATCAAATAATAATTAATGAGTATTAGTACCGGTACCATGGTTATTTATTTACTCCAATAAACTACTTTTATTTCATTTTATAATTTATTTACTCTAGTAAAACTGCAATCAAGTATTCATTGAAGACTATAAATATAATATCATTATCATTTTCCATAGTCTACTCTGAATTTTTCTTGCATCACTTTCATCTGCTGCCCCTTTTGATTGATTTATTATTTTCTAAATGGTTGATTTAACCAATCAGTACCAATTTCATTCATTTTCTTTTAAAGTTTCTGTTTTTCACTGCATGGTTGGAAATATATGTACCAGTCATACTGTAATGACTGAAATTAAAAAACTGTAAATTTTTTAATTCATTTTCAGAATTCAAAATATTTTTATGGATCATTAAATTAATTTACTATAACTATTACTATGAATATTTATCTTTTTTATTAAAACAAATGTAAATTCCATACGAATGCAATTCAAGGAATCAATAACCGTTTTTTCGATGTTTTAAATTGTTGATTTCTTTTCAGGCGAATTTTTTCAAGAGGAACAGAGTTAATAAAGATATTTCAAACGACGCAGCAGCGAAGAGCACGGACAATTTGTTGACTGAATAAGAAGTGAATAAACCTCTGTAGATAACTATTTCAAATACTAAATAGTTTATTTCGATTTAATCATGAATTCTTTGAATTCAAAATTATTTCTTCTATTCGCCTTCATTTATTATTCAATCGACATGTTGCCAAATAAATGAATTATTAAAAAATAATTTACTGTATTTTAGAATTTAATTATGAAATAGTTCTCAATCATCATTTTTGCAGAATTATCTACAAATTATATATGATGAACGCCAACCGCCATTTTATTTTCCACTTGTGTGAATGATAGGCTGCTACAACCAACATCAATAACCAAATGGTTGAGTGAAGAGCGCTTGAAATGTTGGACGAATTTATGTCGGCCAGCTTCGTCAGCATCAGTTATTATCAGGGCCGTACTGGGCGCCCCTAAAAGCGCGCTGCACTTCGCCTAAGAAAGGGCGGATCCTTGGGTAGGGGAATGTAATTTGTGTTTCGTCTTGAAGAATAAGATATCCAGGAGTCGTCACAAAAGACCTTGAAATTCAAATTCAATCTCCTTTACACAATTGGCAAATTTTTCAAATTCACAACTGGCAACGTAAGTGCCTGTATATCACAGTCGTCATTATTATAGTTATAATATAAAAAGTACAATAAACATATACAGGGTGTTTCAGGAGGAATGTGCAATACTTCTTAGGCTGATTCCTTACACCAAGTAGACAAAAAAGTTCCATGGGACCAACCCCCTAAAACGCTTTGTTACCGAGATAACAATGACGGAAAATTGAGATTTTTCAAAATATATTAATTTTTCTAATTTTTAGAGGCTTTAGTGAGCTTCTAAAATAATCAATTCCTATGGAAAATTAGCTGAGGAATTCAATGAAACCAGTTTCAAGTTTGTAACTTCAACGGTTATTGAGATAATTGGAAAAATATTCTAGAATGCGCCATTTTTTCAGCAATAAGGGTTATAACTAAATAAGGAATCATAAATTTCTATTTTTTATTAATGGAAGTTGAAGAGAATGGGATTATAAAGAAAAAGTTGAATGGTGGTGTTTGTGTGAATCTTACCCAAATCCCAGAAATAGCGATCGAAAAAAAGAAAAGTCGCTACTATACACAAATTTATCACTTGTGCTATGTTTTGTCAATTTTTCGATTTTCTTTCGCTATTTCTGAGATTCGGGTAAGATTTACACAATCGCCGCCATTTAACTTTTTCTTTAGAATCCGACTCTCTTCAACTTCGATTAATAAAAAATACAATTTTATGATTCCTTATCTGGTTATAACCCTTATTGTTGAAAAATGGAGTTTTTCAGCATATTTTTCCTATGATCTCAATAACCGTTGAAGTTACAGACTTCAGACTGGTTTCATTGAATTCCTCAGCTGATTTTACATAGGAATTGATTATTTTAGAACCTCAGTAAAGCCTCTAAAAAATTAGAAAAATTAATAAAGTTTTGAAAAATCTCAATTTCCCGCCATTGTTATCTCAGTAACAAAGCGGTTTTGGGGATTGGTCCCATGAAACTTTTTTGTCTACTTGGTGTAAGGAACCAGCCTGAGAAGTATTGCACATTCCTCCTGAAACACCCTGTATAAGGCATTAAAAATAAATTACATGAGACAGCGTCTTATATAATGATAATAATATTGGGAAGCGATTTTCCCAGTGGTAGAGAGCGTCTAATCAGTGAGATTAGATAAGCGACGTGCCTCTGCCACCACTGTTGTACTGGTGACCGGTTCCTCTGAATTCAATTTATGAGCCCCAAAATGGCTTCCCGGTGGTTCGAAACCCACCTTAACCAGTAGGTAGGTCCATTGATGTGGAGGAGGTGGAGGATGAGGAGGAGGAGTAGATCATCGTCTCTCATCATCATCCTTCCCATTACCCACGCACAGGCCCTTGTGGGAATCACCCTAAAAAAAGACAGAAAAATGACATTATAACGCTAACTCTCTAATTATCAAGGTTTGAAAGCTTATAAAAATTGAATATTTTGAACATTTTAATCGCAAATCATAGATATTCTGTTCTCAATTAGAAGACCAAAATTAATTTTCAATTAATTTAAGTTATATATTAATGCTATGAATAGCCTTCATCTATTATGCTAATGGAAAAAAAATTGGAAAAAAGTAGAGTAGAATTGCTTTTTGGGATGTGATTCAGTATGTTCGGGAAATGGAAAAAAGAGAAGTCGAATGAAGGGAATAGAAATGATGAAATTTATTTCATAAAAGAATGATGAAATTTAACATAGAATTAATTCATCTAGTATTAGAAATATACACTTAAATTTCTAATTTTTGAAGAATTCCAATCAATCTTATTATATTCCAATATTCTCTGTTTCTATGAGATAATAATGATCATTAATGCTCTTTGATTAAGTGTATTAATATCAAGGTTATTAGAAAACCTTGTCTCTAATAACCTTGTATGAATATTACATATAGAACTGAATACCCTGAATTTTAATAAGAAGAATTTATTGGTTTCACTGAATAAATTAGGGCTCTATAAAAGCCCTTTTTATAGAGCCCTAGAATAAATTGGTATTGACGAAGTTCAAAACATATCAAATTACTTCACCTTGAGAGCCGAAAAAGCTTGGATCTATATAACATGAAAATTAACACAAGAGAGAGAGGTGTCATAGTTAATCATAGTCTCTAATTTAATGAGTGGAACAGTACAGTATTATTATATAGTCACTCTATGATTTCAACCATTTTCAGTACAGCGACTATAAAAGTCAATGTAATTTTCAATAGCCACAACTGTACAAAACCGACTGTTGGAACGCACAATAACTTTTTGACGTCAGTTATATAGGTGGGCTATAATAGCTATTTATGTATTAAGAGCGTAATGCGCGACTTTATCGCTCGCGCAAAACAGTTATCACGCTACGCGTAGCGGAGCGTGATAATTTTGCAAGAGCGATAAAGAAGCATTACGCGCGAATTACATACAATATTTTTTCTACAACTGCACGAACCTGTTAATCTACAGTTTTTTCAGTCCTCAAATACTGCGAACTATTAAATTACTCTTGTGTAATTACCGGTACAGGTACAATCAGACATTGTCGACGTTTGTTAAGTTATGTTATGACTCCACCTGACATACTTTCTGCGAGCCATGATCAGCTGATTAGCGAGCGTAAAGTAACTCTACTGCTCATGCGCAGTTGCTTAGCGAGCGTAAAGTAATTCTACTGCGCATGCGCAGATGGTTAGCGAGCGTTATGAAGATTCTCCTCAGAAATGGGCTTCTTTACGAGGAGAATTCAGCTAGTAAAATCTTATAATTGCAATTAAATGATTTGCCTTATGAATAGGGCGCTCTTTGGCAAGGTTATTGGTAGATTTATAATATGAACTTATCACGCCGGCCCGGTTGGCGCAGTGGGCTGTGGCGTCACAACCTTCAGTCCGCTAGCACTGCCTGGTCAGGGTTCGAGACCCAGTAGGCATGGCTGTTTTTGCCCCATAAATAATCATCGCACTCATTATTCATTACCCACGCCAAGCTAAAATGCTTATGTGGGCATCATCCGCATTGAAAAAAATTACAATATTATTTTCTCAATTTTTTAATTCAACTTCGTACCTCAAATTACCTGGAGTATAATTCGATTGCACTCGAGGGCGCACCGTCCCGCGGGACGGTTTCTCTAAATTATTGTAAGTTTAAAATCTGAACAAAACCCACTACACACCTGATTTTCTTTGGAAATTTGAATAATGGTAAACGTTTCGTACTTATTTACATAAATAAAACTTTAACCATGGACCTTGGTTATAAAAGTAGGGATGAGTAACAGAATAAGTTACTAGTAGACTCAGACTGAATATTTTATTTAAAATTACCGCTACTTTGAATTTCAAAGATCGATACTAGCTATCGATATTGTGAGTATCGAACTGAAATTATCGATGGTCTGCGCGTTCTTGAGGCCAGGCGTATGCTGGGACGCTTTCTGGCACACGCACGCAAGCCAGCCAATCACAGTTGTTATCTTGTCCCCAACAAGTGCTGTGATTGGCTGGCTTGCGTGCGTGTGCATGAATGTGTCTCAGCATACGCCCGGCCTAAATTCTTGTTTGTTTGGGTGGTAGGTGGTACCCAGTTCACTGTACTTTGACAAGCTGACAAGCAACAACTATTTTATTCTGTACCTTATTTAATTACTAATTTAATATTTTTTCAACTGACGTGCTATAGTAGTGTTGTAAACCACAAAAAATTCTCATTTATACAATAAAAAACAATTCACTAATGATTACTGAGCAATTATGAGTGATTACTGATAACATCATTATCAGCAATTTATAATGACTTGTTAGTGCTTGCCAGCTTTTTTGTATATTAATCAAGCCTCAACATCTTTAATAGATAAAATGGTAAGAAAACTCTTGAAAATTGCCATTTGTAACTTGTTGAATGTATATCCCAGCTTAATGAATTAATCTTCAGCCTACCTATTTAAAGTAATTTTAAGGTTAGGTTTTGCGGCTTAATTAGGCTATACATTTTAAAGAAGTCATTATTCAATCTAGTGATAGTTTTTTGTCATAATAACACATCAACTTATGACTAATAAAAATTTACCTTAATCTAATGACTAATCGAAAATGAATACAAAGGTAAGGCAAGTTTTTACATTTTATAGGGATGACACTCCATGAATACACAAAATTACAATTGAATATATATTTTATCCGTGATATGATCGTTTTTCAGGGTTTTGTGTGAAACATAGTTAGATAGAGGAATTGACCTGATAAATGGAATAGATTTAGTAGCAGTGTCTAGACCAGAACCTTGGACCTGTGTAACTTCAACTTGTTCTCTTCAGGTTTATTTCAACATTTTCAACTTTGACTTGAGACATAGCTTGCCGCCTATGAACACTTGATAATTATGTGACATTATAAACGGCAATTCACAAGTACTTACTGATTAAGTCAAGTTCGAGTAGCCGCGGGTGTATAAAATAGGTCATCTTTTAAAGTCTGATGCTGCACATTTTCTGCATAGAAAATATTTTTCCTTCGAAATATACCGCATTACAGCTACTGGATTCACAATCAACCCATTTAAGGCCAATATGCTACATCATTTAACTTACGGCACATGAATCAATGCTACACCAGTATTCATTTGTGAATTTGGTGTTTGTGTAACTAATTCTATTCCAAATGAAATTTCCTATTACTGTATTCAAATTATTCATAAACCCTTAAAAAGAGAGGGACATATTCTTGTTAGATGATCCATTTTTGTAAATCATCTCTTAAATTTCCTATTGAAATTATTCATATAAGTTACGTTACCCTAAAAAGAGATGGATACATTCTTGTTGAAAGATTAATTTTTGTTGATCATTCCGTAATCCTCTATTTATGAAATTCCTTTATTTTACATTGACCTGGTATATTGAGATCCATAAAAGTTGGTTTTGATCTGCAGCCTAATGTGTTCGGCCTTCTGAAGTTTAACAACGTTCGGGGTTTAATTTTCCATCTAGGCTATAGACAATAAAATTTATTGTCTTGTTAGATGATAATTATTTAATATATTATCAAATTAATTTATTATTTGATCTCATTTAATATTAATATATATACGATTCCATTATTAGAAAGCTTTTGTTTCAAGCTCAGTTTTATTGTGTCATTGTATTTTTTTATGAATTGATGTATTACATTGATATTTCTATTCAAATTTATGTAAATTTTATTTTAATATTTATGTTTATTATTTTGTATTAGGTTTATGTTTATTTTTTTATATATATGTTTATTTTAATTTTTATTCATCTAATTATATTGAAATATCCACCATTAAAACTATTATTTAAACTTTTTAACAAAGTATCAATTAAGTTGAAAATATTTTAATTTTGATCCTAAAACATTTTCTATTTCAGGCAAGTGAAGTTGAAGATACTTTGAAGAGGATTCAATCGCACAAAGGTGTTATTGGAACGATAGTGGTCAATTCCGAGGGTAAGTTATTTTTACAAATTAATGTAAAAAGTTTACAGGTAAAGCCTGTGCACTTGCGATTCTTTAACGTCTAGTCCTGTCTCATCTTTCAATCTGTCGCTCTCTTTATTCTCTTCTCATCCTCCTATTTGTGATTAAATATGCCTGATAATAGTAAATATCCATCATTAGATATTATTATTCTCAAATGCTATTATCTTATTTGTTCTGTAACATGTTAAACTTTTGTGTTTCTAAATTTTCCAGTATTGGATTAGTGTTCTTGTTCTTGACCTGTGTACTGGTGATCTCAGACTTTTTAAATTGAAAAGATACTTTCCGAATCTAAATTAGCCCACAGTGAACATAATCAAGAACTTTCGCCATATTTGCTATCGGAGAAACATGGTTATATCGGCGAGGTGAAACACTTTTTGGTCTCTCCACCAAATAAAGCCATGACACTAATAGTAATAATCTAATTCATATGTTCTTTTTCATTCATTCAAATTGATTTACTAATTACTACTCATGTACTTATGATTACTGTGTGACACAGTAAACAAAAGAGTCTGTGTTAGTTTTGTTCTTTAGGCCCATTCTACACGGGCGTAGGAAACGCGGCGTTAACGTCGCGTCGGCAACGCGTGCTTGACAGAACACATTGTGTTAAATGGGCTTGTCGACACGAGCGAAATAATCACGCGTTTCCACAGCGTCAGCGGGCGTCAACGCGTTGCCGACGTCGAGGTCGGCGTTAGCAACGCGTTGAGAACGCGTGATTATTTCGCTTGTGAAGATAAGACCATTCAACACAATGTGTTCCGTTGACCGTTTATTTATTTATTTATTTATTTATCATTGGTACAGTTCGCTGAAGTCATTGCGGACCCAGCTAACATACAACAACGTCATAAAAGATATAGCCTACAAAAATACACAATACATTATCATGAGAAACACTTAGTACCATTAGATTAAGCTTACAATACAGAACAAAAACTCAAATCACATAAAAGCAAGATAACTAGGAACTTTCAATGATTATAATTAAAAAATTCTGACAGTGAATAAGGAGAGGAGATGAGTGAAACGTTCTTCAGAACCTTCCTAAACTGTCTTTCATTTCTAATTTCTTTCAAATCAGTTGGTAGGCAATTGAATAATTTTATAGCCATATAATGTGGTCCTTTCTCTAATAATGTCAGCCTATGATAAGGAAACCTCAAAGTGAGACCGCGCCCTCTTGTATAATAATTATGCGTAATTCATCTCCAGCATAGCGAGCCTTATTAGATATGTAATAGGTGAGGGCCTGTAGGATATAAAGAGCTGGCACAGTAAGAATCTGTTTCCTCTTGAAGTGAGTTCTACAACTCTCCCTAAAGCCCAGTCTAAATATTATTCGTAGTGCCTTTTTTTGCATTTTAAAAACTTGATCTTGCAGTGCAGAACCACCCCAGAACAGAACACTATACCTAATCAGAGACATGAAAGAACACTGAAACACCGTTAACAGAGAAGGGAGACTCACAACATCCCTTAACCTTCTAAGAACATATAGGACTCTTGAGAGTCTACCACACAATATTATGGACTCCTCCTTCCATTTCAATCTACTATCAACACAAATACCTAGAAACTTCTTTGCTTTGGAAATTTTCAATTTGATTCCTGGGCCTAAATCTAAATTTTCCAGAGGGTTGAAATTACTGAGTGTTGCCGAGGTTTTGAAGAGACCGTTGAGCGCGCGTTGATCAGCTGGGTTTTGTATTATTTTTTATTTTGCTGGTTTTTTTCTGACGTTAACGCCGCGTTTCCTACGCTCGTCTGTAGTCGTTTTGAAAATACTTCTGACTCGGGGGATCTGGGGAGACGCAACATGTGGGGATTGAGCTGGCGCAGTGTTGCCGTTGCCTCATTGATACGACAGTTTACTCGAATGCCTCAATCCACGCACTAGACTCAGACAAGCTAATCTTGTAGTTCCTCCTTGCTCAGAG
The DNA here is from genome assembly GCA_017141385.1 of Sogatella furcifera. Taxonomy (NCBI): domain Eukaryota; kingdom Metazoa; phylum Arthropoda; class Insecta; order Hemiptera; family Delphacidae; genus Sogatella; species Sogatella furcifera. Next base: position 43,326,731 of record CM029546.1, read on the forward strand.
AATTTGTAAAAATGCACCTGTGCGTATGGGAGTGGAAAGTTGACAACAGCGCGTGTAGTGTTTGCTCATTTATTGTTTCTATTGGCTGAGCAGACTCTCTCTCTCTCCCATTGAAGAGAGGACTCCCCTCCAGTCAAAGTCAGAAGTTAAATCAATTCAACTATAGAATGGGCCTTAACTGAAGCTCATGTTTTCTCTATCTTAAGAGGGCAGCTTTGAAATTAATTACTTGATACACTGATGCCTTTTTTGAGGACTTCTTTGAATCTTCCAATGAACATTCGAACGAACTTTATCGTTTGAGAACCCACATAAGATGTTCTACTGACAATAACATGCCCTCTAATACAGGGTAGGTGAAAAGTGTTGAAACTGTTTGATATTTCTTAAACAATGGTAACTTGACGGTTGGTGACTTGAAGGGTCGTACTCAAATGTTCTACTCAATTGTGAGATTGTGACTTAGTAAAGTTTGTATTAATACATTACTTATGTATCACTTATATGTACTCTAGTACATGGGTTTCCCATAGTTGAGTAGGTTAATTAAAAAAAAATATATATATAACTTTATTCTTTAAATACTAACTGGATTTAAATTTAAATTGTACTCATTACATTTGCTTGATTTTTTGTTCATTTTTTAAGGAAATAAAATTATTATTTATTAAGTGTAAAAATATATTTATCTCTCCCTTGTGTCACCGACAGAAATTCCCTTTGTTGAAAAAATATTACAAAAGCTCACTGAAGATGCGGTAAATGATTGATGAATCAGTGTGCAGAATGCAATTCTATTCCAACAATTATTTTCAGGGATTCCCATCAAGACAACAATGGATAACACAACAACAGTGCAATATGCTGGTCTTATAAGTCAGCTGTCTGATAAAGCACGCAGTGTGGTTCGCGATCTAGATCCCACCAATGATCTTACTTTCCTGAGAATAAGGTCCAAGAAGCATGAAATTATGGTCGCTCCTGGTGAGTATAGAATTGATATTATTTGCAAATTTAATTTGTCTTTCAATAAGCATCAATAAAATACTATACTTGTTTTTACTATACTTCTTTTCTTTTAGGGCTACTGTATTTTTTGATACTTTAAAAAATGATTACAATCAGAGTACCCTTTTCTACTATGTATTGAATTGAAAAGATTGATGATCGGTCAAATGTTTTGCATAGAATCGGTTTTTATTCACGGATATCTTTGAAAAAACATTGCTTTATTTATGCCACCATGACAGGGCTATGCTTAAATTTCTTACAGATGTAGCTTAATTAATTGAAAAATATTGAACCTAAAATATAGCGCCAGTTCTAATACATAAAATCGAGTGGTTTATTTTAATAAAAAAATAGAAATAAGCTCTTGTAATAATTAAAGATAATAGTTTTTGAAAATATTAAATAAATGTGGGTATGTATTATATTGTACAAAAGAACAATTATATGATTAAATTTGGGGATTGTCTTCAGTTAGTTCACTACGTTTTCTAAAATACAAATGTTGTTCACATAATTACAAAGCAAGGTAAAAATTCAGTTCAATGAATTCATTATTGTTCTAATTTATTGTGCAGATGATTGATTCTATTTTGAACCGTTCCTTTCCATCTATCAATAAATATAATGTATTAATGATGGAAATGACTCAACTGCCTGTTCAGAATAACTATTCAAACAATGTTTAAACATTTATTTAACAATGTCGAGATTGTTTATGAACTCAAGTACTAGGCTATTGTTCATTATAAGTACATGTAGTAAACATCATCAATGATAAATCTATTGTGTTAAAATAAAATATTGTATTTAAACAATTTGAGAATTGGTAGGAAAGAATTTGGAATCTTAGGCCCATTCTAGACGAGCGTCGAAAACGCGTGCTCGACAGAAACCATTTTGTTAAATGGGCGCGCGTTTACCTCGCTCGCGTAGACAAGTCCATCCAACACAATGGGTTCTGTCGAGCACGCGTTCCCGACGTCGAGGTCGGCGTTAGATACGCGTTGAAAACGCGTGATTATTTCGCTCGTGTCGACAAGCCCATTCAACACAATGGGTTCCGTTGAGCGCGCGTTGATCAGCTGGGTTTTGTATAACTTTTTTTAGGTTAAGTTCATCAGCCATTTTGATTTTCTCTCTACGCGTTTTCTACGCCTCGTGTAGTTTGCAAAAAATTTTGACACGTTGACGCGTTTCCAACGCCCGTCTACAATGGGCCTTAAACCCCATAATCTGCATATGCTCATTTGAAATTTACTTTCAAGTAGATATACAAGATCATTCATGCATCAAATGAAGCAATCCAATTGAAATGTAATGTATCATATTGACACGTTATGTTTGCAATAGATTGCTTATTATTCAAAAAGTTTTTTCTTGAGTATTTTCTGGAATGCAATAGTTATTATTGTTACTGTAATTTTAGACGGTAGAATTTTTTGAGGTTGGAAAATGAATACAATAGCTCCTGCTTTCTTTTGAAGTCGAATGCTATCATTATATTATACAGTACATTGTATTATTATGAACATAATTTTATGTCACAAAATTACATATAAATCATGTTTTGTAATAAAATTATTGAATAAAAATAGAAACATTGAGATATAAATTTTTGTGATCTCACTAGATGATAAAACACTATACTTTAATCTGTTAAGAAATTTAAAATTTCAAACATTTAAACTAACATTGCATTGACTAGAAAAAATTCAGCAATTATTGTATAAAGAGAACTACTGACAATCTGATAAAAGTATAGCATTTTATTTTGAAACGTTATCCCAATTGACTTACTGAGTTTCTCTCTTTTTACAGATCGGGAATTCATCCTTATTGTTATACAAAATCCAGCAGAATGAAGAGATTCCCTTCCAATTTATTGAAGAATAAAATTTATGAAACTAATTAGTGATATTTTACTTTGTGATTTTCATGCACTTAATTATTGCACTTGAATGTTGAAAGAAATAATTCATTCAACATGATTGAAAAATCAATACGGTAAATTTTATGTTTAATGGATTTATATGGCTTGTACCGTAATCCAATAATGATTAATTCACATGCCAACTTATTTTATATGAATTGTAATATTGCTTTAATAAAAATACTTATTGACTTTTTAGTAAAATAAGATAACTCCAAGAGTGATAGATTCACATAATACTCAGTATACCTATACTTCTCGTTTAATATTCAGTAAAAATGCATTCATTATTCTAACCCAGCAATACTATGTGAAGCCTAATTTTTCCCTGACGCTGATTTAGTTTGAAATACATAATAATTAGTTTACATACAGTTTGTTTGTTTGTCAATGGCGCAACAGCCCTATGAAGGGCCTAGGCCTACCAGCTGGTTGCCAGTTTCATATTCACCAAACTATACAGTCCTTCCAAGCAAAGAAGACACCCCGGCAAGACGGGAAAACGACTCCAGCCCGGCCAATACCGGCCCAAAAGCCATAAATTCTCTAAAGAACCCACAGCCCCCGAACCAACACCGACCGAGCCAAAGCCACCCCCACCCCGCCAGAATGCCCACCCAGCCCGGACAGAAAATACAGCAGGCGAATAATCATCAACCAGGATAGAAGTAACGTGTGGTTAGCACGTCGATCCTCTCAACCATAAGCTAGTCTTCACAACCAAGTGAAGATGCAGAACACCTCTGAATAACATGCAGTTAATCAGTTAGAGTGTAATGCAACAATTACTATTCCTCCAGAAACGGGAAACGACTGACTATCTTTACTAAAGACAGCCAATCTCCCAAAGGAGGATACTACATACAGTATTAGACATAAAGGACATTTGATTGGAATGATGTGTCCTCATGTTGAATAAATTGTCAGCTAGGAGAGTCGGCTTCTTCTTTTTTGTACCACAAATCAGCTGGCATAATCATGAAACTTCCAAGATACATTATAGCATAGTCAACTATTTCCATTTGGCTCTCATCATTTTTGCTTTGCTGCAATAAATTGATTGTAACATTGAGACCGTTCTGAAAAAAAAATTAGATTTATAGAGTGTGGTGAAAAACCATCAATGATCAATGGCAATATCACGAATTTGTTATTTTGTGATTTGTAAATCATAATGATCAATGTCAAAAATGTTGTGTGATCTATTGAATGAAGGAAATTTGAATTTGTATTAGGGGATAATAGTTCTATGACATGATTATGAAGAGAAATTAAAATACTATGTAAGATTTCTACTCATATTTTCAGCTCATTTCATATGATTATATACGTCAAGGAAATATTACCATCAAATAATACCATGTAGTATTATTATTATTATTCCCATGGAAATATTACCATCTTATACCGGCCATAGGCTTACGTTTCCTACACACACAATTACAAAAGGCCATTTGCACCAAAATCCAAATCAACTTCGGATTCAATATTTGGTTCGATTGGATGAAATAATTCTTCGGCGCTTGAATTCAATAGGATTTGCAACTGACTGATAGATTGTTGATGCTTTCAATTTCTTTTTATTTCAAAATACTCAGGAATCACTCGGCGAATTCCAAATAGCCTCTCGAATTACGTAAATAACGAAAATTGATCAAATTTAATAAAAAGGATTTAAAAATTCGAATGGAAACAATGAATTTTTGATTCCAGAACTGATAGTAACTATCAATAATAAAAAATAATTAAATCAAACTGTTTGATTTAATTATTTTTTATTGGACATAAACTTTTACATCAGGAGTTTTCTATTCTGTTCTAGAAAAAATTTAAGTTTATTTTAAGATTTCATAGATTTTTTCCAAATAAATATTTTTTTAAAGAAAACGTTTATGCCTTTTGAATACTTCAGGGTGGAACAAAATTTTCAGGCTGTCAGCACAATGATATGCTGTACTTCCACGATTAATTTGAATTTGTAAGTGGAAAACCCACTCATTTTAAAATGATTCCCACGGTTAGAAGGAGTCATCCCATTGAGTATGATTGATGTATTATGATAATTTTGAAAGATGCTATGACTTTACCTTAGCTTTTTGAAGATCATATAGAGTTTTAACAATAACAACACCTTCCTCAACTCTATTTTCACTGTGTCCTTTACCCTGAAAAAAATAACAAAAAACTAAAATCCGGAAAAAATTGCTGAATAGAACTTTGCTTAGAAGTGGCCAATAAAAAACACTGGAAGAGCAAAACAAAAACATCGTGCGTATATAAGTAAGTATATACCGAGGACTATAAGTATTCTGAGAATCCTTCAAAACTAGGTTGTGCAAGAATCGCAGACTAGACGTGGGAATGAATTAATTAAAAATTTAAAACAACTTTAAATGATAAAAAATAATGTGAAGACGTTTTGCCAAACTAGAAGCTTCGTTCGGCCATATTCTATCTGATTTGGCAATGACCAGTTTTGCACACTAGTCACACAATCAGTTATTATTGAAAAATCAGTAAAATTATTATAATTTTTGTAGATAATAGTTTTTGTTGTGACTTGTTGTCGTCGATCAACATCAATGAATTGTTGAAGTTAGTAAAGTAAACAAATAAAATTTAATGCCTTCATTTACTACTCTTAAAAAATTGAAAATTCATAAGAAAATAAAATACCTTGGTTTAAAATTTCTATTTGATTTTTAAAATACTTTTGCCCGGTTTTTCCAAGCACACTCAATTTGAGGGACCCTCAAGTTTACTACACTTTACTACGCTTCCTACACTTATCATAGAAAATGTCAGCTGTTCTGAAAAAAGTTGAGGGTCCCTCAACTTTGAGTGTGCTTGGAAAAACCGGGCATTTTATTTCCTCTTGTGTAAATAGCTGGCTTGTTATACCCTTGGTCACTTGGGTGACACCTGGGTAGGTTGGCAATATTATTATTGAAATGATTATTATGAATGCTTATAATGTCCACTGTTCAATGATACAGAAGTTATAAGTCCAATAATTGAACTCATTGATTAAAGTGTATCTATAGGTTCAAGCCTGTTTACAGTAAGCACTTGAAACTCGCCATGATTCGCCGTTTAGGTAGAACCAATGAGTATGGATATAAGTACATCTATACTCAATGGTAGAACTGAAGCTCATAAGCTGATAGCACCCTTGTCCAAGCATATCTCCATCTGGACTCCCCCAACACAGGGCAGTCCCCCAGGAAGTGAATGATGTCGTCTTCTTCTTTTCGGGTATAGCACAGAGAGCAGAGCGGGCTTCTGGTCACAAACGAATATCTGTTGAGACGAATCAATTCAGTTATTGCCTTGAAGAGCCTTTCCACCGATGCAAAATCGTCTGCCCCCTCCAAATATTCACTGAAGTTCAAAAATTTTGGGAAGAGAACTAGTCTTTGTGAGTTCAGTGCTTATCTCGACACTGACTCTGCAATCGCTGCTCCACTGAAATGACCAAGTATCGACATTTATTCTTTCAATTGTTTCTGGCTCCAATCAGATGTGAAACTGATCATTGAGCTCCTGCGAGGACACCATCGAGGATAAATTTAAGATGCACCTTCAGAGTATGTTGGAGTTGGTATATTAAACTACTGTACAGTACCTATAAAAAGTTACTGCTTGTCTATTCAGGAACTCAGAAGAATTCACTCATTTTATAACCAAAAAAGTAAATTGATAAGTGAACAAACCATTTTAATGTGATTGCAATCCCATTCCAATTTTAGGCTCCATTTACTGATTGGAAGCCATAATTCGACGGTGTTCAAAAAGCAGCCTTTATAAGGACGAATTTCAACCGTCATATTGTAATCCACCTTTTCAAACTTTAATTTCTGCTTGGAGGGTATTTGGTACACTTCTCTGATTTTCTCTTTCAGTTCTAGGCGCCCTGCAATCAAATAGCTCATTGAAATTGCATCATTTTACACAAGAAACATAAATGAGTAGGCTAATAATGAATAAAACAAGGTTTTTAAGACGCTGAAAAGTGTTGGTGATATTACAATATGCCAAGAAAAGTTTTGAAGTTCAAAAGGAAAAATTATTTAGAGAAGTAAAAATTCATTGTAAGTAATTAATGGATAAATTTTATTAAGCAATTTTTTTAATCTACAGATTAGATAATTGATTCTATAACTATAACATTACATAGTTCTATCCAATTTCAATAGTGCACGATTTTTAAAACTTTTGAAACCACAGTAGAACTTCAATAATGTGTATTAAGAGCTTAGTCCCTTGAAATAATCTTCCATAATTGGATGTAGTTATGCAGAAAGGAACCAACCAACAAAAATGAAAAAATTGGATTTTTCAATATTTGCGTTGATAAAACTCTACTTTATGTTGTGAAAAATGAAAAAAAAATCACTGGAAACAACTTTAATGGCGATTATGTGGGTTGGTTCCTTTCTGCAAAACAAATATCCTACTATATGTGTTATGCAGAAAGGAACCAACCCACATACTTGCCATGAAATGGGAAATTTTATTATTAGGAAACAGACTGAATTTTAGTTTCTTTAAAGAGAAAAATCATATGAGGCTAATTTTCTACCCATTGATAACTATCATACAGACAAGTAGTGTTCTGCCAAAATTCCACACCCCTACCCGTCTTGCTTCCCTCTCAGCACACCATTATAGTTTCCATTTGTAAGGATTTCTTTTATTGAACAAAAGTTTCTGCTTGAAGAAAATCATAATATGATATTAAGCATATTATGCTAAATCGTCTGGTGCAATCAGTTGGAAAATATTCGAAATAGTCGACTTACCTGTTCAGTCGACTAATTTGCATGGAATGCGCTGCTAAGTCAACGGAAAATTTTGTTGACAGCTGATTTTTCCTATCTTGTACGGCTATAAGGCTCAAATATCAGCCGTTTATTCCGCACTAGTACGGAAAATGAAGGCTTTTAAAGCCTGTCAAGTAGATCGAAACTGGCTACTTTCTATCAAGTGTACCAAAAACTTTCATTTATTTAGTAAGTTAGTTATTTATTTAGATAAGATAATTAAAATTTCAGGCAGAAATCTTGGGATTTCCTTCATTCTTCCATTTATAACTTTTAAACCGCAGGAGCTACAATGAAATGGTAGGATATGCATAACTCAGTACAATTTATAGCTTCAATAATTCGCAATCTTCCCTAATTCGTAATATAAGCTTTGGCCCCATGAAGTACTAATTATCGAAGTTCTACAGTATCAATCGAAATCGAAGAGAAAAAATGGAATCCAGACCAGAAGGAAGAATAAACTTATTAGTAAAACCTCAATTAATTTTGGAAAATTAAATAGTTACCATATTCAGGGTCCGTAAGACAATACCGGTAAGCATCATCATAGAACATGCAAGGCTTCTGCATTACTCCTTCATTTTTGTAGAATTCTGTTGAACAAACGAAAAAATCTATCAACTGGAATTCAATAGAATGAGTGGTGGGTTGGTCACTCGGTAAAAGTGCTTGCTTAGTGATCATCATAAGGTAATGTTTATCATAAGTGATAAACACTCGAGACTGTCTTGGATGGGTCAATCACTTGTCTTGTTTCAAATTTTAAAAACGTTTATTCGAAATGTATCATTTTTATAGAATAATATACTGCCATAACATTTTCGTAATCAATAATCTGAACAAAAGTAAAATGGTCTTAGGGGCCACATCATTTTATCATCCACATTTGTAACCACTGCATCCTTCTATAGATTCTTTTTTCTCAATTTTATAATCATTATCAACTCACAAAATGTGAATCATGTCTTATGACACAACACCAATACAGTCTCAAAGTCAGCTTTTTGTATAATCCATACTTAGTGTTAAATTATATCATCGTTAAAAAGTTCTATTAATTTTCTTAATAATCAGTATTTCAGAAGATGAAATTGAAATTCTTATTCATAAAAAATATGTTTAGTTGGTTCATAACTTTACCTCGATGAGCCTCTCGAAATACTCGAGTTACCGGAATGTCTTTCTCTAGAAATTTGCGAAGATGTGAGAAATAAAGTCCATGATTTCTTTTGACAGTTTCATAGGATTCCAATTGATTGGATGTTGCAAAGCACTGGAGAATGGATCCAGACAAATTATCTCTCGAGTATTCACATACAGGTTCTTTGTTGTTTTCAAGCTTGAAGTTTCTGAAAATTTGAAGGGATAAGATAAGAAAATAGATTTTCTAAACATTTGATGAGTTCGAAAGTAGATGAACAGCCAAAGTGATTATAAAAATTTTAAATTTAGGATTTAATTTCAAAAACATTATACTGCAACTCGCATTTTATTTCTGATAAACTTTCAATTGGATAGTTGGATGCACACAATCGGGTTATCAGCATTTTGGCTGAACACTTTTGAATGCTTTGTTGTTCCCAAACATGGGAGAACATCATCAATTTGAAAGAAATGATATTTATTAACTTTCTCTTGAGCATAAATTATTTTAACACTTTTTTCATAGCTGATAACAAGCCCTTCTCTAAGTTCTCTTATTATCTTGATTACTCTCTTGAATGGGTACCGTAACCAAAACTGGATCAAATAAGGTGAGAAGGAGCTGTATGGTCTTCTCACCAATAGAAAACCAACAGAATGTTCAAGTGGTTATTACAAAGTAACTACAAATAAAATGTTGCTGACTGATCATCATCCAATTCCTAGAGTTGACGACTTATTTAATGCTTTATGAGGTGAGAAATTCAGTAAACTTGATTTTTTTCTACTTGAAAATACTTGAATCATAACAATTAAGATTATTACATAATAATTATTATGAAATGGCAGATAGCAAATTTGAATAATGATAATGGAAATTACCCTTTGAGAACTTTTAGACACATGTCGAAAACAATGACAATAAGTTGAGTGTCTGTTTCCATGAACAACTTTTCCAGGAAAGCGTCCGAGAAACAATCAGAATGGCATAAATTGTTGACAGGTGGGCAATCCACTGGCATCATATATCTGTTGTTCAATTTGAAGCCATGACCAACAAAATAGAAAAAAGCTGGAACAAGTATTCAATTCATCAGTAATTCCGGTTCAAGGAACTTAAAAATTCAATAGGCCTATAAAATTTATCAAAACCCAGGATTATAATATAAAATTGATATTTTGAAAATATTCAATCATCAATAACATCCAACATCTAGAAAAAACATAATATTACGAGTAATTTGTTTTATTGCGGATAATGCTCACATAAGCATTATAGCTTGTGCGTGTGGATAAGATGGATATTGAGTGCGAAGGTGATTGATGAGGTGAAAACAGCCATGTATAATGGGATTCGAACCCTGACCAGGCAGTGCTAGTGTGACGCCCAAGCCCACTGTGCCAACCTGGCCCGCAATTTCAAGCTGAGAAATGATAAAGCGGTAGCGTACCAAGATTTTTGAACGTTGCTTGAAAAAAAAATTATTTGGATGAAAAATCATTCATTTTTTTCAAAATAGTTGAGAGAAGAACTAGCAATATTATTGCAGTGGAAGTTCGTTTATTTTTAGAAGATGAAAATTTGATCACGTCTACCAGATTAATAGGGGAGGAGGAAATTACCCTTCTTCAAAGATTACGATAATTAACATTTATTCTTATTCAATGAAACTGAGAAGTAATGAATTTCTAGAGATAAAAAATAATATTGGTGTAACCTGGCTGGCTCAGGTCTGGTGTCAGAGTTTTCAGGTCGCTCCTGATCAATTTCAGGGCCTCTGACATCACTTACTGACTGTTTTTAGGCAGCCGGGACCGACGGCTTAACGTGTCCATCCGAAACACGGAAAAGTGGCCTGAGAAAAATTCCTGGTCTGACCTGGGTTTGAACCCGGGACCTTTGGGTTTCTACAGATATTGTTGATAGAAATACAAGGAAACCATGTTGTACTTACCATAAGCTTTTGCTGGTAGTGATTTACAAAACCACTTAACTGCATTAATCATTTCGACTAGTGATAGGTCTTGTAGGGTGATTACTTCAAAATTCAATTTCTTCAGGATTTGCGTCAAAGCCAACAGATCATTCTCTGGAGTCACTAACTGCTTGTAATGCTCGTATTTACTATTTCCAATAAGTAGAGCAAATTTAGCTGAAGCTGAAATAATAAAATGAAAAAAGTTGAGTTGCAAATAGGAAAGTATTATTTTTATAATCATAATCATCTTTATTGAGTAATAATACATAGAAGAGTACAACAGGCAAAGCCCAAAACTGTTCCTCTTACAATCTATACAAACATATTGAAGATAGGTTATATGATATTTTTCACACATATTACCACTAATTTTTACGATAAAATCCACATTTTGAAATAGATTCACAACAATATCTCGAACAAAACACCAGATAAAACACATTTGAAACTTTGAAAGATAATAGTTTGCATAGAGCTCTGAACTGTAGAAGAGAAAATGTTTTTCAACCATTACAATTTATCAAGATCATGTAAGATGGTAACATAGGTCGTGAGGTTTAACATGAACCCTCTGATGGTGAAAGAGTGGCTGGCGTGGTGGGGATGAGAATGTCTCTCTTACACAACTTTCGCTCTCACTCTGCATGAATACGATCAGTGTAGAGAATGTTCACTGTCATTGAAGTAAGAACGAAGCCGATGTTTCCACTATAGACAATAAAGCACACCCGGACTCGAATCTATGGTATCGGCTGCCGAGAACGAACTGACCAAACTCCTATTACCTACCAAACTCCTACCCTTAAGAATTCAGTATTGGGTCCTGAGCTATGGTAGTAAATGAAAAAACATTTATTCATATTTTAATTTTCCTAATAATGATAAGAATGAGCTCTGAGCTCTGTTCGTTCCAATATACTTCCAAAAATCGGTACAGTACTATAATATAACTTAATTTCCGAGTCAGATAGAGTACACAGAACAGCTTTATAACAATTGATAGTCACAAATAAGTTTTTGGGTGATACTAAAAACATTGATTTTATATTACAGAACACAATGTGACAGAACAAATGAGCCTCCATCAATTTCCTGTTATTTTGATAATCATTTCACTTCAAAATAGAATTGGGGTATCAAATGGCTTTAAATAATTGTTATCAAGTCGCCTTTGTAATAATACATTTCCATTCGGAATATTTTTTAAAATTTTAAACTGCAACTTATTTTTGGAGTGCATGATGACTTTAATTTGAAAAAAATGAAAAAGTTCTCACCACTATAGTCTGTCCAAGCAAAGAAGACATTCTGGCAAGATGGAAAAATGACTTCAGCTCGGTCTCAAATTGTAGGAAAAATTCTGATTCACAATTTGAGACCAAATTTATAATTTTTGAACCAATATTGACCGAGCTGGAGTCATTCTCCCATCTTGCCAGAATGTTTTCTTTGCTTGAACAGAGGATGATGCCCACATGGGCTCTTGGGCCTGTGCGTGGGTAATGGGAAGGATGATGATGAGATATGAATGGACCTACTGCTTTAGGTGGGTTCCGAACCACTGGGAAGCGATTTTTGAGGCTCATAAATTGAATTCAGAGGAACCGGTCACCAGTACAATGGTGCTGGCAGAGGCACGTCGCTTATCTAATCTCACCGATTAGACGCTCTCTACCACTGGGACAAACCGCTTTAATAGACTATGCTATTAAAGGGGAACGACTCGATTAGTCCAGTGTTCGATTAATACAGTCCCTATCCTACATTAAGAAACTGAAAAACTGGACTAATCAAGGCACCTGTACTAATCGAGGCGCAGGGGTTCGATTAATACAGTGACTCGATTAGTCCAGTTCTTCAATTAGATGAGCGAGTGCCTCGATTAGTACAGTACCCGATTCGTACCAGGTGATGAATCCACTATATGCGTTGACAAGTAATTGACTACAACTAGACGGCGTCAAAGTGGTCGTCTAAGGGCCGGTTTCTCCAAATACGTTTAACTGAAATTTTAGTTTAAACTATCAGTTGTCAGTGTATGGTCAATTTTATTAACTTGTGTTTCAATTGAGCCAGCTGATGGTTTAATCCAAAATTAAGATTAACTTTTTTGGAGAAACCGGCCCTAACAAATTTCAAATAAACCAAGGCGGCGCGGTGCGATCTTTGAATTAGGTTGCAAATGACAATAACTTGGTTTTCATTATACAACCATTCAACGCACATCTCTCAGTTTTAATATTCTAATACATATGTTATATTTATTTATAATGTAATATTCTGTATAATTTACCGGTATCTTAAACTATCTTAAACCGGTATCTTTAACTTATTAAATCTTATTATCTTTGTTTAATCTATTAAATCAGGCTACTGCTATTAGAAATTCGAGATTCAATATTGTTAAATTTATGGAAGTGACAGTTTGATTAATTAATATTAATATTTTTATGATTTACAGCGATATTTGAAATCTGTATTGGTAATTATTCAGAAGCTGAATTATTGTATTCATGAAACTAAAAATCTAATGAACCAAAAAACCTTAAAATTTGGCTCTCTATATGTGACTTTATTTACCATAACTTTCTGTATTGTAATTTTAATACAATTTTAATGTTATCAATAGTCTTGAGGGTGGCCGTGGATGAGTGGCGTCTAGAGGTCCAACTGAACATATTCAGCCAATTTTGAACGCATTCGGTTCGGTAGATTTTTAGTTCTGTGATTTTGAGTGAGTGAATGAATGAATGAGTGCCATTTCGCTTTTATATATAGAGATTAATTGTTCTAATTATTGAAAACTTGAGTGAGTTTTCACTTCATCATTTTTAATTATTCTTTTAATTTTCAAGAAAATAATTATTAGTCAAATGCATCGATACTTTACAAAAAACTTAAACTGGAATGCAAAAAAGCAAAATAATAACAATCCAACCATCCTTTGATCTTCAATTAATTTTGTTTTTTACTCCAGCATTTTTTGAGAAATGAACTATACAAAAATGAATACGGTACTTGTAGTTGGTATTTAGTAGTAGGCCTAAATATAGTGATTCTTAGCAATTTTAGATTTCAAATACCTAGCTGAACATTTATATTAAAGGCTAAGTTTAGCTCTCTTAAAAATTGAACTGTGGAGCCAAAATTAATTACAAACTCTGATGTGGAGCGAGTACCTAATTATATACATTTCGTAGAAGTTTTGTTTTATTTGTACTTTGCGTACTGAGAAATAAAAATTTATTATTATTTATTTATTTTTCTCGTGGCTATTTTCCTACCAGTAACCCACTCCCCGTCCTCCAATTTATGAAATTGAGAATACAACTTATACGAAATTGATCATACATTCCTATGATACAAGAGTTTTCACAAGAGCACATTAATTTATATTCCAAGTCTACTTGTTGTGAAATCCAAAGGTTTCGACTTCAATTTTTAAAGACAGAATCTACCCCTTTCATCTATGGAAAAATATATTCAGTTATAGATTAAAGTACTGTTGGACGTGTTGGTTGGATGGTTTGTCGAGACTTTGGAGTCAGCTGTATCATCAGTCACCTGTATCAATATGAATAATAAAACCAATAACAATTGAGTCGGTCTTGTTCAGCTGATTCATCTCCATGTCATTATAACATATGTTAGTAACAGTTTTGGCTGGATGGCTTGGATTTTCATCCAACCAATTTGGTTTGATTTGGTCTGGTCTGTCACGATCAGTGTCAGGTACATCTACGCCTTAAAGGTGTAATTACATCACGACGTTACCATTGTATTTGAGCAGGGCCTTCTATTAAAAGAGGCAATAGCCTAATATTATGCAACGAAGAAAGGACTGGAGTTTCAAAAGAAAAATACCATCTTGAAAGACTCATATATTAAGATAAAACTCACATAACTTACAATGATGACAATCGCAAACTGAAGAGATAAGACTTGATTTGGAATCAGTAGCATAGAAGGTGGCGGATAGTAAGAAAGGTCAAGAACAATAGTCGTAACTCGTAACTCAACCACAAATCGTAACTCAACCACAAACAAGATATAAATAACTAGGGGATGCGCATGAGGCAGCCGCCAATTAAGCGGAGCGAGCTGCCAGTATAACGATACTATCCAGGTCTACCACAAGAAGGTATTTTTTTTGCGGATGATGATATTTGATACACTCCAAGCACGGGTTGCACATGGGCAATCAACATCTGCTCCACCACGGTGAGATCTTGCAATTTTGGTGGCACAGGTCCAGGCTAGATGACTTCATATTATGTCCATCGCATTACAATGCAAAGTCATTACAATGCTTTTCTCTTGAAAGCTTCAAGGGTGATTATTCCTCAAAGACACAGAATGCTTTATAGTACAAGGTGATCGTAAAGTCACGCAACCCAATTTTTGAAGCAATGAAGGAAAGACAGGTAAATTTGTAAAGTATGATTTGGGTGTGGGAATTTTTCGTGCAGTAGTAAAGCAGGTGACAGTACTGCTAGATCACGCCACCAAGCGGCAGTTAGCCAGAAATCGGTTTGTTTGTTCAGTTCGAACCGCAATGACTTTTAAGCAAGAAAAAAGTGTTTCTGTTGTTTTGAGTTATTGTGGATCAAAATCCTACGCAAAGCGTCAAAAACTTTCCTCTAATGCCTTTCCAGATGCTAAAGTACCAAACAGATCGACCATATGTCGTTTGTTTCATCGTTTTTGGGATACAAGTAGCGTGGATAACCGTACCAGCCGACCAAGTGTTTTGACTGATGACAGTCTGCAGACGATAAGTGAAGTTCGTTTCGTTCTTCAAAATAATCTATTCGAAAAATTTCTACCCAGACTGGACTGTATTACGAGTTTAGGAGTTTTCATAAAGCCACTACGTTATTAAAATTACATCTCTACCGGATAAATAACAGTTAACGTAACGAATCAGCTCCAAGAACCAGATAATGAGAAACGGTTGCAGTATTGTCATTGGTTTACAAATTTCATTCGAAATGACTTATCTGTTCTGGACATAGTTTTTTTCAGCGATGAAACTTGGTTTCAGCTGAGTGTTTATGTCAATAGCCAAAATTGCAGGATATGGTCTGCACAGAATCCACGTGAATTCCATGAACAGTCATTACATTCTCAAAAAATTGGGGTGTGGTGTGGTGTATCTCGTGGGAGAACTGTCGTGCCTATCTTTTCAATGAAGACAATCACAGCAGAACGTTATAAAGAAATAATCAATAGTATATCATAAACTTTGAAAGAAAAATCAATAATTAGAGCTTTCTAAGACTGTTTTTATTTTGGGTTGCGCGACTTTACGATCACTCTGTGTATAACCTGGTCGTCTATGTCTACCATCACCATGACAAGTTTGAATGTAATCGGACGAGCGATTGCAGAGGAGCAGCATTACATAAGGTGACTTTCCTCATCCATTACAGCTTCGCTCGGCTCAATTAGTTTATGATTAAAAATGATTTATTTGATAAGTAATTTTATGATTTTAGACAATACTTTTATACAATACGAATAAGGTAAAATATAATTATATTTGAATATTTTATATTTTGAAAAAGGTATTCATAATAATAATAATTTTTATTATTACTATAAATTGTACATTCAAAATGTGATACTCACCAACATTTCTTTCCAATTTTTCATCACTAGGCGCGAAGTAAACCTGAAACATTTTTTCATTTTCAGTTCTATCCATACATGAACTCATTCGAAATATTGTTCATATAGGAAGAATCAGCATATTAAATCTGTTAAATTAAATCCCTATTCACTACTTAATATTTTACATTTCAAATAATTTGAGTAATTTCCAACATTAGGCTTCTAAATTATCTGTATTGAATAATTGAATCACTATTAAACTTCTAATAAAGTTCAAACAGATCATTTATCTTCACAGGGAAAAATTTGAATTTAGTTTTATTAGTACAATTAGCTCAGGCAAATAAGACTAAAAAAAGGGCCTAGCACCTAAAAAATGATGGATGGCTGGAAATGATCTTAAACCACTGTGGGCATCCCAAGTAAGTTAAATATGAGTTTGCGACGCTTTCTGAGTGGCGCATAATACAGAGTGCCCAAAAAACCACGGAAAATTTGTTCATTTTCTAGTTTTTTGCAACTCACGTCAAAACCAAGTGCCGGACAGAAAAATTTGTAATTACAATGTTTTAGTAAATAAAATTATTGAGCGATTAATATAAAATTCAACCCTCTGTGATAAGCGACAACGGAGTTATGAATTTTTTAAAATGCTGTACTTTTTGAGAGAAATTAAAATTTCACAATTTAAAATTTTTGATTGTTTATATCTTCTGTACGTTTCATTAGAAATGTGAAATTCAAAATCCGCCTGGGGATAATTTTATCCTGTACAATTCAAGACCAAGTAGAACTTTCTATCTTGTATATTTTTTGTGCTAGAGCTCTCAACATATTTCCTTGTACAACAAAAAATACAATATTTTCAACAATAATGACCAAAATAAATCTCTATATCCTTGTATTGGAGTTTTCTACCAGAATGTTTTTTGTTAGATCATATTTCAATATAATACCCACCATACCGTCCTTAATTCAGGCTATTTCCAGTTAGAAGGACTCTTTAAGGATAATAAATTGAGGACACCCGAAACGTTCGTAAGATTCAATGGATCTTAACAAACTATAGCTCATTGTTTTCAGCTCATCAAAGCGGTTCAAATGCATATATCATTTGTTAAATTTGATCAAAATTGTAGAATTTTACGACCTTTTTTTTGGGCACTCTGTATTATGCGCCACTCAGAAAGCGTCGCAAACTCATATTTAACTTATTTGGGATGCCCACAGTGGTTTAAGATCATTTCCAGCCATCCATCATTTTTTAGGTGCTAGAAGTCTAATTTGCCTGGGCTAAATAGTTTCATTATTCCGGCAAACCAGTGTAATAATTGTTACCAAGAGTTTTTAAGCAAGATGAGGTGTATAATTTAATTTTTTAAAACAATCATTGTAGAAGAAGTGAATTATTATTCTATAATGAGTGTTATTCAGATCACTGATATTGAAGAGATGATGACTGGAAAATCCCACGGTGATAATCATGACACAATGAATGTGAATCAATGAATACGAGTACTTTGATATTTTGAAGTTATCAAGAAAATCTACAAACCAACTGATAGTGTATTGAGTATACTGATTCGAATTGAATTATTCATATTGACCAATAGAAAACTGATATTTTTTGACAAAATGAAAGAATTTATTTTCAAGAGTATACTCACAGATACTTTACAAGTTTTACTCCAGAGTTCGCCTACTCCATTCTGGATGCAACATCTATATTCACCTTCATTTCTCATTTCTATCTCATCTATCTAAAAAAGAATATGAATGAATCTATTATTCATTAAACATGAGCAACAAATTGTTCCTAGATGAGCATTAATTTAGAATAGAAATTTTATTTACATTCATCTAAAAATCCTGTTCATAGTGTTAGTTTCATCTTCATGTGATTTTTATAAGCTTCAAACAACCTTGACAGATTTATTAATTTATCTATTCGATAAAGAAAGCAATATCAATAAAAGAGAAACTCTAGTTCTACAAATACAATTAGCACAAGATATTCGAACAAATAGTCTACTCCATGTCTATTGCACCTGTCCTTACAATGTACTTATAATGTCATGATTAGTCAAAAAGTGGTATTGTAAGAATTTGGATTGAATGCTGAGTTTAGAATGATAACATTCAACATAATTATCAACTTCTTTATTTACACGGACAATCATCCCCAGTGCGCGCGCAGTGCTTAAAGAAAAATTGAAAATGAAGAATTAAAAAAAAAAATAAATAAATATTAGATATTCTTATCTTAGTAATGTTAAGTGAGTGGTGGGAAGGACTTCCTAGTCCTAACTCCACCTAATAAAGAATATTTTCATTTTATATAATTCGATTCTTTCTCGAAACCTTTGGATTTATAGATAGGAGCTTACCACCCTTGGCTCCTGACTACTCAAATTTATATTTTATTTCTGACAATAAATGATTTGATTTAATAAACCAAGAAAAAGAGAGAGGGTGAGAGATAAGATTAGATTATTCACTTCATACAAGAAAATTACAACATTTATCGACTTACAGGGTGTTTCAGGAGGAATGTGCAATACTTCTGAGGCTGATTCCTTACACCAAGTAGACAAAAAAGTTCCATGGGACCAGCCCCAAAAACGCTTTGTTACCGAGATAACAATGGCGGAAAATTGAGATTTTTCAAAATAGATTAATTTTTTAATTTTCTAGAGGCTTTAGCGAGGTTCTAAAATAATCAATTCCTATGTAAAATCAGCTGAGGAATTCAATGAAACCAGTTTCAAGTTTGTAACTTCAACAGTTATTGAGATAATTGGAAAAATATGCTAGAAAACGCAATTTTTCAACAATGAGGGTTATAACTGGATAAGGAATCATAAAATTGTACTTTTTATTAATGGAAGTTAAAGAGAGTCGGATTCTAAAGAAAAAGTTAAATGGCGGTGATTGTGTAAATCTTACCCAAATCTCAGAAATGGCGATCAAAAATCGCAAAATTGCTACTTAACACAAATTCATCACTTGTACGAAAGGACTTTTAAGTTGGAAAGACATTCTGCTGATTTGGCAGAAAAGTGCTTTCAACTGCTATGTTTTGTCACCATGTCACTATTTTTGATCGCTATTTCTGAAATTTTGGTTAGATTTACACAATCGCCGCCATTTAACGTTTTCTTTAGAATCCGACTCCCTTCAATTTCCATTAATAAAAAATACAATTTTATGATTCCTTATCCAGTTATAACCCTTATTGTTGAAAAATTGCATTTTCTAGCATATTTTTCAATTATCTCAATAACCGTTAAAGTTACAAACTTGGAACTGGTTTCATTGAATTCCTCAGCTAATTTTACATAGGAATTGATTATTTTAGAACCTTACTAAAACCTCTAAAAAATTGGGAAAATTAATATATTTTGAAAATCTCAATTTTCCGCCATTGTTATCTCAGTAACAAAGCTTTTTTGGGGTTTTTCCCATGGAACTTTTTTGTCTACTCGGTGTATGGAATCAGTCTGAGAAGTATTGCACATTTCTCCTGAAACACCCTGTCTATATTCTTGTACTAGATTACAAAAATTTAAGATAAAATGTGTCCGTTTTTGGGAAAAGATATCCTTTCCACTAACACTTTACTTCAAGAGAGAGGGAGAGAGAGAAATATGAGGAAAAACTTACTACTAAAACCGATGAATCGCAGGATAGAAGAACATTGCCATGATACCATGAATACTCAGGAGCTGTGAAGGCGTGAGCATAGATAGCAAGCGTCAACTGCTCTCCCAGTTTAATGCTTTTTGTAGCTGGCAGATCGAATCTGATCACAGGAGCCTCAGGCTGTTGCTTCACAGTTACACTGTTCGATATCAGCTGCTTCACCTCTCCATTATTGGCCACTTGCTTCACACAACAGTAATAGTCCCCACAATCGAATCCCCTATTAGAAATAATGAATACAATTTAGAATTAATTTTACGAACACACGAAATGGTATGGTTAAGTTGATAAATCTGAGCTGAAATTATCAATTTATTCCTTCCTTTATTCACTTATTATAGTAGCCAGGGGTGAACCCATTAATTCATTTAGGGGCGGGGGGTACACATTTTAAGGGGGGTGGGTGGGGTTGTTGTCAAGGCCACCTTGTTTTATTTCACATATTGAACTATTGCACCTTATTAACTGTACTATTTCAATAAATTCGTGAAACTCTGGGGGAATAATAATAATAAATAATAATCTTGGAAAAACAAATGATGCCTTCATTATTGTTACTATTTGTTTTCATTCCTATTATTTTGAATTGTATATTCTAACAACAGCTTGAGAAGGATTTTCTTCCAGAAATATACATGTTTTGGTTACATAATATATTAGAATTGTATAAGTTTATAAACTGAGCTTAATATTAATTTTGAATAACTATAAGGAATGTTAGGACCACTTTTAAGCCGCGTATCGACAGTGCGAAGCATGTGCCGCAAATGCCTCAAGGTAGAGTCTGTTCACGCAAAGAAGAGCCTTACTCCAGTCTCCAGCTCAGTCAATATTGGTTCAAAAATGTTTGTTTGTTTGTTTATGAGGGTGAAGCCCACATAAGCTCATAGGCTTGTGCGTGGGTAATGGAATGGATGATAGATGACGACTACTTTTTAGGTAGTCGGGACCGACGGCTTATCGTCTCCTCCGAAAGACGGGGTGGTCGTATCTATGTGATTGTGCTGTGGTCAAAAATTGTTCTTCGCTTCGCTTGGGATTCGAACCAGGGTCCACCTGGTTATCAGACCGGCGCTTTATCACTCCTCCAACGAGCCACCCAAAAAAAAAAAAAAAATAAAAATAATGGTTCAAAAATAAATTATTGATTTGGTCTTAAATTGAAGATCGAAATGTTTTCTATAATTGAGACCAGATCAATAATGTTTGAACCAATATTGACCGAGCTGGAGACTGCGTAAGACTCTTCTTTGCATGAACAGACTGTGCCCTGAGACATTCGCGGCACATGCCTCGCACTGTCGATACGCGGCTTTAATATTGATTGAATTGTCCGCATTATTTACTCATCTATAAACTCATCAATTTCCTATTCTGGATCTCCATCTTCAAAGAAGACAAGTCCATGTTGTCACATCCCAGGCCTGAGAAATTTGTACATAGACCGATTCCCAACGGTTTGGGTTCCATCCACTGTTTCTGCTTTCGGCACTTGCAGTAAAATACCAATTCATCTTTTTCAATTGTACTTGCTCGAGAGAAAGTGATTCCTGGGGAGCTACAGGACTTACTTTTGAACAAGGAATAAAGTTCTCACAATTTTTTTCACCACCCCAGTCGAGCAGATTCTTCTTCTCAATCATTCACTGCTGTAACTGGTTGTAGGATTGGAACGAATGCTGCGTTGCTGCCTAGAAGCTTCTGAAGTAGAAGCTTGAAATGAATTTTTGAAATAAATGAATAAGATACTTTCCAATAGCTACAAGTAGGTGTATTGATTTTGATTTCAAAAACATCATCTGGGCATAGTTCATCATAAATCATACGCTAGGCTTGTGAAAGCCTCTTCTTCCCTGAAAGGAGCATCTTATTTAGAGAAGTTGGTGATGTTACCACCAGCCAATAACTCAGGACAAACCCACGTGGTACGGGGGTAAAAGGGGGATGTATAATAATATCCTATACCCTCCCATGATAATACAGAAAACATAATATCCTATGACCCTCCTGTGTTTTCCCAAACTTTATAAAATGGTTTAAAGTACATAATGTGCAACAAACCAAAGTTGCATATTATATCCAACTACAAGGGGCCACTCCAGATGATTTGTATCCCCCCAAATAGATTAATGAGTTCATCCATAGCTACCATAATAGCTACTAGCATCCATGAAAAACAGTTCTGAGGAAAAAATATTTTCCTCTAAAAGGAATGCCCTTGCTTAGAGAAATTGGTAGGTTCCTACCAGCCATTGCCACAGGGCAAATCTATGGGGGACGGCGGGGGTCGAAGTGGGATGTTATGCCCAAAATACCTATTATTCCTCCAGAGTTTCACGAATTTATTGAAATAGTACAGTTAATAAGGTGCAATAGTTCAATATGTGAAATAAAACAAGGTGGCCTTGACAACAACCCCACCCATTCCCCTCAAAATGTGTACCAACCCCCCCCCCCTAAATGAATTAATGGGTTCACCCCTGGCTACTATAATAAGTATTAGCAGCCATGGAATACATTATTATAGTAGAAAATATATATTTCTTGACAATAATGTCATAATTCATTGATAAATCTGAAAAGTGTCTACGCTTATCCCCCCTACAACTCGGGAACCGTTCAATTTGGCGTAATTTTGTAAAGGACAATTTTTATTAAAAATTCAATTTAGAATATATTTGTATAAAACACATTTTGCCCTCAACCCTATACTTTTCGAGATATTACGAAAAAACTGAAATTTTGTACCCTTCACCCCCCTCCACCCAAACCTGACGCTCAAAAGGGTGTAACTTTCTACCAGGCAATAAAGAACAGTTTAGCGTTGGAGGGAAACTTTCAGCTTGGATGTCCCGTTTAATGTCTAATTGCACTGTACTGATAGTGATATGCTGAAACGGCAGTTTGCTGATGAGGGAGCTAGACCGCAGTGTAACGCGTCGGCTGTTTCCCCTTCCACTGCGTCATCTCGGATCGTAAATGCATCAATATAAACATCAATGGATTCGCAATGAAAGTGGCTATACGTTTTATTCGAGGTATTTTTCCGAAAAGGGGCTCCCAAAAAAGTTAAACGGAAAAAAGTGAAGATTGAACTTCGAAAAATCCAAAATTTAGACATATACAGGGTGTTTCAGGAGGAATGTGCAATACTTCTCAGGCTGATTCCTTACACCAAGTAGACAAAAACGTTCCATGGGACCAACCCCCAAAAACGCTTTGTTACCGAGATAACAATGGCGGAAAATTGAGATTTTTCAAAAAAGATTAATTTTTCTAATTTTCTAGAGGCTATAGTAAGGTTCTAAAATAAGCAATTCCTATGTAAAACTAGCTGAAAACTTCAATGAAACCAGTTTCAAGTTTGTAACTTTAACGGTTATTGAGATAATTGGAAAAATTTGCTAAAAAACGCAATTTTTCAACAATAAGGGTTATAACTGGATAAGGAATCATGAAATTGTATTTTTTATTAATGGAAGTTGAAGAGAGTCGGATTCTGAAGAAAAAGTTGAATGGCGGCGATTGTGTAAATCTTACCCGAATCTCAGAAATAGCGATTAAAAATCGTAAAATTGACAAAAAATAACACAAGTGATAAATTTGTGCTTGGTAGCGATTTTGCGATTTTTGATCGCTATTTCTGAGATTCGGGTAAGATTTACACAATCGCCGCCATTCAACTTTTTCTTCAGAATCCGACTCTCTTCAACTTCCACGAATAAAAAATACAATTTTATGATCCCTTATCCAGTTATAACCCTTATTGTTGAAAAATTGCGGTTTTAAAGCATATTTTTCCCTATATCTCGATAACCGTTGAGGTTACATCCTTCAAACTGGTTTCATTGGATTTCTCAGCTAAAGCTCCTGCGGGATTCTCTGGGACTTTTGGAAAAATGATCCTCTGGGATGGTTCTATCGATGGTGAGAAATCCAGCTTTCTCCTAATTTTGTGACGGAAATCGCCTTTTTGGACCTTTATTGACTGGGCTATTAAGACTATTCTGATTGATGAACAAGATTTTATAAAAATGATAAATTCTTTAGCTTTGTCATACGTGATTTATTAGACAGTAAAAATCATTTTGATAATAATTGAACTTCCGGGCGCCAATGTGGATGTATTTATCGAAAAAATACATCCTCTTTGCATGTTCAAGCACGGTTTCTTCCTTGTTTAATATCCAAGTATCCGATACAAAATTTATTTATTTAAATTGCTTCCATACATGGTATGATTACAAATTTGAGAATTTTTCTTGTAATTAAAGTTTATGGAAAATGAAAAATAATGTCCTCTTTAACAAAATTTTAACTGAGTAACGTTTTCCACTGATTATAGTCCATTAGTAGTCCAAGATATCAATCAAATAACACTAAAGATCTTAGTCTCATTTTAGATAACATTCTCATTATATACAGGGTGTTTCAGGAGGAATGTGCATATTAGAGCCGCAAACAGATTCAAGTACTTAGGAGTAGTGATGTGGGTCGGGTAAATACCCAGTGGGTAGGTAAATATAAATCGGGTATTTACCCGGGTATTTACCCGAGGCCCGGGTAAATACCTAAAAACTGGGTATTTATCATTTTTATTGAATTAAGAAAAGATTTAGTTGTCTTTTTGCATTCAAGCGCCTTCAATGATAGTGAAATGATGACATAATGCAAACAAAAATAATTTATATAGTGACAAATAGCATTCAACTTCCGAGCATCATTGACATAAATACCCGGGTACTGGGTATTTATGATTTCATTTGTTTCTGTGTTGTTAAATCTTATTGAAAATGACAAGAATTTTTTTAAATAATATCTATTATTTACCTTTCAAAGAGAGGGGAATTTGAACTAGTATCACTTTTCACTTGCAATCCATTCTCTAGGGAAAAATCATAATAAAACGAAATAACAATAGAAGCATGTTCACTATTTTCTAATGTGGTGCTGTCATGATTTCATTGATAAAGATTGACTACATTGAAGATTTCGCTGAGGAAGCATTACATTATGCCATTGATACGAGCGAATCTGTTTAAGGGTGGATGGTAGTGGACGGCCAACTGCCGAACGGCAAAATCATGCCCCATAAGAACAACATAATTTTTATCAATATTTTGGAGCAGATAGCGCCGTTATTTATGGACAAAATTAAACATTCTTTAAAAACATAAAAAATATTATTTACTCAGTTTTTTATTGAGATTTTTTTATGGTACCGTATAGTCTGTATAAGCAAAGAAGACATTCTGGCAAGATGAGAAAATGACTCCAGCTGCAGAAATATTAGTTTAAAAATTATAAATTTGGTCTCAAATTATAGATCAGAATGTTTCCTACAATTTGAGACCAAATTTACAATTTTTAAAATAATATTTCTGGAGCTGGAGTCATTTTCTCATCTTGCCAGAATTTATTTTTTGCTTCTTTGCAGAATATAGTAAGTATTATTTAGGCTGAATATTTCCAAGAGAACAGAAACGACCTACTTCATCAGGAAAATATTTAGCGAAATTTTATCGTGAGGATATTATTCAGGAGTCTTTTTCATGAAAAGTCTACATCTAGGATACCTGAAAAAACATTTCTTACAATCTAGAACCATACGTGCACTATCCCAATCTATGCCAATAGGCCTCTCATTCCTAGAATGTTAATAAAATAAATTTAATTTCATTTTAAGTTAAATGTTTGAGTTTGATCCATTTTTATGCCCTTTATCAGCCTTAGAAAATATTTCAATATTATTAGTTTCCATCTATAGAATTTTAATTCATGATCTAATTAAAATTACAGATTTATTACAATTTCAAGTAGATACATAAAAATATGCATTAAACTTCCATAGGTTTTTCTTGACACAAAACATTTTTTCTAAGAGTTAATTTTTTATTTTTGTTTTTGAATAGCATAAATATGCTTCACGAGATTTTCAAGTTTGTAGCTATTGGTTTTAATTCTCATCTAATTTATTATTTTTATATAGTAGCCTATAGTTTAGAGTAAAAATATATGCATAAAACTCATGCAGAGTTTGTCTAGTCTTATTTACACAGTTTTTTCATGAAGAATCCCATTGATTCAAAACTTCACGTAATACTTAGAAAAAATATATAAAGTCACTGAAAAATATCAAATAAGTTTTTATAATATTATAACAATACTATTACTATGCCAATATATCATCAATGCCAATAATAACATATTCAGGGGTACAAACATCAATGATTCAATAAATACCCAATTTACCCGGGTATTTATGAATTTTGGGGTATTTACCCGGGTAAATACCCTGGGTATTTACCCCGAGTTTTAAATACCCTGGTATTTTACATCACTACTTAGGAGTAGTACTAACTTCAAGTGGAGGAAGTACAGAAGAGATGAAGTCAAGAATGGGTCAAGCAAGAGCAGCAATCAGACAATTAAACAGTATACTCTGGAGTTCTAAAATAACAAAAGAAAATAAGATAAGATTGTATAAGACAGTAGTTGAAAGCATAGCCATTTATGGAGCAGAGATAAGGGAAATAAATAATTTGAAGCTAAGCTCAAAGCAATGGAAATGGACTTTTGGAGACGGTGCTGCAGATACACTAGGTTGGACAAAATGCGAAATACAGATATACAAAGAGAAATGGGTGTGAATATTGACGTGATAGATACTATTAGGGCAAAGGGATTGAACTGGTATGGGCATGTGAGGAGAATGATCGATGAAAGATGGCCAAAGAGACTTTGTGACTGGACCCCGGAAACAAGGAGAAAAAGAGGGAGACCCAAGCATTCCTGGAAGAATGATATCGAAATGGCGATGCAGGCAAGAGGTCTCACGGATGGATGTGGACTGTTTTGATCGAGGAAAATGGAGGCAAGGATGCGACAGACGGCAACAGCTGTAAAAAATCGCTACATACATACATATAAAAAGGAATAAATTTTAAATTTTGATGTGCTTGGGGAGCTGTCAAAACCTATGGTTTATGACATGTTAATGAAGTTCTGTTATACTGTATTTCATTCAATTGATAAAAATTTAATTCAACTCACACAAATTGTTCGATTGATAGAAGAGACGTTGTCTGGTTTTCCAGTGGCTTTCCATCCTTAAACCACTGATAGGATGGTACTGGTATACCCTTGGCTGTACACTCCAACTGGAAATCATCAAACTCCTTTACATACAATATTTTACCAAGGTCGTCCGGGTCACCAGGCTGCTTGGTTATTTCGAGTGGCTCTGGAAATAATATAATTATTCTTTGTAATATAGCAATAAAATTGAGCTGTTTTATATTAGAATTTCCATATTTAACATTTTATTTTAATGCTGAAGACTTTTGTTCGAGTAGAATGATGAGAAAATGACAAACTTAAATAATTGTATTTGGACGTTTGAATCTCTTTAATTTCACATGTGTATCGTACAAGTGAGGCAGAGGAACGGTACACTTTGAATAATTAACCAAAGATTGAAGAAGTTTTATTTTCTAATTACAAATAGGTATAGTAAAAATGTTATAGTTTTATATTCAATAACAGTATAATTTTTAGTATAATAACGACAAAAATCCGCCATTAAAACCCTTGCAGTCTGCCTGTGAGTTTTAATTGGGTTCTGGAGCACATTGACCGGACTTCCGTTAAAATCTTGTTTCGTGCTTATTTCCCGAGGGCTAAAATGGTTCAAGTGATTGTTCTGGAAATTTTTTTCTCGACTGAATAGAAGTAGCCAAATACAAATTATATTGACAAAATTTGTTTTTTTTTTTTCATTACATTCTTTTAAATGAAGTGTGGAGAGTGACGGAATCAAAATTTTGTTACATTCGCATTTCGGGAATTAGCTACATTGATTTCAGGCTCGATAGCTTTCGAATTCTTTTATTGGGTTGAAGAAGACTTTTTCAGAACGATGCAAGTGAATTATTCAAATTGAGCTATTTCAAATGGCTGAAATGACATTGATAGGTAGACTATAAAGATATATCAATCAGGAAATTTGGACATGCATGACTTGAAAACCAAGTTGGATTGTAAATTATAAGAGATAAAACTGATTACTAGTGAAATATTTACATGGATTACTTTATAAGTAAATCGAAGTAAGCTATTTTATAGGAGACTGCTTAATTCTATTACTCGTGACAAATATGAAATTGAAGCAATATATATAAATAAATAATATTATATTCTCCATGATGTAGTAGCATCACCAATTGGATTATGCTGTAAGCTGGCCAAGGGACAAGCATGAAAAGCGCTATAATAAAATAGACCAACCTACTTCTATAAACTTCATTTATTGATCAAAACTCTCTTGACAAGCCTTGTACCTAACATGTCATTTAGGTTTGATAAAAAAAATTACTCACCATGTTCTAAAAATAGAGTCAATGCATCCATCAAGTTACATTCCTGAAGGACTATACATAACTTTTCAACATCTGCATCACGGATAACTAATTCTTGTAAGATTATTTCCGCAGGGGAACAAGTCGACATAGGCGTGTTGAGTTGGTCATCACGTATATCACAACTGAAAAATTAAATTGTATTAAGGAAGAAAATGAATGAACAATTAATTTCACTGGTAAAATATTTTAAAAATTATAATAAGATTTAGAAATTCGATACTTATATAATCAATCAATTCACATCTGAATTTCTATCGGTCCAATATGTAGGCCTACAACTGTGAAAGAGAATGTCACAATATGAATAATTATGCAATTTACTTTGAGAGCTGAATCTCAACAAAATATTATATTCAAATTGCACATTGTCTCTCGCAAATTAGGTTCAAGTTGTACAGGTTGTATAGTCGTTCGAATAATTTTTTGGACAAAGATACTCATGGCTACTCATTATTGTCGCATAAAGATAACATATTATCTTTTCATCAACATGCATCAATTGGATCTATAGCAAGTAAGTTACTGGAACTAGGTAACTAACGGTAGACTACTTATTAGTCCTCTCAAGAAACTGGATATTGTGTCAGCTTCTTTATTAGCTGATCAAGAATAAACTCAACAGAAAGTAGCTTCTATAAAAGAAAGAGTAGAATTTACCGTTATACATGCTACATTATTATACAGTTATACATGTTATACTTGTGACCACTCCACTCCATGACCACTACACCAGGAGGCGAGAAAATGTTGACTTACCACAGTCACGACTGACTAGATCACATAGCAGCTACCCAATTCGCACCCTAAAAATATTCAACAGGCTTCCGTTGTGCGTTCGTGAATTAGATGAAAAACGTTTCAAAAAAGTGCTTCGAGATAAGCTACCCAACCTTCTTCTCTATTCCTTGTGTGAGGCAGAGATTGACAGTTTCATTTGTCTATTTCACACGCCATCTCGATAGTTGTATATATTATGAACTTTTGTGTTTTTAACTGAATTGACAAAATCTATCCAGTAGTAACTGGCCATGGATTGCAAATGAATTGAATTGTGTGACATACTTTAAGGTTACTAAACACGAAAGCTCGTTATTGTCCTCCCACGTTATTTTCGTTTTCAATAATTGTGTCATGTATTCTCATTTCTTATCCAGTAGGCTACTTGATATGTTTTGGGGATAAAAGGGTCGGGGGTTTCCCCTGGTGGATATTTGTAAAAAGAAACTCTCAAATGCATTTACAGCTAAAAAGTCATCGAATTGTTTTGAATCTTACAGGAAAGCAATCCTTCCCAACCATTTACGTTCACCTTTCATCCTTTTTCTAACTTGGGAACCGTTAAATTTAGGAAAAGTTTGCATAGGACCATTATTCTAAAATTGAGGTATTATGGATATTGTGGTGCCCCTCTAAAACCCAAAACTATAAAATGTGTTAATATTTTACCAAATACAGTAGTATAGAGTAGGCATACAATATTCTGGGTTGAAGGGAATCTTTAACTCTGGATGTTGAGGTTTGAGTCTAATTGCTACTTTAGCTGATGCCAAAAATTTAGGCCATATCCTTGCTGATGTGCAATTTGACCTTGGCCTTGTTTAGGCTGACCAGTGCCGGACTGGCTAGGATTTGGGCCGTCGGCTATACTCGCTCGAGGGCCCCCCTAAAGAGGAGTTGCGGGGGGGGGGATTTTTCCACGGCTACTTTCAATGGTAAGAGTGGGGGGGGGGTTGACAGGGAGATTGTTGCAATTTTTCTAGAATGATTGTTGCTACAGTTCATGTTCGATTATTGTAGCAATTCATATTTGTGTAGGCTATTATTTTACGTCGATTTAGGCAGTAGAGGAAAAAATCTTTAACTCCACCATAACAGGAGCAGTATTAAAATATTTTATCTTGATAACAATTATCAAAATTGTCTTTTTATTTGAGGAGTGGTATTAATTCCTCAATCAGATGATCTTCTCCCTCTTATATGTACAATATTATAAGCTTTAAAATGCATTTAATTGTTAAAACAAATGAACGTGCTTTAATCAGTCATCCTTATCTAGAAAAGGGGGCTCGGGACTTCCCCCCGGGAGATTTTTCATAAAATTAGGCCATTGAAAACTGCATTCAGAGTAGTTAAAGAGCCTGCATTTGATTGATTCAATTCACAAATGAGAGAATTTCTTTCTCACCACTTTTGATAAAATTAATTCTAATTTATTCTTTTAAATCTCCACTTATCCAATGAGATTTATATGAATGAATAATTTCATTAACTTAGCATATGCCAAAATGAAAATATATATTATTACAGTACCGGTAGTTATTTTAATAGATATTTCACAATAGTTAGGGCAGTTTATTCGCTATGAGCATCTACCGTGCTGCGCTCTGGTGGATTATCGTGTGTACTTTTCTACGCGTTTTAGCATACAAAGCATAGCGCTAAATGGGAAAAACGCATTTATAAATAGAATGGTATTATTTGCTGCTTCATGCATTTCTCAGTAATTAGAACATGATATTTAGGATAGGAATGTTAGTTATTGATAGTATTATAGCTCATTATATTGGAAAAATCCTAGTTTTCAAGTATTTGAGAGCAGACAACCCCAAACAGATGTATTTGAGAGTCGACAAAAACTTTGAGATAACAGCTGATAAGTTATCTTACATGAAAATGAAAAATTGGCGCAAGCTCACATTTATTTGAAAAATTGAATGATATGAATATTCCTTATTAAAACATAATTAATAGAGTTTTTGCGTTGATAGTAACAGCTTATTAGATTAACTAACATAAAAACTATTCATGTACATTACCTCATGTACAGGTTAGAATGGAGCACTCCATGGTCCTACTTGATTGATAAATTCTTTTGCATGTAAACAAAACAATTAGGTTAGCTTCACCTATCAATATTTATTCAATGCAGTGAACTATTCTTTTTATTGATGAAACTTATGTATGGCAACTGGAAAAGTGTAGAACTTGAAATTTCCATTGCGTGTTTTATTTTTACAATCCAGAACACAACAAATTCTCCAGGACATTATTTTAGGTTTAGCCCTATCTCCTCCAATGTTAAGTCAATCAATTTTTCGCCAAAATGATCCGCCAATAGCGCCTCGATCGCCAAAAATATCCTTTCTCCCCACTTGCACGCAGCGAATACTCTATTCATACTCTGCCGGCGTCACTCATTAACAAAGACCGCTGTTTAACTAAAGTATATTTCCCCCGTTAGGGAAAATTTTTTTCAAAAACAATGTACTCTAGGACTATATTTTTGAGAGTTTCTAGCCTTATAAGGAATTCGAATTGAAAGTAATGATCAATCATTTTACCACTGCATCAAGTATAATATTTATCTCATTATTTATTCATTTTTACAGTGAAATAATCAAATTTGAAAAATTGAATGATTTAGGCATAGAAAACAAGCTGCACCCCAACTATAGTCTGTCCAAGTAAAGAAGGCCCTCTGGCAAGATGAGAAAATGACTCCAGCTCGATCAATATTGGTTAGAAAGTTATTGATTTCCTCTCAATCGTAGGAAACATTCTGATCTACAATTTGAGGCCAAATCAATATTTTTTTGAACCACAATTGACCAAGCTGAAGTCATTTTCACATCTTGCCAGAGGGTCTTCTTCCCTTGGACAGACTATAGTTGTATCTAGAATTTTGAAAGTAGTTGATGTAGTCCGAATGAAATTTAATACGTAGCCTACATAGTTTTTTAGTCAAGAAATGAAATTAAGAATTTTGAATTTAGAGTGTTGAGGGTGCTGATGAGGCAAATCGAATCATTAAATAAATGAATAAAAACTTGAGGAATATTGAATTTGTTTATAAAAAAGCTATGAAATCACTATGTAGCCATATAGAAAAATATGGGTATTATAGTCTACACACTTTTAGAGCTTTATTAGTAACTAGTCAATTCGATATTCAGAGCGCTATAAGCAGATTCTTGTGGGCCCAGTGAGAATGTTGTAGATTAGAATGCAGGGCCCCCAGGGTCACAGAGAATGAGATCTGAAGAATTTTTGGCCTTAGTTTCTGGGCACTATACTCGAGCACCTCACAGTAGATTACATGAAAGATCTCAGCATTCAAGGGGCCCCTTCAAGATAACTTAGGATGAGGGGCCCTCAAGTCTAGTCAAAGGCCTTAAAAGTCTGGAAAAATTAGTCGAATTGGCATAGTAATTATTATAAATTGATTCACCTTTTATTGAATTGAAAATTCAGAACAAAATTTTTCATTTTTTTGCAGCCGATTAAATTTTTAGTTTTTGTGTCCAAAATTTTGGGGCCAAATTAAGGTGAAAAAATTGAAAATTAAATAAAAGTTTATGTGAAATTTATCGATTACCGTAGGGATATTTAATCGAATCATCAAAATTCCTTAAATCAAAAAATATTTAAATAGCTTTTCAATAAAAAATAATGGACAGATATTGTTCTCACAGAGATTTCGTAACAAAAATAGGCAGACTATCAATCAGCCTGTCACGCCATTAAAGAAGTATCTTTGATTTAAAGAAGAATCTATTGATTTAATGACAGCGTACATCTCCTAGGCAATGCTTTATTGACAGTAACTGAACTTCGTTGGTCCTTTAGAGAAGTTTTAGCACTGGCGGCTCGTGCCTACGAAATAGGTGAAGTGCTGTACAGTAAAAGATACGAGCACTTCACCTGTTTCGTGGGCACGAGCCGCCAGTGGTCTTTAGTGAAGCAGAAGAAGTATGTTCAAAATGGGGGATTACCCATGAATTTATTGGCCAACTTGCAAAAGAGGTAATGAAGCACTTTGATGAACTTTATGAAGACCAAAGACTGACAGATCCTAAAAGCAATTTCAGAGTGACAATATTCTTCCCAATGGTTGATACTATAATGTCACAAATTGACAACCGTTTTAAAGGCATTAAGCAAGTGATTGATCACCATTTTGTTCACCATTCTTTCCTGGCTTCATGTTCAGATGAAGAACTGAGTTGTGAAGCAGATAATTCTGTAAGCAGATTTTCAGATGATGTAACGCCATTGTTGAAAGTACAGATTTTATCAGTAAGGAATGCTTTACAATCCAAATTGAAGGATTTCAAAGAAGTAAAAGAAGTTACAAATCTCCTCCACATTGAAAACAGTTCCCTAGCATCAACCAACCCGGATGTACTAACAGCATGCTTTATGTACCTCACAGTCCCTGTGACAGTAGCCAAAGCAGAGAGATCATTCTCAAAATTAAAACTCATAAAAAACTACTTGCGAAGCTCCATGTCCCAGCAACGTCTCAGTTACTTGTCTCTTTTGTCAGTTGAAAATGACAGAGCCCGAATAATAGATTTTGATCGAATTATTGATGTTTATGCTAGTGTCAAGTCAAGAAGAAAGTCTTTTTAGAAAGATCAGTTGCATTCTCACGATCAAACTAGTTGGGAAATTTTAAATTGAGAATGAGTGGGTATTACCATTGATGATATATAATCAATGGTATTACCAATATTACCATAAACACCATAAATAAATATACAATTTATTATGTATATTCAAAGGTATTACATAATTATTGATATTACTTGTATGTTTATCTACTAAACTACATTTCTTAGATGTAAGAGACTGAAAAGTTTTAAGGCATCAATACTTATTTTTTTATTTATTATCTATAAAATTTGAAAAAATAATTATGCTTTTAATTTTCCTCTCAGCGCTATAAATAGAATACCAATCACAATGGTAAGCTGATAAAATAATGGTTCTAAAAACCAAACTAATGGCTCCAGGTCATACAAATTTGTTAAATTCATTACCTGTTTATGACTTACCGTAGAAATTTGTGAACATAGTTTGAGCTAACATTTAGCAGTATTATAGATTTAATAAGCAAAAAAAAAAAATTAGGATGATAATAAAAAAATGTGCATAAATTCTAAGCCTAATGATCCAATTACTGTATGCTTATATCTATTGATAAAAAAAG
Source organism: Sogatella furcifera (assembly GCA_017141385.1). Lineage (NCBI taxonomy): Eukaryota > Metazoa > Arthropoda > Insecta > Hemiptera > Delphacidae > Sogatella > Sogatella furcifera. The sequence goes on from CM029546.1 coordinate 43,361,347, forward strand.
TACGATTGCGAAATATATAACTAATAATGGACTTTTTGACCCCGGGGCCCCCAAGGGCCTAGCTACGGGCCTGCTTGGGCCCCTAGGGCCCAGGGCCGTCGGCGATCGCCGACTAGCCGACCTGACCAGTCGGGCACTGAGGCTGACCTTGCTGTGTTGAAATTTTTTTGAAACGTAGCCCAATCTTAAAAAAATTTCATAGAAATTTTGAACATTCAAAGTCATCAAAATTAAACTCTTGAAATGTTAACCAAGGATACCAATAATTATTGTATTATGAAAAAGGCTTACCAAAAGTTTTCTTTCAAGAATTGCAATATTTTTTTCCAATTATTCCCTGAATTCAATGTTATAATTACTTTTCTGTATAGTTCGTAATGTCTTTGTAATTCTCTTATAGAGAGATACTGTAAATCTGTCGCTATTTTCATCTTTACACTCAAAATGATTCCTGTGTGAAAAAAGTAATTTCAAAGAGTTTTCTAAAATGAATAAATGAAACACACATTAATGAAAATTATCCCAAATGAACTCACTTCACTTGAATAAACTGCTAATAACACCGTTGTAATGATTATAATATAAAAAAGAACGATTATATTTCAGAAGAATTTATAAAATACTGTAATATTAATTTTATCATAACCAATTCAGCCATAACCTACAATTTTGAATTCTGTCACTTTCCTGGTTATTACCAACCTTTTTAATAATTTTAATTTACCTTATGAATACCAACATAAGAGAGTCAAAAAGAATGAATTTATCTGAGAGCCCCTGAAAAACGAGAATGCATGAGAATAGTGTGCTAATATTTTTTCCCTGCTAGAAGTTGCTCGCTCAACCACAGCTTCGTTAGCTGTTTATGACTTTTATCCTTTAACTAGTCCAAAAAATCCAAGAGGTGAAAAATTGTCGCATATTTCATGCACTCTATAATACTTTATTATTTTACAGAATTATCTTTACTAATTTCTGCATGCTCATAGTTTGTGTCTTTGTGACATTTGTTCACATCCCAATTTCTCTTCGATGACTTGGTTGAGCGGGCACATTTTGAATCGAGAATAATTAGCCACCTAACAATTCAAGGGTTCAGCTACTTTGTTGTTCTGTACTATTCATATGAAATGAAAAATATATGTGATGGATTAAATTCAAAAGTTCAACTTGTTGAAGTTGTATGTATCTCAAAATATTTTTTTTCATTTGAAAAAATTTCACAACCTGAAAGTTGCTTTTGAGCAACGCCAATCAGCAATCGGGTAGTTCGAAGTTTCGAACAACGCCATCTCATCATCACTTCATCGTTCCTCAGTTCTCCCCTTTACTTTAGTCAGCCATTTTGAGTTTGGGATGGTCATTCGATGATACCGAAAAGATTTGAATTTCTTTTTTTCATTATTTATTTGAGTTTATTTTTTGGACTGTATTTAAAAGTGAAAAGTTTTCATGAGTGCGTATTCGAAAAGTGATAAAGCTCGTATAACCGTGAAGGTGAGAAATATGAAGCGAAGTTCCAGTCGAGATACGCCGCCTCTTCGAAGCAAAAGGTCCCGTTCCAGCATCGGCAGATATGATGACAGCTCTGACGAACGCATGTCTCCTGAGAGAGGTCGCCGCAGGAGCCGTGGTAGATCAACAAGCCCTAGATCGAGGTATCCTCCGGAAAGTTCTCATCGTGATGATTATGTTCGATCAAGAGAAGTAGAAAGGTCATATCCTAGTTATAAAGTTCTGTGTGTCAGCGCATTGCACCCCAAAGCTAGCGATGATGTTATTAAGGATACTTTGTATCGTGAGTATAAAAAATTTGGTGATCTCAGCATTAGGATTTCACATGACTTGGATGAAAGAGTTGCTTATGTCTGCTTTCGTAGCTCTGAAGACGCTAGAGATGCTAAACACAACAAACCTAGAATAATTCTATTTGATAAGGTTGCTCTAGTTGAACCAGTGTATGAGAGTAGTCGCAGTTCTAGTGATGTTTATCGTGGTAGGAGCCGCCCCAGATCTAGAAGTTTATCTCCTGAATACGATAGGTACTACCGACATTCACCTGGTCCAGAACGTCACAGACCACCTGAACGTGCGTATGAACGGATCTACGGTCCCCCTCCAGTCATTCCTCATCGTGAGTTCAGACGAGAAGGTCCACCAATGCCGCATCATGAATTCATTAGAGGCCCCCCAGTTCATCACGGCCCGCCTCCCCATATTCCACCTGGCCCACCACATCATTATGGACCTCCTCGTCACATGGTTCACGGTTTCAAGCCGCCTCCTCCACATTTTGATAAATCTGAGAATAAGAAGGATAAATTCCCTAATTATTTGCACCATGTGCCCCCCGAAGAAGATCCTCTAGCCACTAGAACTTTGTTCGCTGGTAACCTCGAAATTAATATTTCAGAGGATGAGCTGAGGCGCATTTTTGGTCGTTATGGCGTAGTTGAAGATATAGACATTAAACGTCCTCTTCCTGGAACAGGAAATGCATATGCTTTTGTCCGTTATCAAAATTTGGATATGGCTCATAGATCTAAGGTTGAATTGTCTGGCCAGTATATTGGGAAATTTCAATGTAAAATAGGCTATGGTAAAGCAACTCCAACAACAAGAATTTGGGTAGGTGGTCTTGGTCCATGGACTTCTATTGCACAATTGGAAAGAGAATTTGACAGATTTGGAGCTATAAAAAAAATTGATTATATTAAGGGTGATAATAATGCCTACATATTGTATGACTCCATTGATGCTGCTCAAGCAGCTGTGAAAGAAATGCGTGGTTTTCCATTAGGAGGTCCTGATAGAAAGCTAAGAGTTGACTTTGCTGATGTGACTCCAGGGTATGGCTTCAAACCTAGGCCTTTTCCTGAGGATGCACCAGCCAGTGCAGACTTCAGAGCCCGAGCTCCAGGACGAGAGGAATTTCCCTATGATGCTCCATATGATGCTCCTTGGAATGAATCTGAGTTTGGGTATGGACCACCTAGAAATTTCAGAGGAAGAGGGGGTGGGCCGTGGCAAGACAGAAGAGGTGGTGGAAGAGGAGGCTATAGAGGACCAGGATATCCTGGTGAAGGCTATGCAAAAGACGATCCTGAATGGGCTGGGCGACGACCACCAACAGAGGGAGAGTATGAAGTTCCAAGACCCTTCAAAAGATCAGGCTCTGGTGAGCCAGGAGTCAATAGGTCAGGTTCCCATTCCCCAAGGAGGCGCTCTGTTGAAAGTGAGTCTGGCTCTGAAGGACGAGCAAATGGTGTTCTTGGTTCAGCTAGAACTCTTCCTGAACTTGCGCGTAAATGTATTATCATGTGGCAGGGTGCTCTTATTTTAAAAAATTCACTCTTTCCTGCTAAATTTCATTTGACTGATGGTGACCAAGATATTGTTGAAAGCTTGATGAAGGATGAAGAAGGAAAGCACCTTCTACGTATAACACAAAGATTGAGGCTTGATCAACCTAAGCTAGAAGATGTTTCAAAACGTATTGCTACTTCTAGTTCTCATGCTATTTTCCTTGGTCTGTCAGGTTCATCAGCGGCTATATCTAATGATGATGCATCTGTTCAAACTCGCCCTCTTAGAAATCTTGTCTCTTACTTGAAGCAGAAAGAAGCAGCTGGAGTAATATCCCTTGTGAATAAAGACACAGAGCTCACTGGAGTTCTTTATGCTTTTCCTCCTTGTGCATTTTCAACAGAGCTTTTAAAACGAACAGCACATAATTTGTCAGATGAAGGTTTAAAAGAAGATCATTTAGTTATTGTAGTTGTTAGGGGTGGTACAGCTTAGTACCTAATCATTTGACAAGTAATTCATGCATCATGCTTGACTTCTTATTAGGTCATGTCTAAAAAATTCAGGCAATTACTATCTTCATTTTCAACTTTTTGCTGAGCATTCTGATGAGATTTATGAACGAAACGCTGCATTAATTTCTTCTTTCTCTGTGAGAATAATTTAATCATATTTGGCCTAAAATTTTTACAATAGACAAACATCAAAGTAAGAAACTATTATAATTTTATATTTATTTAATTTCTTGAAGAAATGAAGCTTGAACGTTGTAAAGAAATATTGATAGATTTGTTTAACTTTGAAATTTTTTAAAGAATATTATTATTCTTTGACAAAGTGTATTAGTATTGTAGGGATGACTAACTTTGAATTTCTTCTAGTAGCCTACCTTGTATACTTGATGTACTGTTACAATGTGAGGTCAGTCAATGTAAAATTACTATTCCAAGATTACAAGATAAAATGAAGAACTTCTTGAACAACTAGATTTATCACTATAAGTTAATCTAATTTGACGATTGATTAATATTAACTCACTGAGTGAAATAATTTGAAAATTTCCTATAAAGTGTCTCAACTCTATGATGACAGTGATCTATGACAATGTGAAGTGTAAACTATATCTAGGCTCTTATCTGTTGTACTGTAATCAATTTGCCAAATCGTCAAAAGAGTGATTATTGAGAACAGTTTGAATAGTCATATGTGAAAATGTGAATTGTGTTCAATTTGAGAAAGCTCTTACACTGATTTATAAATCAAATACTAAACTGTAACTTCAATGCTTTCTCCTTTGAAATAAACTAATTAGTTATTGCTGTTTGTTACTGTGAAGTGTTGCAAAGAAGTGATGTGTGGTGTATAGATTTGATGTAGAAAATAGATATGATTTCTGAAATTGTTTCGAATCATTCATTGGGCTCCCCATACATTTCATGTGTAAGTTTCAAGTTTTGTGTGTGTTGTGTTGTATAGGAGTGAAAAAGTTCGGTTATCATAATGTGAGATTACCTATCAGTTGCTAGTATTCTGTGCAAAATCCATAGTGAGAGCCATGATGTGCATCATAACATCTAAAACTTGGTTCTAGTCATATTTTAGCTCCAACTTGATAAATGTGGTTGATCAAAACTTGATATTTTATAAAAAAAGAAAAGGTGAATATAATAGTGTGTGTTTCGTGCTCTATTTGGTGTTTCAACTCCATTGTGGTACTAAACAATACATTACCAATTTAGCAATTAACCATCCGTTCAAGTAATGTATTAGTAATTTTGAACCTATTTCAGGTCTTACCTGAAATAAATCTTCAACTCAAAAGTGAGATTGAATGAGTGAGTGAGTGATAAGAATTGTGATTTGTGATGGTCTAAGTTTTGGAAACTTGTGGACAGAAGTCCTACATCAATCAATGCTCATTTAGAAATGTGATATTGAATCAGACAATTTTTTGTCAAGTACCTAATGAAAAATCCATCGAAGTATTCACTTTACAGGTCAGTTAATTGCATTGAGTTGCCAAGGTTTTGCATGCTTCAGAGTGAAATTCAGATTTTATTAATTTATTTAAGATTTTGGTATTTACGTATTATACATAGGATTCCCTTCAGTGATAATGTTGTATTATCCACTGTTTGATGACTTGTATGATACATAGGTATCCAGATTTTAATCCCGTTGCTCACAGTAACGTGGACTAACATCTCCAGTTAGTAAATGTTATACTCTATTATTCTTCCATTTTCAAATTCGATTTATTAGTTCATGGAATCGTCTTGAGAGCAAAATTCTGAGATCAACTTCAATGATTGGAATTGTTAATAGTATTCCCCATCTAAGAAGACCCGCCTAACAATTGTGATTTTTTTACTTGAGTACATGAAAATTTCGTATTGGAATACTTTTCCTGTCTTATAAGTAGATATGGAATTTATAACCAAGTATATCCGATAATTTTTTGCAATGGAATAATTAATTAATGGAATAATTAATTAATTAATGGAATAATTAATTAATTAATGAATGGAATAATTTTTAATGGAATAAAAAATTAATTAATGGAATAATTTTTTGCAATAATTTATTTTTCTATAGATAGATGAAGTGAAAAATTAAAATTGAAGTAAAAATAGAAAAATTGGATTAAATTTTTACAACAAAAATCATCCTACTAGAAAACATGAGTGGGGGTTGGGCCTAACAAGGTATTAGAATGTATTTGAATTAGTTGAAGCTTGGCACTTGACTTTTCTTTTACAGGGTTTCTTGAATTAACGTCTATTGGAATTAAACACTCATCCCATAATATATATATTTGATGCCATCTCTTATTGCTTAGACAGATACGGAGTGTTTTAGGAAGAATCTTCCAAACTCCTAAGGATGAATTCTTAACTGAAAAATGTTCAATTGCGCATACTCAATTGCTACCGAGATAACAATGATGGTAGATGGGTCATTTTTCAAATTAAATTTTATAATTTTCCATGGGCTCGCTTCATGAAGGTGTTGAGATGATTATTTCTCATGTAAAGTCAGCTGAGAAATTCTATCGATACAGTTGGAGGTCTGGAAATTTAATAGCTGTTGCAATAATGTGAAAATATGCTAGAAACTTAGTTTTTAAACATGAAAAGGATGTAACTGATTATTGAATCATATTCTAGTGGGTTATTTTTAATGAGTCGAACTTATGAAAAATATGATACTGAATATAGCATTAAATGGCAATTATTATCAAAAAATTATTCATTCTTCAGAAAATGCAGTAGAAAAATATTGCACATTTGAAGAATTGGTACTTTGTCTCCTTTAAATTGAAATTTCTGAAGTTTGGGTGAGTTTGAGTGAATCATGGCCATTTATTTAGTTGATGTTATCTCCAGAACTGAATTATCTACAAGTTCTAAGTTCATTTAAGTTATTCAAAATACTAGGTTTTGGTTTGATATTCGGTTATTTATATTTATGTTGAAAATAAATTTTTTCTAGCATATTTTCTTATACTTTGGTAATAACCATAAAATCGACTGACTCCTATAATTATTGGCTCCATGCATTGAATGTCTCAGCTACTTTTACATAGAAATCATTTTGACACTCATGAAGCCCCTGAACAGTATAGAATTAGGTATAGACTTGATTGAAATTGAAAATTTACAATACTCCTCCATTTTTATCTAGACAACAAATATTTTGGAGCATGTCCAAAGGAACATTTTTCGTCATTTGGAGTGAGGAATAAGACTGAGAAGTTGGACAGATTTCTCTTATAACACTCTGTATAACAAGCATTTAGCATTATAATATTAGCTTATAAGGGGAGTAATCTGGATACTTGATGATCGTAATCTTGAATTGACAAGTTCAAAAAACTTATGCCTAAGAGTCAAGTGCTTAGTTCAATGGTAACTTCGACTGAAATCCATATAGGCATAGTAGAGTAAGTTATTCCTCTTCTATGGCCAACTGCACTGGTACTCCATTCAATGAATTAATAGACTTCGTTACTGTAGCTGGTGACAAATATGTATGCGGTTGACAAATGACCTAACAATTCTTGACTCTGTCAGTACAGTCTGTGAGATGTCTGCGAGAGTACATCTAGAAGAGAGCGATTCCAGCTGTAATAATATTTGCTCTCGAATACAGCTTCAGACTGTCCGATAGAGCTGAGCATCCGCTAACCGCCTTAATCTTTAGTATAATAAAAATTGATCACTTGAAAATTCACCGATATTACTGAGATGATGATGATGATTATAGTCTGTCCAAACAAAGAAGACATTCTGGCAATATGGGAAAATGACTCCAGCTCGGTTGATTCCAGCTTGATTAAAAAATTATAATTTTGATTTCAAATAGTATAAAACATTCTACTTTACAATTTGAGATGATTTTTTTTTAATTTTTGAAGCAATATTGACTGAGCTGGAATCATTTCCCCATCTTGCCAGAAGTTGTCAATTGGTTTAATATGCATTTTATTTTATTCGACAAGTTCTTATCCATTATTCTTGGTTACATTTTTAAATTGATGTAATATCTATGTGGCATTTAGTGTAATATCTAAGACCCAAAGAATTTGACATATGAAATAAATGATCTATTCATTTTGAGAAATCACTTTTTGTTGATGTGAAACTCACCTAAATTTCCTTTGCCTAAAATCACTTGAATACATAAAAAATCGTCATCCTTTTAAAAAACAAGACTAATTTAATTAAAATGAAACAATTTCAAACTAATCCGAAAAAACCTCGAATCTGTGTGTCGTATTTCAGTTATATTCTAGTTCCTTATGCTTTTTTATTCCTTATTTGTTTTTAATGTTGCAAGATGTCAAATTTCCATTATCACCACGCACGAGCCAAAAGCTCATGTGGACTTAACCACAGCAAAAACAGTTCTAACAATATTGATCCTACTATATAAGTTATACCCTGTATAAAATTAAAACAATCTTCGTTTAAGTTATTTTCGCGATATCCTCCTGTTTAATACGAATAGGTACTTGTATCTATCATTAATTAACATTGAGGATTATTACAATATATTTGAAGGTGCTCAGGTTGATTCCTTACAGCCGGTTAAAGGTAAAAAAGTTACATGGAACATACCCCATAATTTTTTTGTTACCGAGATAATAATGGCGGAAAATTTTCCATTTAAGGTACCAAAATAATAATTTCCTATGTAAAATTATCTGCGAAATTCAATGAATCAAGGTTAAATTTTACTACTTGAATAGTTATTGAAATAATGTCATTATTTAAAAAATGCACAATATTCCGCCATTCTTATCTCGTTAACAAAACCTGGTGTAAGGAATCAGCCTGGAAGGTTTGGCACCTTCCTCCTTAAACACTATGAAGATCATATATTATAATCCGTTACATATAATTACTTCAATCTCAACTACCCCTTCATTACCGGTCTAATACTTACGAAAATTCATTATTTTGGTTGAGCGATCTCCGTACTGGGCGACGGAAATCAAATCTTCTCATTTGAAATTTAGTTTCAGAACCCACATTTTTTAATAGAAGGTCCTCCGAAAAATGTCATCATAACATTCACAACTAGGTTGAAACCCATGGAAATCTCTTTGAAATAAATGCCATGATTTGTTCAATATTTTATACGAAATATTTTGTAAAAATCAATTGTATTTGATGAGATATTGTGGTATTTTTCCATAATGAGAAATAATAAGACATAGATATTGTCAATAGCACTAATTTAATTACAGTAGTGGTATTGACACTAAATATTTTGTAGTAGAGTAGAAAAATCCTCCGTTCACGATTATCAAGCCCTGGAAACTATGAGATCGACTGAAATCCTGGTGATGTCCTCGTTCATCTGTTGCACTGAATTTCTCAAATAATGTGTAATTTTCATGTTACTCACAATATAGGTTTCATTCAAAAATATGAAAATGTCTCATTTTTGAACTTTAATCCCTTGATTGTAAAGACAGTATGAAAAAATGAATAAATAAATTGGTAATGTTGAAACTTGAAAGTACCACAATTCAACGATGAATATTGAAGCTTCTCACCTCTACATTTTGATTTAAAACTTCAACTTCTTTCTAAACTCTTTCAAATTTGATGAAGGTTATTCAATGCGATCACTTTGCTGCGATCATCCAAGCTCTGGCACATGAATAAGCTATGTTTCTGGCAAGTTCATTTCACATGAGTCATGGAAGAAAGAAGTTGAACTACATTCGAAACACACATTACTACCGTAGTGCAAGTACCGGTATTCAGTTGCTGCATTAATCGATTCAAGCAATTCGTTTGAAATGAACTATAGTCCATTCACGATGGCTTGAGACGAGATAAACAAAATCTTTGCCTGTTTGTGTGTGTTCGACTGGAGTGGCTTTGTTTTAGCCACGACATGAACAAGTCACATCAATGCCGAAATCCCGAATTTTGTTGTTGGGACTGTAACCAAAGCATTGACACAAAAACTTTTTCTATAATTGTTTGTTCATTTTAGGTTCATACATTCAATAGACAACCGAAACAAGCAATTTCCTAATGTGTATCTATAGAAAAAAAACTTAAAAATACGTATTCTGAATTGCCTACAACAAAATTCGGGATTTTGGCATTGCTGTGACTTGTTTATGTTGTGGCTAAATCGAAGCCACTCCAGTCGCACACATACACATGCAGAGCTTTTGTTTATCTCGTCTCAAGCCATCGTGAATGGACTATTTATAGTCATTAGACATAGCATATCGTGTGACTGCCCTCTTGAATAGCTCAACTGCACTACTTGTGGAAACAAGTCGGCATACGCCGTCTTTCAAATGTTTGAGTAATTCCTCTTCAGAAGCTATACAGAGTGTTTCAGGAGGAACGTGCAATACGTAGTCTGACATATCCACAAAACTACTTTGTTACAGAGATAATAATGGCGAAAAATTGTCATTTTTCAAAAATTAACAATTATTTTTATTTTCAGAGGCTTTAGACAGTTTTAAAATGAAAACTTTCCATTCAACATTAGCTGAGAAATTCAATAAAACCAGTTAGAACTTTGTAACTTGAACGGTTTTTGAGATAATCGAATAAATTTGCTGAAAATGAAAAAAAATTCGAACAATAAAATATTATAATTGGATATGATGTAAAAAAATTGAATTCTCGTGTCAGAAAACGCCTGACACCATAATGCTATATCAGCCTGAGAAGTATTGCACATTCCTATTGAAGCACTCTGTATAGGCAGATTCACTCAAGTTAAAAAAGTCATGACCAAAGTGTATGAGCTGTATGACATTCCACAAATAACTTACTCCAATGTTTGTGCAGATAATGACTTCACTGTCAGATTAGTCATCAAACCAGATTTGTCAACTGCCAGACCTAGACCTATACCCTATTCACGATCACTTGAGACGAAATGAACAAACGTTTTGCGCGTGTGTGCGGGTAAAGGAAGGTATTACTTCATACGACGGTCGGCCGCAGTCGAACAGCTTTAGCCAATCACAGTTATTGGCTTTTCCTCAAGCTCCAACAAAAATAGCTACCTGTAAGTTACATGCAAAAAGTTTCTTTATTTCGTCTCAAGTGATCGTGAATAGGGTATAGTAATAATTTATTATTGATTTGTGCCTATTTTCAAATCATTCATTAATTATCAAAATATTAATGATAACTCATTTTATATAACTGGCAGTAACCAAATTTTTGACTGAAAGTTGAAAACTGTATTGCTGCGATTATATTGGTCAAATATATCACTCATCAACTAGGATTGTATCATTCGGTCATTGATTACTCTGAAGACTGCACTCAATAGAAATTGTACAATTGGTTCTTATTAAGTTTATAAATCCTAATAATCATTGCAATTATGTTTTTAAACTTCTCTCAGCTACCAAATAAAAATGAGTGAGGCTGATTCACAATAATGTAGGTGGCCTTAGGTGAGAGGCCCAATTCACACGAAATAGATGTGGAGTGGAACATGGGCGTGGTACGGTAGACGTAGAGTCTCTGGTGTGCATTGGGCTACCGATATTTGAAGTGGAGAGACTTACAAAGAACGTATTAATACCTCTGCCCCATTTTTCCGCTCGACGTAAATTCTGTGTGAATTGGGGTTTTCATGATTGATCGAATTATATGAATCGTCATTGGAAGTAAACAATTTGCAGCATTGGATGACTTTGGTTATAAAATAACGTCTGTCTCATTATTATGCCGGACCAAAACAGTGAGAATAGTAATTTAGCCTGCCCATCCACTGTATATGGTGGTCATATTTGTTAGAACATTAAAATATTGATCAACATCTTCGTTGAGTCAATTCCAACGGCTCAGTTAAAATAACAATTAAGCCGCGCGCATTTTCCTGCTGCTCTCAGGCTGAGGCCGCACTGCCGGTGGGTAGAGCCTGGAGGGTAGTTGGTAAATCTATAGAACATACACACCATCCACAGTAATACTTCGTATGAATGGTATGACGTCATTCAGTTTTTTGAGGTTATGTAGTCCATATTTAAGAATTTCAAGATGGCGGCTGAACACATACCATTCATACGATGTATTACTGCGGATGGTGTGTATGTTCTATAGATTTACCAACTACCCTCCAGGCTCTACCCACCGGCATTGCGGCCTCAGCCTAATTGATGCATGCTCAGAAAAATGACGTTCACCTACATGTTGCTATTTTAAGTAAATCGTGAAGCCGCAATTGGGGAAAATTGCCGCTCGTGAGTATGTTTTTAAGCATTGGTGAATAGAGCCAGACCAATCACATATCAGCAGAAAATGCGCTCTTGATTCACCTGAGAGGGCGCGGCTCCATTGACGCATGCGCCAAAAACTTAACGCGTGCGGAAATGTTGCTGAGATCTTGGACTGGAAAATAATCAATTTTGCATTGAAGCGAGTTGGACTAATATTATTGAATCTTATCCGAAAGAGTAGCTTTGAGTTGAGAAGCCTTTATGCAACATTTTCAACATTATTGTATAAGTTAATGCATTCAATCATCTCACCTTGTAAAGTGTTGTAATCAGGCTAATTATTATTCCTCAGCGATCTGGATCCAATTAGCCATTTTTTTTTCAACAAAAACACTTTGTTCCAATAGAAAATTGAAATGTTCATTCTAATAGAATGACTTCTTTATTTCAAGTTTGGACAATAATGTCTACTCTACTTCTACTGCTTAACCAATTGGATTATATTTATTCATTGAGATTAATCAACATAATTTTCAACCTGTCAATTTCAACAATGTTACTCTCGATTCATAAAAGATGAACTATCAAGTCCCATGACATGTAAAACTCTAATAATTGGATTAAATAAATACAAATTTTACCGCAAAACATATATTTTTACTAAAAAATATTATACTGAACAAATAGTGTCTAAGTATAGCTTTAATAAAAGCAATGCAGAACAAATAAAAATGAACAGAAGTATAATAATAAAAATATTCTAGACTCAAGAAATTGGGACGGACTAACACGAAATACAATAGGCTATGATACGAGAGAGGTTCTCATGGTTATAAACTTTACCAGAAAAGTAAATAATATGACCAATTTAATTCTAGGATTCTAACCAAATTTTTCATAGGCAATTGAGTTACAATATCTTAATTTATTACTGGCTAATTGGAGATTCCTCAAAAGAGTAATTATTCTAGAAACCCCCTATCAAATTGGTATGAATATTATAAAGAATACTATTCTACATAAATATATTCATACATATCCAAAGCATAGTCATTTCACTGGCGCCTCGTGTCCACGAAACAAGTGAATTGCTGTAGGCTACAGTAAAAGAAACAAGCACTTCACCTGTTTCGTGGGCACGAGCCGCCATCAGTGATTCTCATTGACCTTGAATGAGAAAAAAAGATAGTCATTAATATTGTTGACTTCATTTGAGCTAGACAAACCTCATAATGAGTCGACAAAGAACTGATCATGAAGCATGATTCAGAAACATAATAAGACTAGAATATTCGGGTAAAAGATAAAGATAGGTACCGTAGTACTCAGATTCTAATGCTTATCAATGCCCAAAAATAAAATAGGCTACGGTATTTTATCGGCGAGGTGGAACCTAACCGTTTAGCTCCACCAATCAAAGCCATACAAATACTGTACGTAGATTTTTGTACTTAACCGTTTTCTATTATTAATATAATGAGTAGTCCTGATAAACAAATGAAAGACTAGGGTTGAAAGACGTCGGTTATAAACAAACCGATATTCGTTGTCACAGATATGTAGGCTACTAAGGCCTTGAAAATATTCAATTAATGTTTAGGGCCTGTTGATTTACTGTATTATCTACCAAACGCGGTAGTCTATAAAATGCTTCTCTGATTGGTTTCTACTCTCTTGTATGATGTAAGAAGTTAATTATGATGTAGGTCTACTGATTGACTTCATTAGCCAAGAGTTCACATTTTCCTTCAATTTTTTAATCTAGAAGGGAACATTTTTTGTATATATTGTTAAAGGAATATCTGAAATACTGAGACATATTTTACAAATAAATCATAACAAATTATAGTATATTCTATGATTCAATATCGTACCTAAAAATAGTAATGAGTGAGTTATTGTTGAACACAAAAATGAATGAATTTCAGTCTTCTTTAGCCAACATTGTCATGCTGAAAATGCTTTGAATCGGTCGTTAAACAACTGTTCAATGTATCTTATGGAGATGTACTGTAATTAATGGAAACTTGGAAATTCATCAGTTTTAATGTACGGTTTAACCAATTGCTGTAGACGGGCTAAGTAGTGGCGGCCAGTCGAACAGATGTACCCCATCTCAGCCTTTGTCTTATATCCTTGAGTTGAACAAGAGCTGTGATTGGCTATAGCTGTTCAACTGGCTGCCACTACTTACCCCCTCTACAGTATGCTTGAATCCTCATCAACGGTAGGTACCGTATTCAAATTTTTACAAACCACAACATTTATAAAATTTTCCCTATAGGCAGGGCCGCATTTAGCAGTTCAGCGCCCCTAGGCCTACAGACCGAAAAGCGCCCCCTCGCCAATCACGTACACCTCAACCCCTCTCCTCCCCCACGGACTATGACGACACCCTCATCACCCATACAAATACATTAATTTTCTCATGATTGTTTCAGAAATATATATAGGCTAACAACTTGAGGTACGATTCCCAAGCGACTGCTCGAGCTGCCCGGCTCTAGCTGCGCTGCTCTAGCCTTCATAACTCTATCCATATAACTATATTATGGATTTTTACTCTGTAATTGGGGCTACTAAAGTATACTTAATCAATAAATGATGAAATTCACCATTTTTTAGCAATTTTCAAGTAAATTTTACTATTTTTTATTGATTTGGTATACAGTATTAGCCCTGATAACAGAGTAAACATCTTACTCTTACTCATAACAATATAGTTATGTGAATAGAGTTGTGATGGCTAGAGCAGCGCAGCTAGAGCTGGGCAGCTTTAGCAGCGAATTTAGAACCGGACAGTTTTTTAAATTTAAGCTTTTTAATTTTCACTTGGGAATCGTACCTTTAGTAAAACATACTAATAATATTATTCTTAATGATATTGTACTGTCAAAAGTTATGTTAAGTTACTAAGATGGTGTGTTTTCATCGTTTCTTATGTTCTCCAGCGCAATTATTATTTCTGGAAATGACTTGTAAATTGCTTTTAGAGCATCAGCTCGAGCAGACCACCTGGTGATTGACAGTGATTTTGCAACTGGGAATCTCTCTTTAAGGGTACTTTTTAGAATCTCCCATTTCTCTTACAAGGCCAAGTGTTGATGGAAAGGATATCCTTATTATCCTTTCCCAAGAATGGACATATATATGTTTAAACTTCGCCTTTTCACTTAGATAACTTACACTCCTTATTCATTTTGCAGAACCTCGAATGAAATTTTGTATAAATTTTGCATTCATTACTTCACCGTATTATCGTATTTTTACTAGAAGTTTATATTTTGTGAAATTTAAGTTTAGGATAATTTTGTTTTACTCATTTATCATATTACAATGTAGAATCTAAGCCGAATTTTGTTATCTAATTGAATAAAGTAATCTAATCTAATCGATGACTTGAAACTGAAAAGATAACTGTATAAGCCTTGAAGGAGGTCGAAAAATGCTGCAGCTTAGGTATTTAAAGTTTAGTTAGTATGTATATTTGCTGCTAGCTGCACAAAAATTTTTCGAGCGCTTCTTAAAATTTTGCGCCCCCCAAAATGTTGCGCCCTAGGCCGGGACCTAGTGGGAAATGCTGTACTACCTATAGGGAACACATAGAAAAAATTTGAACTATAGGGCGATTCAAAGAGAGCGTCAGTTTTAATACATCAAATGAAGAGATTTATTGTAACGAAAAATTGAAATTAAATACATCAAAATTACTCCAAATTAATGTACGAAAAATTATGTCATGCATGTGTCCTCTACTGCGCTGGCACGCATCAACTTTATCCATGTAATTCACTAAACTAGTCTGATTGAGCAAAGAATACATTCTGACACGATGGGAAAATGACTCCAGCTCGGTCAATATCAATTCAAAAGTTATAAATTCGGTCTAAAATTGTAGAAAACATTCTTCTCTACAAAATGAGACCAATATTATAATTTTTGAACCAATATTGACCGAGATGGAGTAATTTTCCCATGTAGCCAGAATATCTTCTTTGCTTGACCAGACTATATTATTAAATTACATGGGCAGAGTTGATGCGTACCAGCGCAGTAGAGGACACATGCATGACATAATCTTTCATACATTAAATCCGAAAGTCAGATGAACATTTTGATGTATTTACCTCTAATCTTTAGTTAGAATAAAGCCGCGTATTGACAGTGCGAGGCATGTGCCGTGTTGCGAATGGAACGCAGCCGATCAGCTGTGGTCAATCACAGCTCTTGCTTTATCCTTTAGCTTCGATAACAAGAGTTATGATTGGCCACAGCTGATCTACTGCGTTCCAGTCGCACCATTAACAACGTACCGCAAGGCATTCGCGGCACATGCCTCGCACTGTCAATATGCGGCTTGAATCTCTTTATTTGATGTAATGAAACCGGCACTCTTTTTGAATCACTCTATATTATAACATGAAAATATGAGCTTTTAGTGGAGTACGGCATTCAGCAACATCTCATGAAATTCCTGGTTTACTATCAATCTAAACTTTGAATTATTTCGTCCGCACTCATTTCCTTGGGATAACTTCAACTACCAATTAGTCAACCCTCTAACGCTAACCCATCGCCTACATCATAGAGTTGGCTCAAACTGAAGAATATTATTTTTAATCACCATATCTAGTTTTCTGTTCTATGGAAATTTTTCTTGATGACTCTAAATTATTCATAAACGACCATGATTGTTCTGTAAGTACCTAATGTAAATTTCACAAATACTTGATAAATAATGTTATTGCCGTTTCCCCTCGCAGGAAGCCTGCCAGTAAAACGAGAGAATGTGAGGTGCAGCCAGCATTGCAGTGATGGGGGATACAACCAAAATAAATTACATATAAATTGAACACTGAATTCCAGTTCTGAATTTAATGATTGAGTGGGTTGAAGAGGAAATTAATATCCACAATTAGAATGATGATGATAAATAATTAGGATAGGGGCGAACTCGTGACGAGATTGAAAAAGATAGGCCCATCGAAAAAGGTTATAAATTTGATAGTAATAATAATTCCCGATCGTGGATTAGTGTTATTTTTGGCTCTATGTCTTGAGAACTTCATCAAAATTTCAATCACTGTAGGTCTAGGTTCGACAATTTAGACGCATATAAAATTAAGAACTATCACAATTTCCCATCATACTTAAAATAAATTGTTGGTAGGCATTATTTTAAATATTAAATGATAAAAATTAAGGGTTATAGCTTAATAGGATAGGATATTTTTTGTAGTTTGATTTAGATTATTTTTCAACAATCTATAATATAATAAGATTGAAAATTATTTAACTTACTGTAATGAAACTACTTTGCAAATCTTCTCCTTTTACTGACAGACTCCCAATAAATTAAGTAAAATTATGGATTTGAAGTAGATCAAACCAATTATATGACTAAAATAAAGGAACAGTAAAGCTATTTGCCTTGCAAATGAATCAACAATGGATCATTGTTGAAGAATCATAGCTACAGATCTATGAGATTCCCTTCCGTGACGAGGGAAGGCGCTCCTAGAGAGACATGACTTTGAAATGAAGAAATTATTGCTTTTGGTAGAGAACGCTCCTCCTTATCCTCTTCGAAATTTCTAATAGTCCCGTGATTTCTTGGGTACATTAGTAACGGGTCCTGAAAAATAAAAAATACATTTTTAATTTGAAAAGTATGATTGTCATTATTAAAATAATGAAAATGGAAAAAATAAAGTTCAAGTAAACATCGGTCCTAAAATGATTTGTCATTGAGATAATGATTTATTCATTTAAGAAAGAACAATGAACTTAATAGTGAAAACACAGACATTGAGTCCAAATCATCTTCTATTCCCAATTTTGATGAACATTCCAAATTGGTTAAGTTTTCTATGGTAGTAAAATATTCAAATCTTGCTTTGTATTTTCAATTTAATAATTTTGTGGCGGTCTTATGAGGATACTTCAGTGATAAATTATCTTGTCAAATTGATGGAGGAATCCAATTACCTAGTAAGAAGTTTAATAGTAGTAAATAATAATAGTTTAATAATAACTTCAATAGTAGTATGTTATTGACATAATAAGTTAAAAACGTCAATTTTTTCAACTTTAAAAGTAGAGAAATAGGATGCTTATTTGAGCTGTATTTAGAACCATATGATATTATTTTAGAGAATCCATTTTTGAATGGAAAATGTCCAGTAGCTTTTTCTTCTAGAACGCACCAGAACCTCTCAAATCAGGATTTAAAGGAGACTAAAGAGCAATCTTTTCAACAATTCTTCTTCATAATCGTTTAAATCCTGATTTGTAAAGTTCTGTCCCTTCTAGATGGAAAAGATACTAAACATTTTTCTTCAAACTTAGATTCTCTCCAATATGAAATAATTCAAATTACCACAGAATAATGAAGTAGGCCTATCGCATTTCTATCCCTTGAAAGTTGGAAAATTAAATTGGGATTTGCTGCATAGTTTGCCCGTATTATCAAAGTAATAAACTTCTAACTGGTCCCATTTCTCATCTTCTTTTACATGAGAAGAATTGCGGTTGGAAAGAGGATATATTTATTATAGAGAGTGTTTCAGGAGGAATGTGCAATACTTCTCAGGCTGATTCCTTACACAAGTAGACAAAAAAGTTCCATGGGACCAACCCCCAAAAACGCTTTGTTACTGAGATAACAATGGCAGAAAATTGAGATTTTTCAAAAATATTTTATTTTCTAATTTTTTAGAGGTTCTAAAATAATAAATTCCTATGTAAAATTAGCTGAGGAATTCAATAAAACCAGTTCTAAGTTTGTAACTTCAACGGTTATTGAGATAATTGGAAAAATATGCTAAAAAACGCAATTTTTCAACAATAAGGGTTATAACTGGATAAGGAAACATAAAATTATATTTTTTATTGATTGAAGTTGAAGAGAGTTGGATTCTTAAGAGAAAGTTGAATGGCGGCGATTGTGTAAATCTTACCCAAAGCTCAGAAATGGCGATCAAAAATCACAAAATTGACAAAACATAGCACAAGGGATGAATTTGTGTTTAGTAGCGATTTTCCGATTTTTGATCGCTATTTCTGAGATTTGGGAAAGATTTACACAATCGCCGCCATTCAACTTTTTCTTAAGAATCCGACTCTCTTCAACTTCCATCAATAAAAAATATAATTTTATGTTTCCTTATCCAGTTATAACCCTTATTGTTGAAAAATTGCGTTTTTTAGCAAATTTTTCCAATTATCTCAATAACCGTTGAAGTTACAAACTTAGAACTGGTTTTATTGAATTCCTCAGCTAATTTTACATAGGAATTGATCATTTTAGAACCTGTAAAAAATTAGAAAAAAAAAAATATTTTTGAAAAATCTCAATTTTCTGCCATTTTATCTCAGTAACAAAGAGTTTTTGGGGGTTGGTCCCATGGAACTTTTTTGGCTACTTGGTGTAAGGAATCAGCCTGAGAAGTATTGCACATTCCTCCTAAAAAACCCTGTACTTATATAATTATATGTCATGATACTCATGATATATTAGTTGCTCAATCTGGCAAGAAGAATCTAAGAAGACAATCTGGCAGCATTAAGATACAGACCTTCAGTCACAAACTAAATAAAAAATTTATTATTAATTTCATAATATATAAATTGATCAAAATAGGATAAACATTTAATGGATGTTATACATAACTTATAATAATAATAATATTAAATATAATATTTGAACCAAGACAGCATCATTTGCCTACTTTGGATTCGGATTGTAATTATAGATTATAGCTGAAACTAGAAATTATTGTTGGAATCACCAGAGTACAGAAGAGCAAACCCGTAGGGATGGCAGTAATTTCACTCAAACTTGATAAAAAATCACTTTGGAAATAAACTTTACTTACATAGTAGTATCTAGTATCGACCTGTTGTGGTGGTCATCTTCAGACTGAACAGTGAACTCACAGGAGAGTGAGTTCCACACCACAACAGGTCGAAACCAGTTACTACTATGTAAGTGAAGTTTATTTCCACATAAAAGTGATTTTTATTAAGTTTAAAAGTGGAAAAAAGAATGGATACACTACACCAGTAATCTAACCTTATCAATCACCCTCGCTCTAATACATCAATACCCACGGACAAGCAATAGTGCTTATTTGGGCATAAAAATAAATACATAATCCGCAATAAAGCTTTAAAATTACAATATCCAGGTCTGCGCATGCATAGTTACAACCGCGCTTCAAGTGGCCATATTGTCTTCTCAGGTTGACAGAATATATCTGGAGCTCTATACTAACTTTTCCTGTCAGATGGTTGATTTTTTCCTGAAGGAGAATAGACCGGGACCGCAAGTGCTCATACCTGAAAAATGGAGAGAAAGTTTTCACCTCAATATCCAATATCACATTATTATTGTTCTAAATGAAGCATTGCCATAATGCCCTTTACTGATTACTGCATGGTTAGTTTATACAGTAAAAATTCGTTAGTAGAATTAACTTTACTTTGCAAATGAATTGAATGCTAACATATGGGAAATGATCTATGCTTTTTTGACCTAGCAGCTAAAACAATATCGGGGTACTGATCTCCGCTCTAAAGCTCGGCCACACTGTTGGATGGTTGCATATTTATTAGATACAGTATAGTTATTTTTCTTGATCTATGCGTAAGATCATGTCAAGAGTAAAAGGTTTATTCCAAAATTCATTTCTTTGCTAGATTCCGGAATCTTTCTGCTAGCTGCAGGAATTCTTTTACCTCATAAAAAGAAAAAATTCTTTTATCTCATCTTCATGTTCATAGGTACCCACTGAAATCAAAATAAATCTTTGGCCCCAAGAATATGATAATAAGTGAAATGAAAAAATTACTCAAATAGTAAGGTTTCAATAGGTTTCAATAATATTGAGGTTTCAATACACCTATCACATGAATTACACCTATGAATGAGTTACAAGGTGGTAGGAATTATCAATGAAATGCCCATGTGGGCATCACCCTAAAAAAATCAGACATTAGCCTACTTGAATGAGAAAATAAAGTGAAAGGTAGCCCTTGTTCAAAAATACATACGTGGCATTTTTAATAGCTGAAACCCATTGATGGACTGTGTCCTCAGTTCGGGCTGTGAAAAGATGTTTCCTATCCGGATCATCGCTAAATGTCATTGAAAATGCAAATTGTAATCCGCTGCGCAGTTCAGACTGCACACGACAGTTCTCAAGCACGAAAACACCAGCTGCTGACTGCAATGGAAGGTGAAATATATTTTCAAATTAAAAATGTTTGATTCGATTCATTCATGAATTAAAACACAAATTATCGACAAATAGAATAAAAATTGAGGATATAGGAAATAGGTATATCATTATTTTGAACATTATTTGTTTAAATTATGATCAAAAATCGAGTAATATCCTATTGGGATACACCCAACCCAGTTTAATACTAGGTTCAGATTGCGCATAATTGAGTGAATAAATTGGAACTATTTCTAAAAAGCACACCGGCAGCAGAATGGGATTAGTGGCAGTTGGTCACCACTCGCCATGCAAAAGTCTGTGTGCATTGTGCAACTAGGCTCTGACACAGAAAATCCTTTGAGAGTAAAGATAGTGTGGTGGCGGTGCAGATAACTTCTCATGGGCGGTATCTTGAGGCTCATGGGAGTTTTCCATGGTTCAGCGTCCTAAAACTATCAGGTACCGGTTGTCCAACTGGTTTTTTAAGGGAGTGAATAGGCTATACGGTTACCCCTTACACTAATAATATTATAACAATCCCTTTCAATATGGTTTCAGCATCAGGAAACCTGCCTTGAATAATTTGTTGTCTGAGGAAGAAACTCACATGAGCTCATAGGCTTGTGCGCGGATAAGATGGAGGATGATAATGATGACTACTTTTTAGGTAGTTGGGATCGACAGCTTTTCATCTACTCTGAAAGACGGGGTGGCCGTATATATGTGATTGAGCTGTGGTCAAAGAATTGTTCCCCGGTTGAGACTCAAACCCGGGTCCTCTTGGTCATTAGACAGGCGCGTTATCATCTACTCCAACGAGCCACCGCTAATCAAAGTAAACCAGTACCAAGGTTATTATAAAAAGGTTCCATAACTGCCTGATTTTGGGCAAAATGAAAAACAGGTGGGGAGAGAAGACTTTGACGTAAGTTAGTTCAGATCAGAAAATCTAGTACATTGCGCATGCGCTAATATTTTCTAGTGAAAAGTATCATAATTATGTTGTTGATCTGAACTACGTCATTTTCTGGGTTCCCCACCACTTTTCAAGTTCCCAAAAATCGGAATAACCTTGTTATTGTCTATAATAATCTTGAACCAGCACTACACTATCCGAACTTTCGAAGAATGTTTTGATGCCAAACAGACCAGATCACGGCATGGTGACCAATGAAAATTCCATAATTTCCTCGACTATATTCCACTATTTCCAGTCTGCTACGTCACATGTGCTCTTCAGAGAGTTTGAAATCAGGAATTACAAAAATGCCGCACCTGGAACAAAGTATGAAAATACAGTAGGCTATTGCCAATGTATATTAATTATTCTATCAGATGAATCTAGCTAAAAATATAAGTGAACCAAAGAAAAAAACCAAATCAAATTAATACAAATTAACTTAACAGAGGATATACGGTAGGCCAAGATAAAAACATGGATATCAGGTATGAGTCAATAATATTCATAATAATGATACAAGACGTGAATAATTAGACTTATCGGAATAAAAATTTGATTGCAGAATACAATTTGAGAAAAGAAGTTTATACCTGCTTCACATCAATCTGTCCAAGATCATTTAACTTGAAGTAGAAGAGAAGATTGCATTTGAGTTTGAACCATCGTTCTTTGAAATCTGAAACAAAAACTCCAATAAGTTGAACAATACTTCTCCAATAATGCTTGAAAAGCAAAGTCTCGTGCAAAATAAGCATTATGCGCTGAGAAAAGTAGGCAGAAATATGCACACTTTTGAAGCCGCGTATCGATAGTCCAAGGCATGTGCCACGAATGCCTCGCGGTACAGTCTGTTGACGCAAAGAAGACCATCTGGCAAGATGGGAAAATGACTAGCTCGGTCGATATTGATTCAAGAATTATAAATGTCTCAAATTGTAGAACAGATTGTTTAGACTTTTCAACTAATATTGACTGAGCTAGTCATTTCCCCAACTTGCCAAAGGGTCTTTTTGGCGTCAACAAACTGTTTCGCGAGGCAATCGTGGCACATGCCTCGGACTGTCTATACGCGGCTTAAGAGTGAGACAACAATATAGGTTGAACTGTGCACAATCTGTGCCTTCTTAAAATTAGTATGAATTGAAGGACAATCTAAAATTTTAAAGAGTAGAAACAATCATGAATGATCAGTATTAGTTTTGATTGATACAAATTTTATTAATGAAAGTTGGCTTATTCCAATCGGCACCAACAAAACATAGTCAAAGTGATCGACTGTAATCTGTAAGTTACCGTAGCCTACCAAAAAAAGTCTATCAAAATCAAGTAGATTAAAAAAAATTGTAACTTACTTCCACTGCTTGAAGAAATATTTGTACTCGATGTTTTTAAATAATTCAGTCGTCCTTCAAAATCTGCATCGCCCAAACTCAAGAGTGCTATTTCCTTATCATTAAATTTCATGGTTTTGTATGTTTAAACATTACTAAGTGAGAAGTTATTCTCATTCGACAGTGGATTGTCAGTGAAAACTATATTATATTAACTGCAAGGAATTGAATGAAACCTCTACAAATCTAATTAAAAAATTTACATAATACAGTATCCAAGGAAAAAGAATGATTATTGGACCACAACAGACGACAGACCATAACCAACCAAAAAATAAAAACAAAGAGCACTCCAGTCTCCCAATGTCTATGCTTCCAATCTTCCATCAAAAAGAATAGATCAGTAGATAATAGAAGACTAACTTGAAAAATAAATTTAAAACTCCGTAATTGAAAACATTTTTCACGATTCATATGTAATTGATAGAAAAATATACATTTTAAGTATATTGGAGTCAAGCCTTTGATGTTTTTTATCTGAAACTGTGAAAAGCGTTTATTTCCACGATCAAGTAGTCAAGAGAAAAGTGCATTAATTTGAGGTTATGTTCTCTGTCAATGGTGCAATAGGAAAATGCGCGCGTAATGACTTTTTTCATTTGTGCTGTTTATGCATGTAGACGTTTTCTGGGACCTAAACTGGTTCCATTCCGACAGTGTTCGACACGATCTACACTTCAGCAACCTATTCTAACAATGGATTCAACCACTAATGCAGTATTTTCGGAAGAAAAATTTACAATATTTGTTGAAGGAAACATAGGTTCAGGAAAAACATCATTTCTGAATCAATTTTTGGGCAATAACTCAAATATTTGTGCAGAGCCCATGGATTTATGGAGGAACTTACGTGGTCATAATGTTTTGGTGAGTGAACAAATTTATTAAACTCAATTTAGGCTAAAGTGGAGTTTAAGTTATGTTATTATTGTGTAATTTTTTCTGAGGGTGATGCTCACCTGTACCTTATATTTATATACAACATAATTCAAATCCATCCATGATACCTTTTTCCAATCTATGGCAACTTCCCCCACTGCCTTATGAGAAGTGTTCTGTGGTGACTTCTGACTTGTTGATTTTCCAGTTTCCTCAACTCAGGCCTACACATTATAAGTTCGAAATGAAGGCTGCCAGGCTGGTCAGTTGCCGAATCAAATTTTTGGATCATATCCCAAGTCGATCCGGTTTCAAAATGATCCACTAGTATCGAAATATTATTCTCCTCTAGCTGGGACTGGAATGGAACCCCTGTTTTATGTTGGTTTTTATGCATCTGAAATTTAAGAAAAATTATTAGGCCTATAAGTAATTGATGTGTTTTATAATATAGGAATTGATGTACGAGAATCCAGGGAGATGGGCATTCACGTTCCAATCTCTGGTGCAAAAAACAATGTTGGATCTCCATCTTCAATCCTCGAAGAGCTCGATAAAACTAATGGAGAGATCGATTTACAGTGCAAGGTATGAATTAATTCTCTCATGTCTCATCTTTCTTCCAAATTTCATCCCGATGAAACCCCAGATAATGTCAGTCAGTCAGACTTACTTTGGGCTAGCTCTCCTTGAAATCAAACCAACTACCCCTCCCCTACTCATAAAATTGAACCTTTAATGACGAAAATATACCAAAAATACGGTATACAGTATTTAAAACTCATATTTTACATTGCATGACTGAATAGGGGGATTTTTTCCAGAAAAATTCCATTTCACAAGTCTGATATAGAAGTTATAATAATTAATGTAAAATTCCTCCTTCTTTCCCATCTCCCACTATCACAGCATAACCCAAAATAGCAGTTATAAAACTTTAAAATCCAGGTACGCTGAAGATATGGCTCAGTGCCTCAAATGCATTCAAAGATGCATCAACAAATGTTGAAGCGAAAATTGATAACGTAGATTCTTTGAATGCACTTCAAGAATACAAATCAAATAAAGTTGGAAAAATAACAAGGGAACATACAGAACTCTCAAAAAAATACAACACCGAACGCGAATAGGACAAAATATTCAAACAGTTTCTTTGTTGAAGCTGTGGTGGTCTACCGGTAGCCACTCGACAAGACCGAAATACTTCGGCTGCAGTTGGCTGTGATCGGAAATGTTCGGCAACAAGCTCTCTCCAGAGCTAGCCAGAGTCTTTTTCACTGCAGTGGACAACTTGCTCACTCCCACCCCACCCCACTCTACCTATATACGACATTAACATTGCTAATATGGGCCGTTTGACTATCGCGCTGGCCGTAGCTTGTTTGATCGGAGAACTTGCATTGTGTACGGCACTTGGACTTGTCGCGCTGCTGCACATGCGCTGAAATTGATGTAATATACTTTATGGCTACTACTTTTTTCAAATATTGAACCCTTTTCAAATATATACTAGTACCGTATCTTAATAAAATTATTTTTTTTATGAAAAGCCTAGCTAGCCCGGAGAATACGCCACTGCAGTCAGTTGATTCAATACTTTATCTAGCTGGAGATTTATTTGTAATTAATGATCAATTGGGAAGTATGAATGAAAGTTTTTCAATGTACAATATGAGATTCATTTAAATTGATAGATAGTCGATAGTTTTCAGGATGGCTGAATAGTCTCAAGCTCGTTTAGCTCATTATGCCATTCAGTTACCGAATCCAATTTACTAGTTGGATTTTAGTTAAGAAATCCATTCTACTAGTCCTCAACCTTTTTAAGGAAGTAATAGAAATAGAAATATATTTATTGCCATTAGATTCACATTACACAAAAATCGGCCATAGTCACTGCTAAATAAATAAATACATCAAAACAAAAACATAGCATATGCTGCTAAAAATATAAATAGTCAACAAATTAATAAATAACATTATGATCATTAAAATTCAATTATAAAATAGACTAAAACTATAATCAAGCGCAATATTAGCAACTTCACATGGATTGGGAAATATTATAAAATTCATGTACCTTGTAAAGTCCACCTTTAATTAGACCATTTTTGACTGTAGCTCTAAATTCAGACGCCGTTAAGTTTCTTACCGATGACGAGAGGGCATTATAAAATCTGAGAGATTGCGCCCTGAAACTTCTCAGTGATGCATTGGAAAACACCTCTCTATACTTAGATTACTTGCCCCTCTCGTATTATAATCATGCTTATCAGAGTTTAGGCTAAATTTATTCAAGTTCTTCCTGACATAACATAGACATTCAAGGATATACATGGAAGGGTCAGAATTTTATTCTCTATGAATAGTGTCCTACAGTGGCTTCGTGGCTCTTCGTTATTTAATATTCTTATGGCTCTTTTCTGTAAAAGAAAAAGTTTACTAGCCAGGGGACTATTCCCCCACAGAATTATACCATAAGCTAGGTGGCTATGTAAATTTGCAAAATATACTGTTTTCAAAACCTCCCTTGATACACTTCCAGCTAACCTTCTGATCATGAAAAGTCCTCTTAGTACCCTATTGTATGTATTTTCTATATGTGTATTCCATTTAAGATTTGATTGCAAATGAACGACAAGAAACTTAGTAGACTCCACATTAGGGCTGTTGGCTAGACTAAAACTTATAGTAGTCGTTTTATCATCTTTACAGTTAACCCATTTGCCTTACTCCACCTTTCAATCAAACGGTCACATTGATCCAAATTGGTCTTTGCTTTTGTCTGATTTTCCTCTCTTATCACAACTGCTAGATCGTCTGCATATAAGAAAATTTTTCTATCATTGCCTTCCAAGTAAGTGGGCAAGTCATTAATATAAATAATGAAAAGTATAGGTCCTAGGATTGATCCCTGAGGTACCCCACGTTCTACAGATAAGAAATCAGAGCTTAGACCACAATGATAAACCGACTGAGATCTTCCCTCTAGATAAGATTTAAAAAATTTCAATGCACTATCGTCGATACCATATGCTGACAGTTTTGATAATAGTATTTTATGTGACACCTTATCAAAAGCACATGAATAATCGTACATTCTAGCAAAGTTAGTCTTCTTGCCCTCAATTCCATTCATTACAAACTCCACAAACTCAGATATAGCAGATGTTGTGCTTAGATTACCTTTGAACCCAAATTGGCTTGGACTGAAAAGTTTATTCTCTTCAAAGAACTGTACAAGGGGTTCAATAACTAGGTATTCAAAAACCTTGCCAAAGATTGGAATGATGGTTATAGGTCGGAAGTTTTTGACGTCACTTTTAGAGCCTCGTTTATGTATTGGAATTACTTTACTGCACTTGAGGATGTCTGGGTAAATACAGTTTTTCACACATTCATTGTAGAGATAGGTAACAATTTCCGCTATGAATGGGGCTGCAACCTTTATTATCAAAGATTTCAAACCATACACATCATACGATTCGCTATTTTTCAACTTCATTAAATTACTGCTAACTTTGAATTCAGTAAACCTGAATTTTTCATTTATATTACTGTTATAATTTGAAGCTGGCATATTATTTCTACTATTAAAGTCAGGTACCGGTGCATTACAGTTAATAGTGTGTCTATTTACAAAGAAATTATTGAATTTATTAGGAGATATATCTTTTCCTGCTGGCTCCTTCTTATCTTTCCTATTTAGAGAGTTATTTATTAAATTCCACATCGCCTTAACCTTATTATTATAATTATCTATAAACATTTTGTTATATTCAAGCTTAGTTTTTCGAATGGTAGTTTTATATTTATTCTTATAAAAATTATACTCTTTTTTATAACTTTCTAGTCCTGTATCTCTATAAGTTCTATACAATGAAAGACATTGATCTCTAAGTTCCTTCAACTGTGCGTTATACCATTTGTTTATCTGAATGTTTAATCGTCCTTTGCACTTTATTCTTTTAATTGGGAAAGCCAATTCAACCTGTTGCATGAAGTTATGAAAGAAGTAATCCACCTTCTCAGTGATTGTTTTGAACGAATAAATAGGCAACCAGTTAAAGTTACTTAGTAAATGACAGAAATATTGACAATGGGAGAAATCTATTACTCTAAGGAATTTTGAAGATATAATTGAGCTTGTCAATTGACAGTCATTGTTTATTTTCAGTACTACTGCATCGTGATCAGACATGACTGTATGCAGGATCGATGAGATGCGATTTTCTTCTTGAACTGTCGTGAATATATTATCTATACATGTTCCATCTTTATCTCTTCCCGGTCTAGTACTTTCAAAAGTAACAGGGTGAAGGTTAAAAGCTTCAGTCAGAGCTAGTAAACTCTTTGTAGTTTTATTGTCTTCATTAATATTGATATTAAAGTCTCCTGCAACTACCAAATGTTTTGGTAATGGGCAAATGTAATGTTTTTTATCAAAAAGAAGTTTGATTTATCAATGATCATAAAATATTTCTGGAATAAAAACCATAAGGAAATCTCAAACTACAATTTGCTATTTTAGTTTGCAGAAAAAGTTTCTCTAAAGGAGTCAATGGAAGAAATCGTGTATAAGTGGGACTAAAGGTAGTTCCGAGAATCTTTCGAAAATTCGTTCATAAAAAAATGATAACTTACATGCTAGAAATCGCAGCCAGACCTGAATGAATAAATTTATGATGATATTAAATATCAAATTAATATGAAATTTTCACTCTCAGCTCAGGTCTGCCTCTGATAAGTTATACAATGAATAATCATACATGTTCTTCAGTTTCCTGCCTTGAAGATATTAATAATAATAGATTTTATTAAACCAATCAAAATGAAATACAAAATTCGAGATCTTAATAATATACATAATTCCATTATACAAAATTTGAAATCTTATTACAAAATAATATTAGGTTCATCACCTCTTTAAGCTTAAAGCTTGTGCTGAGGGATGAGTTGCTTAGGCAAAAGCAATTACATAGAAATAAAATCATTATCAAAGTGAAGAACAAAACTAAATAAAATTCTCATACAATTTTTAACTAAACCTACACTCAATAACTAGGCTGATCAACGTGTTACAAAATACTTTAATAAATTTATAAACTAAAAAAATATAGAAAAGCAAATTTCAACTCAGTTCTTGAAACAAATTGAAATGATTACGGTCCTCAATTATTCCTAGCAAAATTAATTGAATCATAGCCAAAACATTTTAAATAAAAATTAACAGTAAAACAAAAGGAAATGCAGACTATGTAAAGATCATAGAAATACATGAAAATACATTTACATGAAAATAAGTTTTAATACTGTCCTTCACTATTAAGTATCTATCACTATTACTCATGATATCACCTATATCCGTAAACTATGCAAAGATATAACATGCAAAGATATAACTTGTGATATTACCATTATCAGTAAATTTTGTATATACAAAGCCAAACGAAAGAAATGATCCAAAAGCAAACTTGGAAAGTTGAGAATGAAAAATAAAACAGCAAACAAAAAGGAGAGAATGAATTAATCTTGTCTTATTCTAATGAAATTTTTGAGACAGCTTTTGAAAATATTAAAATTGGTTAAGCCCGAGATTGAATTAGGGAGCTCATTGAACAAGCGAGGTCCCTGGCAGAAGCATGACATGCAGCTGCAGAAGTCCTGAAACGATGCTCCTCCAGGGGCTCTCTTACCTGCCTTCGATTTGCATAGCTGTGAGGTACAGCCACAGGAAAAGCATGTTGTCTCAAATAAACAAATTTTAAAAGGTTGAACTCAAATAATTTAGGTATAGTACAGACAGAAAATTCCCGGTACAAATTTTCCGTTGGGTATCTTATTGGCTTCCTCAGACAAATTTTTATAATCTTCTTGTGAAGCCAAACCAGTGGCTGCAAAACTGAGGCACCACAGCTACCCCAACTTATGATTCCATAACTCACAATAGATTCTATCAGTGCTAAGAATACCATTCTCATTTGGTGAAGAGACAATACATTCCTTAGCTGTACAAATTTGTCGATTAATCTTCTCAGTCTTGAACACAGATGAGATACATGACTTTCCCAACGCAGGTGTTTATCTATCATGATGCCCAAATATCTAGCTTTCTCCTGGAACTCCAATCTAACACATGTACACAGGCTACGATTGCAGCCTGTATTATGAATAACTATATTATAATCATCATGGACAGTGGGTGAACCTGAAGAAGTAAGCAAAAAGGGGATAACAATAGTCTTGGCAACATTAATAGACACCAGGTTATCATCTAGCCAATCCTTTATCACAGATAGACCATTATTAGCAAAAACACAAGCATCTAACCAGCTTAGGCCATGAAACAAAGCAACTGTGTCATCTGCAAATGAGTATAGAGAACAACTTTGAATATTTATACTAAGAAGATCATTAATATATATTAAGAATAAGATAGGACCAAGTGCTGTTCCCTGCGGTACTCCAGTACTCAGCACCGACTTTGAGCTTAAAACTTTACTTATTTTTGTGGCCTGCAATCTTCCTCTCAAATAAGATTGAAAAAACTGTAAAGCAATACCTCTGAAACCAATTAATTCCATTTTTTGCAGAAGTATAGCATGATCAACAGTGTCAAATGCCTTTGTAAAATCTAAAAATACTCCTAGACACTTATTGCTCATATCTAAGTTGTGTATAATTTTCTTTGTAACCTGAAAAATTGCATCAGAAGTGTTCACTCCATTGCGAAACCCAAATTGGGAATTGGATAGAATATTATGCTTCTCCAGGTAGCTCACCATTCTGGATTTCACACATTTCTCAATGACTTTTGATATGCAAGATAGCAGTGAAATGGGTCGATAATTATTCAGGTTTGACTTTTCTTTACCTTTATGAAGAGGGAAACTAGCAATTTTCATCTCCTCAGGGAAGTAGCCTTGCTCAAAACAAAGATTTATCAAGTATGACAGAGGCATAGAGAGAGCCAACGAGCAATCAATAAGGCATTTAGAGTAAATACTATCTATACCTGCAGCTGTTTTCTTTTTGAGTTTTTGAGTTATGATCTGTACTTCATGTGAAGACACTGGGCTGAAAGAAATGAATTACACAATTGGTTCCTCACAGGTTCATGAGCATGATTCATGCATCTCCTATTTTTTATCTCCTCTGTAATATTTCTACCAACATTAATAAAATACTTGTTAAATTCCTCAGCTATCTCTACCACCCTATCATTTTTTATTAGTCGGTTATCTGTAGATACAATATCTGGGACAATATTTTTTCGATGTCAAACAGTATCTGTGGCTTCATCAATTGTTCTCCAAAGACTTTTCAAATCACGTCCGCATTCAATAAACTTTTTTTGGAAATACATTTCTTTAGCAGTCCGTAGGACAGACTTCAAAGTTCTATTGTAGTTATTGAAAGGAACGCGCAATTGTGGATTGAAAGGCTATTTACGTATAGTAAGAGACATTTTATCCCTTTTCCTAATAGACCTTACCAAACTGTGTGTTATCCACGGCTTAATTCTAGTTAATTTGTGACTAACTTATTTCTTAATTGCTGATGTACAGGAATCGAAGTAAGTCAGGAGTCTTGTATAGAATAAAGTGAAAGCTTCAGAAGCATCCACCTCTTCAAACACATCAATCCAAGACTCACTCACAATCAATGCCCTGAACAACAGCTCGTCAAATTTAATAGAACTTAAGCGTTCACTTTCATTACTATTTGGAGCATTTCCCCTAGGTTCAGATCCAGTCACGCTAGGTGAGATAGAACCCATAACAATTTCATGGTCAGTTATTGAAGAATTATAGATTGCTGGTCTCAGCACAAAAGATTGACTTTTAACGAATAGGTGATCCAAACAAG
This sequence comes from Sogatella furcifera, assembly GCA_017141385.1. Lineage (NCBI taxonomy): Eukaryota > Metazoa > Arthropoda > Insecta > Hemiptera > Delphacidae > Sogatella > Sogatella furcifera. Next base: position 43,393,699 of record CM029546.1, read on the forward strand.
ACTGTCGAACCGAGGAGTATCTTGTGCAACCCAATAAGTATTTATCAAAACCGTGCTCAGACAATGTATTCAAGTATTTATGACCTATAATCGGTAAATTTTCTTCAGAAATGTCTATATTAGTGTCGCCTATCAATATTCTATTTGAATTATTTGACCTAGTTTGATCCAGAAATAGTTCCAAACAGTCAATGAAATCATTAGCATTAGTATCATTAGGAGATCTGTAGATTGCTGAGCAGTAAAAAGGAACGTTTTTATAATTAATTATGAAATTCAAGGAATTAGAACTTCCGATTTCTGTATCTAGCACATTGAACTCCATACCACGCTTAATATAAACAATAATGCCATCGCACTTATTATATTTTGTACTCTTAACAACCTTATTATAATTTTCCAGCTCATAATCACCACAATCTTCTGTGGCCCATGTTTCTGATAGAACTATTTAATCAAAACTCATATCTAAACTTGTCAGTAGTACACACAATTCATCAAAATTTTTTTCTAACACTTCTAATATTCAAATGAAATATTTTTAAGGAATCTGTATTGAAAAATATTTTACAGTCATCTATATTTTCTATAATAAATGTTTGACTATTGTTATTTTGCAGATTGTTCAATAAAATAGTAATATCCATGAAGTTTTAAAGGAAAACATAATCAAGCATTGTATCATTCACAAAATGTATATTCTATATAATTTTAAATTCAAGTCCTCCTCAGATCTGATGTGAAGCGTAGGACATTCCTTCCCCTCCTTCAACTTGACCAAAATTCTCCCATCCTTGACCCAGACGAATTTATAGCTCATATTCTCTGCGTCGGCTTTGGTTTTCCGCAACAACTCCAATTGGAAAGGCGAAAGATGGTCGTGAGCCAATACACGCCCCTCTGACAAGTCCTTATGGATCAACTTCGCAGAAATTCCCGGTCCAGTCTTATCATTTTTAGCAAAATTACCAAAATCATTCATCCACGCATGTTTGTCCTGGCGCCTTTGAAATTTAAGTACAATAGGTTTAACTGTCCCCTTAACTCGACTAGGCTTCCTGTGTGCAATACTCAGACTTTCGGATTTTACTGAACTACCTATACCCACAGAGATCTTATCAAATATATCATACACAGATTCATTAACAGTTTCTGGGACACCGGCTAATATAATATTGGCTTTACAAGTGTAACCTTGTAATTCAGCCAATTCACTGTTAAACAATTTATTTTCACTCTTCAATTTAATTATTTCTCGCTTCATGACGTTAATTTCATTTTTCCGCGCTTCAAGATCAGTTTTGAATGAATCGAATTCGTTAGAAATAAAATAAACAGATTCAGTTAGTTCAGCTATCTCTTGTCTAAGCGGTGATAACTCAGTTTGAATGAGCTTAGAAAATTCCATAGATAACAGTTCCTTGATAAGCTGCAGGTCAATAGGAGAGAGACAACCAGCTGCTGTTGAAGTAGTCGCAGTCTTACTAGCAGCCCCCACTTCCCCCACCGTTGCCGCATCAACTCCAGCTACGCTATTACCTGCCTTGCAATTTGCACAACACCACTTGGCTTTTGTCTCAGCAGACATTTTACGAAAGTTAGTTTCTTTCAATGATTGGCAGGAATAGTGATATTTTTTAGCACATCTCGAACACAATATGATGTCACGTTCAGGAACAGTATCATCACAGTAACCACACCGCATATTTAACAAATTTAGACAATTGAAAATCAATCTGAAACTATAACTTTGCACTATCACTCCGAGATAACGACGATAGTTGAAAAATAGGTCCGCTCTCTTCAATTGCCTCGGCACGACTGATATATTAATATTGACGTAGATGTGTGAATTTTGATGTACGTGATACATCATTTTTGCCATATCCATGTTTATGTGATTATTGTTCAGTAATCATTAAACTTTAATCTAATCTTGAATCATTGTTCTTATTTCAGGTACTGTTTTGTCGAGCATTTGCACAAGCAAGGACTGATGTCTGCACCAGAATACGCTGTACTAGACGAGTGGTTCAAATGGATTACAACAAAGTGTAAAATAAATGGAAACTTGTTGGGTAAGTGTTATGTGATAATCTGGTTCCCAATTAATCAAGCGAATTTAAGTAAACGTAAGGACATAGTCTTGGAGAAGCTTTTCAAATCGACTTACTTACTTCCAAATATTTTCAATTCTATTATTACTAGTATTTCCGTGAACAGTATACCTCACACAGTAACATAGTAACTGAAATGTACTCTTCTCATTTATCCTACTCAATAACCCTGTCAACCGGGCAAAAGTAGTTGAATGGATGCACATTAACGTTATGGTTTGCCACACCAATTCCTTTTTGTTAGATGAATGTTTGTTTGTCAATGGCGCAACAGCCCTATGAAAGGCCTAGGCCTACTAGCTGGTTGCCAGTTTCATATTCACTCCACTATACAACCCGTCCAAGCAAAGAAGACACTCCGGCAAGACGGGAAAATGACTCCAGCCGGGCTAATACCGGCCCAAAAGCCATAAATTCTTAAACATAACCCACAGCCCCCGAACCAACACCGACCGAGCCAAAGCCACCCCCACCCCGCCAGAATGCCCTCCCAGCCCGGACAGGCAATACAGCAGGCGAATAATCATCAACCAGGATAGAGGTAACGTGTGGTTAGTACGTCGATCCTCTCAACCATAAGCCAGTCTCCACAACCAAGTGAAGATGCAGAAAACATCTGAATAACATGCAGTTAATCAGTTAGTGTAATGCAACAATTGATATTCCTCCAGAAACGGGAAACGACAGCCATTACTAATACGATACAATAATACAATATACCAATATATCAATACGATACGATAATACCAATACAATACGTTTACTAACGACAGCCAATCTCCCACTTTACGTTAGATACATAGGACCAAATTTGTTTCAAATCTATATCCAGGGTGTCTAGCAGTCGGGAAAATCGGGAAAGTTGGAAATGAGTCTGGAAATGAAATATGGTCGGGAAAAGTCGGGAATCAGTCTGGAATTTGACGTCAAGTCGGGAAAATTCATAGATTATAAAAGTTGTTCATTTTTTCCATATTGAGTTATTTTCATATTAGTACGGGAGTAAGTGTCATTCCGTGGGCGTTTCGAGTAAAGAACTTTGGAAGTGGTATCAATCTCTTCGTTTTGACCTGGAGAAAAAGAATATCGGTGGTCATAAGCTCTCCGAGGGGTGCATCACCTGTAATTCAAGATGGCGTCCGAGAATTTCAGAGTTTCACTGTTTCGGCCATAACTCAGCCATTTTTTAAGATATCCTTTCAATTTTTCTCTCAAATTATTCCTTATAAAATTTTCTAGAGGTGCTATACAAAACATATCTCCCAAAACACATAAATAATAAGTTATAAATTTTCTAATATGGAAAATTATCGAATTTACTTTAAGAATTTTTGTTTTTCTGTCTAGTTTTTTTCATGCATCAAGTAGACAAAAACGTTAAATCGTTAAAAGTTGAAAACGTTAAAAGTTGTAGATCTATTAACCCTTATTGTTGAAAAATTGCGTTTTTTAACATATTTTTCAATTATCTCAGTAAACGTTGAAGTTAGAAACTTCAGCTAAACTTTAGCTAATTTTACATAGGAATTGCTTATTTTAGAACCTCAGTAAAACCTTTAAAAAATTAGAAAAATTAATATTTTTTGAAAAATCTCAATTTTTCGCCATTGTTATCTCGGTAAGGAAGCGTTTTTGGTGGTTGGTCCCATGGAACTTTTTTGTCTACTTGGTGTAAGGAATCAGCCTGAGAAGTATTGCACATTCCTCCTGAAACATCCTGAATATAAACATAAAAATGTTATTAGTATGTTTTTTTTGTATATATTAAAATATACTCTATTTTAAGACATAGGGTGGTATTTTTTTTAGACATAAAATCATTAGATGATAAAGGCTATAGGCTACATAACGTGTTGCAACGTTTAAAAACTTATTGAGAAACTCCAACTTTGTCTTGAAAAAAGTCGGGAAAAAGTCTTGAATTTCATTCATGCAAATTGCTAGACACCCTGTATATCTCACTTACATTCGGTCAATCAGATGTCTATTTAATATTAAATGAACGCGAATTCTACTTCCCATAGTTTATAGCATCCTCTTTTGTTGAATTTTTTTTTGTGGTTCAAATTAATTTGTCCTCAGATGAATTTAGTTTGTGCAACAAAAGTTTGTTATTGAGTCACCCACCTATGAAATAGCAGCATTGTCGTCAACGTTTGGGCATTGCTAACTTGGTCAACCACTTAATCCAAATTGTGATATTGATAATCATAATAATAATTAATTCGAATCTCCATTTATTGCTATACAAATAGACAAAGGACTACTGCAACTGCAAATATTGACCAGTGTACTAAATAGCAGTCGAGATCCATTGAGTGAAACTGTTAAAAAAAATCCGCCCGGACCGGGAATCGAACCCGGTACCCCTCGGTTACCGGCCGAGTGGCTTAACCTTTCGCCTACCAGGCAGCTCTCCGAACAGCCCCATTCAATTTTGATGTTAGCCTGACTGGCCAGGTATCAAAGATAGAAGAATTATTTTGATTGATACCTGACCAGTCAGGCTAACATCAAAATTGAATGGGGCTGTTCGGAAGGTTAAGCCACTCGGCCGGTAACCGAGGGGTACCGGGTTCGATACCCGGTCCGGGCGGAATTTTTTCAACAGTTTCATTCAATGGATCTCGACCACTATTTAGTACATTGGTCAATATTTGCAGTTGCAGAAGTCCTTTGTCTATTTGTATAGCAATAAAAGGAGATTCGAATCAATTATTATTATAATTATTATCCAGCAGTTGATATACTGCAATGTCTAATAATTTTTCGATAATAATAATCCATGTATAACAATCAGTGAAAACAAGTTCCATTTCAAATTGGTTTCTGTGCTCTATACAGTTATGTTTTTAGTTCATTCTTTTTTATTAAAATTGAGATTTTTTCAGTTGCCTAATGTAGACAAAAGTAATTATCAATATTCAATTACTTAACTGTTGTCACAATATTTTTGATCATTTCGAATTATCGCTGAAGTAAATCAATAAAGTTCATTAGGCTTGGCATCCCGCCGTCAGCCGAAGTTGAATTTAAGTTAACATGAAATTCACTTGAAATAAATAAATAATAAACATAGTATTAATAATTTATATTAAAAAGAATAAATAAAAATTGGCTTGGTTTGCGCTCTTGGTTAAGTAACAGATCATCTATACAAAAAAGTTTTTCATTTATAATACTTTATATATTTAAAGTATTAATAATTGAACTCGTCAATAATCCCTCTCCTATACCGTAAAGCAACCCTCACATACCCCACCAACCGATTCCAATCTCTTCCATTCAAGTATTCTATAACCTCTCTTCTTTCCATTCTCCATCTACCGAACCATGTTCTCCTTATCTCTCCCAGGATCTTACATTTTCCTATAAAGTGGAATATGTCCTCGTTTTCTTGACTATTGCACATTGAACATCTATGTGTTTCTTCTTGTCTCTCCGGTCTGTAATTGAGCGGCAATAGAGCTCCCCTAGTCTTGAAAATTATACTTATGAAATGCCGCTTATTATTATCATTCATATAATCTCTTATAAGACTTTCCTCTTTATTAAGCAAAGCATATATTGAATGAAATTGAGCCACATCAGCCCTCTCCAACCATTAAAGTAAATCAATAAATATGCCTGTTAAATGTAATACTGTAATGATAATGAAATCTAATGATGACAAACTGATCTATACTTTTTTCTTATGTTACCTTGTGTATTTCTGATGTCATCTAGCCTAGCCTACTCTAAGATTCATTATTATGTTCTTGTTTCTTTTCAGTTTATTTGAGAACCGACCCAGAGGTCGTCCATAAGAGAATAATTGCTCGTGCTCGCAAAGAGGAATCAGAACTCACCTTGTCTTACCTGCAATGTCTGCATGATCTTCACGAAGATTGGTTGCTGAATGGAACTGCTTTTTCTTGTCCTGTTCCGGTAAGTTAGAATTATATTCATATATGTATGAATACAATCAAAATTCTATTTACAATAGAACACTGCTTGACCAAAACATCTTGAAATAGTTCTATGACATACTCAGGATACGCAGATAAAGCTAGGTTTATCGACCGTCGGTCGTTTCCAAAAAATATGGCGGACTGCTTCTGTGTTGAATCATAGGACCGTTTTCGTACATGCGAATGACCGACGACCGCGACCAACAGTCGGATCCGATCACGACCGTACTCCTTGAGAAGCAGTCATCCGACCAGTCGCAGTGCATTCTAACCTCAAATATCTTGTAGAAGATGAAGTAAGTTATTATTGAGATGACCAGGAGGGAAATATTGAGAATTATAAGGGATAATTTTCATCAAAGTTGATAAAATTTTGATTCAAATAGTACCAAAGTAGAGTAATTTAAATTTCTTACCAGTAGATCTGGATATCATTATGATTGATCGTTGCGACTGAGTCGTGCAAATGAAAACGGATCAGTCGCAGCCGGCTGCGTACATTGCGGCTGACGGTCGTTGCGTTACGCACAAAACAAAACGTACCTTTTGGCTACAGGCAAACGTAGATACGAAAAAGTTGAAGATTATTTCAAGAAATAACTGTCTGAGTATTCATCTGATTTAATATGATAATTTATTCAAAAATTAACTCTGATAAAAGCTCATCAAAGTTAATTGATGTTAAGAAAATCCAATATGTATGAGTACTTTCAATCTTGTGTGGTACACTCACACCAAGGTTAGTAGACTTACGTATTAACGATTTGCACTCACTCAACTTTCCTTGAGTTCTGATATTTACATGATACATTTTACAAAGTATCATCTACACCTACTCGCATTAGCGAGTTCAAATTTCATTATCCTATTACTTTCTCTTCTTCTGGTACTAACAGTGAAATTTGATTTTGCATTTAATATGAATTTCATTGAATTTTTTTTGGGTTGAGTCCCATGGTATCCTGGGTCCTGCAGTAGAGATGAACAATTTTTTAAATATCTTGAAATTGTTAGTTTTCATTCAGAAATAAATTTATTGGTGTTAAAATGTTCACATGGAAATACCATTTGAGAAAATCAAGTGTGTAAAATCACATCAGGCATGTGGTGGCCGAAATTGTTGATACAATGCATCCTTGCATCCTTGCCCTTTTCGTAGACTCTTCAATAGTATGGTTCCTTGTGTATTTCCGTGAAGAGAGCAGCAGATCCAAATATTGCGTTATCTAGGGTATCTAAGGATATCCAAACCAGCTGCTATGATGCTACTCTAGATTCACGACTGGATTACGTAATGGGTGATTCAAAATGGTGGATGCCGCATTCCATAGAAACGTTCAAAGGACGGAACCCTCAATTCTTTTAAAGCAAAACTTTTCTTAGATATAACAATAAAAATAAAAATTATAATTGATTATCTAGAACAGACACTTCTTTATTCTGGTCTTGTTATAAATGCCATTGTAGGCAATATTATTCTTTACGCAACCGGCAACACGCATTTGAAAGAGTAGGCTACAACTTATTTCTTAGCCTCTACACTACCTGTACGATCCAGTAATAAATTAGATTTATTTCCAGTTGTTGGTTTGTTGATAAAATTCATTTTCCTCTCCTTGAAAAATAGGAAATTAACTCATTTTGTGCAACTATTAAGACGTTTTCAAACTGAAAACTATTCTAATTCAAGTAAAATATTACTGCTCTTTGTAATTCTATAGAATTTTTCCTACATAAATTTGCTATCAAATTATAACCCTTGTTAACATTGTGTTGAAAAGTGTAATGAAGTATTTATTAAATTTGTGTTTCTTCTAGTTGGATTGTCTATGAAACTGCGAAGTTCATTTGTTCATAGATAGTGTGAGACTCAAAAGTTGAACTTCTGCACTACTTAATTTACTGACATTGGATTTCTCCTCAAATCTGTTCCAGGTTGTTGTTCTAGACGCGAATAAACCCCTTTTAGATGTTGTCGAACAATTCAAGCAATTGCAGCCAGATTTGGTCAACCGAATGTATTTGAAGCGAAGTGCCAATTCAACATGCAGTCCTTCAAAAGCAATCGATTTGGATTCAGTTGCTAACCGTAATATTGTCAAGAATATCCACTGATCATTCCGTTTCTAGAAGATCTTTCTTAATTTAAAATCTGTTATTGGCGAATTTCTGTTGAGAGTTATGAGAAGACAGTGCAATAAGATTGGAATGATTCAAGGTTTCTCATAGTATGCCGTCGTTAATCTCCAAAGAAGATCTGATAATTTTTATTGTGTGAATAATTCAAAGCATGTAACCGGCATTTAAAATATCTCTTATCTCATTCCTTTATCTAGAAAAAGCAACAAATTAATAGATCATAATAAGAAAAATATCCTTCACTGATTTGTAAAAATACTTAATCCGATATTTATAAAATACTTGAGTATTTTAAAAATACTTAGTACAGGGTGGGGCAGAGCCGATTGACGAGTTTGGAAGGGTTATAAAAAATGAACCGAACGACTTGGCACATTCAATTCAGTGTGAAATATAGTTTTTATTGTTAAAATTTTTGAAAATTCCATCAGTTAAATGGCGGCCATCAGCAGCGATACACTGATATAGTCGATTTTTGAAGTTTTCAAACCCATTTTGGCACAGTGCTATTGGTAGGGTACGTCTCGATTTCTCTTTCAATTCTTCCAAGGTGTGAAGGTGAGGTTTGTAAAATTTATCTTAAAGGTAGTCCCATGGAAAAAATCGCATACACTTCGCATCGGGTGAGCGTACCGGCCACCTCACGTCCCCCCTCATGTTGTCATCACCGTCACTATCACCTCCGAGCGTTGTTGCAATGTTACAAACGTTTGTGCGCCCCAGGAAGAACTTGCTGAGGAACAAGACTCGGGAGAAACATGATTTCAGCAGGACGTGGCTGCAGCTCAATTAGCGCGCATTTCAATAGTCGTGTTGAGAGAATTGTTGCCAGGGCAATTCTCAGTGAAGGCCCCACGTGAGGTGGCCGGTACACTCACCCGATGCGAAGTGTATGCGATTTTTTCTATGGGACTATCATAAAGTTTTCAAATCTTGCCTACACACCTTAGAAGAACTCAGAGAGGAATTTAGAGAAGAGATCCAGGCCCTACCAATCGCACTGTGCCAAAATGGGGTTGAAAACTTTAAAAATCGGCTACATTAGTTTATCGCTGCTGATGGCCGCCATTTAACTGATAAATATAAAAAAATATTATCAATAAAAACTACATTTCACACTGAATTGAATGAGCTGAACCGCTTTTTTCCAAGTCGTTCGGTTCATTATTTATAACCCTTCAAAACTCGTCAGTCGGCTCTGCCCCACCCTGTATTAATAAAATACTCACCGTATTTATCCAATATGTAGATTTTTGAAGATAGTGTGATCAAGTAGCTTAGTGCCTAGTGATCTTAGTTATTAGCTTATGTTAATTCTAGTTTATTTTTATCTACTTACAATATAGAGATGGTGAAATATTTCTAAATTTGAAAGCTCTCAGAGCAATTTGGATTTAAAATCCTTTTCGTTGTGTTTTTAAATTTGAATCTAGTTTCAACTATACTGAATAATGTGTGTCGTGAAATTTCTTATTTAATCATTTATGTCAATCTGTAGTGTGTGACTCAATATGTAATGTGACTCAATATGACTGACAAAACTTAATTTATTTAAAAAAAAAAAATGAAGTTCAATTTTTTGTATTTTCTACGAGACTAAAAGTGCGAGGCTTTGCTTCAAAACATTATATTTATAATACACTTGATACAAGTAATAAATTAATTTCAATTTGTAAACTGGGGTTTCTCCTTTCATAATTACTATGGGTGACGTAAAGTAATAGTTGAGCTTTTTCGTCTGCCTTTGTACGTGATGTAATCTACTAATTGGTAATGTTAAGAATATATTGTCTCTTCATTTCATCTTTTTTAAAACATAATCTAGGCATAGCTAAATGACAATTCCTAATTGACAAAATCATCTGTTTGTCAGATGATGTTTGGAGTGCACAAGGAGCAGACGAAACCGCCTAATTTTTGTTGTCAGCTATATATACCATACTTCGCATTTGATTGTTTCATTCATAAATATCGGGGTCCGAGCTAATCATAATTACTATGGCTGCGGCCGCACTGCTGGATGGTTGCATAGAGATTGGATGGTAGATGATTATCATCATTAATTTGTGTTTTGAACATCATTTCTATTACTATGGTTGTTGTATGTTTAATTAATATTGAAAGGGTTTAAATTCATGTTGGACAATTCAGAACATTATTTTTCATTGATATCTGAATTTTCTAAGGACATTGAAATTGTAAAGGAATATTAAGTTGAATAATTAACTCAATAATTAACTCAATAATTTATTAGAATCTTGGATCTTAGCTGAAGAGAGAAAACTTCCCGGCTCTAGCTGCGATGCTCCAGCTATCATAAGTCTAATCACATAATTACGAGTATATTATGAATTTTAACTTGGTTATTAGGGCTAATAATGTATAAAAATTTAATAAATAGTGAAATTTGCCCTTTTTGAGTCATTTTCAAATGAATATCACTTATTATTGATTTATTATACATTAGTATAATAATCAAGTTTACATTCGTAATATAGTTATGTGAATAGAGCTATGATGGCTAGAGCAGCTCAGCTAGAGCCATGCAGTTCGAGCAGCGAATTACGAGCTGCCGCTTGGGAATCGTACCTTAATACTCAAATATTTGATGGAGACTATTCATTGAGCATGGACAATGAATATAATTTGGTAATATCATCTTCTTAGTACAATCAAATGAGAGCTCTGCATGAGTCGACTTGCCCGTGTAATGTCGATAATCATACGTTGATCATTGAGCCAGTGCATAGTGTCTTCATTCAGTGTCTTGTCGCAAATTTTAGTTCTCAGAGCAAATAAGATCTTGTCTAGTCTAGGTGCTTTGAGGAACAGTTTTTAGTAGTCTATTTTTTTCTTGTTTGAGTTGAACACAAATTATCACAGTAATATTCCCCACGTTAATTGTTTTAAACTCATTTTTCGTTGTCCGATCCCATAGGTGTCGCGGTTAATAGGGGTTCTACTGTCAGTGTATCTAATAATAATAATAATATTCGTGTAACCTGGCTGGCTCAGGTCTGGTGTCACAGTTTTCAGGTCGCTCCTGATCAATTTCAGGGCCTCTGACATAATTGATGATCCATGATGGATCCAGATAATTAATACTAATAATAAATTATTCCTCTTTGAATAAATTCATAAAAGTTCCTTGAATGTTATGTAATGACTCAGCACTTCTACTCTCCTAAGAAATTGGGCTCCATGAAGAGTTTAATAACAGCTTCAAGGTTGCCGGGTACGTTACCTACTGTTCGGATTATGCGTTAATTTTTTCACAAATGTCTTTAAAAAACCACTAAATCATCCTTTACTAAGAATACAGGGTTGGATTTATATGTTCTGTTAGTCCATCTCCCGGGAAATTAAAAAAAAAACTACAAAATTGCGTTTTAAATGTATTTTTGCTTCCCATTTTAAGAGGAAACTCGTATCATTTAAGCATAAATATTGACTAAAATTTACATGAATCTCATTAATGAGCTCTTGAAAATTAGAATAAAAATTATTGGCTCGGGCCCCTCTAGGCGCGTGCCTTTTGACTGTCCGGCACTGTCAGGATGGATTCACATCTGATCCAACATAACACAACGAAAAAATGTTATTAGCTTAGAACGAGTGGACGAGTGCTAAAGCATTCTACGTAGTAGGTGAGTTTTGTTGAAACCAATATTCACAACAGACCGAACTGTGTGTGTCTTCTGAAACAGAAGTTCTGTTGTGTTGGATCGGGTGTGGATGAACTGTCTTGTTCTATCTAATAGGTTGATACAGTAGCCTACATTGACCTACCAATTAAAACATTGTTGATGAAAAAAAGATTCAACATCAATAAGTTTAGTTAGCGGAGCTGTGGCTTTAAATTTAACTGAAAATGAGAAAAGAGGGCAGAACAAACAAGAAATAATATCTAGACTGATCTAGTTCAATTCGATACAATAAAATCAAAATCAAAATATTTATTGTCGAAAAACATGGAACATGTTAAGACAAAGTCAATGTGTTATAATAATTATAATAGTCAATATGAAATTAAAAAAATAGTCAATATATATCCTAGAATAATCCTAAAATCTAATTAAAAAAATCATCAACTTTATACAAACATTCTCTGATAAGTAGGTCTACCTCCTTTAAATATTGTTTGTAGTAACTGCTAGTCATCTCTCTTACATGTCTAGGCAAAAAATTGAATAATTTTACACTCATGTATAGCCAGTTCTGCTGGGAGCCTGAATACTGAAATTGATCAATTCTTACCTCTATTTCTTGTATTATATCCATGGACATCAGAATTGACCTCAAATTTGGTAATGTGTTTTTTAATATCAATCAAAAATATCCATACATACAATGATGGTACAGTTAACAGTCCCATGCTAATAAATAAATGGAGTAATCAGAGCTGGAGTAATTTTCCCATCTTGCCAGAATGTCATCTTTGCTTGGACAGACTACCTTTTCAAGATAAAATAGAATAAACTGATATTAAAAATAAATCATTGAATAGTTGGGTTCTAGTTAGTTCTCTCATGATATTCCGAATGTAAATAATATAACTTACTGTATCATTGATTTAAATTAAAACAACCGCAATCCGCAAACCCTCCACGCAGTATTGATGAAGCCGATCAAACATTGTCTATTGTGGAAGTGGATGTGGAAAATTCTCAGATTCACTGCAACTTGGTAGATTACTCATTTTGAAAACCGGCTCTCGCCTATTATTATTATTATTATTATGCATTCCAAGTGGTCAAATTTATTGCTTTTGCTGATACTTTTTTACATCGGCTCCATCTTTTTGTTCAGTCTAAGCTTCTTAGAGACACAAAAGAAAGAAATGAAAATTGAGAAAAATGGGCAAAACAATTAAAGTGATAAATAATGTTCTCAGAGGAAGCGTTGCATAAATAATGGCGTAGGTCATGTAATGTTGACTTTGAATTAGTTATTGTAGATAGACCTTTTAGCCCTGGTCGATTCCAGGGTGAGCTGGCTTCTTGCCGCTTGCAACCTGCGATAGCAGTTGAGATTTTATAGACTCGGAGAGCAGTCTTCAATCCACTATTAGCCAAACCGGCCGCCAAATAGCTTCTATTCGTTTTTCGAAAATTGGAATTGTTCTGGGCAATCGTCCATCTCACGCTTACTGGATACACGCTTGACTCTCGCAAGTCATCCGCATCATGGTAAGATTTTCATTATATATATTAATAAATTATTAAGATTTTAAACTTATTTTCCTTTAGTTATCGTCATCATTACCAGCGTAGGTTTTCATGCGTGTGATGGCGGGATTGAATACATACAGTTTTACCGAACTCCATGGTAGCATACACTTCTCAGTCTCGATCGAGCAGTCTATCTACCTGATATTTCCCATTCTCTATTAATTATTATGGTGGGCTGCAACGTAACTTACGATTAAGGGATAGAAATTTATTTTAATGAAACAGAAATGTTTCAGAAGTTGAGTCGTTTGATGATACAGTTGCGAGTTGCCTATATACCTATACATTTTTGAAAATAACATTTCAAAATCATTCAAACTTTATCTCATGAATTGTGATAATAGGATTATATGTGATGGGATTGGAAAAGTTTATTAAGCGATAGGAAATATATGGCGAATACCTTCATTCAGTCTACTATGATGCATTGTTGATTTTAAACAATAATCATTCTATCAATGAAGTCTATCAGGAGACTGATCTAAGTTAGCCTACTGTAGATTTTACTTGAGATTGAAAGATATATTAATTTTTTTCATTTTTCAACAATAAGGGTTATTACTGGATAAGGAATCATAAAATTGTATTTTTTATCAATGGAAGTTGAAGAGAGTCGGATTCTAAAGAAAAAGTTGAATGGCGGCAATTGTGTAAATCTTACCCAAATCTCAGAAATGGCGATCAAAAATCGCAAAATCGCTACTTAACACAAATTCGTCACTTGTCCTATGTTTTGTCAATTTTGTGATTTTTGATCGCCATTTCTGAGATTTGGGTGAGATTTAGGCCTACACAATCGCCGCCATTTAACTTCTTCTTTAGAATCTGACTCTCTTCAACTTCCATTCATTGAAAATACAATTTTATGATTCCTTATCCAGTTATAACTCTTATTGTTGAAAAATGGCGTTTTTTAGCATATTTTTCCAATTATCTCAATAACCGTTGAATTACAAACTTGGAACTGGTTTCATTGAATTCCTCAGCTGATTTTACATAGGAATTGTTTATTTTAAAACCTCACGAAAGCCTCTAAAAAATTAGAAAAATTAATATTTTTTTGAAAAATCTCAATTTTCCGCCATTGTTATCTCAGTAACAAAGCGTTTTTGGGGGTTGGTCCCATGGAACTTCTTTGTCTACTTTTGGTGTAAGGAATCAGCCTGAGAAGTATTGCACATTACTCCTGTAACACTCTGTATATTAATAACCCACCAACCCTCAATAATTGATGACAATGAGGAAATTAGAAAATATGCAGCACCTTATTATCAATACGCTGTATTACTATACGTACGCTTAATACCGCTGTTTTTAAATGCGCGAGTGGGCTACAGTTAGATAAATAACTAATTTTGGGCAATTTATTTGTCAGTCATATTAATAAGATTTGGAATTACTTACCAATATTAGAGCCGATATAGGAATGAGAGAATGGATTCAACGTATATCGAATAATAATTATTATCGTCCCAACATTAGTATGTTTTATTTATCCTGAAGAGCTATTCGATTGCTTACATGTGTTTGTCTGTACCTATAGAATCACTGAAAAACTTGATCAAAGATTTCATGGTTTAAATTATTCTGTAATGGAACGATTGTACCAGAACATCGTGTTAAAGTTATAATTGAATGAGTAGAGTGGGAATTCGTGGCTTCATTTCAAGCATTGTTGCACTTGAACTAGCTTAAACGTGTGAGAAAATTTTAATTCACCAAACCTTGAGTTTTGCTCGGCTCAGAATCTAGGAGCCCATTGAAATAAAATACGAGCATAAATTTAATTATTTAGCGAAACTAATTCCTTTGTATAGTATTAGTGACCTATGCCCACTAATTCACTCAAAAATATAACAACCTCGAGGTACTATATAATACGTTTATAGGCTAAAATATATACCGTATGTAAAAAAATAACAGGTATACTATTCTATAATTAAAACAATTTTTATCAGAGGTTATCATTACGTATACACATTGCCAATAAGCAGCATTGTAATATTATTATCTCATAAACTAAATGTAATCTCCATAGTAGAGATTTCAGGAACAATTTAAGGTAATTGATTTTCTTTCAAAAGATTTACTGTGTGAGAAGTTACTGTGTGTGTAGGTGATTGGATTATTAGATGATAGGAAAGAATAGAGTTGTCTTAGTAATAACTTTTACTGTAATGCATTACTCTTACTATGTAGGTCATTATCAGCACAACCATGAAGTTCTGAGAGATTATAGAAACACAATAACACCATTATTGGAATTACCTTGTGGGAAAGTTAGTCTATCATGGAGTACTCAGACTCTGGCGGTGGGCACTTCACCTGTTTCGTGGGCACGAACCGCCAGTGCGTCGGACTATCAATTATTTAATAGTTTCATTATCAAATGCAAATCATTGTTACTTATTCACGAATGAGTCCTTGTACTTGTGAAATAAGACAAAACTACTGTAAAATTCAACTTGAAAGAGCGAATAAAACAAAAAACTTCCACTGGTATGGTTCTAATATTTATTATCATGAGGAAAGCTATCTAGTGATATATCTAATAAATACTTTAAATGAGAACCTGATGAAATGATATGTAAGTTATAAGACGAAAATTCACATTGTTTCCTTATTCTTTTGTTATCACTTATTATCACTTTAAATTTTTGATTCTATATAGGTTATTGCATATGCAGTTTTTAGATTTTTTTTTAAAGAATAATCATTGATATTCATACAAGTATAATCATGTAAAAAAATGAAACTACCAATACATGGATAACTTTAATTATTGTTATTATTGTACCTACCGTACTTCAAAATTGTTCATTATATCAATATGGGTGTATGTGAAGTTGTAAACAGTCATGCTATAAAGATACCTGATGAACACTGTATACATTTTCTTTTACAAACAATATTGAATAATTTTATTTCGAATGAATTCAATTGGTTTTATGAATGATTTAAAAGTGACGAATCTAATCGAAGAACTGCAAAAGTCAACTTAATTGTGATTGAATCTGGTCATTACATATGATCGTCTCATGGATTATATTGAATTCGTAAAATTGAAGCATTAATAAGAATATTGATTCTTAGTGAGAAAATTCTATTGTGAATTATTTTTCAATAAATATAAATAATAGAAAAATAAAGCTCATTCAATAGATGATTAAAAGAAGATTCAACAAATCCACTACGGTATCATATTCATATATATTCTACTATGATCCTCGTGAATCTCAGCATCTCATGAATCAATGATATACTAGTAACTTGTATGACGATTACCCTTAAAACATAATAATATTTATATTAGATATTGATTTAATAGCTTGAAAAAGTATAATTTCAAATCAATAATAAACTCATAATGCCGTGCCTAATCAAATTTCGTTATTATTAATGATTAAATACTGAATTCGACTGACACGTAGAATGTAATCTTACCGGTAACCGGTTTCCATACAATGCCAAAATTCGTGGTACTCTTCTATAAAATCGGACCATCGACCAAATAGGTACCTACTACATGTGACTGATGATAAAAATAACAAAAAATTACATTCAAATGAGTTTGAAATGATATTGCTGGCTAAGAACAGGAAATCTGTTTAATTGAGAAATGATGAGGAAAATA
The DNA here is from genome assembly GCA_017141385.1 of Sogatella furcifera. Classification (NCBI taxonomy): domain Eukaryota; kingdom Metazoa; phylum Arthropoda; class Insecta; order Hemiptera; family Delphacidae; genus Sogatella; species Sogatella furcifera. Next base: position 43,410,770 of record CM029546.1, read on the forward strand.
TGCAAATGAATATATCAACAGTTTTTGACAGTTAAGTCAGCATGTGTGATTTATATTAGGCTCTACAATTTATATCAACTTGTGTTCAAGGACTTCCATTGTGGTTTCGTTTGTTTGTTAAAAAATCTAGGAATAAAAAGTAATGTTTTAGCTTCTGTAGTCAGGTATTCGAAATTACAAAATCAGTAACTTAAAGTTAATTAAAAAGTTGCATGTTGCCTATATTATACAACTTTGTTCAGCTTTTTCTCCAGCTATTCTCCAATAAGAATATAAGATCACAAATTTATATACGGTATTACTTTTTGAGGAAAAAAATTGAAGCATCGATTACAATATTGCAATGCACAAACCTTCAATCCTTATCTTTGAAATTACTGTACGATATTCATTAAATTCCAATCAATTGTTAAGGGTAAAATCATCGGCTCATCGCTACTATTGACTATTAATTGTTGACTGCGCGCAAGAATGATTGATGGCTTTCCTTTAATCACTGTTATAAGAAAAAGTTTATTGTAGCATAACATTCATAATTTACAGTATTTCGATTGCTTTCTTCAAATAATAAATGAAAACTTTATTAACTATTGAAATAAATTGAAAGAACATGAAAAATTTGTAGTGAAATTACTCACGTTTTTGGTGCGACAATTGTTTCGTGCTGGTATTGTACATTATCAAGTGAATTAGGCATTTCTGAGCTTCAGGTTTTGAGGGTGGTTATTTTCAATTTATGTTTGCTAGGATCGAATTTCTAGATTCATTAAAATTCTACCTCTACATTTCTCATAATAGCCTTTTATAATTCTCAAGTCGAAGGTTTAATCACGAGATTGTCTGTTTTGCTGATCGCCATCAAATTAGATGATAACAATTTTCCCCATATTTTTGTATAATTTTAATGACTGGGAAAACGGCGCAGATACTGATTATTGGCGTCTATTTTCTTGCCAGTAACTCTGATTACAGTGTCCTCGATGATTTCAAGTTCAGCGTAAGTGAACAAATACTGTGTGCAGAGATGACCTTTTTAATTGACAGGTGAATGTTACATTTACATGGCATAAGATGCTATGTAGGAAGTGATATCAAATGCAGTTTTTTCTATGCGATCAATGCTAATGAAGAGACCGGACATATCCGGCCAACGGTTCAGTTTGTTTATATGGTGAACTAAGAAAGGTGAACCGGACTGAGCTATGAAACCGCGAGAAAAGAGAGAGTGAGAAAGAAAGAGTGAGAGTGAGTGAAATAGGAAGAGAGGATGATAAATGCGGCAGCGAACAAAGGCGCAGCATAGGTGACCAGTCGGGCATCTGCGGACCTCTAGGTCAAGGTTGTATCATGTGTCAGCCCGACCTCTAGGCTTTGATCGTGAACTGCCACCGCTCTTGACTCCTGCAACTCATTACCTACTATATGTACTATGAGTTGCATACAACTCATTCATGATTCATTCTTTTATTCACCTTCCAATACAACCACTGTTGGTTGACTCCTGCAAATTATTAGGTAGGCTACCCACTACATTCAACTCATATAAGTACAGTAATTTTTGTGGTTGTGGTTGAATTCTTTCAACCAGCTAGTTCAGTAGATAGAACGATGTTTATTCAATACCATGTATATTTTGATTCTTCTTATCTGTAACCCTCTTACAGTCTAGTTTCGACTTATTATTCTCTAGGCTTATTACGCTCTAACCTTACGGTGAAGAGAATGTTATGTCTGAGGTTATGCAAACTCACACTCTTTGTGCTTCATAACTGAAAGCAAAAGTTGAATATTTTTCCTGAATTGAATTATTAATAGTCCATTATTTCAGTGCGGGGGAATTTGAATACTCAAGAGTGTTGGGAGCATTATAAGGCTTTTCCTCTTATCTTCTAATTACGGTCACATAGTGATTAGAAAACATACAATCCAGCATCAGTTCTTTTGAAGGACAAATATTTAATAATAATTGTGAATATCGGAAAAGTTCTTCAGGAGTTGGTGACTCAACAGTATTGCACGTGGGGCAGGACAATTATCGTTTTTTGCGTGTAATTTACATACGTAAACAGGTGCTATAGCGTAGGAATGATTAGTCGATAGAAGAATAAATTTAATGTTGCCAACTTCCTGCTAAGCAACATTAGATTCATAAATATAAAGACTTCAATCGAAATCAAGTTGAAGATTCACTCTGCTGAAATTACTGGCAATTACATCACTACTCTCTTATAATTATAATTGATCTCTCCATTTCTATAAATAAATTGCCAAAATTTTTCGGTAATAAACGAAGAAGTGCAGTTTATTACAGTGCATCACAGTGTTTATCAATGGATTAGGAAATTATCATATTAAGAAAAATCATTCAATATCTTTGCTTTAGAATATAGGATCATAACGTAGGATTGATGGGTTATTGAGGAAAGAGTGATGAGTGAACAGTTGATGTAGAACATCTTATTTGAGTTGAATGAGAATAGTACCTAAATTATTTATAAACCAATGCTTATTATGTTTTATGTAGTGTAAATACTGTTTGGCATGGAATTGATGAGTAATTCCGTAAAGTTTGTATCTATAGATAGGAATGGGATAACTACAGCTAGGCCTATCTCTTCGGGAACAACTGGAAGGTTGATCGGAGACTTCAAAGATATGTTTGAACACATTTTCTCATAATAACTAAGTTAATTGAATTATGCTCCAAACCCCATTCCACTTATCTTTCTAAATTTTCTGTAGCCATCTATAGCTCAATGACCGTAAGATATTTATAAATGATTCCACTAGAATCCTCTCAAATTATATTGTTGTGCTAAAACAGTTTGTACCATCGCCATTCCACCTTTTTGGTAGTGTGGAATAATTTTATTTCAAGAGGCATCAACCTAAATCACATCCAAAATATTAATCTACATGTACATATGAATATGAAACTTTTTAGAGGGTTTCAATCAAGTAATGATAATATATATTAGAAAAACTGTTCACAGCCTAGTTTTTGAAAAATCATTCCAATATCACGCAGTATGCTCACTATATTCCAGATTATGGGGCAATTGCATAACCAAGAAAATATAAACTTTCAGCTCAATATAATTTCGGACAGAGCTGTTCTGAGAAAGTAGGTCATGAAGCTTTTGTTTTCTCTAAACTAATCCAATGAAGTTTGTAGAGCAATTATTATTTATTATTGGAACAGGCAATCAAGCCTATTTCCGGCAGAGTGACTGGGTCGTTGAGTGAAGCATTACCTGCAGTTACATCAATCAATGGAGGGGGAAAACTAATTGCTTTCTTCTATATTCTTGAGATCGCATCTGATTGATCAGTCTTTAGCAAGTGCAGTTTTTATTTCTCCAGTCACTGGAATGCCGCTGCAGTAAACTCAGGTTCCAAGTTGCTATTGAGGTGTTGGCACCATCTTGTGGAATACTCTTGCTGGAATATGTACGGGTTTGTAGATTCACAAGAAATAATTTTCAAATATGAAATTGGCTTCCACAATAATTGTACTTTCATTTGACACACTTCTGATACTTATTTTCTTAATTTAACTCAAAAATAATCCGTGTATTGTTCAAGCCAAATAATAAAGTTGAAGCCCTACGATGTAGGCTACTGTAACAAACATTTTTCTATTTTGTTCAACGACCTCAATAAATCTCATTTAGGCCTACTGCAACAATGTCCTCCTTATTAGAACAGAAAGTGTTATTGATGCATCAAGTTCAACAGTAACTGATTATATGATTTTGAATGAATCTGTCAGCTACAGTTACTTATATGTTGGATAAATCACAATGTATGAGAAGCCTTTACAAATAAAAACCAATAATTTTGATAAAATAAATTTTACATAGAAATATAGATGAGATCCGTGTGTCGGAACTTTTGCGGATCATCTCTATTCTCTATATCTTGAAAGAAGAATATTTCAGACTCTCAAATGATAAATGGAAAAGAGAGGATATTCTTATTCCTGCCACGTACATGTAAAAAATAATTTTTATTAAATACTAGTTTGTATCCAATTATTATTGTTTGTATGAATTTTCTTATATATAAGTTGCGAAACTATCCAGCTCAATTCTTGATTGTTTCATCAACAACATGAACCGTGATGGAGGAATGGAACAAAAAAATATTTTATACATGTGACTGCAAACCAGTGCGACCTTAGAATAATTTTCAAGGGCAACTTGATTTTCGCATTATTTTATTGCTCGACAACAGACAAATTGAATTATTGACAATATATTGAATTATTGTTCAACAAGTTATTATATTGCAGATTGTTGCAAGCGATTTTCCACTTGGTTGATTACTTGGCAGACACAGAGAAACTGTTTATAACATAAGCATACAAAAACACTATAAGATGGAGGCCTAGTGATTTAAAAACTTGTATTTTGCCCCAAAATTTATGTAATGACGATTTAAAGAATTGATTATTAACAGTCTGTAAAGATGAGTATAATACAAGAAGAAGAGGGGGTGACCCCTCTATAGAATGAATGTCCCCTCATCTGAATCTTCTAGTCTTCAATCGCCACGGCAAAGCTAATTGAACATGTCGGAGAAAAATCTACTGCAACCGGAAAAGGGAGTGTTGAACCATAAATAAAACAGCTAATTGGAAATCAAATAGGTCCTTGTTGGAAACTCCACAAGATAGCTAATACATTTCCAGACTCTTTAAAGAGCCTGGTTGAGACTGTTTGACCTCCAAAGAGATCCAAACTAGTTTTTGCAAGACAGTGACAAGTTGAGCTTTGTTCTTTGGATTTATCTTTATCTTTATTGTCATAATCCTTATTTATTTCGATAATTAAAACTCTAGATAGTTCAATAGAAGAGTATTTTCATACTTCGATGATACCTATTTAACGAGTTTGACCAGGTTGACGCAGTGGTCTAGAGCTTCACAGGCTTTATCACAGTCTAGTCTAGTCCTGGGATCGATTCCCAGCAGAGGCATGAATGTTCAACCATTCATCTAATCAATCACCCTCTCGCACTTTCCATTACCAACGCAGAAGCAAAAATGCTTATGTGGAATGTGGGCATCATCCGTAATAAAAAATATACTAATATCAGCTTTTAATTACTTTAAAGATCTACGTTCATGTTCCAAAAACATCTCTGATCAATTTGTAGATCTAATTTGAAGTGATCTAAATTGGAAAACTAATAATCGCGATCAAATCTATCCCATAAATTGTGCCATCGAAATGTACACAGTCTAGTTGAATATAATAATGTAATGTCACAAAAAATATAATAATGTAGTGTCAATCCTAGTTGATGCTGATCTTAATTTTTCTCGTCTCTCTTGTCCATATATGATGAGGAAGCTGTTGATATACATATACCCACCTCCTTCTTCATTTCATCAAATTTAATACCGTGTGTAAATCCAATTAGAGATTATCTTGATGGAGAATACAAATCCTTCACTGAGATAATTCTGAATTACGATTCAACTCTCATGGTGAATCCCATTTCAAGGCTCATCCAGTAAAGGCTGTTAATGGTTTACGGAGCATAAAACAAGCTTCTTGAGGTAATGTGAAGACAATGAAGAGGATGAGACTCTTACAGATAAATTACCTTTCCAGGAAAGACCATTAATAAAGAACTATTGCGAACGTGTATGTCAAGCGACAATTCCTGATTAGAGTAAACTTGAAAAGAGATTCAAAAGAACATTTCCTTATTACTCACTTTATGGTCAGCTTCTCAATTACAAGAGAGTGATAGTCTGCCTCCTACTCGAGACCTTGACCCTAGAGTTAAACACGGCTGTGATTGATACTGTTTTCGTGATGCGGCAATGAAATACTTAGTAAAGTAAAAAGACCTGTAGGCTACCAAGTGTACAAATGTTTGTCTTTCAATTCATTCATAAGTGTCTTGTATATATGCGGTATATGATACAACCTACATCAATCAATACACATTTAATCAATTTGTGGTCTTATGTAAATCATGGAAGTAACAATAATAATCTCACCTCAATTTATTAAATTTGGGACCGCGATATTAATATTTAAGCATTTCCATTATCAGTTCGAGGCCAATGATTATATCAGCTTGTAACCTCCTACCTTGTACACATTATAAGGCCTATGAGAATAATTATAATTGGCCCATTCTGAAATTAGACACATTGCTTGCCCCCTTACTAAGACATGAACGATGATTTATTCTTCAACTGCTAATAATTACGGTTTGAATGTAGCGATCAAATATACATTGAACTCATTTATTTTATTCAACTAGCCCTACAAAAATATGATTATGCTGGTGTTTGACTAAGAAACAACTCTTATATTGATTAAAAATAATTCTTTTGAATAGAATGCAGTCCAACAGAGATGAATTTGTGGATAGTTGCGTGATCGAATAGTAGGAACATAGAAACCTGTGAAAAAGCTTCTACCGTACAGTAATTGCAAGATTCTCGATTGCATTCAAATAAACACAAACGGGTTAACCTTTCAAATAAGGAAACACCATTACATTACTTATTTTTATGAATTGACCAATTCTTATTATTAGGCCCGGGATTTATGAAGATGAAAAACCAATTCCAAGAGCATGAGAATTTACTTCAAATTCAATATTCAAGTTTTCATAACAATGCTTATCTTTGAAATTAATTATGTTGTAAAAAATACTGACATTTCCATACGACAATTATCCACATTTGTGGATACGACCATTTGGTAAATTTTATGACAGAAATAAACATTCAGTTTTTGATGAAAATCCAAAATGAGTTATTTGTAAACTATCAAATTCAAATTAGGCACCGGTTGCTAGATAACTAGATTAACTACGAGATCACTAGAGATCAAATAGATGATCACATTTCGTCGAGAGTGTAGCCTTGAACTGAAACTCGAGTTTCAATTTGATAACTATTTGAACTCCATTGCTCATCCATTATATAACGTACTTGGCCACTCAGTGTTGATTTCGATAAATGAAATTATGGGCGTAATTGTGAACTCAATAAGGAAACTTCTGAGTCTCATAAATAGTTCACTTGCTTACCAACATTTAAAAGCCTTCTTACACATATATCTTTGTAATGTGAGTTTATGAAGTAGATTCATCTCGTTAGCCCATTTATCATCAAAAAATTACCTGAGATTGAATTCTCTTGACAGACTAAATTAGATGAGATACTTGAATCAAGTCAACTGGTTGATCTGACCTTGTTCACAATGTTATACAAACTAGTTGGATAGTTTATTCTAAGCAAGACTTCTAAGGTCAAAGCCTGAATTCTCATCAGTGTGTTATCGATAGAAAGAGTTTTTCTCGCGTGGATATTTCGAGAGAAAACTATGAGGATTGAGGAAGCTGAAAAAACTGTGGATGAGGCTCCGAAAATTCACTTTACCATTTAATGTTATATTCAACCGAGGGGATCATCATGTCATCAAACCATATCATACTCTATGACACAACAGTTCTGTGTGGGCCTCCGTTCAATTCACATCCATCTTGACGATTCTGACTCTAGTCTCTCCAGTTCTTTATGCTAATCACTCTCAGGTTCTGATGATTCTTAATTTTCTGGGCTCTCTCAGCAATGCCAATCCTCATCATTGTCTCTAGTGCCGGTCTGGGGAGGTTGGGGGCCCCTGGGGACTGATTAACAGGGGCCCCACATGGGGGTGTGGTAATTACCTCCCCTCCCCCCTACCCACAACAGCCAAGAGGAGGCTTTAGGGGTCCTCCCCGAGAATTTTTTACAATTATATTTTGAAAAACCGTTTTCTAAAGGTTTTTAAATATATGGGCTTTTATTTGCATTACGGTATCCTCGTACTCTTCATTTATTTTTATTCTATTACTAGATCCACGAAAAAAACTTATGCTATAATTGTCTTGAAATTTTCTTCTCATTGGTAACTCAGGGTGTGCATTTTGTACCGAAAAATGATTAATACCTGAACATCTGAACTGGAATAGCCAGGTACCCAGGTGAAGGGGGATCCAGGGGCTCACCCCCGGAATATGTTCAAATATATTAAGGTAGAAAAGTTCGTTGAATGGTTGCTTGGTCAAACAACTCACAATAGCCTATTTACATCAGCCTCTTAGACTGTATAGAACTTTGATAAGTGAAGTAGCTATGTTATAATATTCTTCATTTTGTGCGTCTAGTAATTCCTAAAATGTCAACAGACACAAGATTGCAACAAAAACGTTCATTGGAGAAACATAGGGGGCCCCTTCGCGATCGTGGACGAACTGGCCATTCCAAAACTGAACACAGGTTAAATATTTACACAAAATATTATTGATAGATTGTTCTGTTATCAAGGATTTTTGTTACATACTAACACAAAACAACTATCAGTTTTACCTTTAACAAAGCTTCCAATAAAATTATTTGAGTAGTTTTAATTCAAGTACTTCAACATCTTCCATCGTCATCATCGTCCGTCGTCTGTGTTAGTATACAAAGAACATACCCCCGATTAAAGTTCTTTACAAAGAACATATCTCGATTTCCGCGCTAGTGGCTAGCAAAAAGATCTCTTGCACTAATATAGCTTTTTAATATTGAGAAATATATATTTGAAACAACGTCTACTGTGGAATAAAAGTCGTAGGTTTAAATGGAAACATAAGTTACCAAATTATTCAACAAGTAGTTTTCTATTCTCCCAGTTTGGGGGCCCTCTAGCTCGGAGGCCCCTGGCGATCGCCAGGTTGCCACCCCTGCCAGACCAGGCCTGATTGTCTCACCTGGAAATCCAAAAACGAGTGTGTTTTTACTCTAAGAATATTATGAGTATCAGTATTTTCCATAGACCACCGTACTAGGAAAATACCGCCTCTTCTCTACATTTTTTTCTAGGGTAGAGGACAAATCTCTTCTTTAAACTCCCACCCACTTTTTATATAAGAAAGGATGGAGATCAGCCAAGAGATACTGATAGAAATATAATGGAAAAGAATAAATTATACAAGGAAAAGTCAAAGAAAAACTATCCTCTTAGAATATATGATAATATACTCATGTATCATTGGGCATCCTCATCGCCTATGCCGTGCTCGGCTATGTGAGCATTGCGCTAGCTTAGCGCTAATTAAGCCGGGACCAGACGGTGGAAAACGTCCAAACAACATGTGCGCTCTATAAGCTCTGTAGGGTGGAGAAGGATCTAATGCAAAGGCAAGAAAAATAATTAGAATGAGTGCTTCGATTCAAAGAGGTTTCCTTTTAGTCGCCTCTTACCGAAACCCAGGTACGTTATTGTGGGCGTATTTGCTGTAGCTACGTAAGTCTATTTTATTGACATTACCTTCCCCACCAATACAGAGATAATTTTAGGAAAGAATAGTTTCCATAAAGAAAAAAGAGGCTTTTCAATTAACTCCAACTCACTTTCAGTTGATTTCAACTTTCATTGAACTTGAAGAGAGAACCCGAAAAGAAAAAAGTGCAATAAGATTTGTATTTTGCAAAATTACATAACATGATAGCACTCATACGAGTACCTATTTGGAAGCATGACAGGCATTCCCACTGTAGCAGAAGTTGAAAAACCTGTTCGAACTTAACTGAAACAAATCTCCTGAAAGTATTGCCATTCGTACAGTATAAAGTTAAAATAACTAATTCATGTGCAGAAATGTCTAGATCAAGGTTTGATTCGATTTCCTTGTGATTGGTTCAAAATAATCCAGCATTTTCTTCATCAAACCACTTCTAAAACTGTGCAATTTCAAGATGATTAATTCGATCAACTTCAATCACATTTTTCAATGCAGGTTTTAACGGCAAGCAATATCCGTTTGAATGGTTTAAAAATTTAAAATCTTGAAAAAAATCACTAACTTTTCTTAGTGATAATAAATCTGATCGCTAACTGAAAAAATGTAGACACTAAGCTGCAGTAATATTGATAAGTTCTCGTAGAGTAATGCTATACTTTAAAAGACTGAGAGATAAACTGAGAAAGAGAGGCTGAGAAACAGACCTCGGAGCGACTACACAGTTCTTACGATACGATTCTTGATCGATCCCAAAACTTTAAAAGATTTTCTGAGTCCAATCTCGGGTGACCTAAGCTTTTCAGTGTTTGTCGATTGCAAAATAAGAAATAGAAGTGAGTTCTTAAAAACGAATACTGTAATATTAATAAATCTATCAAAACTCAAAAATCTCGAGTGAACTTTGAAACACATTATGTTTGGATTTTAATTATTGTGATCCAATCATCGCTGTTATACACTTCATTTTCATGATTTCCTATTATAACTTGAACTGTTAATAGAAAAAGATTGTCTTCATTAGAGCAAAGTATAATATAGTATCACTGAAGCAGCAAGCAAGTCTGAACTTTTTTCAGAGTATTTAGCTCTCCAACAGCCGTACTGATTTATAATTTTTGAAGCTAAATTGAGTGGATGAATTTCGCACATTGTAGGAAGAAGGTGGTATGACTTAACTCAACATGCCATTAAATTCGCTAGCTGGCTTATTCTTGTAGGAAAAAAGCTTGAATACATTATTAAATCATGTAGCATGTATTCCGTAATGGAAATAAAGATGATGCCATGCATATTAAAATATTTATTGTAAAGTTTTAACGTGAGAAACAATTGCCGGCAATGGTATATACACCTGGGTATCATGATATTCCTTATATGATAGAGGGCTAATTGAAATGTAAGACCAGCTCTGCACGTAAAAAGTACCTACATAGCACTGGAACGATAAAGATACGGCTCTTTATTCTTTATTCTTTGTTCTTTATCTTGTAAAATAATAATTCTCTGTCTTTTAATCTAGATAAATTCAAGGCCACGTGATTAGAGAATTTAATTCCCTGTTAAATGGTTGTCTCAAAGATTTTAGAATAAAAACGTTGAAGGTCGATTGGGTCGGTCGTTTTGCGGTTGCAACTTGCAACTCTATCCAGTAGGTCCACATGTGAGCTCACTAGCAGACAACACCACACTAGCAGGCAACTACACTCAGGAAGTCGGCGACAATACTTGAGCTGCAGTAAGTGATAAGACACTACTTTTACAGAATTCTGCATTGAGAATAATTCATCTTTTTCTCCCTTGCTAGCTGCGATGGTTCATGATTTACATTTTTCATATCTGATTGCTCGAATTCACCCTCTTTCTCACTCTCACCCTCAGTGAAAGTTAGAGAGGTCCAGGAGTCCTAACTCCGCCCTAATAAAGAAAATTATTCAATCAATAAGAACCATCCCGTTACCTAGTAGGAACTATAATTACCAAAGTTGCCAGTAGGCTATGTGAACTTGCAACTTGCTTCTTCTTTCTTTCGTTGATAGGAGGGTATGATTTTCATCAATATATGTGATTTTTTAAAAAAATAATAATCACAGTAGGCTACCCTTTTCAATTATTTTTTAATTCATGCATTACATGTTTCGACTCATAAAAAAACAGTGATGAAAGTAGCCCTGAGATAAAGGAAACATTTATAATAAATAAATAAATCATTTAATTTGTTCAACATGTATATGTTACACAAATGAGTTGCGTATCGTACAAATGTAAAAAAACAACATAGAAATCAACAACAACGCTAATTGGAGGCTGTAAGAACATACATAATATTAAATTCGACAAAAACCAATAACAATCTACACCATATCATCCAGTCAAACTTAAAATAGTTCGTCTTAACCGAATAATTGCATTGGTATAAAAATAGATATCATTTATTTTATCTCTGTTTAGTAAACTATTAGTTGTTAGTTGTAAACACAACTACTGTTAAGTTGTGTAAACTATTGAATAAGTTTACACCTAGCTTTGCTTTAAGACTTGAGACTGGAAGGTTGAGGTTGTCACATATAATTTTTCGTCGAGCATTGAATTTTTATATCAACGTTTTGAAAATGCCATCTCATAGATAAAGGAAACATTTGTAATTATTATTTGTTCACCTCAAATGAATCCGAAACTACCCAAACTGCTCCTCCTCAGCACTCATTTTTATGGGAAAACACTTAATAAGAAAAAAATTGGGAGGAAGAATTTGAGGACATAAAAAGTGTTTGAATAATTAACAAAAATGAAATATAAACAAATGAAAGATTTAAATGAAAATTACAATTTCGAGTTTGAAAAGGCTTTCTTGGATCCTTTATTAGAGTTGAATTTGAATATTGGAAAACAAAAAATATAATAATGTAATGTAGAAAATTATATGAATGATAATAATTTTCTCACGCTTCATCACCTTTATGATGCATTTTGACAATTATTTTTATTCCGAAAATGAAGATATCGGTTGGAACTATGCTGACATTACATTCTATGCTTTAAACCAACAAATCATAACATTTCAACAGAACTTTGAATCATAAGCGGTTTTCCAGGAATAGAAAGAAAAACCTTTCCTTTTCGATAACTTACTCTGCAAACGAGTAAAGAGAAGTGACAGAGAATTTGTAACTTTTCCTGCCGGCTATTATGTTTTTACAACAGCCAATTTATTATAAACGTTCAGTGAACAAATCTAATAATCAATACTTTAGGGTTCGAATTCATTTACTAATTAAGCGTGAAATTGGTTCATTACAATTGAAAATTATTGTAGTTACATTATTCAATAATTTTCAGAACAGTAACAAAGGAGGCAATCACAATCTAAACGAATAATGTAGAGCCGTCAAAAATAATCGAATCTCTTCCATTCTGTTGATTCAATTTATGTAATGAATCATGAAATGTTGTAATGGAGGATCAATCAAATTACTTTAAAATGAATTATTGATTACTCTGAGTTAAAAATTTGTTTAGTATATTTCCTGGACTAAAAAACTTCTTGTGTAAAGTACTGCGAAAAGCCGAAAAGTACAGAGTGTGGCAGCGAATCGGGCGATTTTGAAATAAGCGCCAAAAATTTATGAAGTTATTTACATAAAAGTTATTGATGCCATAATAATCCACATAGGAAAGAATTTATATTTCACTGAACTAATTCAATATTTGAAAATAACGCCGGCAAGGTGACATGGATAATTCTGAAGTACGTTTTTCCTAATCGTTCAATCTCTCGAAACGGAATAAATCCACGGCCCGCAAGTTCGCTCGATCTGTCGGCCTGTGACCTTTTTCACACTTCACTCAAAAGTAAAGTCTACGAGCAACGGCTCATGACACTGGATGAACTGAAACAAAACATTCGTCAAGTGATTGCATGAATACCCCAGCAAATGTTGGAACAGTTTTCATCAGTCCTCATCAGGCAACCGTCAAGAAGGACGTCACCTTTCCGACGTAATTTTCAAATATTGAAGTAGTTCAGTGAAATATGACTTGACTAACCTCTACCGGCCGGTCCACTCAGAGCCCTCTGTACCCGCGTTAGCATATCAGAGCATAGCTCCAGGCAGAGCTAGCACCACAGTTACGGAGGCGTGCCATTGGGACTCGCCTTGATTCCCCCTAGGGACGGAGGCGGAACATGTGGACCCACCTTGATCCCCCTGAAACTAAGCCAGTTACGGAGGCAGGCCCTGAACTCGCCTTGATTCCCAACCTAGTTACGGAGGCGGACCATAGGACATTGCCTTGATTCCCCCTGTGGTTTACCACTGCCACCTCGCCCGGCCAGCGTCAACGGGAGATTGGCCTGGGAGCCGGGGTGACCCTGGCTAGGCCAGGCTTCCAGCGCCCAGTTCCGGCGGTACGTGGGCTATTCCAGAGGTGCGTGTCCGAATCATCGTCACCCCTTTCGCAAGCCCGGACGTTCCCCCTCAGCTGTCAAGAGGCTTGGAAAAAACGTCTTATCTCTTCTGACCCACACTCCAGCCTGGTGCAGGACAGTCATTCCTAGTGTCTACTCTCCCCAGGGAAAGAGGACAGAAGGAACCAGAGCACGCGTTTCGGAAAGAAGATGAAATCCCGTTCACTAGGTAAGAGAGGGGCTCCCGGACGGCCCCGCGACCAGCTCCGACTCTCGACGCAGGACCGACCAAGGGAGCCACCCACCATCTCACCGGACCGAAACTTCCGCCGGAGCCAATGCAGAGGAGCACGACAAGCCGCGTGGGTACAAGCCACGCAGCCATAAGGCAACCTACTGCACCAGCAACCCTAGAGACGGAGGCGGAAGGGCCGTAGAGGCGCACGACTCGCCTGTGAACCCCTCTAGGGGTAGTGAAATATGACTGCTTTTCTATGTACATTATTAAAGCATTAATAAATTTTTTGTAAACAACTTCATCAATTACACTTATTTCAAAATCGCCCGATCCGCTGCCGCCCTGTACATATATAACCTTGTTTCAGACTAATCATTCATCAGAAGTTCGACATTTTTAAATGATAAAGGAGCAGTTTACTCGTGTGAAATTAAAAATTAAAGGGATTCTCAACGTTGAGTGATGAGTTAAAAGGTCAAGAGCACCCCAGCACATTGCTACTGATGTATCGTAGCAGATGCACTTCCTCTTAATTGCGAAATAATCGAGACTCTTATGGCTCATTACTCATCTTCATTGTCATCCCCATAAAATGTCAGTTTCATATCGTTGAGAGGATCCTGCAATACCGTAAACTGCCTTCCTGGTCTGTTAATTTGGGTCAATATCCTTTCAACTCTCATGGTCACTGAACAGTTTTATTGGTAATGGCAATATCAGTCTTCCCTGATGCCTGATGGAACTAATCTATACAATTTCAACTAGTGCAATTTCCCTGTTTAAAAGATTACTTGATTATTGAACAATAATTGAGTGCTCAATAGAATAAAGTAAAATGTCCTCTTCAAAATTGAAAAACTTAGCGCTTGCACTGAAATGAAAAATTGGAATATAGTAAATTGTGTACAGGTTATTTACAATTTTTAAATATCTCATTCAAAAGTTTCTCTATATAAATCTATCCATACAGAAATAATCCAGGGAGTCCGTTGTATAACCGTAAGAAATAGATGTTCTATATAGAAAAATTATTCCAATTCTTTAAATAATTTCAATGGAGACGGGTATGGAACATTCGGTTCTAACACAATAGAACAAATAATTATAGGGCTCCCTTGTCTCAAGTTACCATATTTCAAATTGGTTTAATTACCAATCTAGTAACCGAATTACTTATATATCTAGTAATTGAATCATTACCTTATCTATGTGCTAGCTGAATTCGCTTGAATTTATCCAATCCTTTAAGACAGTGTCTAACTTCAGTAATGTTTGTAATCATTCGAATCCGGTAACAAAACAACAAGTATTCAGCAGTCAACATACAAATTTAACCTGCTTCTCTCCAAACAGACTTGTCAATTGAGAATAATTTTCACTGCACTTAGTGCAGTAGTGATAATTTGGTGATTACTCAAGGTGAGAACACTGAATGGAGTCTACAATCAGTTGATAACTGATAACTGATTGTGACTGTTAGGTGATTGTGATGTTAAGTCACAAACACTATGGACTGCTTTCGGATGGGTGACCAGAATGTGACCAAGGCGAGTGACCCACTACACAACGAAAGCCATATGCATTTTTTTAGTTGATAATTATGATGAGAGTATCATGTTTATTTTGAACCCAAATGTTTGATAATATTTTTAAACCCTGTATACCGATTTTATTCGATTACATTCAAAGTTTCCACAGTCACCTTGATTGAATAGGTAATAAATTTATTTGAATCAAATCCAAAACTGAAGGATTTGATGCACCTCTCCCTTCATTATTATTGATGGAAAATAAGTTAAATAGTGTTTTGTGTTTTTTGCAGATGTTAGTATGGTGTTTGATCGTGCTGCTGTCAGTCACCGGCGAATGTCAGCTGCGTGAGGACATGAGCCTTCTGCCCAATTTCATGCGTATGAGCACAAATCAATTTCGCCATTTAAGGGACACCCTACTCAACATTATCGGCAGAACCACATCATCACAGCCTAAAATCGCCCGCTTGGGTAGGATGCAGGTAAATAATTATTATTCATTCATCACACAAAATTCATGTAAGGATTTGGTTCGTAGGAACAATAAGTTTGTTGATCAATTATCATATGTCTGATAATCAAAGTTTCCTGGATTCGATGCCAGTCGACACCATAGATCTTGACCACAAACGCAAACGGTTATTCTTGTCTTTCTTAGGATAGGTAGTGAACGTGTACGTCGTTGATACCAACTTCATCGACACCTCTCATCATCCTCTGTCTTATTATCCATGCACAAACCCAAGAGCTACTGTGAGCATTAATCTAAAAAACAATTACAACTACTGATTGGAAGCACTTTTGATAGGCTTTGAACACTTTTGATAGGTTTTACTCATCACACAAATATTGGAAGTTATCGACACCTCTCATCATCCTCTGTCTTATCATCCATGCATAACTCCAATAACTAATGTTGGCATTATCCTAAAAAAGTAACCATAACGTCCACAGCTACTGATTGGAAGCTCATTTTATACAGTATAAGTTTTACACGTCACTCAAATATTTTTGAAACCCTTGAGTAATGTGTAGCCTATCTCTGATTCAAAATGTTTCATCTCCTACAAGTATATGAGAATGCATAACTTTTGATAAAACACTCGCACGCACACTCCCATACCCATTTATAAACTTAGCATCTTCCACAGCTAAGTTATTGTTACAGCTTGAAGTTGAAATACCGGTTGGCCATGCTCACGCAAACCTTGTCACTATTTATGTCTTAGGAGCCTTATCAATTAAATTAATATATTTATATAAGTTGGAATTAGATGTCTATATATATTTATGTCTTAGGAGCCTTATCAATTAAATTAATATATTTATATAAGTTGGAATTAGATGTCTATATATATTTATTCATTAAGAATGTGGAATCGGAATTCCTGTTTTGTTGAGTCCAGCCGTTGTAAGATCAACTTCCATTTCCGACTCCGATGCGCAAACCTTGATCTTTGCCTACAAATCAATATCACGGGCAAGGTCGTTGCATTATCAGCACTTGTCACAGTCTCTCAACTTCCGAATTACCGGTCCGATAAGGCTGCATTTCACAGAGCCAGCTTATATCTCATGTCAATGACTTTGGCCAATCAATTGCTTTTCCTGTAAGCCTATTATTTTATAAGCCTACTATAGTACCCGTAGTTTACCGGTTCACCAGTAGTTTACCCTAGAAAGAGTTAAGCAATGCGGTGCTCAAATTAATGAGAATAACTAAGAAAGGCGAAATCAATGGATTTGTAAAACTAATCAAGTCGTAAAGAGATAAGAGAAATAAGATTCTATTTTGAACGATTGCAATAGTTTTGGAATGTATTTCGAAACCAGCATGGACCCCCGCTTATTCTTGTTTTGTAAGCCGAGTTTGACAAAAACCAATTTTATTTGATATAAATCCATTCGCCTTATTCAGAACATCATCTACAGACCTACAGTAACAAAAATTGAATTGACAAGAAGTAGGCAATTTACTGCTACTGCCGTAGATTCCCTATGATAATAATAATTATATTAGAAAAACTATATTATGTTTGAAATCCACGCACTAATCAGTATTCTCTAGTTCATTAATTTTAACTTTTCCAATAAAATAATGATTACGTTATTCGATAATAATTGGATTAACTTCCCTATGGCAAATACTATATACAGAGTGTTTCAGGAGGAATGTGCAATACTTCTCAGGCTGATTCCTTACACCAAGTAGACAAAAAAGTTCCATGGGACAAACCCTCAAAAACGCTTCGTTACCGAGATATGAGTTATAACTGAGTAAGGAATCATAAATTTGTATTTTTTTATTAATGGTAGTTGAAGAGAGTCGGATTCTGAAGAAAAAGTTAAATGGCGGCGATTGTGTAAATCTTTCCCAAATCTTAGAAATAGCGATCGAAAATCGTAAAATTGACAAAAGTGAAAAATTTGTGTTTAGTAGCGATTTTGCGATTTTTGATCGCTATTTCTTAGAATTTGGTAGGATTTAAACAATCGCTGCTATTTAAATTTTTTTTCAGAATCTGACTCTCTTCAACTTCCATTAATAAAAAAATACAAATTTATTATTTCTTATCCAGTTATAACCCATTTGTTTGTCAATGGCGCAACAGCCCTATGAAGGGCCTAGGCCTACCAGCTAGTTGCCAGTTTCTTACTCACTCCACTATACAACCCGTCCAAGCAAAGAAGACACCCCGGCAAGACGGGAAAATGACTCCAGTCCAGCCAATACCGGCCCAAAAGCCATAAATTCTAAAACAGAACCCACAGCCCCCGAACCAACACCGACCGAGCCGAAGCCACCCCCACCCCGCCAGAATTCCCTCCCAGCCCGCACAGGCAATACAGCAGGCAGCATAATCATCAACCAGGATAGAGGTAACGTGTGGTTAGCATGTCGATCCTCCCAACTATAAGCCAGTTTTCACAACCAAGTGAAGATGAAGAACCCCTCTGAATAACATGCAACTAATCAGTTAGAGTGTAATGCAACAATTTATATTCCTCCAGAAACGGGAAACGACTGACTGTCTCTACTACGACAGCCAATCTCCCAAAGGAGTACCAGTTATAACCCATATTGTTGAAAAATGGCGTTTTTAGCATATTTTTCCAATTATCTCAATAACCGTTGAATAACTTGAAACTGGTTCCATTGAATTTCTCAGCTAATTTTAGAACCTGAGTGAAGCCTCTAAAAATTAATATGTTTTGAAAAATCTCAATTTTCCGCCATTGTTATCTCGGTAGGTACCTAACAAAGCGTTTTTGAGTGTTTGTCCCATGGAACTTTTTTGTCTACTTGGTGTAAGGAATCAGCCTGAGAAGTATTGCACATTCCTCCTGAAACACTCTGTATATAAGTTACGATTCCATCAGCTCATATCCATAAAAAATTAGAAATAAAGTGCTGTTAGTTGTATTATACAATAGAATAAATAATAGAATTGCTAAGACTTGGCTTAGGAGACTTTAGTCTTCAATAAATGCTAGATTGCATATTTTATAATATCGAACGACTGATATACAGAACGACTGAAAATAGTTTTAATAGTTTTGATAGGCGACCCAGTTGATAAATGATAATCGATCACAAATGCAAAATTTTATGGGTTGAAAAAAGAAAAATTGAACATTGATAAATAGAACGACATAGTCCTTGAATGAACGCATGTGAGAATATAGCTCAAAGATGGATCACCGGCTAGTTTGCGTGGAGACGTCAGAACAAGTTTCTATCTTACCAGGAATCTTGATGTTGAGAGAAAAAGGAAGACACTTATGACGTAATTTATAACTTCTAAAACACGCAAATTGAAATTCATATTCAAGTATGAACCATGATTGAACGACCAACGACGATATAGAGGTCTAATAGCTCCACTACTCGAGGATTAACTAATTCAAGGTTTGTGGTCATGTTTTAATAGTAAATTTTTCTTGACACATATGGTTCTACGTTCAAGACGCGGTAATTAATATCATTCAGTTACTTGAAAAATATAATCATAGACTTATTAATACTCTTAATTTATGAACTCACACTTCTCAATAGAATCAAATGATTTTTCTTAAATCAACAAAATTTGTGTTTTCATGTGACACCTCTATATTTCAAATAAATTGGAGCGACAATAGTTTTTTTTAAAGAGGATAGTTATTGCAATATAGGAGAGTGAAAATCAACGAATACTGTAATAGAGGCAGAGCTCAGAATTGTAAGCTGACTTGCCTACTCTAAGGAACTAAAGGTATTATTATAGAGGCCTAGTCTACTCTTATTGCAATGCAAAGCAATTTTCTCATCACATTTTCTTATTCTGTACTCTCTGACTTTAAACACTTAAGCTCTCAGGAATCCTTATATTGAACAAAAAATATTCATAATGGAAGAGAAAATTGTCACTTTTGATAGTACGCCATTGGATGTAATAAATATTCATACAAACACACGTTACCTCTATCCTGGTTGATGATTATTCACCTCTGCTGTGAGCCTGTATAGTGGAGTGGATATGAAACCGGCAACCAGCTGGTAGGCCTAAGCCCTTCATGGGCTGTCGAGCCATAAAAAATAGGAACAAGGTACCTTAATAAGAAAATTGATTCTTGTTGTATAGTAATGAAAGCTTATGGAAGTGATGCAAATTTCACGGAAATTTCTTTCAGATGTTGCAGCCTTCACAAGAGAGCAATCCGTTCCCCTGCAACACAACAGGGTACAGATCTCGAGTTCGGCCAACCAGCGTGCATCAGCTGATGCCGGGGGACATCGACATAATTGGTGCCCTAGGCGACAGTCTAACGGCGGGAAATGGTGCAGCCGCCACCAATGTATTCCAAGTGTACACTGAAAATCGAGGAATATCCTGGTCTATAGGTGGGTGATGTTACCGATCTTACAGATTTTAAATATTTAGAAAATGAAAAATATAGGGAAATTCTTGAAATAATTATTCTATTATTAATAATTATTATAATTATTCTATTTTATAATTATTATAATTATATAAAATTCTTGAAATAATTATGGAAGAATATACTCTATCTGAGGGCGATACCTACAAAGGCTCCAAGCATGTGCGTGAGTAATGATAAAGGTGATGATGAAATGGATACGGTAATATTGAGGAATGCTAATGAAAGGAGTGATGACAATTATGATCTTGATGAATGAACTGAGAATGGAATAAAAATATTATTCACTATACATGCGGGTTGCAACCTACAGAATGCTCTCTTGCATTCCAATGTATTATTAGTGAATATTTATTCACTATAATATATTTATTTATATTCATTTATAAAAGTACAGGGTCCGGCAGAGAAGATGGACGTTTTTGGGAAGGGCATTACTCATTTCCTCCGTCACCGAGAGTGGTGAGGATGGTGGCGTTAGACTCGTGTAATCTTACCATTTTTTGTATTCTTGTTCCAGTAGTCGCCATGGAGCGTTGGACGAAGGAAAAACGCGTTTTGCCTATGATTGTTTTTTTTTTAAATAATTAGTCAGTTACCGTCGTAAAGCTTAAATTTCGACACCATTCATCGAAATCCATCAACATTCATCGAGTAGGGCTGTTCCTTCTCAAAACAACATCCTATACGATACAAGCCCCGAACTCTGAACAAAATTAAGTACGAAGTCGCCCAAGTTGAGAGAGCAATGTTTTAAAAATTGAAAAAAGATTTCTTGTTGATGGAAATGATGTTTCAGCCCTAAATATGTAATAAAAAACGTGTAAAAATTGAATTTCCAAACAAATCCCGTTTACTTGAAGTTTTTATCACTGATGTTTCCCGTTCTTTCAACGCTTCTATGGAATGCGGCATCCACCATTTTGAATCTGCCATTACGTGACCCAGTCGTGAATCTAGAGTAGCATCAAGTGGTTATGATATCCTTAGATACCCTAGATAACGAAATATTTGGTTCTGCTGCTTTCTTCACGAACCTTCTCACGGAAATAAACAAGGAACCCTACTATTGAAGAGTCTACAAAAAGGGCAAGAATGCAAGGACGCACTGTATAAACGATTTCGGCCACCACATGCCTGATATGATTTTCCATTCTCGATTTTCTCAAATGGTATTCCCATGCGAGCATTTTGACACCAATAAATTTGTTTTTGAATGGAAACTAACAAATTCATGATATTTTAAAAATCGTTCATCTTTACTGCTGCACCCGGTATTATTAGTGAATAATTATTTCAAAAAATAATCATATAATCATTAGATTTGTTGAGACATTAAAAACTGTACTTTTAAGGGTTTTGTGGTCAACAAATTAATACTAGCCAATTATTTCCTTGATATCTGCTTACAAAAAATCGAATTTGAATAATGAAAATGTTGACATTGACATTTTTAATCCCAGGTTTTCAACACGTCATGGTCACTAGAGGTTTTGCAATAAACTTGATTAAAAAAATAATGTCTCAAAAAATTGAATCTTATTCATTCATAATCACATTTAAAGTTCATTTTTGACTTTAAAATATCAAGAGCAAGAGTAGACTAGAAGGCTAGAAGAAATCAAACTAAATATAATGTAATATATAAACTAATGATATTGTAATAAATAAATGAATAAATATCATGTTCTTGAATGAATGACACATTAAGATTGATGAAATGATGGGATAAAATTAACTCATCAAGAGATGTGATAGAATAGATACAGATAAGAAAATTCTGTCTTGGATGAATATAAGTAGTATCTAAATCAAAACTCCTAGTATCTCAATAGAAATGATTTTGCTAAATGACTTTTTCCAGTTTTTGAGATTTTGTATCTAATTTTTTAGTTAATAAGATTTGCCTCTAAATTCTTACTATGTTATTATATCATATTGTGGATGTTCAGCTACTATCGAAAAATTAAAAAAAACTTCCTGAAAGTGATCGTAATATTTGAAGAGAAGTATACTTCTCATACTTGTATCCTATTTCTAGGGATAGAACAATATTTGCATAGAAAACAGAGTTCAAGTAGACTATTTTTTAAAATTATCCTATGGCGGATGGTTCATGAGGAAATTGGAATGCAATTTCTTATTCAACTAGATTGTAATGAATAATTTATTTCATACACTCAACAGGTGGTCAGGGTACGTGGAGAGAGTTCCTCACTCTTCCAAACATCATCAAAGAATTCAATCCTAACTTGATAGGATATTCATTGAAGGACTCATTTACACACCACAAAGAATCTCAATTCAATGCTGGAGAGATTGGAGCAATGAGCAGAGATGTTCCATACATGGCAACAATTCTAGTCAAACGAATGAAAAACGACAAGAGAGTCGATTTCAAGAATGATTGGAAGGTATAGTACTAAAATTTGCTAATTTATGTTTCTTTGTTCGCATAATGGACTTTTCAAGGAATTGAGTAGGCAATATTTTCAACATCATAAGTTTAAGAAAAAAAATTCTATTCGAATTTGTATTTTAAAGGAGGAGAGTGAATAATATCTCATATTTGTTTCAAAGTTTCTCCTGCTCCTCTCCTCAGAATTTATTATTGAAAATTAAACATTTTTCAATTCCCTATCACTCTCAAATCTCCTAACTATATATGTTTATTTTTCATTTGAAAAAGCTACCAATCAACCATTATAGTGAAACGAAACATTAATATTTCAATTCTGCTTATATAGTTTGAATTACTATCTCGTCGTTCAAACATTACGTTATGTAGGTAATTTACACTTTATAGTGGCATTTAATACAAAATTTTTTGAATCAATTCTTTTTTTTCCATTTCTAATTCATTCCCAGTATACACCATACAATTATTTTTCTCTCAAAAGTATATCACAATGTGTTATGACTGTTAAATAGATAATTTCAAGGTGTTACAAATGAAACATTCTATAAGTACCGGTATATGCTACATTCTGATAGAGGAAATATCCATTATAAAATATTGTTTGAAGCAATGAAGTTTGCTTGAAGCCATTAATATTGTTTAAAGTGGGAGGTAATACTATCATTGTAAGCATCCATCAAAAGCGGGAGCTCATTTTACGGGATCTGGAGCAAGCAGGTCCGACCATAATAGGCCGGAGATTATGGGCTTTCATTGATAAACCTCTTGTGAGCCTTAAAATCTCTTTTATCCCTTAACTAATGAAATGACATGGCTTGCTTCAAAATACTAACAGACCGAGGAAACTCATCCATTGGAATTTATTTTCTGAGTAGGCCTACTTATAAATTGGTAGAATTTTTTTGAAAAAACAATTACAATAATCTCTGTTGGTTTACGGTATAAATGCATAAGTTTGTTGAATTCCCATAATTTCTTAGTTTTTTTTAAATAAAAAATTTGTAATATAGTATTGACTTTAATCCGTAAAATTTTTATTTTCTGAATTTTTCCAGCTAGTCACATTGATGATAGGTAGTAATGATTTTTGTGTTGATGTCTGCTATATGAAACAAATGACACTGGCACCAGAGCTGCATAGGAGAGATCTCATCAAAACAATCACCTACTTGAGGGATAACCTGCCAAGAACAATTCTCCAAATTGTCGTTTCACCAAGTATGTACTTTTTAAAACATTTTTTTTGTTTCAACAGGACCAGTAGCCTATTGAAAAAAACATTTTAATTTGAAGTGATAATTCAACATTAATTTATTTTTTCATTCAAGGTACCACTTAATCAACTATTCAGCGCATGTATTTGGATTCAGAATTCAGATTAGTATTGCAATAAATAAGGTACGATTATACATTGTGGAATTAAGTACCGGTACGGTTCATTCAAATATGGGAAATTTGCTTCTGTAGAAAATTTCTCTCAATTTGAAAAATCCATTTTTTTAAATTTAGATTTTCCAAGTATAATATTTTCCTACTTATATTTTTTAGCACATTTTTAGCACTTAATTTGAAACTATTACATCTAATTGATGGTAAATCAATCAGTACTCTGGGAATAGAATATTTAACCACTAAATGAATAAAATCACTATTATTTGATGCAGTAGGAATAATTTCTCTATTGATTGGAAAATGTGTGAAGAAATGAACAAATTTTACTACTTACATACCGGTACTCTAAGATTGGTACCGTACGGTACTTAAAAACAAATGTATTATTAATGGATTCATTTTATTATTGTATACTTATTGAATAGTATTCATTACTTTGAGTATTGAGATCATTGAAATGTTGATTATAAAATTTCATCGACGACATATTCTTTCAGATTTGGAAGTGATTATGAATTTCAAGGGACTTCCGATGACATGTAGAATAACACAAACGTCAGAGTGCCCTTGTCTGATTGGTTTACCCTTCAGTAGTAAACGAAAAACTATGATCAGGATAATGGAAGAATGGCAGAAAGTAGACATGGAAGTGGTAAGATGTTCGATAGCTATTTTGATCATTATAATGTTTTTCATCATTTGAAGCTTTTGCCATCCATAGCGTACCGGTACCTGTTCAGTTGAATGTTATAAGCGATTTTTTTCAATGACTGATGCGAAAAAATCAAATTATGAGGATCTTTCCAGTAGCCTAGTACCTTCATAATGAATTAAAATACTTGAATCATTTAAAACACAAATATTGTTTTCAAAATCTTTCCATTAGACAGGTAATTTATTACAAATGTGATTATAATTACTTTTTATTACAATTAGTTGAAACTCATGAATGATGAATTACACAGCCTTATGATTAATAAATAGCCTTTCAGACTATTGATACGTCTGCTGTATGCAGTGTAATACTTTTATATATGAACAAAATAATTTATAGAAACCGATTCTACTGTTTACTGAGTCCAATGATTTAATATGGAAAACAAGTAGGCCTACTATGATAAAGTGCAGAAATAATTATTCTTTGAATCTGACAAGTTTTTCTCATAGAATTTAGCCTATATCAACTTCATGAATTAATTTTACTAGTCTAATGTGATTCTTGGAAATGCATATAATACCCTTATCTTTTCCTCTCATTTTATTCCTTTTGGTAGTACATACATTACAGTTTTTTCTAAGATTTAAAGTTTCATTATTAATTAGGGGGAAAAAGGTCTACAACAATGATAAGGAGTCCCTGAGTTTTCAGTATACTAAATTTCTGACTATATGCTTGCATGAAATTCCTTCTGAGGAAATGCTCATACTCATGAAATGCTCATGAGATGAACAGGTATAATAGAGGCTACTAGCCAACTTAACAGTATAGATGAATATTCCACTTGACAGGCTACATTACTTGAGATTTTTATTATTTTAAGGTTTTATGAGTTTTTATCCTTTTCCAGGCTATGGATCCTAGATTCACGACTGACGATTTTGCCGTGGTTTACCAGCCCTTTACAGCTGGTTTAACATTTCCATCACGTAGAAATAGCAATGGAGAAATAGTGACTGACACAACTTACCTTTCAAAAGACTGCTTCCACTTCAGCCAAAAGGGATATTCAAGAGGTACGTAAGCTAAATAATAATCCTTTCGTAATTAATTGAAAAGTAGGTTTTGAGCTCGAAAGTTTGTCACTGTATTATTGACAATGTATTTTCTTGTAATGATGAAGTTCGATCCCTCAAAGGATTGGCGGTTACTTTGACATGGAGTAGAAAACTTTGAATATCTTCTGCCAAAATGTTAGGACAGAAACGGCAATAGTTTATTCTATTAAAAAATAGGGAAAGGTTGAAGCTTCAAAATGATATATGAAAATTGGTAAAAATATATAGCTGTATTGGGAGAAATTGATAGCAGGGAACCTTATTTTATGGATGATCTAATAATTTTGAACCGAACTATATAGGTACCGGTACAGTAGCACAGTAGGCTACCTACAGCAATAGTAATAGATTCGGCTTTCCTTTATTACTCATGAATTATCTTCATTGCAGAAGAGTTAATTCATGCTGAAAATTATATAAGTTACCGTATGTATGTAGGCTATATATGTATAAGATATGTATGTAGGTATACGGGATATTCAATACACTGTATAAGCTACATTCACCTACAACTTTTGAATGAAATGAGAATGCAACCTATATATTATTATTATTAGTTCACCATTAAAAAGTTACTTTAACGCTCCTGAGATATACCGTAACTAGAGACTAATTATTGGTTTAATATATTTCATTACAAATAAACTGTTCCTCTTTGCTATTTTTTCAGCTGCAAATGCACTATGGAACAATCTTTTGGAACCAGTTGGGAATAAGACAACGAATTGGCAGACTGAGTTTACCAGATTTTTGTGCCCCAGCCAACAAAGTCCTTATTTATATACTAATAAAAACTCATGAGATTGATTTATATTGATATTTTCGGTTATTAAAGACTGTAGATTATTGTATAATACATAATTGATATTTTAAAAACCCGTTTATAGAAGGAAAACACTTTGCCCTATTAATTTTAGTAGTAACGAACGTTTTGACTTTTTGGTCTTCCTCAGTTTGATGAAGACTAACAGCAGATAAAAACGATCCTCACTACTAAAAGTAAGTGTTTATAATGTCGAAATAGAATATCCATATTTTATAGATGTATTTTATGAATATCAATGTTAAATTACTACGATCTAATGAAAAATAACGAATACACTGCTCAGTTCATAGTATTGGTTTGATATAAGGTGTATAATACATATTATTTTTTTATCATTGATTAAGTAAATTTTCCTCTTGCCTTTTTAAAAAATAAATTTAGTGAATGTGACTTTAGTGAATAGCTTTCGAATCTTACATTTTCGTGAATTGCCCGAATGTCATTGACATCATAATAATCGTGCAAATGTGTGTTTTGATTTGATTAATGTTTCAATTCCACTTTTTTATAAGATTACTACCTCCTATTAGTTGGATAATTTACTACCATACCGTTAATAATACTTCACAGTACTTACTGTTATAAGACTAGGGTCTCTGATAGAATTGTGACCAAACAAATTTTTATACTCACGATACTCAGTTTGTGTTAGATAGAAAAATAGGTGTTATCATAATAAACTAGTTTAAGTCAATGGAGGAAGAATCTTTCCATGAGATTCTCATTCTACATCATATTGTTGTAAAATGTAATTTTCAAGTAATGTTTACTTAATGTTTATGTATAGCTTTATAATAAATTATTTTCAAATATGTAGCTCAATTGTGTTTCCTCCAACTTATTGAACAAAACTCTTTAAACTTGGCCAAAATAATCAATATTAAAAATGAAATAAAAAGTCTTCCGAAGTAAGTTAATTTATTTTCACAAAAATTATATTTTACACCAGTCCTGATAATTCAAGTTCCGTGTAATTCAGCCTAACAAAAACCCTGAATTCCAAATAACGCGGGATTGTCTGATACGATCATACAATAAAATTTAATGATTGAATACCAGTAATACCATATTCTGAATTCACAAGACTTGATGGGAGAAGAAATTATTTTCCTACACCAGCCCTGATTAAGATTTAAGAATTCAATAGTGTTGAATCCCCCCCCCAGAGAGATAATAAAACAGTGTGATGGAGAATTGAGATTTTTAGTAAATGAAATAACGCTTCGAGTTAAAAGTAAATTTTATTTTTATCATAATCACAAAAGATATATTCCAGAGGTTACAGTTCGATAATGCACTTGCATGAATGAAATTGATTAAATTGATGAATAAATTTTTCTCATTAATGTTGGTGAAGCTTCAATAATATATTGTATGATATTTTACACTGCAGATGATATTTACACGTAAAAACTCATATTCCACCACTGTACACAAAAATAGTATATTTCGTACCTAGGGCCGAAAATGTGCGTTTTCCGGCTCGAAATCGGTTTTCAAGTCCGAGGCCGTAGGCCGAGGACTAGAAAAGATTGAGAGACGGAATATTACATTTTCGACCCGTGGTGTCGAACTTTATTTTTTGGCACACAACATCAATGAAAACAAAACAAAATTATCAGTTAATCATTTCCATGAACAGCTAGACCAGTAGCCTTATTATGCTATCTTCCCCTATGCTGAATTTGGAGTAGGTGCCATCTGCTTGCTATTGGAACTTTGCGTCAAAAGTTTATTGATTTAGTGACTGAATATTACTTTATAACTATCAGTGTATTCGATTTTATTAGTTCAGAAACGTTTAAGCCCAAGATAATTTTTGTACGATCATCCTAAATTGTACAATATCAATTCAAAGTTGTTGATTTTCGACAGATATTGGCTAACAGAGAAGCTTTGTCTAGTTGCATTATCAGCTGCTAGATGGCGCTGGCTTACCTGCTAGACGAAGTAACACAGAGTCTGACAACAATAATTTTGTTCAAACATGGATTTCACGTTCATCATTATTCAACAGTTAATCAATACAAACATTTTTAATCTTATCAAAGTTGAAGTATTAGTTATTGAAGCAGTTTTCCTTTATTATTCAACTACTGATTAATTTGAAAACTTTCAACGTTCAGTTCTCTTGACATGGGATCTTGACAATCAAAATAACAGATGAGAGACTACCTTTACTTCGAAATACCAATAAGTCGACATTGACTCCCAAAACAGCTGACATTTAATGCAATCAAACCGGAATGCTACCTATTGATCGACTAACCCTTAAATCGACAACAACCTTCAGTCAGCTGACATTCAAGGTTATTTTACCGCCCTAGGGCCGAAAAACGCATTTTCCCGGCGAGTTGCTGGCGACCTCGCCTGAAAACGAGCGTTTTCGGCCTCCGTATAAAGCATGTAAAACAGTCCATTTCATACCAGTGTGGCGAAAATACAATTTTACAAACAACAGACATTCTTCTTAAGAAATTGAAAATAATTGGAAGATAATTTTTGGCACATCCAGGGAGTTCGAATTTATCATGAATAATAAATTGAGCTCTAATTTATTGGGGTTTTGTGACAAAGATTTTATAAAACAATAAGCTAGAGAATTCATAATAGTTCTGGTATTTTTTCTAGTAGTCTATTTTTTCTCAATGCCTTTTTAAAAGTGGACTTCTAAGACTGTTTAGTGTAGATAGGTGCTCTTAGATTATTCTGTATTTATGAGCGAAGTTCAAAAAGCTGAGATTTGAAATTTTGATCAACTATGGAGAAGTAGGCTAATATAAATTATTACAGGGTAATTATATTTAGGTTTAATACCCATTAAAGTGATAAAATAAGCTATTATAAACTTCGTTTCTACTCAATCTCTTAGACTATGACCCAAGTTACACTCTGAAGAATACACAATCATATAATATTCTGTTTCATGTTTAAATGTATTTTTCAACAATGCATTTGAAATGAGGTGATAAAATTATACATACTGATTCTACTGAATTTGCGTCCTAATTCTATAATTTATGTAACAGTATTGTTACCAGTAGCCTAATATGAAAATTTTTCCATCGATGAATAGGCCTATGCACTATTTTGTTGGATTGATTCAATAGTTCGTTTAGCAAAGAAGATCTACCGTAGGATACCGTACATCAGAAAATGGCTCATATCATTCAATGTTTAGAAGTTTGAAGATGTTTCATAAACACACTTTTACAATTAATAAGTTGGTAAAGAAGGATTAAATCTGAGCTATATTCGTAAAGTTACCTGAGCTTTTCTGGCTACGTTGAAGTTGGCTTTCTACAGAATATTTAAAACTTCAACTTATTGGTCACTTGGAAGCCTGTTTGAATACGTTTCAAATATCATGCATGATATTCAAATCATAATAAATTATGAGCTTATATATTATTAAGATCCATTTTACACAAATCGTCTTCACGAAAATATTACCTTATTGAGTTTGTTATACAGTAAGTGGGAAAACAATATTACGATAAAAATAGAAATATGGATATTTTTCCGTAACTCATGAGTCGTGATATATTGATAATTAATTAAAGTTTTCCTTACTTCTAGAATCACATTTTGGTCTTTTCAGAGGCTTGACTATTAGGCTTATCATTTTTTCATTATCAGTAGTGTATTATTGATAATTTGATTAGGTTTTAATATGTTGACTAGAGCTTTGAAGATTTTGAATTAAATATACAACAACCACATAAATTAAAGCCAACTGAGAATTGAAAGTTAAACTGATCGCTGCACCTCTATCTGAGTTACAAAACGATGTATCACAGCATGATGTACATGCGTACAATTTTGTTCTTTCACCTATGGTTATACAGCCTGACTCACATTTGTTGACACAGTTTCGCTCAATCGACCACATTCTTTGAACCGATGTCGTGTTTTCTGTACTGGTCGTATATGAGTATCGTTTCACCTGGAAATACACACAGGAGTGATCAAATTCCCAAATAGAATAAAAATACGTTAATTCATTATTATTGGATAATTATAACCTCGATGAACTAGGATTACCGTACCTATAAAACACTTTCTTCCATCCACTAATTCATTTAGAAAAACTAAACTTGTATGCCCATAAATTAATAATAGTTAGGCCTAAGTTAAATTTATATCCTATTAAAAGGTCTACTCTGTTAATCGCTAGAGAGAGCCGTTGGTATATTTTTATCATTATTGAGATGAGTCTCATTTCATTAATAATTGCAGTCAATAAATGTTCAAATTGAATATTGGATGTGGGCTAGATTGACACAGGATCAGTAGGTTTGATCAGGATTAGCTTTAACGATGAGATAATTTAGAAAAAGTTACAATAATGCAATAAATCTTTATCTTCATAAAGAGTTATGATTATATACTATATAATAGGCTACTTACGAAACAATCCTTTAATATAAAAAGTGTAACTTATCACTATTTTTAATAAGAGTATCACCATTTTCAACTTTTTCACTATTAAAAATCAAGTAGCTTGATTGATAATAGCAAAAATACAACGAATTTTTTAGAAACAGTATTTTTGGAAGAATTCTTTATTATGAATAATGTGATGTGAGAAATATTTATATTAGATCAAATCCAATACCCATAGTACTTAGAATGGATTATCAAAAAAATTTAAGGGTGTTTCAATTTTTAATTTGAAATATAGGCTAATCATTAGTAGCCCTGAAACATATTAGAAATTGAAGATGGCATACCAATACTAATAGTTTTGGGCCGATGACTCAATATAATTAGCTTATCATAAATAGAATAAAATGATATTTCTGTATTGAATATGAAGAACAAATAGTTTTCTAGTATCCGTGGTGTTAAATGCAAATAGTATTCTAGTATCCGAGGTATTAAATACTATAATGAACAGAGAAGCCGAGATCTATTTTATTTATTTATTAACGTCTATTGATTTGGTTTCCGATTGCATAAGTTCATCAAGTATTGGTTGAAGTATTGTGAATAATTGGTATTTGCAAGTTTTTAGTTCTAGTAAAGCTTAGATAGAAATATGAAAGTAGGTAGCATATAGAAATGCAGGCTACTCATTATACTGTAGAGGTTGAAAAATGTACGTTGGGAATTGATCTTCATAATTTGCATTAATTCATATGATTCATTGGAAATATACATATTCGAATACTGTATGTACCAGAATTATAATTATTATCAATTATGTTATGAATAATTAGATATAATGTGATGGAATTGAATCAATAAATAAATTGAAATAAATTTTATTCTTATACTCACAGTACACGTTCTGTGATCACCGAGGCACTTATGAACAAGCACTGAATTATTTTTGCCCGCTAAATCATTGCATTCCTCCTTCTCATCCATTGTATGACATTTGTAACACCATAGACTGTTGCCAGGATTTTGAGCAGCAATTGTTTGGTGCTTGTACGAACCAGAGAATATTTTGTCGCCTGTACAAAAAAAATAAATCCATTTACCTAGTTCATTGAATGAAAAAATTGTTAGGAGTGTGCAAATAATCTATGCATTTGAACTAAACATTCATAAACACTATACAGAAAATTTATAAGTTACACCGAATCACCAAGTTTATACAAATTAAATCACTCATAGTAACTAAATATGTTATTGTGAGTGTTGTGAGTTGAAGCGGTGTATTAGAGATAGTTCTGTTCTTCTACGCTCAATTTTTTTTCATTTTTTTAATACCAACTTATTAGGATCAAACAATTCATATTAAATGAATGAAAATACGATTTCAACTTGATTGTCTATCTGCAGAACGACACCCAATGTGCCCCCATAGCATCTTGTGATGATAATAAAGATAATTAGGAGATGATGTAGACTCAAGATTTGAGTTATTGATTATTCTATACAATTCAAAGTAATTAACTCTGTTGAGTCAAAAAAAAAATTATCTGTTATAAAACAAACAAAACTAGTAATGGAAAAATTGAGAATAATAGTAAGCTCACCTGATGTGGTTGAATCAGTAATCTGAAGAAGTAATAGAAGAGAAAGGAGGTAGATTAGAATATTTACATCTTCAAAATTGTATTTCAAGATGTGATTCTCCATATTTGATCCTGAAAAAAAGAATAATATAGTTTTCAACTTGGCTGTTTTTTCCAGAATAATACTTATCTTGTTTTGATTGTGAACAAGGATTCCATAACTCTTTCATAACATGAAAGTAACTACAGTACTAGGATAATTCTTTTCTTCCCTTGATATTCGTATGAATCATTTATACTTGTGATTGCCCAATAAACTCATGGTATGAGTATAATATGCAAGTATAATTATTTGATCAGATAGAATGAAATTATTTCTTTACTCATTAATATAACAAAAAAATATTCATGCTAAGTTTCTAGATTGTGATAGGTGGAAGTAAAACTAATTATTCTACAAATTGAGAACTCAATAATTATTCAAAAAAAGAGATAAGGTACATATAAACGCGAAAATTTTAGAAATGTTTTTGGAAAAAATGTTATTAGAAATTATTCTACTAAATTTTTATCATATTATTTGAAAGGAAAAATTGAGTTCGAATCTGAAAATTTCCATTCTTGGGAGATGATAAGGATACTCTTTTCATCAACACTTGTCCTTGAAGAGAGATTATGAAATAAATTACAGTTCTAGTGAGTAACAAACGGTATGTGGGTTCAATGCTTGTACAATTTCTAGCTGCATTTATTAGATAACGTAATTGAATTATTGAAGTTTTCCAGTTCCAGTTTCTCTATAGATAATTTGGAAGTCATAATTGGATTCTCAAGAAAGTAGGATTTCTCTCTTCTAATATATTCTTTTAAAGCTGGATGACTTCGATAGAATTGTCAAAATAAGTTTTCATCATTCAATTTGAGATAGCATAAATTCTGTGTGTTCATTCATTCAATAAAGTTTTGTTGTAGATTAATTAGTCAGATAGAACTCTGGAATTATAAAACTTTAGCAGAGACCATGTCCTCTGCTCTTTTCAATGTAATGTACTCAATTTCAATTGCATGCTATGATAGAGATTCGATTGAAGATCGGAGAAATAATATTTGGTAGTTGAAGGAATGGGAAGGTTCAAGCAGAATACATTATGCAGACAGTGCTAGACTCGGAACAAAGATATTAGTAATATCGTAAGTGGTGCAGGACAACGAAACACAAAAATTAACTCTTCTTACACTTACATGGTTGAATGAAGTCCCAAAACGTGATAAATATTCGTTACGATAACAAACTATGCCATCATAATGATCAGATCCGATCACAATGCCGATGTGAAGTGATTTGCTAGGGAAATTCTAGGAAGAAAAGCAGAGTTATAATTGACGAAAACGTCTGTAGAGAGCACCACCAGTTTATGTGCGCATGCGCACTCAGACTGGTCCAACGTCACAGACCAGAAACTTATCGACCATCCCCACATCACTCGAAAATGATCATGACTATTTCTGTTCACATCCCTCCTCCCTTCGATATCATTTTGTAGAGTAGTAATAATGATGTAGTGTGATCGAAATAACTAATCATCACCTAATAACTCTCATCAGCGTTGTTGTCGTGTCTGCTATGGATGGATACTGCAAATTAATAACCAACAATATTATCACTTGTCATCAACATTAAGAGTCAACAATGTCATAATTTCCGAATTAGCGCTCTTGTATGCTTGGAAAATTATCCAAATATTAAATGACGAATTTCCATGATCAATTTATTTCGTGAGATGATGGAACATCATTTTTGAATGAGTATATATTTACATGCGTTTGATCGATATTATTATATTTTGGCTTGAT
This sequence comes from Sogatella furcifera, assembly GCA_017141385.1. Classification (NCBI taxonomy): domain Eukaryota; kingdom Metazoa; phylum Arthropoda; class Insecta; order Hemiptera; family Delphacidae; genus Sogatella; species Sogatella furcifera. Next base: position 43,445,407 of record CM029546.1, read on the forward strand.
AATCAACTTACTTAAATACCCAAGTCCAATACCTGTCGTATGGGAGATGGAAAATGTGGAATCAAAGTATCAGTCCAAACAAAGAAGACATTCTGGAAAGATGGTAAAATGACTCCAGCTAGGTCAATATTGGTTCAAAAGTTGTAAATTCTTTCACAAATTGTGAAAAAAATTCTGTTCTACAATCTTAGACAAAATTTATAATTTTTGAACTAATATTGACCGAGCTCGGGTCATTATCCCATCTGTGCTTGGAGAGACTACAATAATGGACTTAAAATGAATAATAATAGCGTACAAACACGATGAAGATCTAGCTGATTAACTATGGCCTAGATTGTATCTAGCTAGTAAAGTTTACATGGATACTCAAGAAGTAGATAAGAGGGCAGATATTCCACGGGTATTTCATTTCCGACTTACGACTATGTCAAGTCCTAAGCTGCATCTCACAGTGGAACATATCAGTGAATGTTAATTTGAAAAGAGTGAATAAACAAAGCAAGCAAGTCATGTGGTAATTTAAAACGGGGGAAAATGGATACACATACATTCAAGAGGAATAATAACATTTATAGAACAAAGAATAGAAGACAACTTTGATGATGAAAACGTAGTAAAGGATTACACAATAGACGGGATTAGAATAAACAAAAATTGAAAATAAAAAAGTGATGGAAAAGAAACAAACCAACAGCAAATCGGAAACAGCAATGATTCCCAATGTTATAAAATGTCATAATTGACTAGTAAGTCATCGACGTACTCATATTTTGTTGTGATATTATAGACTTCCGGTATGAGAACAGGATTCTTACGATACTAATCGCTGCGATTCTACGCTGCTGAATATTACAGAGATTTTAAGCTGAATTTTCAAATTTCGGCGGCAATATTCGGCTGCGGGTTTCTGCGTAACCGAGCTCGGTCAATCCCATCCTCTCATATGAAATGATATGCTCATCAATGTAATGAGTTGCTCATAAAATATTAGTTTTATTTCACAACATTTTCATTTTACTTATTTACTGGGGTACAAGGCTAAAGACTTCACTGCAATACAAAGATTATTGATTAAGGAGTAGGCTAGGCAAACTACAATGCAGTATTTAGTATCAATTCTCAACAAAAATGTATTAGCAAGACAGCAACTCTCACACAGTATTTATCTGCAGGTAATTCATTTTTGTATGAGGCTATATCTAAACGTTCTGTTCCTGAATATATGTTATTTTCAAAACCTCAATAAAGTTTGATTTAATTAGATTCAAGGCTTTTCAGCAACTAACAGTCAGATATAATTCTTCTCCCAATAGTTGAAGAATAGCTGAAATACTGTATGTACAAAAAATTAACTGCTTGACTCTCCCCTTTTTTTCAATTTTCATTGTAACTGAAGATTAATGTTGGTTTAAGTTGATGAAATCCGACCAATTTTGATAGCCTACTCTTGATAACCATCTGCAGTTCGCGGTTGATCGAGAAATGAAATCGAAATCGTTATGATTTCTCATCTTAGACTGTCTTATCCTAAAATATTCTGGTAGACACCAGAGATGACCCATGCAATTTTATTTAATTATTCTATGCTTCTACTCTATTCTATTCTATGCTTCACCTACTCTAACACATGGGTTTCCCATAGTTGAGTAGGTTAATTTCCAAAAAATAATAATAATAAAAATTTATTCTTCAATTCTTTAAACACTAACTGGATTTAAATTTAAATTGTACTCATTACATTTGCTTGCTTTTTTGTTCATTTTTTTAAGGAAATAAAATTATTATTTATTTATTTATTTATTCTGCTGTCTATATAGCCTACAGAAATTCTATTGACAGCGCGCGCTGACTACAGCAAGTTGTGCGCAGGCGCAGCCTAGACAATTCTTTTAACAGCAATAGTTTTGCAGATGTATTAGTATTGCAGATGCCAAAAAAGTAGCGATTGGCTGTTATGATGTCTGTTATTGATATTCAACTCTGCCTGGGCAGTCTGGGAGCTGAACTGTTCAGCTAAGGTTGTCTTGACTCGTTATTATATGTCGTTATGCTCTCTTAGACCTCTAGCCGACGTTCCTGACAGAGCTGAATCAATATTCTTTGGCATCTACTACACAAATAATCGTCACCGTATCGCAACTATACAAATGCCGTTGATTGCACGTGTGACCTGTATCATTTGTCTCAGCGGTCTGCTATACCTCGCTGCCAGTGATGCGGTTGTGATTTGGTTGCTGCATATTGTCGCTCTTGTGTAGCCTACTTAAATTAGGTGTTCAATGTAAAGGATCGTTCACACCCGACCCAAAACAATTAAAAAAAAGTGCTCGCTTCGAGTGGAAAGGCAAAAAATAGCTAGAAGTATTGTTTGTTTGTCAATGGCGCAACAGCCCTATGAAGGGCCTAGGCCTACCAGCTGGTTGCCAGTTTCATATTCACCAAACTATACAGTCCATCCAAGCGAAGAAGACACTCTGGCAAGACAGGAAAACGACTCCAGCCCGGCCAATACCGGCCCAGAAGCCGTAAATTCTCAAAAGAACCCACAACCCCCGAACCAACACCGACCGAGCCGAAGCCACCCCCTCCCCGCCAGAATGCCCTCCCAGCCCGGACAGAGAATACAGCAGGCGAATAATCATCAACCAGGATAAAAGTAACGTGTGGTTAGCACGTCGAACCTCTTAACCATAAGCCAGTCTTCACAACCAAGTGAAGATGCAGAACACCTCTGAATAACATGCAGTTAATCAGTTAGAGTGTAATGCAGCAATTACTATCCCTCCAGAAACGGGAAACGACTGACTGTCTTTACTAACGACAGCCAATCTCCCAAAGGAGCTAGAAGTATACCAATAATTTCAAACAGACCGAACGAAGCACAATTTTTTATATTCGCTGTGAGTGGGTGTTGTATTGGATCGGTTTTATCAATCCTTTTGTGGCAATCATTACACTAATTGTGTTAGTTGGGATAATTGAATGAGGCAATAATAATCAATTGAATTCACTAATAATGTTTGATCAATCCCATATTGACTTTGTTATTTTCTGTTCTATTAGATCATTTACTCATATTACTGCCTGAAGTTTTATAATATTAATCTATTTGGCAATCACAAAAACACTTTGAATTTGTCACGTATTTACAAACTTGAGCAGTGTTGATGTATGTGGCTAACCGCATGCCCCTTGCTTAACTGATGCAAGTGCTTTCGGGTTTCAAGGCTAATGCTTGATGACCGCTGGTTGCATTGTGCAGTCAGGATTCAGGAGATTATTAATGCTCAGGGGAATAATGTGGGATGGGATGGGCCAGATGCACAGTAAAGCCAGTCGCGTCGCGTGGCTCATGATTATTGCTGGATATAGTTGGCTGGCGTATGTATAGGACCAATTGTACACATTGTACAGGACCAATGATCAAATACGGCTTATTGCCGTTGCTCTTAATTGTGGGCACCGGGCAAACGACGCCACAATCACAAGCAATTAAAAGTTCTTCTTCTTCTTTTTATAATATAATAGTATGAGTAATAAATATAATAGTATGAGCTAAGTCTCTAGCAGGTTTAGAACTCATTTGAAGGCATCAAATTCGTATTTTAAAAGAAAAACCATTCAAGTGGCCACTACTATGTGTTTTATAGTGGTGAATGGATTTGAATAAGTAGATTCTGAAATAAGCACTAGTAGGAAGAACTTGCTTCATCACTAACATCATCATCATCATCATCATCATCATCATCATCATAAAAAATAATAATAATAACAAAAAAAATAAATAAATGCCTTTATTCACAACTCTTTGAAAAATGAAAATTCATAAGAAAAAAAATAATATCATTCTCTGTATAATATATTATAAAATTCATTTCTATTTGATTTTAAAAAGTCTTTTATTTTCTCTTGTGTAGATAAATATAATTTGTTGCTGGCTTCTTATACCCTAGGTCACTTGGGTGACATCTAGGTTGGCAATGTTATTATTCAAACTATTATCACTCAAACATGTAATTTACACTGTTTCATCATCATCATCATCATCATCGTCATCATGAGCATCATCATCGTCAAATAATGAGTAACAACTCGTTACTAACGAGCAACAAAATATAATACTAGTAAGCATATAGTAATAATATACTCGTATTTTAAGTACGTGACTGATATTCCAACACAAAGGCTATATTCAGTAATCAAGTTGTTAACTTGATCTTAAAGAGTATATATACAGTTCAATTAAACCAAAAAATATATTCATTGATTTGAATCAATCTGAAATTGCAATACTCGCATAAATAAGGAATAAGAATCATCTTCTCAATAATCATCTCAGCTTTTAGAACTTTTGATATTATTTTGAGAAAATTCGTATTGTTATTTTTTTTTAAATTATCCATCGAATTGAACAATTCACTCTGAATATCTAGCTTTCAAAACCTGAGGGGTGTGATAGCTACTACTAATACCTACTATATCTTTAACAAAGAGTTACATTTTAAGGAACCTTGAAAATTGATGATAGATGACGAGAAGAAACAATGCGTCGCGTAGAGGTACTTGGTTACTTTCTATTGGTCGTAAATGTCAAAGAATGTTTGCAGAGCGTTCTCTCAGCTTTTCCTCTCCTCATAACTCCTTCGTCTTCTTCTTATTTCTCTTCCCATCCTCGTCTGCGCGTATTATGAACGAGGCTGCTTCATGAATAATACAGATTCTTTCACTAGGCTTGTGCTATCATGTGAAATGTCAAGAGCAGCGTGTGACAATGCTCTTGTTTTATGAGAAGAAGTTCTGAAACGCAGTGGAGTAATGATGGAAATATGAGTAATTTCTGAGGAGAAAATTCTGGCTGAAAATCTTTTCTCTGCTCTTCTGAGAACTACTATTTTATAACAAAGAGCAAAGTGTCAGGTGGGTACTTTTCACGCCTACCATTTTCCGTTGCCTTTGAAATAATGTAAGTCCTAGGGCTTGTTTCATGAAAAATAGAAGGCCTGTTATGCAGGGAAAACGTAGGATCACACTAGATAGACTTGAAAATTGCACTCGTTATCATATTCGAATGGGCAGTGCAAATCTGTTCTTTGTTCGAATGTCCCTTCTGTTGAATAACTGCTAGTCCTTATCAACATCGAATTAGTGATTTCATGTTGTATTGATTAAAGGGAAAAATTAATTTCCCACGGTTATGATGTAAGTTGTTCAAATGTAATGATATTATTTTATTACTTTTATTTTCTAGGATCATCATTCATGGATTTTTTTGAGGTAGGGTACGGTAAATATACACAATAAATATTAAGCTCGGAAATATATTTTTTCTCTAGGATCAACTCAAACATAAAATGTGACATGTAAGTTGAGGTTGAGTAATGTAGCCTACATTATTTAACCGAAGAAATAAAATTATAAGGCTATCCGTAAAAATTCGGAAGTTCAAACTATTTCTTAGTCTTAGGTCTAAACGGCGAAATCACATTTCAATACAAAAATATAATACCATTCTTGAAGTGGAAAGTGATTTTTCGCACCTGCTCAACCGCTCTACCATGTTTGAATATAAGTTCCTAGTATTTGTGATTCATGTAGTTGGAACATGAATCATGAACTTTTTAGGGAAAACTACTCAGTGCTAGAAAGCGAGAATCAATCTAAAAAAATCAATAAAAACCGTCATCCACTACCGTTTATAGGATATTTAAGCTAATTCACTCTTTGAGTAGTTGTGAAATTGATATTGTGGTAGTTATCCATAATAAATGAAAAGACAAGATGTTGTCAAACCACTGATTTATTAGAAAATCAAGATACCGGTTTCGGTTGTTACACCATTATCAATGTCTGGTAAACTAAAACCTAACGGACAGAGCAGCAGTATTTATACTAACGGTGAAGCACCGCTATTGGTCGACGCTTGAGCCAATGACCGTGAACGTATGCCATTGGCCTAGACAAGCTCCTCCCCGATTAGCGGTTCATTAAAACATTACAAAATGGCGTTTCAAACAGAAAATACAATTTACGATCGATAAATACCTACAGTAACCTACAAAATATGAGTAAAAATATATGGAAAGATGAGGAAAACAACGGAATGAACTAATACAGTGATATCTGACTAACAAATTATGATAAAATTAGATTTGTGGTATTGTATTGATTGAAATGGATCTGGTCGTTCAAACTTAACTGTGAATGATCTTTGGTTGCCCTGGTTATTTCTAAAGCTTCCGGAATGTTGAGAGTTCTGCCTTTATTATTAAAATGCAGAAACTCAACATTCTCCTCGGCCTTGAACATGTGATTATTTGTTATTAAATGTTCAGCAAAGTTTGAATCTCCATTACACTTATTCCAATCTTTGATATGTTCTTTCACCCTAATTCTGAAATTCCTACCAGTTTGACCTACATAGGTTGCATTACAATCACCACATTCAAGTTTATACACCCCACTCCTATCCCATACATCAATTTTGTCTTTACTACAGCTAATTAGACTATTTAAAATCGGTTTAGTTCTAAAAGCAACGTGAACCCCATTCTTTTTCAATTCTCTACCTATTCTATCAGAAACAAAGCCTAAATATGGAATTGTTACCCAAATCTTTTCCTCATTGTTCATCCCTACAAAGCTAGAATTGACTGAGATTCGTCTGTTAATTTTACTTAGCAACCTATCCACCATAATTTCCCCATACCCATTCGTTACAGCTATTTGTTTGATAGTGCTAATCTCCTTAACAAAATATTGTCATGGTTCATAGGTATTGTTAACGCCCTGTGAATCATACTATTGAAAGCTGCTAGTTTGTGAGAGATGGGATGACAAGAATTATGAGGGATGATAACATCAGTATGTTGGTTTCCTAAAAATTGAGAATTCATGAGAGCCTGTACTATGATCTATTTTCAAATCAAGAAAATTCAATACACATTCATGTTCTACTTCTACAGTGAATTTGATCTTATGATGCAATTCATTTATGTAGGAAAGAAAATTGTCTAATTGTCTATTATTTCCCTTCCATAAGCAAATTACGTCATCTACATACCTAAACCAGTAAACAATTTTATCTTTGAAAGGACTATTTTCAACAATCTTACCCTCCAATTTATCCATGGAAAGTTCAGCCAGAAGGGGTGAGAGTGGTGATCCCATTGCTAATCCCTCTTTTTGTTCGAAAAACTTGTCATTAAATTTTAAGGGAAGTCGCTGTATTAGTTCATTCCGTTGTTTTCCTCATCTTTCCATATATTTTTACTCATATTTTGTAGGTTACTGTAGCTATTTATCGATCGTAAATTGTATTTTCTGTTTGAAACGCCATTTTGTAATGTTTGAATGAACCGCTAATCGGGGAGGAGCTTGTCTAGGCCAATGGCATACGTTCACGGTCATTGGCTCAAGCGTCGACCAATAGCGGTGCTTCACCGTTAGTATAAATACTGCTGCTCTGTCCGTTAAGTTTTAGTTTACCAGAAATTAATAATGGTGTAACAAACCGAAACCGGTATCTCGATTTTCTAATAAATCAGTGGTTTGACAACATCTTGTCTTTTCATTTATTTAAGCTATTTGTTATATTCCCAATTTAAGCCTGATTATCGATAATGATAATACAATAATCCCAGATCTGACGATACAGTAAATTTCATTTCGTTCGAAGATGATTTCATTCGATTGATGAAATAGAAACTTAATGCCCGATACGGAAGTTACCTCGTAGATAGACGGTAATTTAGTTGAAACGACAAAGTAGAATGCAGAACAGGAAATTCGATTCCATTACTTACTCTGCAGAAGATTAGGTCACACAGTGATGATAATTTATGAGGGGATAAACACCACGCTCTGTTTACGTGGTGATTCAATTTGGTAGAAGATATAGCCTACGAGATGCTAAACGTTTAACGCGATGCTGTAAAAACCATTGATGGTTCTCTAGATGTTCTCAGAGCTCCAATAGGAAAAGTCCAATAAATAATTTTCGTAAACGTATTAATGTAGCACTACCAGTGAGAGTTATTCTATGTATAAAACATTAATATCATTCTCTATAAACTGCAATTGAATTCATGTTTTCAATAACCACCTATTTGGTTTATACTATAAACTTTGTAAAACCAAAATTCAATTATATGAATGCCAAGAAAAAAAAAGAAAATTCGAACTAATTTTGTTACAATAAATTCTAGGAACCGTTTCAAATAGATAAAATTTCAATCCAATCAATGATAAATTTGAGAAACCTGTGATGAAATTATAACGGTTGTTTTTGCTCGTTTATTCAAACTGATAAACTATTGAATCACAATGTCGTATGAATACTCATAGGCTACCAATTTTTTGTTCTCATTTCCACAGGATAGAATGTTAACATTCTATCTTTGTTGAATGGTATAGGAATTTAAAAAAAAGTAGATTGCTATGTATCATATTCCATTCTCTAGGGCCTAGGCTATCATTTGTGCTACCACCATTGGAACACTTGGAAAAGTGTGACTATCAAATCACAATTCAAAAGCTTACATCGAATTTAAGAGTAGTGTTCAAATTAATGAAACGTCCATTGAACCGTTCCAATTCTTCTGAAAAAAACCATTGTAAACAATCAGTATGTTGCTTGAAAAAAGTTCGACTTTACTGTTAGAGGCTCTCTTGTTGATAATGTTCTTCGAGCTATCGATTATCAAATTGATAAACTATTCGCCATGAAAAAACATTTCATACATGTTGAAGAAGTATGACTTTGTAGGTGTTAGTTGAAGATGCTCGGATGCTGAAAAGTAACAATGAAGTTGTTGGGGAGAGTCCATGTTGCAGGGTCGGACAACAAGGAGCCAGCGGTGATAGCCAGTATAAATAGTGCGCGGCAAGTGATAAGTGATAAGGGAGATGGATAGTGCGTGGCTGAACGCTTTTGTTGGGTGTTGTGGGGAGTGGTGGAATGGAGAGGGGGCTGGGGGATGCAGCAAGCAGTCAGCGAGGGGTGAAAGCCGCCCCGGCTGACCTGCGTGTCTGGCTTCCCTGCCAGTTGCTCGAAACCACTGCGAGCGCACGGAACTCAGCAGGGTGCAGGGCACGTCACGCCACGGCCAAGCACATTTCACACCGGACAACCCCCGAGGAGTCGCGGCCACGTCCCCATCGGCCAGTGTCAACCGGACCGCTTGTCTTGCAACGGTCAGTGCGTCAATGTCATTCTTTCTGATGTGACAAAAGCGCGAGTGAAACAACTCCATTGGGCGTAATCGCCACCTCTTCTAAACCGACCCCTCCTACCACCCTCCCCTCACATCAAAACCCCCCCTCCACCCAACCACACTCGACTCCACAAGTGTTCCTCATCGACATCGCAACAATGTTTTCGTGTCAAACTGAATCACTGATTCAGCGAGACCTCTCTGAGATCCTTGAAAGATACATTCAACTGGTGTCATTCTCTGAGATTTTTATACTCATCTTACTCGAGAAGTTTTTAATCAAGAAATAAAGATTAGTCATGAATCAACCGTGAGAATGAAACTTGATGTCTCTCTCAGAGTTGACTGTTCTTTTCTAAAATATGCCTACATTTAATGAATAAAATTTCTCTGAGATTTTCATAGGCCTACTCATTCAAACGCTAATCTTCTAGAGAAGTGAATAGACGGTAGCCAGTCATAATGAAACAGAGGTCTCTGAAGATACTTCAACTTATATCCTATCATATTATTTGGCACAGCAAAAAAAATTATCATCCCAGAAATTATGAATTAAGGAATTAAGAGTGTTAGACCATAATAATCAAGAGTGAAAATGAAACAGAGGAGCATGGAAGTACCAACATCCTTTGAGTAGCATTGATCTGTGAAAGAGTTCTAATATGTATTTTCAATCAATCAATTATTAATTTCATTGCAAAAAATCTCAAAAATACAAAACTGAAAACTGAACTTTAAAACTTAGGGCTGTTTAAAATAATTGAAAAATAAATGAAAATCAAACACCCTTTCAAAAAACTTTAAAATTATTAAAACACAGACATGTTTCGGCTCATTAGGCCATTATCAATGTGGACTATTTTTTCATTGATTGATTTTCATTTATTTTTCAATTATTTTAAACAATAACAATCCACCATCGGCCTAATGTGCCGAAACATGTCTGTGTTTTAACAATTTTAAAGTTTTTTTAAAAGGGTGTTTGATTTTCATTTATTTTTCAATACAAAACTGAACTCAATATGGATGAAAGCTGAAGGCATTTAAATTCAAATGATTTCTAAAAGCGTCCCAGTCTAGCTTTGATCATTTCGTACTTTGAGATTCAGATACTTCATTATTCTTGAAATTAATATACAAGTCTTCATAATCCTCTGAATCATAAATTCTGAATCTCTAATTCTTTCATCGAATATCAATTGAAGATACAAGTTTCACCTATAAATGAAATTTTTCATTCAAATCCAATGTAATTGTTATCTCTAAAAACATTAGAATATCATGGAGATTATTGAAACAAGAGTTCTCTATGCTATTTATTGGTTTTCGGCAATCGATAAACATTTTTGATTCCGCTCTTTGTCGATTAATATTTGCGTAATTCGATGCAATAGATTAAAAAATTGAGTCCTTGTCAATATTTCTTATAAAATCGTTCCTTATTGAGTTTCTGAAAAGTCTATGATTAGGAAATACTAAATTTGCTCCAAACTAGACTTTCGAAACAATTGGATTGGTAGTTCATCTCTGATCCTCTACCAATTCCTAATTATACAGATGAATCATATTCTAGTAGATAGGAAGATCATGAAACATATGGAAAGGTTTACCAATATAATAGTTTAGAGGTGGATAATTTCACGGAGGAGATAGAATAGATAATGATGATGATGATGAGAGTGAGAAATATTTCAACAGCTGTTTCTTGGGATCTGAGGGCTCCCATCCACTTACAGTTCGTACTGACACATCGATCGTTTAAAGTCCACAGTCCAACGATCGGCCTGCCGATTTACAGTTAATTTGGACTGCCGGTTTCCCCATCTACCTACAGTTCTTGACTGTAACAGTCCAAACTGACAGTGGAGTACCAAAGATGTCCTGTCCCCTTATACTTTTGAAATAGCTTACAAGTGTACTCAGTTTGCAATATGAGACAAGCTTCACAGCTTGATAACAATACAATATGCTATAGACTTGATGAATATTTACAGTTATTACTAATTTATTAGAAGAACGAACTAAATCGATTAACAAACACAAGTTTCTTGATTACGCCCAAAAGACGCTCACCAGAGAGACGCTCTCTAACGATCGGACTCCAATACTAAAAAAAGTTCCCTAGGGTCTCCACCGATTTTAAAATCAGAAGACTGTATTTTACAAAAGTGTTATGTTAGCTTTCGAGTTTTTAAAGTGGCATTAGTCAGCTTCAACACTTCATGCTCTTTCAAGCCTGTCCTGAAAGATCAAAGAGTAGCAAAACCGATAATAGTCAAGATAATAGTCATTCTACGTGATATGCAATTACTCTAGAATATATACTATAGCTCTACTTGAGTATGGGTATGGTATGAAGTGGAAATTATATTCTATTCACGTTTTTTCTTTTGAAACTGGTCATTGTGTACCTTTACCAGCAAAGATTGTTCCATCTCTCAGCAGTTCCTCTCAAAATAATTATATTGAACTTGAAGCTTCAATCAATAAACCTATTGTTGTAATTGATTCGATGCTACTTGATCCCTCCAAAGCCAAATATAATTGGCTATCGTGCTCCAATAATGTTCAATTATCTGCAAGGGCTTCCTTCTTCATCATCAACATAAGATGATGTTCAATTTGGTTTCAACACTGGTAAACGACACTACTATGTACACAGATAATGATATCAGATAGGATAGCCCATGATTGATTCAGATTATCACATTGGTTTTTTATTGTAGAACTGCCTGATAAAAAAATAAGGGAGAATTCAAAAAGTGAACATGAATTTATAAACCGTCCCAAACTTTACAGTATTCAATGTTATTATTGTTAAAATGTTAATAATTATAAAACTCCAACATAATTCAATATAATATGAATTTGTGTTATTTTGATAGATGGATGTGGATGTAGGACTAAAGAACATAGGACTCCTTTGGTATGAACAATTTAAAAAAATTGGTATTCAAAATTATCGCAACAATTGAACTCACATTCTGGATTGGAACTCTTCGACTTGGACCTAATACTTATAGCCTATGTTTTTAATCAGTTTCATTAATATTAAACTTGGATGTGCAAATCTTTGATTCTTGAAACTGATCCAATCAAATAGAGAAAAATCTCGTCATTTTCCACACTCTAATACTCCTCATACTCCTCATGCTCCTCCATCAATTTACATTAAATATTCAATAATAGGTAGGTTTTTAATCTGTCAACATAACAATATAGAATCTCATCATTATTGCTTCTTCATTTTATCCTTGCTGGAAAGTTATTATATAATACTAACCCGATTGTAGTTGACGCCAATAATTTATGTTCTTTTATTTCTCTTGTACGAGATGTAACCTATCGACAGCTGAAGTAAGAGATATCTATTGTTTCTTTTAATTAAAAAAACTTTATTAAGGCATAGGCATAGCTAAATGACAATTCTAATTGACAACATCAGCTGTTGGAGCACATAAGGAGCAGACGAAACCAACTTACTTAGGCGGGTATTACACGATAAAAGTTCTATGGCATATTTCTATTATCAAACATCTGTGATGATGAAATATTACCGTGTAATGAGCCAATTACGATAAATGATCATATTCTATGTCATATGTTCTCCTATAGAGAAAATATTATAATATCTTTGATAATAGATGTATGACATAGAACTATTATTGTGTAATAGCGGCCTTATTGGCGTGAGCTTTACCTTACCTAGTTTCATAACTAGGTATGGTATATTATTTAGAAATTTTACTTTATTCTTAAACATACAATTTTATCATGACCTCAGATAATTTATAATTCCTATCAGCTTCGCCATCTATTGCCCGTGATGAGTGTTATCATAGCTTCTTTAATAGAGGAAGCTTCTATTAAAGGAGGCTATGGTGATATCTATCGGACTATAGGAAATTTGTAAAATCGATGTTTGAATTGAAAGGTTGATGGAACAGTGTAAATATTAGCAGTGTAGATTGCATCAGCATCATCTGTCATTCACGAAACACAGTCAAAGCCTCATAATGATTGGAATCTGGAGTATTCATCAAAGAATAATATTGATTCCGTCCCATGAACATAATTATCACAATATTATGTCATGAATTTGTGTGCTTCCCCTCAAAGGCTTAGTTCCAAAATGGAATGTCTGATACAAGAGGGGAAGTCTGAGAAGTGTAACAGCCTAGAGCTGTATCCTGTATCAGTGGCACAGAGGTTGCCCATTTCTATTATTAGGTACAGAACGAGCAACTCTGGGAAAACTCGATTGGTCTGTCATTGCTTAGCAACGGTTCGAAGGAGCTCGATTCTATTTCTTCTATTTTTGCTCCTTATCAAATGAATAGTAGATTTTATAGGCTTATGGTAATACCTCAGGGAAATTGGTAAACTCCCTTTCTAGTTCCCTTATCAGATTCCTTCATCATTTCTGTGGTCTCCAGAGAAGATGTCCACTTTATTATTACCATCGATATTTTCGTTGACCTTCGAATCCTATATGCATCCAGTTAGTGCCAAATTTTGTCATTCTATCCCATCTTTCTTATTCTATCCCAACTTAATTGGTAATTCAAATATGACTGTTATTGAACACAATTTGAATGTGACCAAAGTAATCAGGCATACTTCCTGTAAATGGAAGCCTAGCGGTACACATTTTCCTCTTAATGGTTTTCAGTTAAAGAGATTTAAACTGAGATTATCATCAAGGATGTTAACCAGTGGAAATTTATTCAACGATTTGATTTAGTAATCGTTGTCGATTTTGATAAAGTATAACCTACTATCACATAACAGTAGGTTTCCCATCTAGCGGTCATTAAGCTATTATGTAGAGGTCTCATAAAGTATTGCCTCTCATAAGAGACGATGGTGGAGAAGTCTTGAATCACCGGTCATAAAATATAACATCCAATGTCATAAAATATAGTTATCCAATAAATCCCTCGTTACGATGAAGTATGTGGTATACATTGGTACCGTATGGAATAGTAGCGAAGGGGGAATAGCACATTTCATTAACCTCTAAATTATGAATAGGTCTCATTCACTTGATAGGCCACTAAATTAGTGCGTAAGTGCAGGAAGCCACCGATCGCGAAGCAATAACTTCATAATATCACTTATCGGAACTCAATGATTGCAATCATTTCCTTTCAGAGCGAATTCTTGGCAAATCGATTCAGCAGAATAATCGAGCAAGTTCGTTTCTTCCATTCTTCATAGAAATTGAGAAGCACGCTCCAGTAACCAATTCATTGATCTTCAGCTTTCAAGTGATTCGAATCATTCGATTACATGAAATTTATTTGATTCAACAGCATTGAGCACCGGGGTTCGCTGTCGCTAATGAAGTGCATGTTCAACAAAAGCCATCGATTTCAACGACAAAAGCGCTTCACGATCACTTGAAGTTGAAATCATTCCAAAGTAATGAAAAATAGCCTCTAGACTTCTATTCGAAGTTCTAATAGAGTACTATTAGAACAGTAGGCTTACTAACTGTAGTTTGAAAATTCAGACTTCCCGACTGAATAGGTTAATGAAAAAAATGGAATAAGTGATAAAAAAAGAAGCTATTATGTTATTATGCTACTTTATTAAAAGTGATAAAGTGATAATAAAAAGAAGAAGAAAATTATATTTCAAAGCCTCTTCCAAAACATTTCCAATATTTTTTATGATCACAAATTGAGACCAAAATCCGGCTGGACCTAGGCTACGCATTGGTATAAAGTTCAAAAATCAAATATTCATGATCAATTGAAAATAAAATAATCGAAAGTCGATTTATATCATAATTATGAATTTTATTCTGATGTTGGATGTCATTAGAGGAGATGTTAATTGTATTTTTTCAAGATTAGGCTATTACTAAAGCTTCTCTTATAACTTCAAAAACATTGTAGAACTGATCTCCACGAAACAGCTTTCTTTCTTAGCTCTCTACTGGAATCGATTCGGGTAAAGGAACAGAATCGCGTGAGAATGAGACACTTTGAATTGACGGAGATACAGTATAGTACTTCAGCTTAAGAAGGGAGTTAAAATAAAAGCAACCGTTCTGTCTTTATTCCCCACCAGTGGAAAAAGCGATCAGAAAAAAAGGAAATGGGTGCGAAAAACGTTAGTGATGAAGAGTACAAAGTAATGTACACACCGAGTACTTTCAAGCTTCAAAATATCTTTAGGATTATAGTTTATATTTCGGCACAATATGCTAAACATCTTATGAATAACATAATCCCTGTTCTTGATTTAAGAGAATTATTCTGCTAAGAGAATATTATTCAACAGAACGCCAACATAAGAAACAATAACACGAACATTGATGTTCATCCATATTCACATGGTGATTGGGAACCGACTGAAAAATATAAAATTTCTCCCGTATAATGCCATTGAATAGGTTCTACTCTTGTCTAATGTATATATCTTTCAAATTAATTTCCTCAATTATATAAGCTTATCCATATTCACATGATTGGAAACCAACTGAAAAATATCAAACTTCTCCTGTATAATGCCATTGAATAGGTTCTACTCTTTTCTAACGTATATATCTTTCAAATTCATTTCCACAATTATAATTCAGCATAACCATATAGATAAGTTCAAATAGTCCATTAACTTAATGGAGCTGAATCTTCAAATACGCTAAAATTTTTTTTTTCATCTGTCTATTAATCTAATCTTGATCAAACGCTACAGAAGTTGTAGACCAGACATGTCCGTTTCTCGAACACTTTAGTTGTCAACTTGAAGTTTTCAAACGTAGATGACAAACAAATTTTCTAAGGTACTTTTTCTATTTGTAATTTTTTTCTATATAAAGGAAAAATCTTGAATAGTCGATAATAAAATTGTATTTTTCGGTTTGCAGGACTAAGGTTTGCAGGTCCATTCGAGCAGTGAAATTGGATCGTTCTCTATTGGAGTATCTGGATTAACAAGCGTTCATTTCAGCGTAGAGAGGTTCACAACTTTCTGGTGAGCCTATTCTTGATTTATTCATTCGATTGCTATTTAAATACTGGCATTTTTCTTGAATATATTAATATTGTTTTATTATAATAATGATGGTGATTCACTCTTTGAGCTATATTATTAACATACTATTCTCAGCCAAAATCAATTTAAAGGAAGGATCGAGCACCTAAATCGGGGTTTTCAATTAGGCTAAGCTAACTGAGAAGCGAGTGATTTTGAGCTGAATTTTTTTTGCTGCAATGCACTCAATTATGGTACATGTTCTTCAACCATTTAAAAAAAAGTTATTCCAGAAACTATTTCTAGTGGGTGGCATTTGAAGAAATTAATTTCTTATTTTCATGGAGAGAATAAGTTGAAATATTGATCTTCCTGAGTGAGTTATGACTGGGAATAATGAAACTCTACCCAACATTCTATCACGGAACGTTCGCACTATGTCAACATTTCGTTCAACCCCAGCCAAAACCACGTTTCTGCAAGACCTGTTGCTCTGGCATCAAAAGATGTCAGAAACGTAAGCAATGCCTGCCTGCTTTTCTCATGCTCCTAAACGCTATTAGAGGGTTTCTTCTTCCATTTTCTCCAGTAACAGTTTTCTCCTTTGTTGTTTTCCTCAGTTGTGATTCTTAACGGAATCTTTCTCAGCATCCTTTCTTCTTTGCGGCGGTCTCTTAACAACGAGACCACTCTTTTACAGAACTTACCGACGGCGATTTTGTAACTGATGGTTATCAAGAAAGACAAAACTTGCTTTTCATTCACCCTTCTCTCTTTCTAAATGAATCCTGGCTCGGCTTGTAAGCTTTCTACCTTCGATGTTTATTGTTTTTGCAAGTGAGGGGTTGCTGGGGAAACATGCAATTTGAAAAATGTTCATAATGTTGTTTGTTAACAGACGGTGGAAGAACTCAATTAGTTAATTAGATTACAACAGAAGTCCGAATGCTTTTCTCAACAGTTTCTTTGAGAGCTGCCAGCAAGCTTTCAACTCTTCAACAGTCACGTTGTATAATTATGATGAGAACATTGTCTGAATCCTAAGTTTATTCTTTAAAATCACATAGATCATAAATTGCTAGAAGAATTGATAGAAGAGAATGTTTCATCGAGACTTCTATCCTGTCTATTCCATGAAAATGAAATTCTATGTTGAATAATAACAACCCGACAACATTAAACGATCAAAAAGGATAAATTATTAGTGGATATATTTATTAGATCCAATAAAATCGATCTAAATTCGATGTAAAATACTTCATATCAAATAAGTAATTTGATGTACCAATTACTTTACTCAAGTCAACTAACATAACTATAACTTATGAGAATAAATACCTACTATTCATTGCTGATACTGAGATAGCCTAATCAATTGCAGTTATATCAATATTATAAGAGCGAAAGAGTAATACAAATAATTAATCTATCAGTCAGTTCTTCACAGACATGCTATTTTCGTAATAGCATAAACTTTTCAAAAAATTATCTATCTTTCTCAATTTGCCAATCAGCATTTTGTATCACTTTTTCAACTTCATTTTAACCTTTTTTTTAGCTATCACCCTAAACAATCTACAATCTAATTAAACAATCTACATGTTTAATTGGAATAGATATTAAATTGTTGCTATTTCATTCAGAATTTATAAGAGCTCACTGGCCACATTTACTAGATATAGTGGTCACTTGATTTCCTTGTTTTTCCGAATCGAAAATATGTGATTTTGTTTTTTATGATGGAAATAAAAATTTATTATTCAATATTTATTCATGGGACAACTCGGGTACTCTGGTTACCTTGCAACTCATGGTAGAACTATAAATTCTATCTTTTGTTATCTGAGATGAATCTTGGAAATTTTATCTCAGATATACTGTAGGTATATCTAGGCTACTACCTACGGTTTCCCGCATTTATAATTCTACATAGAAACTACAATATGAGGAAAGTTGAGGATAAATATCCTCAACACAAAATGTGTGCTTTGACCAAAGAATAGAGCTGGGTAATTTTAAAGTGCTTATTGGCTATTAAAGTTATTTTTCCTCACTCTCTGAGTATTCCAACTATAACTGATTATAACTATTATAACTGAGTATTTCCAACAAAGTGATCAATGATTGTATAAAAGGAACAGATAAGCTCCAATCAAAACCGGAATTTTATCTCCCAGGATCGAAATCCGTTCTTAATAATCTTTTCCATCTCTATTTGATGGCCATGAGAGTTGGGGCCGTAGATGTGAGCTAATGAAGCAAGAGGATTTTGGAGCCCTGGTCGGAAAAGCGAATCTCAACAATCATTCTGAGAGGGATCCCGAATGTAAGGCCGAGAAGGGCTTACTGAAGGACTCCACACTCCACCGCTTCAAATCCAGATCCATTACTTGGAAGCGCTTACCTTGTTTAGGTGGAAAAGGTCCCAATGCAAATAATATCGACCCGAATCAACTAGAGAGGTAACCTGGCTTTCCCATTATCGCATGCGGAGCCTCATTGTTTGCAGAATACTTTCAAATAAATGAACAAAAGACGAAATTAAATCATCACAGGAGTATCGCCACAATCATAGTTGAAAATCTGAACAAGCATTCGATTCCAGCAGGCGAATATTAGCCTATTGGCTTCCAAAATGAGTTATTGCAGTAGGCCTGAATAAAGGCCGTAAATAATGTTATTTACAGCTAGCCTAATCGAATAACTGATCTTCTCCAGATGCTACTAAAACGTATTTAAGCCGCTTTTGTAATAATGTACGAGACGAAATCTTTTTCACAACTAAACGGCTGTAAGAATGCTAAAAGATAAGAAGCTTTTCAGAATTGAAAAGTAAGGTGGTGCTCATAGGCATGAGAACTGAAAACGGATTAAATAAGAGCTTATACGAATCTGGAGAAAATTTATGATAACAAAAGTTATGTTATCAATTTATAAAAATCATGATAACCTTAATAATAAGTATAGAGTAGAAATAATAAGTAAGAATTAATGGTGAACTTTAGTCATTCTCAACCCATTAGGGGTATTCACGACCCATGTGTTAACCAGTCGTGTTATCCTGTTATTTGTTAAGTCAATACTGTAGTAGTACATTGGAACATGAATAGCAACTGATTTTATTCAACCAATACCACGACTTAAGTGTTAAATGTTAATGATTCCCATTTAGATCATTGTTGTGGATCGTTGTTTGCAAACTACACAAACAGCGATGATTAATTTTTTAAAATAATTTGATGTCTCATGGAGAAGCATAAAAATAGTATTCCATTATACTTGATTGAAGATTGATGATTGAAGTTATATTTGGGCTCGATTGAATTCGTTATTATGGAATTCCTTTGGGAAAATGAGCTCATCGATTAGTTTCAAGGAAGACAAAGGAATTCTCAATATTGTATAAGGATTCAATTTTCCAGAGTGTATTTGAAATATTGGTATCTTCGAAGCTAAGAAACTTAGCATGACCAACACAATTTCAAGCAAACGTGCCAAATGTGTACGATCAACTAGGAGCAATGTATTCAAATGAGAGACGTGGAGATCACTGAGAAAACCATTCAAAGATACAAAGTTTGTGCTCATCTTTGCTAGAATGTGGTGGGAAGCTCATTTGAACATTGGAAATGAGGTCAGAAAACAAGGTTTCTCTCCCACTTTATGAATACAGTTCACGCGTGCGACACTTTGAAGCGAAAATTATTGAAGTCTCCACATCATCAATTGCCATAATCATTTACTAGAAGTAGGTTAGATTCTGATATACTCACTGGAACATGAAATCTTCTATTAAATTATAAAAAATGTCTCACTGTATCAAATCTGCTTAGAATCTTTAATCTTCAATGGTAGTCTCAATCAATTGAAGCATTATGAGTAAACCTTATCATATTTGTTTTAAATATACTATCTGAATTATATAAGTTTTGAAGCATGCCTTCAAGACGTAAGTCTTGTTAGCTTTATGTTCCTTGTATTTTCTCGATTTATATATTATATCTACTGAATGTAATGATTCAAATTTGTTTAAAGTGCAGATCTATTTGAATTTTCATTTGATTTCAGTCAATCTCAGTACCGGTACTTACTTCGTGCTTCTTATGATAGGAAATATAATGTTTAGAGATAGTTTCACAAGAATGAGCAAAGAAAGAGTTCTGAGCCAGATGTTGATCTCGTAATATTCTTGTCCTCATATAATCTCACGTTATATGAGTGATACATCATTGCACCTTGTTATGTGAGTTAGTGATGTGATAGCTTGGATGCTAGAAAGTGTGCCAGAGCTCCTTCCATTTAGAATTTGCTGAAGAGCAAGGGATGGAGCAAGTTTGCGATGAAGGTGGAACAGCTGCTGCTCCATAAACTCACGCTTCAAGTGAGATGGCTCTTCGCTCATCAAGTTTGCTGGAGAGCTGACAGAAGGCCGGCAATTTCCTGCGCATTAATTGAGATCAGTAAGAGCAAATCCTGTAAGCATCACTTCCATTGTTAACAAGACGCTCCTACATCTTACGCTTCTGATTAGCCACCAGATCCTATAACCGGATCAACGTTGTATTAAAACGCTGAGAACAGAAAGAGCTCTTGCAATCAAAGTTTTAAATTGCGAATCTCATGATTTCCAATAATTAAAACAGAAATTGGTTGGAATATTCAAAATATTCATGGCCAATATCAATGCATTTCATGAGTAGGACACATAGCACATCATTGAACGAGTCTGGTTAACTGTTCGAGACGTGTTGAACTTCTCTTTCTGCAAGTGGATTGCAGTTGTTGGATGATTAATTTCATCTAACTTTTGACTTTAAAAGTTTTAATGATCTGAATATTTCAAAATCATATTCTTGATGAATATGATTATGACCACTGATGATGATGATGATGATGAATATGACCACTTCATCTGCCTACAGTACATTAAAATAATATTTATCGAATAATGGTTTATTTAAAACAGTCTGGCTACCAATAACTATTATGACATATTTGTAAAAAAACAACATATCATTTTGTATGATTCATACAAAATACTGAAATCCTGTTTGACTCGCTATAATAATTTTAAACGATATGTCTGAATCTAGAAAAAAATTCCCATCAATATATTCCTCATTCACGATGATCAGAATCTTCAACTTCTAGATTCTGAGTTAAAGCGAATTCTACTTCTATAAATGAGTTAATTGAGCATCAACCACCAAAAACAATTTATAATTATCATTCAATCGAACTCCCTACTTGAACTCTCTGGCTGATATAAAGGTATTCGTATCATTCTTTCATTTTACTGTCTCACAGACTCATTTCTCAAGTCTCATGCAAAATTTATGTCTGCAAACCATTCTTCATTATCGAAATTCACTAAAGATAGTTTAATCCATTTCAGAGAGGCTATAGATACAGTATTATGTTTGGGATTAGCTTATACGTTTGGGTCTATCCAATTTTAAACATAATTTCCTATACAAGTTGAGCTTCTTCCAGCTACGTGTTCTCTATCCAATTATATTGAGTTTGCCTGTGCAGAGCGTTGAATCCATTTATGGAGAATCACGTCTGAATAAACTTGAGAACATTGCTAATGGAATAACCCTACGCATGGCGCCAAATAGGGACGACAAACTTGGTGGCGTCATCCACAACTTTATTCAGCTGCAAAAAGCGAGCGCCGAAATTTTGCACACTGATTGTACTCTGTAACATGGCAAACCAAACGAACAAAATGAACGTTGGTCTCAGAATAAACTTGAATGTGCTCCTGAGAAAAAGAAGCTGAGATGAGAGGAAATCAATACGTGTATGTCAACAGTCGGAACGAAACTTATAAGTAACCTTGATTATTACTTCCATCTTGGCTGAGGTACACTTGTAAATACTGTATTTCAGAGCCAGAAAATCCTCGGGATTGACGTAAGGATTTGCCTCTACCTCCTGAGAAATATGAACTGTGAGAAAGAAACTCTTGAATTTTTCTCACAAAATATGAAAGTTCTCATATCAACCAAAAACCTTCACAATTCCTGCTTCCGACAGGGAGCTTACATTCTGTATGATTCTGTATTTATACTATTGTACTCGTGTATCTTGGTTTGGCATCTTTCTGACATAACAATAGAGTTTTACAATAATGACGTTTTTTAATAATAATTACAGAAAGTTTCTGCACAATCTCTTTTCAACGATTTTCAAATCTGTTCTTCGTGTACAGTACACACAGCTTGAAGCTGTGGAGTTTTGATATGATGAGGCTTCATGAAATCAAATAGATCATTTGTTCCTTTGTTGATAGTATTCGTTATCAGCAATATTGACAATCAGTTCTCCAATAAATTCGGCTGGGAAACGATTGATTATCGTTATTGTATACGTCTATAAAAACGACTATCGCTTATAAATATGCTTATCGCCTAGAAAAATACCGAGGAGAAATTTCAAAGGAAACACATGGGGGAAAAGTATTTATAAGACATGAGCGTTGAACCGATACTCCTGTCAACCGTAACTGAGACTTCTCCCTCTCAGATCGAACTTATCGCTACACCCACCGAGAAAACTGTCAGACTCGTGCTGTCGCTGCATTCTTCGACAGTTTTATAACAGTTAAAAACTGCATTCAGTTTTTATAACAGTTATTTGCATTTATTGGTGTATAAAACACTCATGCCGGGGTTTTCCAAGCACACTCAAAGTTGAGGGACCCTCAAATTTTGATGAACAGCTGACATTTTCTATGATAAGTATAGGAAATGTAGTAAAGTGTAGTAAACTTGAGGGTCCCTCAAATTTGAGAGTGCTTGGAAAAACCGGGCATCACTCTTTCAATTCTCGAAAATGTTCAAACGTCACTTAATATAATAATACTGTTTTTATTTCTCCTTGAAGACTCAATTCCATGACTCAAAAAATCTTATTTCAGAGCGTGTGCTGGGGAGTTTCATGATTCTAAGTAAGATGTAAAATTAAGATGTCAATATTGCTTCAAGATTCAAGATTAGTTTAATTCGCCCTCAGGCTACATGAGCAATAGGCAAGTCATAGGTACATACAATTGTCATAAGTACATACAATTACAAAGTATCACATAAAAATATAATATTCGTCTCTAGAATTGCATGAAAATATTGAAGTCACATGAGGAAAATTATTGACAATTCATACAAAAACGTACTCATGGACCAAAGTCAAAAACATAAATTTCGTGAATTCAAGTCACTGGAGTTACAGAGATAGGGAACAATATTTTTACATTCTATAGCGTTACACATTCAAGTTAAAAATAAATTCAGATATTCCTCAAGTGAGTAAAATGCGTTATTTTTGAGATGAATAGATATAGTTTTTTTGAATTCATTGAGAGGCAGATCCCTGGTTGTTAGAGGAAGTTTATTTTATAATATGTACTGCTGGTATGTATGGCTCCTCATGGTTTCACCCCATAACTCAGATGTGAGTGGAAGAGTCCAAAATAGGTCAAAATGAGTGTATCTAAACTTACGCAATTTCTTAGCTTTCTTAATAAATATTATTATACGATTATACGGGATAATTTTCTTGATAGATGTAAGATATGTGTGTCCCCGTCAAGCTTCTAGTCCATATGAAGTTCAAGAAGCTTGACCGGTTTGGTAATAGCCATACTCAGATTATCTTAAAGGGGAAAAACAGTATTTCAGTTTTATTCTCGTTCAGTGTTAGGCCGTTGGCTTCATACCAGGTCCTTGCAGTGGACAGAACATTCTTGAGTTCATTTTCTACTCTTTCTACCAAGGGATCAGTAGCAACTATAGTTGTGTCATCTGCGTATAGAACACTCAAAGATGGAACATTGTAGCTAAAGTCATTTACGAATACCAAAAACAGAAACGGCCCCAAGACTGACCCTGCAGTTACACTCATAATTTCGGATGAGGAATTGCCTATAACAACCATTTGTTTTCTGTTTTGGAGATATGATTTCAGCAATTGCAGTTCGGTATTACGAATTCCATAAAAAGTCAATTTATTACACAAAACATTATGTGAGATAGTGTCAAAAGCTCTACTCAAATCCACAAGACAGGTCCCAACTACATGTTTCTTTTCAAAACTTTCAAGAATAACCTCAACTATTTTTTCAACTGCCATAACAGTAGAGTGCCTGTGCCTAAATCCATATTGGTGCTGATAGAGTAGATCGTTTGATGTGAAGTATTTGTGGAGCTGTTCAAAAAGACATGCTTCAATAATTTTACTAAAAATAGGTACAATTGCTATGGGACGATAATTATCTGGGCAGCTCCTATCACCTTCCTTGTAAATTGGCGTGATTTTTGATAACTTGAGACATTCTGGGAAAGTACCACTCCTCATGATAAAATTAATCAGGTATGTCAGAGGTAGAACTAAGGCTAGTAACAGTTTCTTCACTGTATAATTGCTGATTCCATAGACATCTTTACTACGAGAATTACTAAGCCCTTTAACAACTGCGCTAACTGTTTGGACAGTTACCTCTCTCCATTTTAAGACTCTGTCATTTGTACAATGTTTATTGAGTGGAAAGTTTTTCAGCAAGTCAGTGTGCGAAGAGTCTGAGTCTAAAACTAAATCAGCATCAGCGGCATCAACAAAGCATCGGTTTAGAGTATCAGGGGAGATTGGGATATCCGTACTGATTTTTGTTTGACCAGTCTCAGCCCTGATAACTCGCCAGGCTGCTTTGCATCTGTTTGATGACTCAGTGATTGCCTTGTCATTAGAACAAATTTTTGCTTTCTGATTGCTAAATTATACTTTCTTTTGAAATTGTTGAATCTGACTTTGTCATCCATATTTAAGGTAATTTTCCACCTGTCATATAGGCACAACAACCATGTTTTCATGACAGCAAGTTCAGGGGTAAACCACCCATTTTTCTTAGCCCTAGATCTAGCTGACTCATTCTGATTTCGTACATTTACTACAGGACAATGCAAATTGAACGAAAACTCAAAGACATTCAGAAAAAACTTAAATCCATGTTTATGTCATCCAATGCATACATTGGCGACCAATCATAATTCATCAGAAATATGTTCAAATTATCCAGTCTATTGTGAGAGAGGAGGCGTTTTTTGAGAAAACTGGGTCCAGAGCTATCATAATTTTCCTCAGTTTTCTTGAATGGAAAAACTGCCCAGACGGCGGCATGATCTGAAATGATACCTTCCTCAGTTAAAAAGATGAAAACAATCTCCTTGTGAAAACATTGTCCAAACACGAAAGATTTCTTGTTGGTTTACTTTGTACAGGATATAAGTCAAAGGATCTCATCATGTTTAAAAAAAAAAGTGAGTTTCATTTGTCATATTTAATATATTTACTTTGAAATCACCTGCTACTACCAAATTAGTGTACTTATATTTTCCTATTTCGATCAATAGTGTTTCCATGTTTTCAATAAAATCATGAACATTAGAGTCGGGTGTGCGATATAACGCCAAGACAACTAGATCAAAATCTTTCAAAATGATAGCTGAGGCCTCGAGAATAAAATTTCTGCAATGACTTGTTATATCAATTTCCTCATATTTAAGATGACCAATACTTCTGTAACAAATTTCACAATCGCTTGTCACAAAAAATTCAAAACATTAATACAGGCCTATACAATAAAAAGTTCAAAGGAAACACATTGGGAAAAGTATTCAAATTATATTATTCTGATTGTATTATATTTTATTATTATTAAGTTTTAAAATTTCCTTTTCACAATCTCTATTTCAGTAACTCGTTCCACTTCTTATAACCGTTGATCCATACATCATACTTGTGTAATTTATAAAATTGCTCTAGAAATTGCCACTTTGATAACAGGTATCCCATAAAACATCCACATCTTTCTATGATACATGGAATATGTAAGCCCGTAGCTTCTCTCTCTATGTATTACCTGACGAGCCCAAAACCTTTTGCTGCCAATTCAGGTATCGCAATTCCAATATTGGCTGCATGATTGCTGTACAAAGCGAGGTTTTCTATTGTTATGAAAACCTGTTAGCTTGCTGAATTTGGGGAACGGGGAGAAGCCGATGTGAAGGGCTATTCTGATGGTGTGCGCGTGTGAGTGCAGATTTCTCGGCCGTTTGATGACCAACCGTGAAATGACGGTTTCGCCGTCCTTCTATCCCGAGTAATTTATTCGCCACTGCACACAATCAGGGCTTTTGTCATAGCCAATACCTTCCAACACTGATAGTCTGCCACCCTACCAAGCCCGCACTCAAAGACATGCGCAGATTCGCTTTTAATCGACCATCTGTTACAAATGCTAGCACTCCGGGAAAATTGACAATCTGGGAGATTCAGTTAGGGATTAAAAAATTTGGGTTAGCTTTCCCAAGAGGAAAAAGCTCAAATGTGATGGAAAGATTTTAAACATAATCGGACCCATCATTTCTCAAGTAAATTTTGGAACAGAAAAAG
Organism: Sogatella furcifera; assembly: GCA_017141385.1. Classification (NCBI taxonomy): domain Eukaryota; kingdom Metazoa; phylum Arthropoda; class Insecta; order Hemiptera; family Delphacidae; genus Sogatella; species Sogatella furcifera. The sequence continues at coordinate 43,472,058 of CM029546.1, forward strand.
AAGCGTATGGCTCATACTTGTTTTTCTTTTCCTAATATGGTTTTTTTGTTGAATGATTGAATATATTTCCAATGATTTCCACATGAATAATTTAATCATTTGATGAAATAATTAGTTGAAGTCGAAATTTTTAACACGAAGAAATGTTTCCAGGCTCATTGAACCCAACTGAGCGACGCGAAGTATAATCATAGATTGATTTTATTTTTAATAATAGTTATATGGAGTATACTTGTAATAATAATCCATAACTATTATGGAGTTTTCATGATGGAATTCATAGGTTCGATCAACAAGAATTATAAAAACAATACAGAATAATAACATCCTCTCAAAAGTTCTCAAAGTTTTTCTGTAGGCCAGCTTATTAGTTGAGCTACTAAGCTCAAACAATGATGCACAAAGCTGAAAGATTCGCATGGATCTATCGCTGGCAATTAAGTGGAACATGGAAGTATAGTGTTATTGGTGGGTTTTGAACCAGTAAAAAACCATTGTAATGGATTTCCGATAGTCTGTATTTCTTGCCGCAAGGCGTTAATCCGTTGAGGGGTGGTTTGTGCGTTCTTCATTACCCGAGTGAGCAGCAAAAAATATAGTTTGTAGAGAGAAGAGATGAGAAAGAGTCAGGAAGGTGGTAAGAGGAGGAATACGGAATCAATTGTGAGAAGAGAAACATGAAAGACGAGGGAGGAGAAATCAGGAGAGAAGTGGAACACCAAAGAAGAAACTAGAGGAAACCAGATACTCGGAAATCATCAGTTAGGTCAGATAATGAGGGAAACTCGCCTTATTGCACATTAAATCGCAACTCTCAGTAACTCAGTATGTTTCCTCACCAGTATCCGGATGGTTCACGTTTGAGGCATAACGTACAAAACAGCTTGCGTGGTGAGTGGGAATGATCCATAAAGAGCACTGTCGGTTGTAGCTAAGATTAAAAACTGTTCATGAATAGGAGTTGCCAGGCAACCTCTTTTCGCTTTCAATGCAGCAGAGCTGAAAAACAGGGAAGCGTTCTTTGTTATTGAGACACTGTCTCAGGTTCAGCGTTTATTCAACGCGTTTTCCACCCTGCTGCCAGACGCTGGAAATGTTCATCAGAGCCTGATGAATTTATCAACATCATTGTCCACTCCTATAACATTTTAATCCTATTAAAATGCAAGAAGAGACTAATAGTTGTAGAATTTACAAAAAACTTCGGCATTACCCTTCCCAAACATTGAATTGCCCATTCCGATTTAATTTACAAAAAAACTCGGAAATATAATATACTATGATGGTAAATAGCTTCAATAGATCTGATACCTTGCTTATTATAACGTAGCTTCACTGTCGATACTTACACATTATATACAAGTATGAGGATCAGGATTGTCCTTATCCACTTTTTCGAGACAAGTCGAATCTCGATTGTCATGTGAAACGAACTTTGTATTCATATAATACTAGTTGTATATGGTTATCGTATATCTTAGTTGTTTAAATTTGATAAGCATAAATACGCATAATAATCAAGCGTTATTGTATTACTGTATTAATAACTAGCTAATACTGTATTAAGTAGCCTAAATCCTTATCTTGAAGAAACTCTTTTACATTTTCAATTTTATAATTATTACTTCATATCTTAACTTCTCTCTATATTGTTATATTTTGATACATATTTAGAAATTGACTTTTGTTTGCTATGCAACTCCTCCCCGCACATGGACCTGTCATCCAAGCAGGGAGCCTATCCATATTTTCTTCTTCTTATGTAGCCTACATTGTCTTGTATTTCGTTTGAATAATCAATTTGATTTCGAATTTGAAGTCCTATTGCACTCATAAATATGTGGACTAACATCTGTGTTGCTGATTTACCCCATGTTTTATGATTGAAAAGGGGTTGCTATTAACAATATTTTTGCCGTAATTTTTCTCTGATGCGAAGCATGGGTAGCCTACATTTGCAGAATAAAATACTTGTCCAACAGCGGATGCTGTTTTGATTGACCTTTCAGAGCACTTAACACTCCAGGCTGAAATTATATTCGAGTTGCACGGCAAAAGCTCTCAGGAGACTTGCTTTTTCCTATCTATTTTGTTGTTGATGGCAATTAACAACACTCCAAATCGTTTCTAATGCAATAGTCTGGTTTGTATTGATCCCTTGAGGCACTATTCATTTTTTTATTTCTGAACAATTCTCGAGAGGTTTTTCCATGTTCTGGCGATCATGAATCGTGTATGTAATGCCAAATGCCAACTCCAAAATAGAACTCTTTGAGCAATAGCCAATACATTTAATGTAAAACCAGCATTTGATGAATGAATCTTAATTATGTATAACTTACCCCATTGAACAGCGATTTGTCTGATCATTCCTGAGTTGAGGACTCCAATACTCTCAAATTAATCACCAAGTTGAGCTCCAGCTCCAGATAGGCTAACAAGTAACTTGAACTCTGTGAAACTTGAAGGGCCAGAGAGAATGTGACTTTGAACTTAATAAACCGTTATGCCCAGATAAGGCAAGATCTGCATGGGAATAAGTATCCGAACTTCCTCCATTATTACATTTCCTCTCAAATCATTCTTCTTTCATAGACTTAGCAGGATATATAATTAAAATGGAGAAACTTTGATTAATATTGTTTAATATATGCTCATTTTATGTGATTATTATGTAAAAAAAGCATTAAATTCTATCATCCGAAGCTAAATAAATGTTTAACTGGACTATACAACGTATTATTTCAATAAGTAGTAACTTATATTATTTTATAGCAGCAACAATTTAACAGAACTTGGGAAATATTCTGAAGGAGAATGTTTGTATGTCAATGGCTCAACAGCCCATGAAGGGTTTAGGCCTACCGGTCTCTGAAGATTAGGCCTATCAGCACAAAATACCTAGATCGATTGTATCACGATATATTTATTTCTCAAGTTACACTTCACTATTGGTTTCAAATATATTTCCTCCTTTTCTAACTTCTAAGTGAAGTGGAGACTGTTGATATGGGAATACTGAGTGACAGAATCAAGAGAATGACATGGAAATAGAGAAAGACATTTCAGTTTCCCGACATTTTAAAAGAAGTGAATGCGAGTTTTGCAGAACAACGAAGGCCAATTCCGTCGGGGTAGCAAGAAGATAGCTTTTTTCAGGGAGGCAGGGGATCGCCTAAATTGGCTTCAAGCGATGACTTGACTTGTAAATCCTCAATAGACGTCGACCAATTTCCAAACGGAAAAAAGGTGATTACTCGCATCAGCAGACTCTCATCAGAATGTGACCAATACTTAAACCAGGTTTATTACTGACTAGGGGAGTTTCTACACTTTCATTCCCTTATTTTGGAATGCCAATTCCAAAATCTCTATCTATTTTTGTATTTTGTATTTTTTTCTATTTTTGTTATTATTACATCAACATTGGAGACCCCTGGAATAAAAGGATCCACACCAGTCTTCAACGATTCGAACATATGTATTGTTCTATTGCAAATTGTAACACTGTTCTTTAAATCATAACCCGGTTCTATTTTCTATTTGATTTCTCAAAAGTGGTAAACTGAGCCAAATCAAGAAAATAAAAAAGTCATTTTATTACATTCCCAATTTTCTATTGAGAAATTCTGTATTGGAATGACTGTTTTAACTTGAAAAGAACTATATAACCAGATTATAACCTGAATGGTTCTTCATGTGGAAAATTAGGTTATATGGCGAAGTGGAACAACCGTTGGGTCTTCCCACTATTGAAAGCTATATGCTTAATAAATGAATAATATAAGGAAATTGAGAAATGTTCACCTGATAAAAGATCTAATGGTTTGGAATTTGTTGATTAAGTCTATGCTATATTCTACTACAAATTTCCAAAAAGTCTCTTCGAAAGGAGTTCAATGTTAAATTCCACAAATATACTTTTGCAATAATAATGGAATAAAGGCTTCAGTGGTTCATACTTGATTTGGTAAACGATATCGAGCCTTGTTCGTTATAACATTCGCCCGCCGCAGGCTGTGTGCTCTTTGACGATAATTTGCTGAGGTGAAACAATGTAGCCGGTTCAATTATTTCATTCTCATAGCTCTCGGCTAGACTACACTGTACGCTTGACTGCAGCATCACGTAATTGAATACATGTTTGCACTGATAATAATATCCAGGTATATGTTACTAATTTTTGATATTGCTGGAATAATTTTAATGTTACATTACTAAATGAGAATCAAAAGTTGTGATAGGGATCGAAATATAATGATTAAATTGAACTGTTGCGATTCGATAGAATTCAAAATATCAATAAAAATGAGAAAATAACTATAGAGAATTGGGGAGATCAATTTTCCACTGTGAAGTTATCAGTTACAGTGACAAGACAGATCAAGTTACAATGAAATACTGATCAAGTTGAAATATAATTATGACACAAAATGATTTTCCTATAAATATGTATGAGAGTTTTAGAGAATACGTTCAATAGTAGTTAACTTCATCTAATGGTCGGCTTCTGCGCCATCAAACTTAGTTTACAATGAGAGTTGGTTATGTTTATGCAGAGAATTTCAGAGAACTGTGCAGTTTGTAATTGGATATACATTACGGCTAAGCCTTGAAGTTGTGCTTCTATCGAGGTACGTTCATCCCACTTTCACTCATTCCTATTTGATCGACTAATGCAATCGATGATTGCAATCCATCGCATCGACTGTGCTCGACGAATACATTCGATAGTGACTTCCGTTGTGCCGTCACGTGACTTCCGCACGGCTCGGTGAATAGATCGTCACTGCAAAACAACGGTGTACCGTACTTGATGTTGGGGAAGCTGTCCCTTCGCTGTATATATATTTGATATTGCTAGACGGGTATGGGTGCGCTCTATCATACAATGTTACAAACTACGCGTAAATGCACAGAGAAGGAGAGAGTAAGAGATAAAGTATGCAAGGAAAGAGATATAGAGGATTCAGATTGAGAGTTGCTGAGCAAAATATTGACAAAATAACGAAATTGGAATTGAAATTTGAATGTGTAATTTAAAATAGCCTCCAGCACACTCTCTCACCAGCACAAACCCTCGTAGAACATCGTGGAAGCATTTTCCTAATTGAATACAGTGATTAGTGATGATGAACCTCACTGTGTGCTGTTTGCTCACAACGGCTTGCAATCGGTCCGAGCTAACGCGATGAAATATCGGCAATAATTTGTTACATCATCCGCCATCGGTCAGTGTACGAGCTCACTTGTAATCAAAACCAAATGCATAAACATGAAACCAATTTGACTTCGGACGATGATCGCTCGAAATCCCTCCAATATGAAATTCAATAAGGAAAACGCAATGATTAGAAATGATTGGTGGAGGGATGTTTGATACTGATCAATAAAGATAATAATTGTTCATGATTAATATCAACCTGATGAATGCATAAACCGATTAATTATTATATCAATAAATATCAACATTTCAATTGTTATGTTGATGCTAATAATTATCAATGAGTGAATGTGGAATCCACCGGGTAGAAGCAGGGGCGGATCCTGGATTTACTTCTGGGGGGGGGCACAACCCAGGTTATGAAATTATCAAAGGCTAGTAAGGCGAAATTATCAACCCCCTCCCCCAATTTTTCACAAGCCCCTCTTCATACTCAATCCCCCCCATAATAAGATAATATAAAGAAGTATCATCAAATAATAGGACGGGTCTTTTTAATTTAGGAATTTGAAAAATATTAAATTTTCCTTTAAATTATATGAAAACAGTTTCTAACCCTTCAATTCAATTTTTACATAAGATCAAGAAACAAGAAATAAATATGGCTGGTTAAATATGAAGAAATGTTGAAAGTAAGTGTAGCTTACCTAACTCATGTATTTTTGGTACCGGTAGATTACTTTCGTTTCTTATTTGGACATGTATTCTTATCTAGTAGGCTACTTGATATTTTTACTTCTTACGGTATGGCAAAAAGGGGTCGAGGGTTTTCCCCCGGAGATTTTTGTTGAAAAAGGTAGTTTCAAATGCATTTAGAACAGCAAGAAAGCCATCCAATAGGTATTTTCAATCTTACAGAAGAGCAATCATTCCAAACCATTTTCTTTGAATCTGAGCAATCATTCCCAACCATTTTCCTTGATTCTGACTAGTTGATATGGGTATTGGGTATGATGGTCATACTGATCAATCGTCAATGCCCCATATCACACTCTCTTCACTTTAAAAGTTATTCTACTAATACAATAAATTATAGTATTCAGAAAGTAACACCAACATATCATAATTTAAGCTCCACTCATACAATAAATAATAACGAAACAGACAGGTAATTTTATTAAAAGTCAACCTTATGGTAGCATTCCCAAGCAGCAGCTCGAGTCACGCGGCTAGAGCTGCCCTGCTCCAACTGCGCTGCTCGAGATGCCCAGCTCTGGCTACGCTGCTCTAGCCATCACAACTCTATTCACATAACTACCTAGATTATAAATGTTCTCTTTTTTATTAGGCTACTAATGTATACTAAATCATTAATGAAATTCACCCTTTTTGAGTCATTTTCAAGTGAATCCACTATTTATTAATTCAGTTTACATTAGTAGCCCTAATAGCTGAGTAAAAAACTATAATATAGTTGTGATGGCTAGAGCTGGGCAGCCCCGGCAGAGAATTTAGAGCCGGGCAGCTTGAGCCGCGTGGCTTGAGCTGCTGCTTGGGAATCGTACGTTTAAGAGCCAGACAGCTCGAGCCGTGCATCTCAAGCTGCAGCTTGGGAATACTACCTTCAGTATGATGCAATTAATCTACAAATGGTCTAGGTCCTAGCCTTATTTTCAAGAGTTAAAGTTTCTCCCCAATACCAAAATGTCTTATACATCCATAAACTATAAATTGTTCAAATAAAAATTTGGTGAAATGCTACATTTTATTGAAATTCATGTTTTTGAGGAGGGGGCTAAGATGTGTAATTCTAGTTTTCCAAAATATCTCGAAGATAGGCCTGAAAATGTATGCGTTCATCCCTTCCCTTTTGTAATTTGAGAACCGTTCAATTTAGAGAAATTTTGCATAGGACCACTATTTTAAAATTGTTGTAATGATGACACATTTTGCGCTGAGCCGCATAGTTCCTGAGATATTTTGGTGCCCCCTCCCCCAAACGTGAAAACTCTGTGTTATTTTTTACAAAATAATATTGAATAAACCAGTTTAGAGTTGAAGAGAAACTCTTATTTTGGATGTTGAGGTTTCAGTCTAATTTCCTCGTTGATGTAGCCCACTACTAAAGCATCTATTTGTCTCTTTAAATTTTAAATACACCGTCCAGGCATAGCTGAATGACAACTCTAATCGACAGCATCAGCTGTTGAAGCGCACAAGCAGACAAATCCGACTAACTTTTTGACGTCAGCTATTGGGCTACTTGATACACGCTGAAAATAATGTCCGGGGCTTGCCCCGAAATTTTTTTGCTTTTTTACTCTAAAAAGTATATTCATAGAAGTTTTAAAACTTATATTTGTACCCCCTTAAAATTTTAAATTTGAGTTTATATGTACAGTATAATTGAATTAAATCCATTCTATCTAGTGTATGTTTCATCCGTCTGGGGGGGGGGGGGCACGTGCCCCTGTGCCCCCCCTCTGGATCCGCTAGTGGGTAGAAGGAAAAGAGGTGGACCACCCGAGATTTGACATGAACAAGTGCATGATGATAATTATTATAACGGGGAGAAATCTTGTTCATGAAGTCTGATTCGACCAAAAAAGATGGCAGATAATATGCGAGAAACGACTAAAGCTTTAAATTAACTCGCTTACATAGGCTACTACATATTATGAATGCTTATAGGTGAACAAACCTTCAAGCATCTGCCTAGTCACACAAATATGATGAACATAAATTTGGAACTACTATGTAGAATAACTGAGAAGAATGGAACTATTTGATCAATATGTGCAAACCTGCCTATCATCCATTCTAGAGAGATGTCACTTGTAGAAATGAAAAAAACATATATTTTTATCATTGTATAGTAATTATACAATAATATGATGACTTTACATAAGAACCACTCAGTTGCGGAGTTGAATTTATCACTATTCATTCATGGATCAAGCTATGCGAATTGAGTGTTGGGGCATAAAGTGGAAATTTCTCTCTGGCATATCAAAGAGGAACCTTGTGATTTACAGGTTGAGAGTAATTTCTAACGCTCACAAACCTAGAGGAGGAATGAGGACATGAAGCAGCTTGAGAACTGTAGGAATGAGAGCTTGGAGCAAATAGCTGTTATCAGAGGGTAGATTAAATTTGCTGCTACATTTACGATTACAGAATTCGTCGTGCTAATGCCAAATTGGGGAAGCAGTATTTAATCTTTTCACCCCTACTTGGGAGTGAATCTTCCCAACACATAATGAATAGTTTTCGTGACTTTTCACAGTTGGTGCTTACCATCCTTTCCTTTCAAAAATAATACGTCACTTAAAGGGTAATGTAGCCTATTCCTCTTGTTATGATGAACAGAGCAAACCCGTTCGAATGGAATTTGCGGGCAAGAGAAGCGAGCACTGTTGGTTGAACTGTTTATAATAAGAATCTAATATTTCTAAATTCGTGAGATTTCGGAAAATTTTATTGACTACAACTCAAAACAGATTTATTAGCGTAAAACAACATTGACAATAATTTTAGTTGCCGAATTTTATTAACACTCCATTAAATTTTAGTGATTTCAAATTTCGAAAATGAGGAACGAGGTTGAAGAATAGAAATTACAATGATTAATCAGATTCAAGAGATCGAAAGTCTTTGTAATTTTTGGCCGGTAACTTTAGTGTCAAGTCGATTGCTTTTTCGAGGTGCATTGTTGTAGTTTTTTCTTATCGAAGTAACAGTAGTGTGTTTATCTGGAAGACGTGTGTGGGCCCGGACAAAGTGCTGGTGACGTCGTCTTCTATTCGCTATTGGAAACTCACCAATCGTTACTTTGACAGTGACGTAAACAGGTCGTCTTCTCTCCTGCGCTCATTTCAAATTCTAGCCTGATCCACAATAAATGATAACCAATACCACACTCAATGGACATACGTTCATCTACTACCACCCCACTCACATTTTTGAATAAAAGTGAGATCATCTCAAAGGTTGTAGTAGGCATGAGAATGATCATGCTGTAGGCGTAGGCATGCAGTAACACTGCGCTCTTATTCATGTAAGAAAATACATTGTTATATAATAGACTGTGTGGTGCAATTTAAGTTTTGAAACTAGTATAGTAACCTCATTCCTATTGCAATAGAATTCCAATAATGTATGAATTATAGAATATGATCGACACTCGTCAATGCAATGTAACTGAGGGTCTTTGAATACTTTACGCTCCGAGCCGTGTCGATTTTCCTGGTTATTTATTGCTTCGTGTTCAGGGGAAAAGGGGAAGATCACGCCAGAGCTTACTGCCGTAAATATGGAGAGGGAGGGAAAATTCCACTGTGAAAGGGGAAAAGTGCCCCAGGTGTTTTGTCAGTAAGTTTAAAGATCAGAAAGCTGTAATCCTCGAAATTACTAGGGCTCTTTTGAATATTACTAAAAAACTAAGTGGAACGTGACTTTTACGTAGCCTACACGAAGCAACACCTGTTGAGCCAACAAGTGGATGTAAACCATCATGTAAACAGTGTTTGCGGATGAATCTACACCTATTTCTCTTTTCTTTTCCCATTTTCAATTTTTCTCCTGGTGGAATCCAGGGATTCCACAGTAAAATATGAGATTTCTGTACCGGTACTCTGAAATACGGCTTCAATACGTTTAGTGATGAGGTTGTAATTAGAGAGAATATAATTCAATTCTAGTATATAACTATAAAGATACTCTTGGGTTGGCCGTACTAATGTCATGAGGTTGGCCGTCCACTGCAAGGATTTTCATACTAACCTTATTCAGAAGTTTGTTTCGAACATGGTCGAAGTTTTAAACAACGATTTAAATAAATTTAATTTCTTCGCTGGAGAATAGTTCATGTTAGGTCGTGTTATGAACGAACTCATGACCAGAGGGTCTAATGAAAACCGTCTTAGTGGATGATAGTGCTATACAGTCTAACTGGTTTGCTTTAATGGACGCCCATTACGTCTATTTCTGTGCTGTTATAATATAGTATGTTTCCTAATATTTTCAATTTTATTTCATTTGTTAACGTTATTTCGTTGTTGATTGATCCGTAGGCTACTTCACGATGAGATTCAAGAAAAACTTCAAAAATATAAAATTATGTAAAAAAAAACTTCAATGAGTTAATCGAGGCTTATTTGTAGAATTAGGCTTTTCACCATAAACAATGGAATGTGTCTAAATACGATATCAAGTTGTGATGAATAGCAAATAATTTGATCCAACAAACAACATATTTTTGTCGATTTCATCAACAACTCATAGCCTGTTAATCGTATAGAAGCACGCATTTTAGTGAACTTGTACTTTTGGCCAAATCGATAGATTAAATTCGGGAACAACATCCATCCTCTGTACAAATAGATATTGTATTGGTCATGGTCATGCTTCCCAAACCCGGGTTTCTTTTAATATTGTCATATTTGTTACTGCAACAGTAAAAGGGGGATCGTTGTCCATGATTGATGTCATTAGGATTTAGGGCAGTAGAAATGTTCCTACTTGGTGAGATTCTCATAAAATTTCTCTAGTTCCCATTTCAAATAATTCAATAATACACACAAGAGAATGTTGGAAATTAATCGTGATTACAATCTTTCGTACGTAAAATTGAGTAGCCTAAATAAGAGTCTAGTAATATCCCAGCAATATTTGTTTTTTGTCAAGGCTATAATAACTATAACATATAATTCAAGAAATTGATCTACTTTGAAATCTCCAATCAGAGTTTTTTATTTAGAGTTTGCCTAAATATGTTAATTATTCGATTATCATTCCATCTTATCCGTTGAGATCCATCTGCATCTTAGTGGATGAAGGAGAAACTTTGAGATCAATAAAACAGCGAGAGCTGAAGGAGGTAGGTACCTATGCACATTTATCAGAGCTGTCTCAGACTAAACGATGCTGTCAACCAAGAACAGAGCTACCGTAATTCGCTTCAAGTGTTTGCAACAAAAAGTTGTGGAGTGACAAGACATTACGTCTTAGTAAATGAGGCATAATTTTGAACCTCGTAGAAGCTGCGCTCCTTTACGGTCATTAAAATTGTCTAGCAAATAAATACATAATTTCATAGTGAAAATCTTCACTGCTTGCCTCAATAATTATTTTTTCAAGATCTGATATTGTGCTGACCTGATTCTGTGTAGGCCTACTTAGCAAACTTTAAATTCATTCCGAGGGCACCAATGAATGGTTTTGAAAAAACGGGATTATTATACAAGTGATGAGTGGATTCTCATTCTAAACCTGTCTGTGAATCCCATAATGTTTTTGTGGGATTCATCTTTATTACTTTTTATTATCCATTTAAGTTTGCGATAACTTATACTGTAATTGTGAGCTTGTGAAATTTACGAATCTTACTCAAACCATTCATTCCACCATAATTATTTCTAATATTGTTTAGGAATTCAATTTGTGAAAACCTAATCAATACAATCTGTTTCTTCCCATCAACAATATTCCAACTTTGTATTATTGAATTTCCTTTGTGTGGAATTGAGCCGGAAATCTCGTATTACACAATATAATCAATACTATCGACGTAAGTAATCTTCACTGGTTGAAGCATGATCTGAAATGCAATAAGCAGAGAGGGAAATCTCTTACTATATTTATTTTGGGAGCAAAATAAAAATGAATTGGTTGCAAAATTCTAAGAGAAAATCCTTGTTTTACACCAGAGAAGCTCTGAGAAACAATGGGTTTCCGAATTTGAAAGATGAATGCTGCAGAAATCTCGGTTCGGACAATCATCTCATTGTTCGCTTTAGTTATTCAAAGAGACCAGCCGGAGAACAGTTCTCTTAGAAGCTAACAGTCTCATTAATTATTAATCACCATTTCGGAAGATGAACGTTGAAATCATGAAGGCTGGCTAATCCATTTCCAGATTTGCTACTGTTTCAACTCTGTTCTCTACAATTCCAAATAAAATTGACAAAATAAACAACATGAATAATTTATGCCCGCGAAACGTTAACAGATTGATATATATTTTTTTAAAACACGGGAAAGCGAAGTAGGTGCGTGGTAGAGCTACAAAATTAGATATTACTTATCAATTTATTTCAACATCGCTCCTATTTTGGACTCACCTTTTTGGTCGCTTTAATACTGCAATAGTAGTTTATGCAACGGTTGTATAATGGGGGCCTTCAAACCATGAGGTGAGATATGAGTTAGAGCCACGAGCAGCGAGTGAAGCAAGCGTAGCGAGTGCTCTAAGTATCTCACGAGTGCTTTAAAGGCCTAATACAACCGTTGCATACACCATTTTATCTACAGGGTGTTCCAAAAATAAGACACTTTTCTTAAAATTACATATTATACTGTACTTAGTGAATTATGTGTTTGTGAGTGCATCAGGTCTCACCACAAAAGGTCTGAGAAGCAAAATTTGTAGGTATGAAACTTGCAGAGCAGTTGGTAGACCAACTACCCATACAGAGTGTTCCAAAAGTAAAATGTTTCCATTCATGTTGAAATTAATCAAAAGAAGAATTGCTGTGTTGTTATGCAGGCTATGTTTGAATAAAAGACTAATAAGCTTTAATCACACCACACGTTTCTTCCTTGATTTTATTATTTGAATAGCATAAATTATAATAATCTATTATATTATATTATTATTTTCTATTATCTAATAAATTTCAACCGCTGTCAAAGACCTGGACATAGAAATAAATGGAATATTTTAATGTTTTTTCAATAGAATAACTGTTTGGCGGTGTTCTCTATAATTCTCCTGGTTTTCATTCCAATAATGGAAGTTAAGGGTCTGGTAAGGCTATATTATAAGTTGAAAAACAACAACATCCATTCCAACATATATAAGGGACTTATACATATTAGACTTGACCCATATACTGTAATAGGTACCATAACTCAAAGGACTTCACTATCATGATATCTAAGCCATCAAAGTAGGCTATTTTGGCAAAATATTTTGATTGAATAATTATATAATTAACCTTTATTTGAATCATGTTATTTTGTATTACAGTGTATGATAATTGCAATAATTTATTATTTGATGTGATTATTTAAAACACCATGTTTCTATATACTACCTAATTATTTATTAATTTCACTTACCATTTATTCATTGAAAATTGAAATAAGTTATTGCACAGTAATACATTGACATGAGGATCAATAGCAATATTATTTCTGATACTGTATTTAGACTTCAATTTTAATTATTGGAGAAATCAAAAATAGTAAGTTAGGCCAATACAAGTTCAACATCAAACTAAATTTAGAATAGCCTATTACACTTCATAGTAGTTGATGAATGAAAAATGATTTGCAAACAGTATTAAGCAAATCATTTTTTTTTTCTTCATTAATCAACTCATTTAACAAATTTTTGTTTCAAAATTCAACTACTGAATGAACAATACTACGGAATTTGAAAAGCAATAGCTTCAAAACGTAGAGAAGATTATTGATTGAGGTGTAAAACTTGTCAAAAAAAAAAATGGTCTGTGCTGGGGATCAATCCAGGTACCCTCGATTTGATAGTCAGCATCTTTACGTGGTCTCCAAGCGGGCTCATTCTCAAAAGGCGATAAAAATTGAATTTTGAACTCACTCACATCATTGATTCACATCTACAGTACGGTTTTCTAAGTCACAGTTCTAATGCAGTATTCAATAAAGAAAATCTTATTTATTCTCTACGCATTGAATGGAATTATTATTCTGCAAAATTGAAAATTAACTTAAATTTGGGCATGGAGGTGAATGAAACAGGCTACATTTGTTTTTAAACTTGAACTATTAAATGAAGCTTTAGATTATTCAAATCATTCCAGTTATTTTTATAACTCAACAAACTTGTCTGCATTTTAAATGGTACAGAAAATGTTTTCAACTAGACAAGTAACATTGGTTTTGTAACTAATAATTTAAAACAAGAAGTTGGTGAAGAAACATAGAATTATTCTTAATAAACATTTGTTCCCAATCTCACAGTCTAGTACTGTACCTATTTGTTCACAGTCTAGTTTTAAGTTATAGCCTACCATAGGTATTCATAACATGTTACAATTTAGTTGTTTTTACATCCGAAATAGACTAATCATCTTTAAAATATAGGCCCAAGTTAACAATAAAAACGTTCTACATATGGTATATAGCTAATCCGGCAAAGGCTGTAAACCAAGTTATTTGCCTTCTGGAGTTGAGAAGAATTTCATCCATAATGTCATCCTTCAAGTTATTAACCAATTTATAATAAAAGTTGAGATACTATGAACTTCAAGATATATTAAACTATCTAAACTTTAGACTTTTCAAATTTGTAAACCGAAATATTGATGAACAGATACCGGTAAGTTGAAGTATTATCACTTGTTGCACTTTTTAGGTTAGAAGATTGGACCGCTGTGTTGGTTGTTTATCAGCCCGTTGCAAAATGGTCAAATGGAACACGGAATGAATTCTGGAACAGTGTTGTAAAGTGACAACTGTATTGTAATGAGAGTTTTCTGATACAGTCCTGAAATTCCGTTTTGAAATGATAGCCATTTCGATTTAGATTGTAAAACTGAAACAGGAACTTTTCAATACACCCATAGATAACCTACTATTATGCAACGGTTGTATAATGAGAGCCTTTAACGCACGAGTGAGATGTAAGTTAGGGCACAAGCAGCAAGCAAAGCAAGCGTACCGAGTGCTCAAAATATCTCATCGAGTGCATTAAAGGCTGAATACAACCGTTGCATATACTATTTTATCTACAGGGTGTTCCAAAAATAAGACACTTTTCTTAAAATAACTTATTATACTGTACTTGGTGAAGCATGTGTTTGTGAGTGCATCAGGTCTCACCACAAAAGGTCTGAGAAGCAAAATTTGTAGGTATGAAACTTGCAGAGCAGTTGGCAGACCAACTACCCATACAGAGTGTTCCAAAAGTAAAATGTTTCCATTCATGTTGAAATTAATCAAAT
This sequence comes from Sogatella furcifera, assembly GCA_017141385.1. Classification (NCBI taxonomy): domain Eukaryota; kingdom Metazoa; phylum Arthropoda; class Insecta; order Hemiptera; family Delphacidae; genus Sogatella; species Sogatella furcifera. Next base: position 43,487,208 of record CM029546.1, read on the forward strand.
GAAGAATTGCTGTGTTGTTATGCAGGGTATGTTTGAATAAAATAATAATTGGCTTCAATCACACCACACGTTTCTTCCTCGATTTTCTAAATTTAAATAGCCCAAATTATAATAATCTATTATATTATATTATTATTTTTTTATAATAAATTTCAACCGCTGTCAAAGACCTGGACATAGAAATAAATGGAATATTTGCATGTTAGTTCCAAAGAATAACTGTTTGGTGGTGTTCTCCATAATTGTCCTGGATTTCATGCCAATATTGGAAATTAAAGGTCTGGTAAGGCTATATTATAAGTTGAACAACAACACAACAACAAAATCCATTCCAACATATACAGGGTGTTTCAGGAGGAATGTGTAATACTCCTCAGGCTGATTTCTTACACCAAGTAGACAAAAAAGTTTCATGGGACCAACCCCCAAAAACGCTTTGTTACCGAGATAACAATGGCGGAAAATTGAGATTTTTCTAAAAATATTTATTTTTCTAATTTTTTCAGAGGCTTTAGTGAGGTTCTAAAATAATCAATTCCTATGTAAAATTAGCTGAGGAATTCAATGAAACCAGTCTGAAGTCTTTAACGTCAACGGTTATAAAGATAATTGAAGAAATATGCTTAAAAACGTCAAAAGTTAGGTGGCGGCCAAAAGTTAGGTGGTGTAAATCTTACCCAAATCTCAGAAATAGCGATCAAAAATCGCAAAATTGCTACTAAATACAAATTTATCACTTGTGCTATGTTTTGTCAAATTTTGCAATTTTTCATGAAAAATACATTATTTGCATTAATAAAAAATACAAATTTATGATTCCGTATCCAGTTATAGCCCTTATTGTTGGAAAATGGCGTTTTTTAAGCATAGTTTTTCAATTATCTCAATAAACGTTGAAGTTACAGACTGGTTTCATTGAATTCCTCAGCTCGTTTTACATAGGAATTGATTATTTTAGAACCTCAGTAAAGCCTCTAAAAAATTAGAAAAATCTCAATTTTCCACCATTGTTATCTTGGTAACAAAGCGATTTTGGGGGTTGGTCCCATGGAACTTTTTTGTCTACTTGGTGTAAGGAATCAGCCTGAGAATTATTGCACATTCCTCCTGAGACACCCTGTATAAGGGACGTATACATATTAGACTTGACCCATATACTGTAATAGGCTACCATACCGCACAGGATTTCAGAATCATGATATCTAAGCCATCAAAGTAGGCTATTTTGGTGAAATATTTTTATTTAATAATTATAAAATTAACCTTTATTTGAATCGTGTTATTTTTTATTACAGTGTATGAGAATTGTAATAATTTATAAGTATAATAATTATTATAAGGCATAATAAATTATGAAATTTAGGAAAGAAATAGCACAGGTTCTGCCTAGTGTTTCTTGCCTTGTTATAATAATATGATTTGTGTAATTTTATCAATTAGATTAAGAAGAGCAATAATCTTACTTCCAATAAAAATTTATTTGTGATTCAACACTTATTTTAAAAAATATACAGATTACCGGTATCATGAAAGCAAAGATTGATCACAATAAAGATGGGAATTTGAGACTCACATTGTTAAAAAATTACAGGGAGCATGGAATTCGATCTCGCGTCCACAGAATGCCAGTCCACGACTCTACCTCTGAGCCAGACCTGTTCTAACTAACATTACAGAAAAAAGATGCACGAATATGAAGTTGTGTCAGAAACAATAAGTAGAACAAAGAGAAAGGGATATGTTTACATTCACAAGACGTAGGCTATCTCAGTTCTCAGTAAGTTTAAAAGGAATTCAAAATTCGATTATCAAAATAAATTTTTAAATCAAATATGATACGTTTTGAGATTAATTTTTTTTCATTTCTAGGAACTTTACAATACTCGATTGTATCAAGTTTAAGCTGAGTTGATTCTGAGCAAAGCAAAAGTTGTTTGAGATACCCAAGCTTATAACAATTGCTTTTTGAACAAATACCTAATTCTAATTAATTTATAACTTACTGCTTTATCTGGAAGCAAGGTATAGGCTACATCTGTCAAGAAATTCTCTTTTATAGATGAGCTAAGCTCATAAATAAGCTTATTGTAAGTTTGATATTTCAGCTTGCTTACTAGCAAACAAACTTAAAAAAGACAGTTGAGGATAATCATCTATATTGGTTATTTCTAATAATCAAGACTAAAATGTATTTATTGATAGTATCTTCATTCAGAAATACGGATGCAAGAGTTTCCAATTCAAAGTTACAAACTTTTAAAGTAACGGAATAATTCCTGTGAAAAAAATATGGAGTTTTCAAAAAATTGTAACTTGGAAACGGTTGATGATACAGAATTGTGATCGGTCTCAATCTCTTCCAAATTTTGTTCTCTAGAAAAAACATGCATGAAATTTTTCTGTCCGACGCTTGGTTCGGCTACAATTCACAAAAAACTGAAATTTTGCACCTTTCACCACCCCCCCTCCCCCAAAAACCCGACGCTCATAAGGGTGTAACTTTTTACCAAAAAATAAAGGGATTGTATAGAACAAGTTGGCGTAGGAATCGTCCTTTCTCTTTGGATGTTGAGGTTCGGCCTTTTTTTGAACTAATTGCACCGTACTAAGATTGTAATAGTGTTGAATGAAGGAGAAAAAATATAACTCACACGTTCCCTGAAGTCCCCCACAAGATTCAATTCAATGAAGCCATCTGAAGCGCAAATCATGAAGACTGATTTTGTTTAAATGTCAGTTGCAAGCCCGCTTTTTCTTCCCATATCATTGAATTTTATCAGATATTTATGCTACTAAAGTGAGCGATAGCATGTCTATTCATAAAAAATTGCTGGTGAATCAGTTGACTGGAATAAGTCAATGAGTTGAAGTCAATGATAAGTCAATAGATAAGTTGATAAGTCAATGAATGATTCAGCATTTGAAAAGGAGGTTTCCAGACCGAATTAGAGCCTCGAGTATTTCTGTAGAGAGAACAACGCCACGTGCGAATAGACATCAGCTGTCAAACAAACAACTCGTGACTCTTGATATCAAACCCTCGTAGCTATTTTGATTGACTGCACACATGAGATTGCTTTCACATTCATTTAAAACAGATACATGTCTCAACTACAACCCTCTTCTACTGTTGAATGGGATGTATAACCAAATTATGATACATTGATACAGTCGAAAATGATTTACTTATAATAATACTAAATTATTTATAAATACTATTGAATTACGCTACTATTATTAACATTCACTATCTCTATATATAAAAGTGAAATGGCACTGATTCATTCCTCCATTCATCACCAGAACTAAAAATCCACTGAACCGAATGCGTTCAAATATGGCAGGCATGTCCAGTTGGACGTTTAGAAGCGCGCTAAGATTTTAAAAACTTTTCAAGGATACGCCAAATATTTTAGTTTTTCTAGAGTTTTTCGGCGTTTTCCTCATTTTTTCGAGAACCAATCGATAGAAAATGTTGATATTTGGTGGGCAGGTTCAGATAAAGTCTAGAAATGTTGTGTTGAAATATGTTTGCAAGCCGTTCAAGATTACTCCAGTAATCAGGTTTTCAAAATTGTAGATGTATTGCGGGTTGCATATCTTCCGCCTTGATACGACCAATCCTAACTGTAAATTCAATGGCTCAGCGAGATTGTTGATGAAATAATTTGGAAGATAGTGAATCAAGTTTCAAACTATGTCCGATTCACTTCCCAAGGTTACGCTTAATATTAGCGTTTTACTATTTTTTTGATTTTTCGGAGTTTTTCGTAGATTTTTCTAGAACAAAATAGCGGAAAATGTTGAAATTAGGTGAACAGGTCCAGATTAGGAGTAGAAATGCTGTGTTCAATAAATTTCTAATCCCTTCTGAAACGGTTTTAGTTGGCACTGACAGAGGTTTTGCAGGCGAGCGAAGCAAGCTTGTTTGACTCACACTGCCTATACTGTCGAGGGTCCAGGGGGCGGAGCCCCCTGGCTAGGCGGAGAAGGCGAGCGAAGTGAGCCTGCCGGCTAGACTTTATATACATGTATTTGTCAATATGAAGGGCCTAGGCCTACCAGCTGGTTGCCAGTTTCATATTCACTCCACTTTACAGTCCATCCAAGCAAAGAAGACACCACAGCCCGGATGATACCAGCCCAAAAGCAATTAATTCTCAAATAGAAAATCCACAGTCCCCGAATCAACACTGACCGAGCCGAATCTAAACCCCCCCACCCCGCCAGAATGCCCTCCCCACCCGGACATACAGCAAACAAATATCATCAACCAGGATAGAGGTAACGTTTGGTTAGCATGTTGATCCTCTCAACCATAAGCCAGTCTCCACAACCAAGTGGCGGTGTAGAACATCTCTGAACACATCTGAATAACAGTGAATAACACTCTAAAAGTCAGTTGGAGTGTAATGCAACAATTACTATTCCTCCAGAGACGTGAAATGACCAACGACAGCCAATCTCCCAAAGGAGCTTACATGTCTAATAATAACTTTATTACAGGAAAAAAAATTACAACAAAATTATACAATTGGTAGTTTGCCATTTACAATTAAAAAAAATCCAAACAATTAATCATAAAAAAACCACCATAATGTACATAATCTGGAATATAAGTAAATATTATTCCCTGTAAAAACAAGCCCAACAGATCCCAACAGATCCAATTAAAGGGCTTGTCAAACTAAATAATCACACCACAACTAACAATCAAAATTGTATACAAGAAAAACAACTCGCATTTGAATCATAACTTGGAAGATTGTCTAATTGTCTATATACACATGTATTGATGTAGGCTTCAAAATTATTCAAATCAAAGTCCCTTTTTTGAAATATTTTTATTTTCCGGGACATGTTAAAAAATATATATTTTAAAAAATGGTACTTCGATTTTAATCATTTTAAAATTTTAATGAATACAGTAGCCCTAAGAGAAAATAAGTATTGATGTAGGCCTAGATACACTATGACTTTATCACTATAAATAACACTTCACGTATTATGAAGTAAGTATATCTTAATTTAAGTAGTATTAATTTAATAAGTATATCTTGTATTATCTTAAATTATTATTTAGATATGCAGCATATCCACTATTTTCCCATATTTTCTATTCTAAATAATTATCACATTTTTTATAATGTTTTAGAGAAATTCTAAAAGTACTAAAAATTTACAATAGTATACAAATACTTGAAGACAAAAATTTCCACTAGTAGGCCTACACTGTTTTGTACGTAAAAATTCATTCTCGCCATTTTTCCAACTTGACCATTTTCGAATATTACAACGAGGTGGAAAAGATGAGCTTACCTTAAGAGAGGAAGCGACATTGAAAAATCGGATTTGCTGTGGAACTTTTTCAACCACCTTGATTATTGAAAGAAGGGGGTTCAGTGAAAGGTCGACGTGCAAAAACTCTAAAATGATTTGCCGGTGAGCATCTCTGACGTCAAAGAGATTATGTTTAAATGTTCATTTTTCGCCCCCTCATCCATCCGGTGCTTTTCCCCTTCGCGTCCCTTCGCTCGCAGCCACTGACAGAAATTTCTCTTTTGGGCCAACCGAATGAAAATCAACACTCATCAGCGCTGTTGAAAAAAGAGAACGTTCTTTGAGTGGCTTCCGAGTGAGAAACTCTTATCACTGATTAAAATATTTGAACTGTCTGCACTCAATTTTCATTCATAAATGGGTTGTTACAAGATTCGAAAAGCTTGAGAAATTGTATTTGGGTGAAAAATTTAGTTCTTTAAAGCTAATGATTTCCTAGAAATCTTGAATACTTCAGCAAGTTCTCCGTAGGAGTACAAAAATATAGTATTTTACATACCAAAAATATTGGTACAATCTCATTATATTATGTCCCCTTTTGGATCAGGAAATTGTAAACTCCTATTAATAACTTTGTGCATAAATCCTGAAGACGCCCAGAAATCTGAATATGAACGGGCACATCTCTTGGAACATCTCCAGAATCGATTAAATTCTAAAAAAAAGATTAAAGCTTCTCATTTGAATCCTGGAAGTAGTATTAAAGTAATAATATCAATGATAGAATCTTCACAGTATAGTAACTTCAGACCCTTTGCGTTTGATGTAATTTTGTCTTTTCGCCTCAATAGATTATATCAACTGACATTAGTAATAATTTTAATGAGGAAGAAATCGGGTTTTTATCGATTTTCAAACTATATGTGAAAAACCCACAATCTTCAATTTCTCCTTCTCCCAAGTTTAATATGGAAATCCGAATGTAATTTGTGAAACGCCATGGTACATGCTCGAATAGGCAGCATCAATGTCTGAAATCATTATTAATGTTCACATATTCACATTGGATCATAGTTACTAGTAAAATATATAATAATAAAAAAAATTGTTGGAACAGAATTCAATCGAGCTGGAGAGGAATTTTTTGAGCCCACATCATTCGCTTTATTATTTGTCTTTGTGCAGCATGATAATAGAGTTCAGAAGCATTAAAAAAGTTTCAAACTCCCTTTGCTCCTCAGATATTCAGTACAAAATTTCATGTTTTCCTGAAATATTCTCCAGGGCAAAACAATGGTTAAGAGAAGTGATGAGGAAAACCATTTGAGGAAAAGTATGCCAACCTTTTTTGTCTAATGCACGAGCAAGCGGGTAGATTATTGAGTATTGAAATATCAGGCCTTTGAGAGGTTTCCTCTTCAAAATCTAGTATTGCTTGGAACATGATTCAAAGGTGCATAGACGTATACAGGAAAATACAATTTTCCTTAAAAAGACAGTAGTCGCAATTCATTTCTCATGTAAAAAACTCATCTGATTCATTGACACATGAATAATAAGTATCTACTGTGGGGGGAATATAGATGCATGAGCTTGATGTTTGGTGTTGTACTGTGAATAATGCCGCTTGTGATAGCCTCGCTTGCATTTATCAGTTTTCCAATCAACAATGCAAACGCTGTCTGAATACGGGAGTGATGAGGGAAGCATTGGAACAAGCTAGCAAGCATTGGACCCGTTAAAGTTTTATTCCGCGCAACCTTGTGTTTTACATTTTGAGCACTGTTGCAAAACGATCGATCGACTGCTGATATTCCAAGCTATTTCGCTGGATATTGGAAAAACTTTGGCTGTAAAACTTTACAACTTCAACCTTCATTCACGTGTATTTTTTAACGGGAAACAACATTTATCTCTCTAAAGGAGTTGTTTCCGGCAAATAAAACTCAAATCTATTGAAAAATGCTCTTGAATTACATTCCACATGAAATATTCCATACATCAGAGAGTTTTCCTTGAACATTCCAAATGTAGAATAATTAATGAATAAATCCTAGCTGGATTTGGAGATGGATAGAATACAAATGATTCTCCCAAGGAATAAATTTGTTTGTTATATGCAATTCCAAATGAATATGGGATGATAAAATACAAATACATAATCACTTCCATCATAAAAACCATTCAAAGCCAGAATTCGACCCAGGCAAACTCAGAGCTTGGAGCTCAAATTCTCTTTGTTGAAATGAGTGTTCGATCACTGATTAGAGCTGAGATTATACTGATTAAAGTTCTGGTCCCAAGTCAATAATTCGATGACATCCACTGGAAAATATATTTTGGTATTTAGAACGACAAAGCTAGTTTGAGGACTGATGATGACTATTAAAGCCTAAATGATTTGATGATTGTAATTCGAGCTCGAATAGGATAGTACGTAGGCTAAATGTCTTTCAAAGAATTCATTACTCAAAATAATGATGAACTTCCACCCACAAATAAATTCATGTTAAACTGAATCATATATCCGGATTCAAATATGATTAAGCTAATTCCAATCCAATTATTTCAAATACTTTCAAACTGTGATTGATTATTATTTAATTTGTTAATTATTATTTATCATTCATTCAAGAATAATTGCAAACATAAAAGAGTGCAACAGGAAACCCCAAAACTGCTCCTTCACCAATTTCCACAACAGTCCAAAATAAGGTTATCATGATTCGTTAATAATCAATACTATTTTCCTCAAAATATTGTATTGAGAATGTATGAATAATAAGATTTCACAATAGGATTGAAAACCAAATTGTGTGTACACTAATATTTTTTTCGTACTTTGTGAATCATTTCACAAAGGTGGAGTAGCAATAACTCGCATCACTCGATTTCCAACACCGGTGGTAGGCCAATCATCCGAGTGGATATAATATTCTGATTCCAATTCGTTCGATCGCTGTTGTAATAACGAAGCCTGTCATCGTGCATTGTTCATTGAATTTGTGTCGAAATAATGCGATTAGCATTAGATGCATTCCCCTCGCCATTGGTGGAAAATCATCAGATCACAGATAGCAGTGAAAATTGAGTCGACAGCTGTGTCTCAGTTATAGTCTGTCCAAGCAAAGAAGACATTCTGGCAATATGGGAAAATAACTCCAGCTCGGTCAAAATTAATAAAAAAATCATAAGTTTAGTTTTTTAAATTGTAGGAAACATTCTGATCTACAATTTTAGACAAAATTTATAGTTTTTGAGTCATTATTGACTGAGCTGGAGTCATTTCCCCATCTTCCCAGAATGCCTCCTCTGCTTGGACAGACTATAGAGCGGCGCTTTACTGGCTGTGAATCAGTGGCTCTGCCACCGCCAAAACACCACCGAAGATTGTGTGGTCAAATAAATTCTCCCCTCTTCAAAAAAATTATGACTGTGCTCTCCAGTGAATGGAATGAAAAGTGTATAAGGTAGGATGCTGTGAGGCCAGTGTATGAGGGAATAACTAAATTAAATGGATTCATTTAATTTATATGAAAATGGTGAGGGAATAAGTTATTTAACTCTCTAATAAACACATTTCTTTAAGTTTTTAGTGATCTAAGCCTGAAACAGCATTCCTGTTTTGAGTTGGTATCGGCGAAACTGTACAATCTTGATATGATGTATATCATGTATCATGATATCAAAACCACTAAGAATGACTAATTGAGTTTTTGACTCAAAAGTCTAAAATTTTCAAAATGTGACTTGAGTGCGCGTCATTTGAAAAACACAGGTACGGAAAGCATAGGCCCACTCGTGAAACCTTTCCGGATTGGGTATGAGATGAACAAAAAACTTTCATGAGAAATTCTTTGAAAAGTGGTATGCAAATAATCACGGAAAATAGAATACATTTTTTGACGAAGCATGCGCGTCATCCCTACCGTTTATTTTAGTATCCGTGCAAATAAAAGTAAGTTCAAATTTCAGTTTTTTCGTAATTATATCGTAATAATTCAGGCGAGAAACTACGATTCTTTCAAGATTTCTTGTGGTTTACAGAAACAAATTCTAGCTGGAATGATTAAAAGTGTTGGAGTGTCATTTCCTATTCTAACAAGCCTAGATTATCTGATATCTCCACTGAAATATCAGTAGGATAAATTGGCAATCAAATCACTGTATGCGCTTAATGATGAGTAAGCCTATCGAGTTCTAGTTGATAGTAGCGTCTCTACGTCTACAACACTAGTGTCATCTATCACCATCGTACACTATCCTGAGAGTTGATACAAGTTCAGAAAGCCAATATCATTCTCGTAGTCTGCTCTTCCAGTTATATCATCAATCCAAGTGAAATGATACAAGCCATCGATCTGATTTTGATCTATGACCTGATGCACCGGGCATAGAGGGCAGTGACAATCCAGAATTCACAATAAATTTAGACTTTCTTTGATATAGGAAAAGTAGCAGCTTAATGTGATCACCAATGCTGAGTTCTCTATTTGAGCGATAAGTATTGCTCATTTCCATTGCTCCTTTAGCAGAATAATATTATACTTCTATTATTATTATTATTATTAGCTTATGGTTTTATTTGGTGGAGAGACCTAAAGGTGTTCCACCTCGCCGACATAACCTTATTTAGTAGGATTACCAATGCTGAGTTCTTTATTTGAGCTATAAGTCTTTGTCAATCGAAGAAATAATTCAATTGATGGCTGATATCAACGCTTCCAAACAATTCATCCTCTTTTGGTACGCGCCGTACGAGCCAATAATATTATCTCAGAATTAATTAAAAAAATTTTTTTACAGGTTCTCGTATTTATTGTGCTCGATATTGTCTATTCATGTTCAGAACTGGTCTGCTGTTACAGTAGCGGAGATGCAATAATCTAAAGGTGGGATCCAATGGGTTCAACCCAGTTGATGGATCACATTTTGACCGCAAACCACCACTCCCGTTCTCCGGGGTAGACAATTGGTCCAGAACAGAGGACACAGTATAGAAATGAATTATAATCATCATCAGAATACTCTTTATTAGCTCGTTATTTATTTCTTAATATAATGACAAAAAATGACAAATACTCTTGGTATTTTTACCACAATTTTCTTTGAAATATTGTACAAATTTTTAGGTTATGAGTTGAAATTTCTATTTCAGCCAAAGGTTTTATCTTAGAAAATGATCCGGTAGTGATAATTTGTCAATTTTGAAAGGTTAAAAATCATAAAGGGTGTTTTTAAAGGTATAGAACTTTGAAATGTAATGAGCAATAAATTGCAATCATCCGGTATTGATAATAGCTGCCAAGAGTTGATAACGAAAAGCAATATTATACAGTGTCTCGGAATAACAAGAAAGTTGGCGGCCTGGAAACAATGCCACTGAAAAAGCTGTGAATTTAGTGCTCGCGTTCCGCCATCTCCTAACTTAGATTAGCTCATTAATTTCAGTCGAGCATTAGAACTCGCATGGAGAAGCATTACTTCAAGCACAGATTTTCTCAGAGTTTGCGAAATTGTTTTTGAGCCCGGTGCAGTACTTGGAACAAGTTTTTCGGCGAAAAATATTTTATGATTTCTTATAACCTAGCCTACTTTTCAAAACTCAAATAATGTTCCTCCAGATTAAATGAATATCAAATTGACCAATAAATTTCAAATGGGATCGAATCGATCACTCAACTTCATGGTCTTCAAGATATGTAGATGAAAATTGAGTTTTTTGAACATTAATTGTCAAGAGAAGAACAAAATTAATGGAATAAAAAATAGCCTATGCGTATTGCTTTTATTGGTGAGGGTGGGAACCCTCAAGGTTCGATCTCGCTAATATGTTTTTGGTGAGAAACTGGTCACCCATCCAAGAATAATTCACAGTGTTTACTCTACTTGAATACAAATTTATCTGTAGATAAACCGGAAAACCTTCAATACGAATAAGAAGAATAATTGTTAATACGTGGAAATATTCTGCAATGATCGACCATTAAATAATTTTCCAAATATTCTAGAACTAGTTATTTAAAAGATTACCTACTCATCCCGGTGACGGTTCTTTAAAGCTTGATGAGAGCTTTAGATTGACAGGGGCTAAATCTCTTCGAGAGAAGTGACAGTTTTCTGAAATGAATTTCTTCTACGACCGATCTCTGATGAATTCAGTCTCTTCTGAAGAGTTTTATTGGAATTGGATCAATACCGTAATGTGTTGTATAACCAATTCGTGAATGGTTTACAGCAATGTGCATTTCTAAGTTGAGATAAATAAGTTTGGATTAAACTATCGCTAACCAGATAAACCCCAAAATGAGAAATGCGTTGTTTCTCACTTATTCGAAATTCATGAGATAGCCACTCTAAAGAGAATCGAATTGAATTTCTAGGGTATAAGACAAGAGAAGGCTAATCGAGGGTAATAAAAAAAAGAGTTTTCTGAATTGGTGAGGTTCTAGATTGACATTTCTCGTATTAAATTAAGAATCCATACTATTTATTTTGATGAGTTTTTCTTGAATTTAGTAAGTTTTTCTTGGATATAGTAAGTTTTTCTTTTCCCTCGAGCTGTTCCGTTGAAATATCCAAGAAATATCGATATAGATGTAATTTTGAATTACAAATTGTCGATTAATAATAAAATATATTCTGTGAACTAAATCTAGAACAAATCATAACAATTCACTGTACTCAAGAAATTAATATCAAATTTGCAGATTATTGAAAGAGGATTGTAGATTTTCTAGAAGTTTCAAGAGAAGCTAGAATCTCTTATCCAGCATGAATATTATATTATTGATATGAGAATATGGAAATGTATCTTCGTAGCTAGACACTTTGTGTCACCGTATCGCACTCAGCTCTTGAAAGGTTGGGGTCTCTTGTTGGTATCCATGGAAAAATTTAGATCTTAAGAGAGCGATAAATTGAAGGATGGCCGTGAAAGGCGGTGACAGGAGGAAAGCGGATGAATAAGGAGGAGAGAAGGAAGTGTATGGAAATGCGAGTGAGGAGGGTCTTTGTGGCACAGGTGACAGGAGACGAAGCATTCCCCCGTTGCCATAGCAACGCAACGAGTACCGAACTGAGGAGGCGATGAGTAATTGCCATCACACAACACTCTTTTCCGTTCTCAAAGTTATGTTATGATACTGAAAGCTATATATCTCACAACTGATTCCCAGCTTCTTTCTTGCGTTGTCTGGTCTCAGAATAAACTGCCCCTTCAAAGCCTTAGGTATACTGACCGCTACTCATGATTGGCTGCGGTAAGACGCGAATCCTCATTCGCTTCTGACAAGATACAGGGAGTTTGTAAGAGAGGCGAGATGTTACACGCTTGAGAAACTTATTGCTGACGTGATAAACTCTTTAGGTTGTCAGTATCCGGGGTTGATAAGTTTCAGAAAGAAATAAACACTTCGAATCTTGAATCGAGTACACCTTGGTGGTTTACTGAACGAAATGTCATTGCACCTGTTGATTGACTTAACGAGAGAGGGAATCCGTGATGATATAGTATATTGAAACATGATAACAGTTATCGTTGTTATACCTGGATTAAACTAGAATGACTAGAGGATTTTTCTGGCTAATCTCTTTCAAAATTAGCTACAAGGCATCAGCCGTAATACTGGTAGGTAGGTGTGATATTAGCATGGTATTGATGTATATTTTCAGCTTAAAGTTGTCAATTTGATTTTTATAATGATTAGGATGGATATTAATATTACAAATTCGTTGTGTTGAGTCAAAATTGTAGTTCATACATTACAATAATTTGGATTCGTTCTAAAATTATTGTTGAAAACATGCTCTTCGAAAACAAAGACCATGGTCTTTTTATGATTGAGTTGAATTACCAACATTTCTACTTGAAACTCATCATTGGTTCAGCAAATATGTATTGAGTTTGATAAACTGAGATTGAATTTGCTCATGAATTCAATAAAAAAAAATCATAACGACACTGGTCTATATTGCTGGCAGTGCATTACTCAGATTGAACTGTGAGAGCTGCGTTCAATCATTGTGGCACATTTATCACATGACATCAATAATTCTTTCTCGATACGAGTTATTCTCAGGGAGATTGATAAATGTATAATTCCAGCACCGTAATATTGATGTATGTCCTGGAGGTTGAAGTGCTTTGGCAACAATATCAATCTGGAAAATGGTTATTTCACAAAAAAATTCTATCGTAAGTTGCAAAATGTAATATTCTGGTGAGAATAGCCAGAATGATTGGAAATTGAAGTTTATTGCAATACAGATCTACAACTGCTTCTAGCAATCTGATAGATTTCCTCAGAATTTTGTCCGATTTTTTTCAATAATGAGGAATGGTGCAGGAGAGAACTAGATCCACGGTGGTGTTTATCCATCACCTACTTCTGAAAAAATTTCAATTGAAAATCTTTCAGGCGCAACTTTTCCGTTTCTCCTTGATATTCTCAATAGTTTACGATCAAAAAAGCTGATGAAAAACGTTTTGAGAAATTCATAGTCATGTAAATATTATTGTGTATTGTGAAAATCGAAAGTTTACTTCCTAAATTCATGCAACATGAACTTCAACTTTAACAAATATCTTGATTCCATTTATCCAATCAAAGAGTTATCCTGACTTGGCAATCATTTCCTGGATCACCTAAAATTGCGCCACCATCTAAGTAATAGAGAATGAGTGTGAAGTGCAAACGAAGTTTGGCTGCTTTGAATGTAAAAGGGATTCGACTGGGATCAATTCCGTGATCATTTACTCACTCACTCCCTCACTCATTGTTCCAATCTTGTTCCGTTTCGGTGAAGGATGGCAAATAACAGGAAGCACTTCAGAGCGTTTTAGCAAGGCATCTCATTGAGTGACAAAAGAGCCAAGCTTTTGCAACTCAACCGACTAATGCCAACAATACCTTTGTGGTTTGCTCAAGTTATAGTCTTGCTATCGTTCCAAAACTAATGTCGTGTCCTCAGGTGGATTGAACGATCTGAGAAGTTGATTGCATGCTCTAGATAAGCTGCTTAGAATATCCTTCTCCCTCTTTGCTTTGGAAATAATGGTAAAAATGTATACTATAATTCGCAGTGTAAAAATTTCACGGATCTCATCACTTTTGAATAATCCATGAATATTCAATATGATTAATACAACCAATCTAAGTCTGTTTTCATACATAGGTGTGCTTTAAATCTCTCTTTGCCCTTCAAAAACTCTCACATTTAATTGAAAATGTTATATATTACCAATACCATAACCAACGTAGACACATGTGATATCATCCTCGGAGATAAAATTTCATTCTTCCATTGGCGGCTCGTGTCCACAAAACAGGTGAAGTGCTGTAAAAAATACGGGCACTACACCTGTTTCGTGGGTACGACCCGCCAGTGCATTCTTCAACAATTAAACTATAGTATAATCAGCTCAATGATCAAATTATTTGTGAAGTCTCTACATTAAATGGACCGATAAATTGGGAGAAGTATCAGTTTAATCAATACCTAGGTTATAAAAAATTAATTAATGATAAAACCGCTCATGAGTTGGCTATAAACGTAAAGGTCTCACGTTGCTAAGAGTAATGCGTCACTTGAACTAAATCATTTGTTGTTCCTATGCTGGTATTATGTGAAAACCCGATACTTTGGAATTGAAAAATGGAACAGATCTATCAGAAATAACTACATGCTTGACAATCAATACCCAACTCCGTAAGAATAATGGTTTCTCCTTTATTGATTGTCTCAAAATCCGAACCATTAATCATTAGGGAAACAAAGCAGACGTTCTTAATACTGGTTGCAATAGTGAGAGATGGGGATGGCTGCATATAGAAGCATTTCGCACCACTGTTGAGCGTGCAAATTGGGCTTTCGTTTGAATACGACAGATTTGCGGCAGCATTTTGCCTTATTAAATTTTCACTGTTGCTTAGCAACGCGAAAGAGTGTTCAGAATAGACGGGCAACGACAGAGAACAGACAGCAGATGAAGAGTAATGAAGAGAGAGAAACAGGAAAACGCAATGAAAAGGTAGTCTAGACTTCGCATGGTCTGTAGTGCTCTATATGAACATTGAATTATTGATCCATGTACGGCAATAATAGATATGGCGTACTCATATTTCCCATTAGCCTACATTGAATTTATTAATAATATTGTGGAGATAGTTATCCCATTCTATTCAGGGATGAGGAAACGGTCCTTTTCTATTCCCTGTACTCGATTCTTTTGCGTCGAACATTTTCCACCAGATACTTGAAAAGCTTTATTCCTTGTCAAGTATGAGGTGTATTCATGTTGTTATTGTTGCTTTTGAGAAGTGGTGGATTATTAGTTTAAGATATTAAATTGTTGTAAAAAGTCAAGGAACAAAAGCTACAACAAGTCAAATTATGCTCATAGAATTCAGAAGAAATGTTAGTTTTGAACAAATGGATGAATGAAAATACAGTTAGGCTACTATTATGCTAAGTAACTAATAAAGTCTACTAATCCTAATAAGTCTACTATTATGCAGATGATTCTGGAAAAGAATCATCACGGCTGTAATATCAGTTACATCTACAGTAAAATAAGTGAATGGAGTTGTAATAGGAGTGAGTGAGTTCAGGTAAGACAACACTATCTATCGTACATTTCATTCATCAATATATCTCTAAATATATCAAAATCTTTGATCAATGTTGATCATCCTGGATAAAAAAATGTCTTATTCCCGTAAAGACCATGATTGAATGCTCATTACTGCTTCTCTCTGACTTCTCAAGTTAGTTTACCGGGATAAACAGAGCTTTCACAAATTACTCAAGCAACAACTTTACTATCCAAGAGGACTTGGAAACAACGATCATCTTGATTGATCTATGGCGCGCTACGGCTGCGCGTACTCACTGTATTTTATCATGAGCGAAAACTTCCAATGCTAGTCTGTGAAGTGCAAATCTGTCTGGATTTAGAAAATAATATCTTGAAGCGAAAACGATTAACGTCTTCAGCCGACAAAGTTTCTCTTGAAATATTGAAAATTGCCATGTAGATGCAGGTTGTGGTGAGATTTATGAGTAAAGTGTTTGACTTCAGCACCAAGATAGGAAAATAATCAATTTTAGAAAATCAGCACACCGAAACCTTGTCTCATTATTGAGGCTAGAAATATAAAGAAGCGTTTTTGAAAATATCAAAGTCATTCAAGCTTTCAAGCAAATATCTGTCGTGATTGGTATCTTGATATTGTGAAGGCAACACGCCTTGCTATTGGCCGAGCGTGGCGACCTAATCGGCGCGCCTCATTAACACCACTCGGCCGAGAGCGATAGGCGCCTTCGCCTAGAGCCCTAGACAGTGGTGTCACGCCAGCCGGCCAGGCGACATCTACAATGGAACCTGGTGTATTGCACTAGGCTAATAGAGTGTGCGGCTAATCGGTGCGGCTAATAGTAAGCATCTCGATGAGGTTCGATCAGGCAGACGTGTTATCGTGCACCGGCGTGTTATGGTCATCTTGTCAAGATGATAAAAAAGGAACTTCATTGAACTTGAAGCTCAATAATTACTGTCACATAATTCCTTAGATGCTCTGGATCACTCTTTACTGGGAAATGTTCCAGATTGCATAGAATTATGAAATTATGATTTTATTACATTTTATTAAATTATTATTTCATCTCTCACAAAAACTTTAACAAATTATTTTATTTCAAAGAAATATTAAAAATTCCAGATGAATTCTATTATTTTCTAATTTCATATATGAGAGACTTAAATTTTTTAAGCCATATTCTTGAGATTCTAGGTATTAGAAATTTATTCAGTAGCTTAATATGTGGATATCGAAAGCTATAGATTATGATTGAAACATTAAAAAAATATATAGTCCAACTACATAATGCTTTGAATCTTCCATCAAGTTTTTTTCATTTTTTATTGCGGATGATGCCCACATAAGCATTTTAGCTTCTGCGTGGTTGTGGATGATGAGGGTGAAGGTGATTGATGAGGTGAGAAACAGCCATGCCTACTGGGTCTCGAACCCTGACCAGGCAGTGATATCGGACTGAAGGTTGTGACGCCCTAGCCCGCTACGCCAACCGGGCCGGGCCGTTGTTCAAACTATGTTATTAAGTATATTTGATTTGCTGTTCATAAAAATACCGAACACTGTATGTTCTTTAAATAATAGAAATGTAACTATTGTCTTCACTTAGCCTATAACAAATCCAATGAGATTAATTGATGACATCAACTATGGATGTTTCAATTTCTGCACCCAACCACTCTCACTGAAAACTCAAGCGTCAACTTTCACTTTCAGCCAACAAGAGAATCAATGTTGGATGAGTCAATGTATAAAACGTGGCTTTGAGTTAAATTGAAGTCTGTGACGGTTAGCGGGAAAAGGAGATGAGAGAAGGAAATGAAGCTGGAAATGAAAATGCCGGACTACATTTTACGTTCATCTCCCGATGTCGAGTTGAATGGATGTCGTGAAGAAGGGAATTCTCTGCCTGCTCTACCCGAGAGGGAAGGGATGAGCCGAATGTGCGAATCATCACTTGGATTGACACAATCATCAACTCTCCGTCGCCATCATGCGCTTCGCATTCTGCACCTTACTTCTTTCATGAATGGTCCTCCTATTGATGTCGACTGGTTGTTACTTCCATTTTCTCAAGGAAAATTCACGTTATACTTTCCCGGATCAGGTTATAGGTATCCGTGCGCCCAAGAATAAAGAACAGTCAAGTCATTACACTAATGAGCATTGGAATCCGGATCGAATAAGCCTACTTCAAAGGGATTCACAATTATTTTACAAGTTTACTGAGCGAGCACTGATGATCCAGATTAACATCAACATTAACATCATAATCTTCTCATTAAAATATATTTATCACTAAATTCATGATGTAATATCATTACAAATTGATGGAGAGTCATTATAATTCATTGATTGAAACCATAAAATAATCATTTGTAAATTATAACTCCAAAAATTTTCAGACTTCTAGGCTATGCAATTAGGCTACAGGTAGATGAACCGCAGGGAAAAAAGCTTTTACTATTTGAGCGTTCTCTTTCAGCCATTAGCTTAATGCTCAAGAACCTCAACCAATTTAAATTAAAGAAGGGGAGAATAAGACTGGAACAATAAGTTAATACTAGACAAATAGATATCATTTTTGTTCGATATGATTCATCTGGACTGTGGATTTCCTTTGGACTTTTTTAACAGAGCCGAAAAATTATAGCATAGTTATCCGATCTACAAAAGCCGTAGACTGGCCTACTATATTTTTTAGAATCCAACTTTAGTTCGTGAAACACTGAGAGTATCAAGTATGAAGCTACCACATTCGTGATTGATGGCAGTTGCAAGTGGTTCACACGAGCAGTTTTCTACCTATGAACTTGGCAAAAGCGGCACTTGTACGAAGACTTAGTTGGAAAAGTACACTCATTTAGAACACCCATCACGTGTGTCGCTGCTATTCCAAGTTTAATTTTCAGTGAAGACACTCTTCTAATGCATTACTGTTTGCAGAATAACACGAGTCTGTCAACTCTTGGTCAACATCAACTGGGAAATTTCGGCGTATGAACTTAACTTTGCTCTCAGCTCAGTTCTAACACGATTTTCTGCAGAAGCCCGATGGCTCAATGCTTAGTACTCGACTAACAGCCACCACAAAACTTCGCGTCGTAAATCTTCATCCAGCGGAGAACAGGAATTCAGTATTAGTTGCGCAGTGGGGATGGAAATAGCTGGCAGATCGCGCATTTGTACCGCATCCTCCCCAAAGTATTACAAAATTGCACCCACTTCTCAGAATCTCGCTCACTTCTATCCTGTGTCCAAGATTGAAAATAAGTTGTGTATAACAGTAATGAATAATTTAGTTCCCGGAAAGTAAAATAAAACTTCACGAAGACTTCTTATTCGTGTAGGAGGAAAAGCCATTTCATCAGAGCATTGGAGTCTAAACAGCAGATATTATCGCACTCTGAATCATATCTAAGAATATTTTTTATGGATCAGATTCGAAAGAAGTTGTGATGGATAACTGATATTGAGTTGGGAGTTCAAAATAGAATCATTGAAGCTTTCAGGAGAATTTATGATGATCCTCTTTACATAATCAACTCTTTAAAAATTAAAATACCGTAACTCTCATTACTCTGATTAATTGACAACAAAAACTGTTGGAGCGCACAAGGGGCCCATCAAACCGCTCAACGTTTTGGAGTCAGCTTATCATCACGAATACTAGTTTCTGATTATTTGATTCATTATTTTTATAAGCATGAGACATTAGACAAGTAATGAGGATTGTTGAACAAAGTATCCACAGTACTCGGTTGGAAGGTACGTCATATTTCACATTAAACCACTGCGCACCTTTCTCTCAATCCTCATCATATTGTGATCAAAGTCAGATAGTTTCAGGAACACCGTACACTCGTAATTGATCATAACCATGAATGAATTATTGAATATTGGTAATGACAGAATCATGGATCGTGATAATTTGAGAAGTGGGGTATGAACCATGATCCAGATGGTTGCCATCTTGTACAGCGGCTACCAACCACATTTGAATATACACATGAACCGGCAAGCGGTAGTTAATTTGTAGTGACACGTATGAATTGATGGCGGGCAAATCAGTGTAGGCTAGTGTAGGTGAGTGGGTAAGCCCTGGCAACATAGAATATATGTTTATAATGTTTCATATATGTTTATAGTTGGCAGGTGAATCGATGCCTGACGTTGATTAGAAAGCGACGATGGCCGCCGCTGCAAAGCCGTGGATAGAAACCGTCAACGTCTGCGGTGCGGTGGATGAGGGTCTTTGTGAACGAGTCGATAATTACTGCCTGTCTACCAAACGACGTCTGATGAGATTACCAGACCGGGCAGGGCAGGCAAACCCCGTCCAAACCCAGTTCCAATGAGACAGGTGGGACACGACACTTTATCCATTCAACCCAACACTGCTTACCAATTCAATCATAGAGGTCTACTTGTCGTGTGGCGACCACTCAAAGAAACCGAGAGAGTCAGCACTCTCCCTCATTCAAACTCTACCTCAGTTTTCCATCTGGTCGGTTTCATCGTTCATCAATTGATTTTCAATTCCACAAATCTGTATTTCCTCAGCATAGTTCGGTTTCGTCAAATCTATTTTTGAATTATATTGTAATGGGGAAGAGAATATGCTTTAGATGAAAAGTTGTTCAAAACGATTCAATAATTTTCCATTCCACCAAAAAAGCATGTAGGTAGCGAATGGGTTTGTATGTACTTTGTGGAATAATGTAGAACATTACAAGTCATTCAACATTGATAATCAGATTGAAGTGGCGGCTTTCGTAATATAGAATAGTATCTATAGAATATTACAACATTTAGACAAAAGTTTAACATTGAATCATGAATGTCTGTTATTGCTGAATTCATGTCTAGTGTCATGCTGGTAAAAAAAATATTGGGTTGAAATAATCAGATCCCTGCAGAAAAAGGTATTAAATGTAGAGTGAAATCATTCGTTGATTATTGTTGACGAAAACTCAAGAATAAAAATATTGAACAAATGGCAATTTTCTCAGTTCAAAAGAGAGAAATATTTATGGATAACTTTCAGGAGAAAGAGTGGTAGCCTAATACATGATCCTGTCACGATCAGTTAGTCAGTAAAAACTTGAAAATATTTTTCAAAAATGAGTTTTTGTTCTATGGTGGATTTGATACTGAGATGAACGAACGAACAAAGGAGGTAAACTCACAATGGTTTTGACCATTCCATTCTCATGCGATAAAATGAATTGAGTCGCACCAGATGCCCTTCCTGAGCAATGACATGTTATTTTGAAAGCTGTTGCTCTCACATTGACCCAGTTTGAGAGTGAGGATGATTACTTTGTTTCTGTTCAATTGAAGGATCATCACTTCCCAACAACGCGTTAAGTCGGTCACAGGATCAAGGGATGCATTAAAAGCGATCTTCCACTTCCACCATCTAAATGGGTTCTAATTCAAAGAGTTTGGTGATTTTTGTTGCTTTCCAAAAAGAGCTCAGAAAAAATGTAGTGCTCTAGGAAAAATTGTCATCACTGAATAGAATGGAGTTCAAGTTGAGAGGTGCTTGGCTGAAGATGACGAGTTACCGAATCAAATTACTTCTGAGGGGAGTTTGCTAGACGTTGATGTGCAATTTCACGTCACGGTTAAACTAACACAATTTTCAGGCCATTAGCCTGGACCTGCTAGCAGAGCTGTTGGATAGGATCACTTGACAACAAGTGTACTGTTCTGATGAATATCTCACCCCAAATATTCACTTGCTATGAAAACTTATCTACGAACATGCTATGGGATAGTAAATTTCACAGTACTGTAAATACGCGTAGTATAGAATAGATGTTATATGAAACAAATTTTATTCACTCTTAATTTATATAGAACTAATGGATTAGTGTGATATATCTAGAGTGAAAAAGAGATGATAGAGAACTTGTAAGCTAAGAGATGATGTTTTGAAGACTATACCATGGGAATATACTGATGATTCTGCTCCTACAATCATTAATATAGGCAATTCTCAACTCTTTACTACAAAGTCTCTAGTAGACCTATGAAATACCATTCCCAGACAAAAAGAAATTATAGATTTCTACCACAATAAATATAATTGTGGATTAATTCGTTATAATAATGTAGAAGAAACAAATAAACCTCTTTTGATCCACATTTTGGCCTGACTCTCTTTCTCCATGATTGTATGTTTGGCATTGCCTAGAATAAAATGAAATAGCATTCAAAATAATTGAGTAACTTAAGTCAGAATTAATTTATTCTCAATTTGATATTATTTTCTACTCATTCTACTTTACTTGTATAAGCCTGGTAGATAAATTAGAACAATATTTTAATAATCCGAATCACCTATTTTTTGGACTGTTAATCCCAATTTGGAAGGAAAGCCTTTTTTTCTCCCTTATAATAATAATAATAATAATAATAATATCGTGTGTGTATCAATGGCAAAAGAATAAATAAATAAATAAATACAAATACTCAATAATTCAATAGAAGGATTTACGAATGTATATGGTGCTCTCCTCAAAAGGAACAAGGAATCTTTGCCAAAAAGAATTATTCAAAATTTTAATTGATGATTAGTCTGGGCTTTGAGGCAGTTCTGATCAATACATCCTCAACAAGTCGTGGCTAGTCCTTCTATTGATTAGCAGCATCAATTCTGAACTGAGTGCCAGTGAGGATAGGAGAGGATGTATATATAATAAATATAATTTTATAAAATTCCTCCATATTCCATTCTATTCTCCCTGATCATAACACTAGCTATGAATTTTTGACTATCAGTATCAAAGACTGCACATCCCACATGAATATTAATAAGAATAAACCAAGTATCACTTTAATTACCTAGTTCCTATAATTTTCATGTTGCATGAAAGAGCTTTTAAAAACGGGCATGGTCCGTGCTATAACGTGGGATTAGTCTCAGCGAGCGCATATTCGAGACCATAGAGATAATGGCAGAAGCGTTAATGGCTGGTGAGTGGAACGGTGGAGCAAACCATGCCGTTTGAATAATGGGCCATTGTAAGTCAATCTCAAAAGAAGAGAGAAGGATGCACTCATTAGACAAAATTAATCATTCATGCGGAGAAGTGTTTGCAACAGCTGCTGAGAGAGACGGAGACTGAGGAAATGTCAGGCCACAAAAACGCTAGCATCTTCCATTCTGAAACTTTTTCATCTCAGTTCACACTCACTTCACAACAATAGGCATATGTATTGTCAATTATAATGAAGTAAGTCTCGAAATCTCATAAATAGTGAAGATGTTAATGAATTTTGGTTTCATGAAGAGTGATCAGAGCACTATAATTTATGAGAGGATTCAACTTTTGGAGAGTTACCCACTTCACAGAGTGGTGGCAGTAATATTTTTGCAATCGATTTTCACTTCAATTAGTTCAAGCTATCCACACCCTGCTTATATTACATTAGTGATTCATTTATGCTTTCCACAATACAGAGCACCTCGACTTGAATGATGAAACTTTTTTGAAAATTCAATCAATTCCTAATTTAAAATTGTATTGCCGTATTCTAATTTTATATACAGTACATACATTTATTTTGAAGTTTTAATTATTTGTAGTCAGTTTTAACTCGATGTAGAAAAACGGGTTGAAAGTAGATATAAATTATTAGTTTTTATCATAAATACTACGAAAATGGAAATTTTACCTGGAGGGATTGTTCTGAACTTCAAAATACTGCAATCTTTATCCAGTTTTGAAGAACTTTGATTTTGTATCCAATATTGATTGTTCAAACGGAAAGTCTGCTCTGGAAAAGTTTATTTCTGGTGCGAGCTCATCGTCAATAATATTTCTTTCCAGCTTGTTAACTTTGCCAACCCAACTGATCGATGACTTTAACGAGTTGGCTAATAATTTTTACTTAGAAAAAGAGTCGACGAACTAATTTTTCATCATCCATTCCTCAGCTGCTCAAAGGGTGGCTGTCATTGTGTTAGTGTAGCAACAGTACTCAATGAGTCTCTTTTTTCTACTTTGCGTTTTTATCAATGCTTTGCTTAAAACTTCACTATCGGAAAATTCCCTTAAAATAATAATGTTCTTCGTTCTTGAGTAAACTTATCCGAAAAATTCTCTCAAGACAACTACAATTGGAAATTTGATTGGATTCTATCATTTCTAGAATTGAAGAATGCTACTGATATTGAATAGCTCATTATAATTGTTATTATCATCCTGTTCCTGTTTTTACAGGTATCTAAAAAACTTTAAAATTAGATTGTTCAAATTTCATTCACAGGTTCAACTATGCCTCAAATAAATAAACTGGGTTTATTAATTAAAAATTAATTCTTATTATTTCTTATTAATTCTTAGAACTAAGGTTTAAGAAAATATCCCCGTGCTCTTTTTCAAAATTTTATGGTTTCAGTTTGTACATTCCTAAATAACTGGCGAGTGAAGCTAGACCATGATGATTGAAATTGTGAACAAAGCAAATTTATTGAAACAGCAATCTTTTAAAACTTGAAACTTGGCTCATCATTGACACGGCTGACGATTCCGGGGTGGAGCCCCTGACGAGGCGGATGAGGCATGAGAAGCGAACCTGCCTGCTAGTAAATTATATATTTATTTTGTTTTATTGGCATAGTATAATAGATATAGAAATCATAGCATAGTTGTGAACTAGAACAGAAAAACTGGGCTGATCCTGTACTATTTATTCCTAAATTTTGATGGACGATTAGTCCGAAACAAGGTTAAGTGGTTTCGCAGTACTTCACACAATAATTTCTGGTGTGAAATTTCATTATATAATTATATACACTTTAATATCCATTCCATGTTTTAGACTACTCTAGATTATATATTTATTTTTATTCTACTTCATGTCATTTTTTATGTAGTCGACCTAACCCTAACTCCCTTACTCTCTTACAGGTTTTAAAATAAAGGCAGCCAGCCATTTCCTATTCGATTCTATCTAGAAGAGTTCTGAGTTTAACTCTGCTTTCAGTTGACGATTATCTTTTATAAATGAACAGTAGCATAAATAAGTATTGGAGGAAAAACACTTTTGAGCTCAAGCCTGATTGAATAATAATAATGATGATGATCAAATTGCTCGATGTTTAAAAGGTAACTTTTGACTTTTAAAGAGCATTAATTTTCTCCTTATAATGATAGCCAATTAATATACTATTTTTTGCAAGAAACAATAATTTAATAGCCTAGATTCCTCAGATAGCCCAGAATTATTGACTTATTCAGTGAGTAGTTGTCTAGAAGTCATGCGAAATATGATAATGGAAAATTTAGTGTACTTTGTCAACAGGAGGCGACTTGCTTTTGTGGAATCTGAATTGCTGTATTGTTAGGTTCATTGTACAAGTTAGGTAAGTTGAGTTGTGAGCAGAGCAGCCAGACGCCAGCACTCTATGCTGATGTATTGTACTCTTCGAGATAAATCGTAAAGCTTTCTGAGATGAAAGATCATTCTCGACAAGTTGGCAGTGAAATCCTCGTCAGATGCCGGCACAGTCAAGCGTCTTCCTCTCGCTCTGATTCTCCCTTTCACAGCTGGACGAATGAAAAATCACATTTTCTATCCGCTCTCAAAGGTGGGGCACGAACAAAGCTCTCTGACAAATTGTTCGTATGCAATTTCAATTTCCCGACAGATAAGTCGCAAAATTCCCTCAGTCACAGAGCGACTTTGCTAATGAACAGTGCTGGTCGTCATCACAAAATTATTGTACGGTGTTGAGCTTCAATCCCGAATCTCGCAAATTTAAATGACAGCTCACTCCAGCTCAGTATTTCAAAAAGAATTGTATGATTTCCATTACAACAATTTGTAATCCACGTTTCAAAAAATTGAAAACATCATCACATTTGATACTATTGGCGTGCTTGATGTCTACTCATTCGAAATAATTCCACTTGACGAGTCTCAATGTAAAATCATAGTGATAATTCATTCACTTTATATGGTTGTGGATGAAATATTTTCAAGTTATCAGAGACAATATAGCAATGATACAATAGTACAATGAATACTACAATGAATAGCAACTCTTAGCTCTACAAAATAATAATAATATTCGTGTATCCTGGCTGGCTTAGGTCTGGTGTCAGAGTTTTCAGGTCGCTCCTGATCAATTTCAGGGACTCTGACATGCCTTAACGACTGTTTTTAGGCAGCCGGGACCGACGGCTTAACGTGTCCATCCGAAACACGGGAATGTGGCCTGAGACAAATTTCTGGTCTGACCTGGGTTTGAACCCGGGACCTTTGGGTTGCAACGCCAGCACTTAACCCACTCAGCTACGCCATCCCCCTTAGCTCTACAGAAATGGTAAGATTTTCTCTTAGAATGGTAAGATTTTATCATTTGTCAATGTCCATGCTCATATGATTTTAGAATTGAATTCTCAGGAAAAATAAGAATTATTGATCTATTTTAAAGATGGATACATTCAGCCATATTTATCAATAGATAAATGGAAGATGAAAGAATAGATAAAGATGGAAAGTACGGCCGAAAGGGAGAAACGAAGCGGAAAACTATAGGGCTTTGAAAGTTTCCAATTCTCACCATTTAATATGGTCTCTACCTAGTCTCTAATTGATTTCGCAAATCATACCAATGGGAATCTATTCAATAAATGAATATGGATAGCCTGGATGTGCTTCAACAACAAACATCTCCTATTGATATTCATGCTGTTTAGGAAGTCAATGTATTCACTCAAGCTGAGATGTTGTTACATGAAGGGTTATTTGATACTGAAGAACAGAGAATGATGAAGTTCGGTGTTAAGTGGATCCGTTATTGTGAGTACAATCATTGTTATCACTGGAACTTCTAATTACTATACATATTGATAGACTCTTATTCATAGAATGATAACTATGATTGTTTACAGTGTAGACTCTCTACTATGTAATTCTATATGCTTCATTTCATCATAATTATTATTGTGGCGAGTAGGCTACTTCAGAACTCTTATTGAGAACAACTAGAATAATACTCATCTATAACAATAACTATTATTGGAATAACTCACTATAACTTACAACAGTTACTCAGAATAACTATAACAAATGTTTAAGAATGAGGGTGTTGACATCTTAGCATATTTATGTTTGAAAGCCAGTTCGGCGTAGTGGTCTAAAGCGACACCCAGCGGTCCTGAATCCCATCGCACAGAATTTATGTTCGCAGACCATTTGAAGAGCATAAAATTATCTACAATTTGAGATATAATTAAGAGGATTTCGATACTTGGGGACCGAGATATCATTCGTCGAAAACGAGCAATTTTCGCAAAAAAGTTGTGAAATTTTGTAGTTGTGAAATAAATTGCTATAAATCTCGAAAACCAAGTATTCCACAGCAAATTTTTATGTGAGTGAGTTGTAGAAAATTTTATTAGCTTCAATTTGAGATAATAAGATCATCTATTGAACGTATATTTCGCTGAAAAATCACGCTGAAGCTGAATTCTGTTGTGTCAGTTTTGTGAGAGATACTGGAGGGATATTGATATACGAGGTAGGTTCAGCTGACGTGAACAAGTAACTCTTGAGAAAAAATTCATGAAACTCTATATTTTGAGCGTTTATAAATCTCAATTAGTAATTGAAAAAATTTTATTTAACACGGATTCTTTAAATACTACACAAATTCTCCAGCATACTACAGTACATGGATGATTATGTTACCTGATTGAGCTATCAAAGGAAAGAACAGTTTTCTATCAAGCCACGTTCGAAACTTACATCTAAAACAATATTGAGTAGCCTATATTTTGAAGGTTTTCCATGTTCGCTGTATTGGATTGAAGGCCAGAATTTCATTCTGATATTGATACTTGATACTTATGAGTGATAATTATGTTATAAATTATATGGACAGTAAAGCATAGTTATGATCTTATTTTTAAGAGGTGGAAACTGTGATTGGATACGTATTTAATGCAGAGTATTTGAAGAATCTGTGTTGAATAAAATTTATTTCAATTACTAATTGAGATTTATAAACGCTCAAAATATAGAGCTTCATGAATTTTTCTCAAGAGTTACTCGTTCATGTCAGCTGAACCTACCTCGTATATCAATATCTCTCCAGTATCTCTCACAAAACTGACACAACAGAATTCAGCTTCAGCGTGATTTTTTAGCGAAATATACGTTTAATAGATGATTTTATTATTTCAAATTGAAGCTAATAAAATTCTCTACAACTCTCTCATATAAAAATTTGCTGTGGAACACTTGGTTTTCGAGATTTATAGCAATTTATTTCACAACTACAAAATTTCACAACTTTTTTGCGAAAATTGCTCGTTTTTGACGAATGATATCTCGGTCCCCAAGTATTGAAATTCTCTCAATTATATCTCAAATTGTAGATAATTTTATGCTCTTCAAATGGTGTGTGAACATAAATTCTGTGCGATGGATAGCTTTCGAGTTATTTGGATAAAACCAAAAAATGAGCAGATTTTTTGTCGTTTTTTCAAGATGGCGGAGTTAGCACAAGATATTTTTTGGTGATAAATTAGTTACAGACTACTCTTATGTATCCAAATAACATACTAAAAAATCAGAACTACAATACATTTTGCAAGCAGACCCCCCTCTTAATGTATAAAGTGACTGGGGTAACCTCTACCGGCCGACCCACCCAGAGCCCTCTGTATCTGCTTTAGCATGCCAGAGCATTGCTCCAGGTGGAGCTAGCACCACAGTTACGGAGGCGTGCCATTGGGACTCGCCTTGATTCCCCCTAGGGACGGAGGCGGAACATGTAGGACCCACCTTGATCCCCCTGAAACTAAGCCAGTTACGGAGGCAGGCCCAGAACTCGCCTTGATTCCCAACCTAGTTACGAAGGCGGACCATAGGACATTGCCTGGATTCCCCCTGGGGTTGACCGCTGCCACCTCGCCCGGCCAGCTTCAACGGAAGATTGGCCTGGGGCCGGTGTCACCCTGGCTAGGCCAGGTTCCCAGCACCCAGTTCCGGCGGTACGTGGGCCATTCCAGGGGTGCGTGTCCGAATCAGCGACACCCCCTTCACAAGCCCGGACGTTCCCCCTCAGCTGTCAAGAGGCTTGAAGAAAACGTCTTATCTCTTCTGACCCGCACTCCAGCCAGGTGCGGGACAGTCATTCCTAGTGTACACCCTCCCCAAGGAAAGAGGGCAGAAGGAACCAGAGCACGCATTTCGGAAAGAAGATGAAATCCCGTTCACTAGGTAAGAGAGGGGCTCCCGGACGGCCCCGCGACCAGCTCCGACTCTCGACGCTGACCGACCAAGGAAGCCACCCACCATCTCACCGGACCGAAACTTCCGCCAGAGCCAATGCAGAGGAGCATGACAAGCCGCGTGGGTACAAGCCACGCAGCCATAAGGCAACCTACTGCACTAGCACCTCTAGAGACGGAGGCGGAAGGGCCGTAAAGGCGCACAACTCGCCTGTGAACCCTTCTAGGACTATATGGGCATCACCCAAAAAAAAATTTTCAATTTCCAATTTTCATCACCAATTAAAAAATAAATATCTGGTACCGAGCTTCGCTCTGAAGCTGCGGCGATCTGTTGAATTACATTTTAGATAATTATGTTATTGTGAAAAATAAATTCAATATTGATATGATCACCTCTCACAATTTTTTGACATGAACATGTGTTATAGACTTGAATGTAAATCCATTCACTCCAGCTGGATAGCGTTGGTCAGTTAACGATAACAGCCATTATACGCAGTACTTGGGATTATTCCTGAAGGAATATTTTATTCTTCTATTAATCCTGCCAGAGAGTTTTCCCGGACATGAGACCTGGTAAAATCTTATTTTTCCATCACGGTTATATTACATTTTAAATTTCGAGGAAATCGTTAGAGCCGTTTTCTAGATCCGTGGTTCCACATACATACATACATACACAAATTACTCGCTTAATATAATAGGATAGCCAATTTAAGTCTTTTATAGGTATAGTAAGAAATTTCGGTCAACTGATATGTACAATAAAAGTTCAGTAATAAAATCCACAACATCTGAGCCACAAAAAACCCGGTTTAAAGAACGATTCTAATCTGATTTTGTCAGTAACGAAAAACTGATAAATGGATTATAAAAAAATGGTTACAATGATAGAGTTTCATCTACTGTCACTGATCGTCTTATAGGGTTAGTTTCGATGATATGAGTTATAGTCAACGATCAAATCAGTGGAAATAAAATTAATCTGATAAAGGTCATAAGGTGATAAAACCGACGAAATTGTACTGTTTACATGTGAGTCTCTTACTCTTCACTCAGAACTTGGATAACACTGGACCCTATGGAACCTAAATGGTTGGCGTTAGTCCAGCTTCGCTTGTGTTATTTCCCATGAGATTGCATAGAGTGGACAAAACTAATCTCACCAGCTTCATGTGTCTCACTAACTAGAATTGAAGAGGGTTCTTCCGAACAACTTGGTTCAAACAAGAGTTCATTCCCTTTCTATCCTTGTTTTAACTCATTCAGTACTTCATGGAAACAAAGTAGTTTTTATGCATGAAATCGAACCCTTATAGCAGGGGCCGTCAACTAAATTTGGGTGAGGTCCGGACATATCTGAAAATAGGATTGGGGAGGTCAAAAAAAAATCGCGTAGGCCTACCAACTTATAGAATATAGTTGCCAACTGTATACTGCGGTCCAGCTCCGGGCGTTCCGTGGGCCGGAACCGGACCGCGGTCCGCGAGTTGACGACCACTGCCTCATAGTATCATTATTCCACACTGAGAGTACAGGAACTATGCCACCCACCGTACCTGAGTGGAGAATGGAATAAGTTGGAATTCGATAGAATTTTATAAATAATGATGACAATTGGCTGGTGATGAAAGCTAGGAATCTGTAGCACATACTTGAATTTCACTTTGAAGTGTTTAAGTGGAGAATGAGAATGAGTCTTCAAATTTGCGAACTATTATTGACTTTGAGAAGTTCAGTAAGCAACTATTCAATTTTATGGGCCATAGTGTCATGTATTTCTCAGTGGAATTCAGATCTCAGTAACACTGGCGGCTCGTACCCGCGAAACAGGTGAAGTGCCCGTATCTTTTACTGTACCGTACAGAACTTCATCTGTTTCATAGGCACGAGCCACCAGTGCTTAGGAATTGAACCCTAGAAAACAAAATTGATAAAGTAAGAGAGCCTCATTGATAGAATTAGTGAGGGGACAAAAACAGATCTGAACTGAAGAATGGATTTTGATGAATTTTAACTTGGTAGTCAATAGACTTTTCCACTTTTTGACATTGGATAACGTTGCATTGGATCTCTCTAGCTATTCACATCATTTATCCATTGAATTCATATTGAATCTTTGTAAACAATACAACGCTCACGATATGAATTCTAGGAGGTGCCATAGGTCATTTAAAACTAGTGAACTCTTGGAAAAAAAAATCATGTTAGTTGATCAAATCACTCCTTTATAATCATCATTCAATCACTTGTTTAAATCATTCAATTTATCAATAATATTATATACTCATACAATCAAATTCAAGTCAATAGCTTCCACCCACCATAGCAAACCATTTCATTTCAATATTTTATCAACCATTTGAATAAAATCCATTGTTCTTTTGGTCAATCTATCCGTATTCATAAATCGATATTATTTATTGTTGTAGATGCTGCGGCGAACGTCTCTGACGGGGCCACCGGGCCTGGGCGGTCCCAGTTCGGAGCCGCTGATCGTGGTGGAGGAGTCCGGCGCCGAGCTCGAGGAAGAGGAGGAGGATGGAGCCAGGGCCATGACTCCGACCACGCCACTCGACTCTCCGCTGCTACAGAATCCCTATCTGCTGTCGCCCTACAGAGACCTCAGGAAGCGATCCCTGCCCACGCCCCAATGCACGTCCGGAATCACAGCCAGTCAGGTGAGAACACAACTACACTCTAACTACACTACAACTACTCTAGGAACTAACTATCAGCTTAGATGAAGTAGAGCTTATATTATAATATGTATAGTATAGTAATAGACTCAAGGCGAGGAGTGAATTGGATGCATTTCAGGTGAGCGGTCCCGTCTCAAGTACCTAGATATACTATTTATCCAAGTATCTAAGTACTATAACTATATCTAAGTACCTTGGATGAGTATAGTTAGCAGGTTGCACGTGCTTTGGACAGAGGAGAAAAATAAATTAAGGTACGTGTTGTTTTGTTGTTTATAGCAATCCCTTTTTAATAATGAAACATAGGGGTAATGAGGCAACACAGATATGATAATTAGCCTATATGATAATTCATGACCATGATATAACTATTGCCATAGCATAGATTAATTTTAAAACAAAAAAGCCAAATTTCTAGTTTGTACGTTAACTGCAAGTTGAGTTCTACGCACAAATTCTAAAAATCAAGCTCGTATTTTATCAAGTACAGTGGAGCCTCTATAATTCATAGTGAAACCTTAGTCCCTTAAAATAGTTTCGATAATTCGTACAAAGGCTTTGGTCCTATGAACTACGAATTATCGAGGTTCAACTGTAGTTTGATAGAAGTAAAAATCTTGACTAAATAATATAGCTTCTAATTAGTAATATAGCTTCTAATTGATAACTTTATGTAATTGAACTGACGACTATTCGCAGTCAGTTGGTTTCAACTAAGTTATGAGTAGGCTACGGAACCGATAAGGTACTCAGTTTAACACATATGGTGTATAGAGTACCACTATTCAGTGTCACTATACTATTCAGTAATTTTTCTATAAAGACTCAATAGTACATATTGTACATAATTTCTTCACATAGTATAGTGACCCATTCAGTCACCATTCAGATTACCATATTAAATAATAAAGAAATGGAAGTTTTTAATATAAATTATATAGAG
Source organism: Sogatella furcifera (assembly GCA_017141385.1). Taxonomy (NCBI): domain Eukaryota; kingdom Metazoa; phylum Arthropoda; class Insecta; order Hemiptera; family Delphacidae; genus Sogatella; species Sogatella furcifera. Next base: position 43,519,993 of record CM029546.1, read on the forward strand.
GTGGATTAGTATTGAAGTGATTTTGAGCTGAGCATAACTAGTGAATCATTTTGAAGGTTATCTCATTCAAGAGTTGATACAAAGTTTTGACCTCTCATTCGACTCACATGGTGGATTTTTCCTTTTCTCAAATTAGGTGTCAGACACGATTGAAATCAGGGGCGAGGCGAATGAAGCCGGGGAGCTGAAATAGGATTCCTTCATTAAATTAGATCCTAACGGAGCTGGATAAGTGATGGGGGATGCTATTAGAACTCGGATGCAGCGGCGCAGTTCCATCGCAGCTGTGCTGATCCAATCAGGCCCTAAGCAAAGCAAAGCAAACCACTCACTCGACTCGCCTGTTTTTATGTGTCCCTGATTCTGGCTAAAACACTTCCTAGCGAGAAATCAATGATCAATCTACATTGTTCAACAGGTCACTTCTTGCTTTCACAGTGGACAGTCTTCATTGCTAAAGTGGTCACAATGTTTGTCTGGTTTACACACTTGACTGGAGATTTCTATCTCAGATATGATTTAATTGATTAGAGAAGTCTGATGGAAACAAAGAATACAAACAGAAAATAATTTTTCTTGTATTACAAAGAATATCGTGATAGTTTATTATCATATAGGATAAAGACAAATATATTATAGAAAATCATAATATTCCCATCTGCCTTTTGTTCATCATTCATAGAATATATACAAATTTTAAGAAAGGATAAACCTATAAATCATATTATTACTCATCTTTCTGTTTATCATTCTATCATCATAGCGAGAAATTATTATATTCAGGTTGAATCTTGGATTTGCCACTTCATAAAAATGTTATTCCACCGAAAGTTCCAAAGACTATCATCACATCGTTGGAAGATAACTAGAAACGTTTGTATCAGTTAATAAGATAGATAATGTTGAAAATCATGATTAAGATCACATAACCATTCCAGCACTCTCATTTTAGGAATAGGCTAAATGGAATCGGAATGGGTTTCTTGCTTCATCTGAAAATGTATATACCTATAATAATTTTTATACAGCTCAGGAATTGGATAGGAATCATTTATTTTGCTGAATAAGATGAAAATTGAAATTCTAGTATAGGCCCACTTTAAAAGGTTTAGAGAGTAATAAATGGGAACTTGTAGTGAATAAACCGCCAATGATGAACGGGTTAATGAATGCAGTTTTTCCGTTGTTTCGATAGAAAGAAGATTGAATCAACAGAATAATTTATTCTCAGCCTTCAGTTATAACGGCTTTTCATAAACTTTCCTGGTAAAGTTCTAACCATCTTTACTTCCTGGAGATGAATTGAATTGATTTGAAATTTTTATTAAGATTCGAATTTCCTATTAACAAGATTTTCTTATTCGAAAGTTTTAATCATTACAAATAATTTGAAACTGAAATTGATTAGTTCTGCTCAAGCCCAGATATTATAAAAAAATAGCTAAATATTATATTTGAAGTCTTTATGAGAATCTACTTTAAAAGTTAGATTTTGAAAAAAATGAATTAATAATAATAGATATTTGTTCTATTTCTGTTGCTTCTTTCAAGCCACAAGTGATGACGTAACGTTTTGATATATTTTTATTTGAAATTTTGTGCCAGTCCCGACCTAACCGTGAACACGTTTGACTTTCCCGTATATCCCGAGTCCAAATATCAATTTATCGACTGGGGCTGTTACCTAGGCAACCAAAACACCCAGGTTTCTGAATACAACACTTGTTTCAGTCGGTTTTCAGTGCACGTGCTCTATTGATGTTGTCAGTTGGTTGCTCAGTCCTCGATTTACCAAGTTCAACAGGTTCAATTTAAGCTTTTCCAAAGGTACTCAATGGGAATCAATCATAGCACACGGTACAATAGCTCATCCAACTATCATATTTTTTAGTTTTTTTGGGGTATTTGAGATTCCATTACCTTGTATATAAAAACAATCGAGATGCTTATCACAGTACTTACATGTTATTGAAATTTGAATCATAAAATCAATAATGAGATTATTCATTATAAAACCAATATAAGCTTCTAAACAGGATCGATGTGAAAGTTTATTTCATTCACAGTTATTTTCAAACAGTCATTTTTTGTTTTGGTAGAGAACTTAGCTGTTCTAAAGGAGTAACTTATAGAAAAATTAGGCCTGCAGCTCATAATAAGAAGATTTTATCACTTTTTTATATGCTAGGTCATATTTGTATTTCTCATTTCCTTTCAGTTATCAAGCCTCTGATTCATGCTTTTCAATAATGATTTTTTCTCGATGGAGTAAATATTATTCAATCAATAAATGAATAAATGGATTGTATAGGATTTTTCATTTTCATTTTCAAAGTCTCCAATTATTCTTTTTCTAGTTCCAGTCATGATTATAGCTTATAACTAATTTTTATAATAAGATTGCAATCAAATCCCTTGATTTGTTCCTGAATGCCAGTCTCGTTTTAGTTTACGAGTGAAATCTTCTCCAATCTGTGAAAAATTAAGGTACGGGTTTTCCTATTTACTCATCCAGTAGAGCAATCAGGTCTCTGTTTATTGGTTCATGAGTTTTTGTAATGTTCTATCACTAATAATATTTACTTTTTAAGATTATGAAATCATGTTTATAACTCCAGCTCTTGAGTCTCTATATTTATTTTCTCTGCTCAACTTCCAATCATGTTTATAAAAGTTAATGATTAATTGTTTTCGGTCATACAAATTAGATTGATGAATTTTCCTTAATTACGTACGTACAGCTTCCATTTTCTTCCTGAGTTAAGCTATCATCAAGCCTTTTCTTCACATGTTCCTGAGATCCAGGAGGTAGACATTCACCTTTATATTCTACCTCTTCATCCACTGGTTCCAGTAGGCAGTAGGCAGTAATGTTTAATTTCAACAATCAAGCCTTTCTCTACTGGATACTGAGTTTTATTCATGTTTAAAAATTTACTTTAATGAATTTGGCTAAGGCACTTTTCATTTGCTTTTCTATTTGCTTAAAAATCAAGTCTCTCTCAAGTGGAACACCTGTAGTGATATTAATTTTATTAATGCACTCTTCTAAAGAAACCTCTCATATTCCTCTTTAAGTTCATTGAAAATAATTCACTTGAAAATAGTTCACTGATTTCTTTCATTCAAATGTGTATTGACGAATTTTTCGTTATCTTGCCAAGACTCCTCTTATTCTCTTTTTCACTCCATCAATTAAGCCTCTCTTAACTGCTTCTATGCTCTCAAGTCACATTTTTTCCATAAACTCTTTTCAATTACCTAAGCCACCTTCGATTCTCTGGTCCAGTTCCATTCTCTTGTATCACCTCTCTTTACTGGTTCCTATGAGTTTCAGTCTTATTTATAATTGAATTTTTCCCAATTGAATTTATTATTTCCTTTTTCAGTTCAGCTATCAAGCCTCTGTTCATAGGTATCTGAGTTATTTATGATAATGATGTTAATGAGTTTTTCTCAATTATTGTGCTACGATATTTCTAATTTCCTCTCATTTTATTCTATTGTAGAGCAGTCAAGTCTCTATTTTCTAGTTCTGAGCTCCAGTTGTGTTTGCTAGTGAACATTTCAGTTTATTCAGTGAACTTTCCAGTTGATTTATTGAAAATTTGGTTGCAGGTGCGGCGACTGTCGGAGCAGGGCGGCGAAGGCAGCAAGTGCCCATCGGCGCGCGAGACCGCGTTCCTGGCGACGCTGAGCCAGGCGCCCGTGCCGCAGGCGGGTGGGCGCCGCCACTCAGTGGTGACCATTTCGCGGGCGCCGCCCACATCGGTGCTGTTCGGGCGCAACCGGCGCGAGTCCATTGCCGCATTTCCCGCCGGCCTGCCGCTCGCCGGTCGCCTCTCGCGCAAAGACTCCTCTTCCAGTATTGCTGCTAGGTAGGCTGCTCTCAAGGTTATTTTAGAGAAGGATATTACGATTCAAGAAAACTAGAAAAGTGGTGGTGGTAAGCTAGAAAATTATGTTGTTCAGATCAACAATACATGATACTTCTTGCTAAACTGAAAATATTGGCGCACGGTATTAGAATTTCTTAACTACGTCAATTTCTAGTCTCCCCATCCGTTTTTCATTTTTTCCTATATCAGGCAGTCATAAAGCAACCTTCTTTTAATAATCATGGGATACACTCAACTTGAAAAATAGTCCCTAAACTAAACAGAAATAAAGTGAAGTCGAATCAATGTTTAATATCTATAAAAAATATTCGGGAGGGACAAACTGCTAACCTAATATTTTCGAACCGGCACTTTATCGCCTAGTCTACTCTAACAATCAACTTCATATAAATTGATTTTGAAAAATCAAATAATTTCTGGTTTTTAAAATCAAGACATATCACAATAATTAGAGGTCTCTATAAACTATATGTATGATTTAGAATAATGAAAAAGCCTATGCAAGAAGAGACAACTTGAAATAGGCCCAGACTGTTACTCCAGATTGTATTGTGATTGAATATAATATAATATTTGTAGTATAAATTAAGCTTAATAGATTAGATTGAGTTATCTATCAACAAGTAGGTTTTCATCATAGATTGAGATGGAATAATAGAAGCAATCAATGAAAAATATAATTTGAAAATAATTGTACTAAACGTAAAGCCTATCTGCATTTGAAGAAAAATTGAAGTATTTTATGTATCAGTTAACCAAATTTAAGTCCAATTATTATGTTCTAGGTCTCCCAGTCTTTCAGGAAGCAGCTTCAATCTACAGCTGGACATCATGGACGATATAGCCGATATCAAGACACCAAGAAAAGTGCGACTGAAAATGTGGCAAGATGAGAACGAGGAGAAGGTGTGCGAACTGGAGCCTGTGGAAGGAGGCGCCGCACCGCAGAGGTATCAGCAGGCACCAACCAGGCGACTGTCAGAGATCCCACAACCAGTGACCCAGCCACCGCCCAAAGAGAAGCGCAGGGCATCCGGCGCCCCCATCCAGGGCATTGTCTGCACCAACACCGATCTCATGTCCATCATGTCACTCACCTCATCAGCACAGGAGATCAACACATCAGAACCACTTGCCAGAGTACCCGAAGTTCCCACTCAGCAGACACCTTCAGCTACTGCTCCATCCTCACCAGCGCCAGCCCTACCTGTAGCCGGACCCTCAACTAAGCCTCCGAGCACTCTCGACCAGAAACGAGGTCTTCTAAAAGGAGCACGATCCAGCAGTTTTGACGTGTCACTACTTCCAGACTGCAAAGACTCTCAGGGCCCCAACTGGTTCGCTAGACGCCATCAGCCGATGGCCAACAAAAAGTATCTTACACCTCGGCCAACCACCGACCAGAAGCCACAGCAGACCATTCCTCCGCCAATGGACAAGTCTCCCACCACTATCACATTTGCTGATGAAAAGGTCGATCATTCATCTGAACGCAAGAAGTCCGGCAGTGTGTCTGAAGCTGAGCTGAAAAATGTTCTCTGGGACAAACCTTCTGGAGCTGTGATTGATGCTGAAATGATTGGCAGTGCCATAGAGGTATACCTGAACAAGAAGGGAGGTGAGAGTGGTAATGGCAGCGATAAGCCGGCGGCGGGGGCGAGCGCGGGGGCGGTGGCTGGGGCGGAGGTGTCGGACTCGCCGCCCTCAACAGCTGATCCATCAAAGGCTAATGCAAAAAGCTCTTCCTGGTTTGGAAACAAAACAAAGCCGGCTGATGAAGAAGAGGGATCTTGTGACAACTCCATCTGCTCCACTCTGAAAGATCTTTTTGTCAAGTAGTTCAAAAACAATTCAGTTTTTATGTGAATAAATAATTATGATGAGCTTCATCAATAAATTTCAGAAGCAATTTTCCATTCTAAATTTCAAATAATATTCATGAGACCCATTATCAATTTAATTGAGGAGAAATATGACTGTTCCTATTCTTACAATATCCTCTCCAATGTTTTATGACTTTGTAGCTTTTCGTTGTTATTATAAAAAGGCCTATTTATACACATGTAACAGAAAAAGACTGGGGCCCCATTTGATTCTTTCATAAAACGCCTTTGGGAAGTGGGAATTTGAAGGGAAATAATTATATAGATTTGTGAAACAGTAAAAAAGAAAACTAAGATAGATCAAACCTTGTAATCAAAGTTCTACTATCTTATTTCATTATTAAATACGGTAGCAATGTATCTCAGAGAAAGCCGTATCTATATCCGTCTACCGTATCTATTCCCACGAATCTTTTTGAACCTAATAAAACAAGATCAATAAATTCTCTGATAATAATTGATAACTTACATGTAATTTTTTAGCAACGGCGTTTTATAAGCTATTCTCCAAATATTCATTCACTATAGGCTATTGAATAAATAATAAATATCCGGAGAAGGCTATGGTATGCTGGATGCCATTGGAATAAAATAATTCAATATTTATTTTGAAAGTAATACCTAATAATAATATCAAGTCCTTTCATTGTCCCTTTGGTTAGCCAGAAGAATCTTGAACTTATAACAATTTTTTGGTGTTTGATCTCTAATGGCGTTCATCCTATAAATACCAAGTAGAAATCAAGCCTCAAGAATTAATAACAGGCCTAATCTAATCTAGCCACTTTCATGTTCAAGATTATAATTTTTTATAGAACAACCATTATTGCATTTGATGAGAATAATTACTAATAAAACCAGCATTATTAATTTACAAATGGAATGGTGAACGACTTTAGTTTTTTGCTACTCTTGAGAGTTTTATTCTTCTAATTTTAAATTTGTTGATTATTTTTTATAATTTGGCAGTAATTATTAAAAAGATCAAATAAATTGAAACAGCATAACATCATAGACAGGGTGGGTGAAAAGTTTGGAAAAGGCTGTTACTTTACACTTAAACCATACTGTAACAATTATTTCAAGTATCATGGATAAGAAATACCGAAAATGTGTGATATATTTACCTCCGCAAGGATAACAATTGAACGGATGGTCCTCACTGGGAAGCAATCAATGTATAACACTATATAATTACTGTGGCCCATTCTGATTCATTATTAATATACATGTTTTCCCTTGTCGATTGAGATAGTTTATGATGTTATTGAAAATTAATTTTTGTGCTTTTCTCATTATGTAGAGAATAATGTCATTGATATTGTTGATGAGATCAAATCGAGTATTAATATTAAATGAGACTAGAGATTAGAAATCCCCTCCCCCATAATCGTGTACAATATTTATTTTAAATCATTTCTGATTCATGTTCTTAATCTTCTTGTTATTGTATTTCCACTATGGTTAATGGTTGAGATTTTCTACATTTCCTTTAGACTATTACCTACAATATACGGTAATGTAAACAGTGTAAATAATATTGTTGATTCTGTAAATATAACTTTTTCTTTAAAAAATTACATTCATTATTGTATTAGAGTAATGACTATGATGTTATTAGTTTTAGCTGTAAGTTCATGTAAATGTTTGACTGTGGAAGATTCTTCTTCATATTGTTGTTGTAAATCTCCATTGATGTTTTCCAATAATATCATACTATTCACTAGCATTTGAATCGAGAATTATCTCTTCAAGAACATTTAGAAAAAGTAATACTACAATTATATGATAGGCTTCAATGGAGGAATGAGATCAGTAGGCCTACCGTACAATATCAGTAGGCCTACACCTACAATATTTTTCGGAAATTATTTTCCTATTCTAACATGATCTAAATTTCTTGATGATTACATTCCAAGGCCCAACTGAGACGACTCATCAATTAAGGGACAATTATGAAATTTACCTCAAAAAATCTGGTTATCGGACCAGAGCGTCTTTCACAAATTTAAAAAAAACCTTGATAAATTTGACAATACTAAAAACTATATCTATGTATTGGTTGAACTTCAACTTTTGTATTTTTTTCTATTACCTATATGAAGCGTATACACAAACCTGAATTTTATTCTTGCATACAGTACAATATACGATTGTACCTTTAGGAGTTCTCGACTTGATGATTGACTCCACTTTGCTTGTGCATTATCATCGAAAATAGCAATCAGTACCCTAATTCAATAATGATGAAAAGGTCGGTTTTTTCATAAATGAGATTGAAGACTGATAGGGGAGAAATTAGAACTGGAATCCAGCTGTTATTATAAACATTTTACAACTGTTTTATCTCAAATAGTATGATAATTTTTTGGGACTAATAGTTATCACTTAAATTCTTATGATAATAATATAATGATTAGGGTATTATTGAAATATCGCATCGAATTATCACTTGGTCTATTATTCCAATATAAAATACTTGTGCCAGTAATTTAATTCAAAATTAATGTTCAAATTTGTTTGAAAATGAGTTTTTAGAACATTTCACCTTCTCTTATGGAGGCCATTTGTAATGAATCATCCAATAATTTATTTTTCCCCAAAATATTAAAATTTTATCAGAACGCAGCAGTTTCATATTAGTTTGAAAGAACAAGTAGCGTAAAAACAATTTTCTTCCAGCCAAAATCATTAAAATGGAAATAGAATGCAATAAATCAAGTTATTTTATAGAAAAAATAATCCTAATCAATTCATTCATATAATTGGAGAATTGAAATATACCAACTCTTAAATTCAAAATCAATCAAACTTCAAATACAACTCTTATGAACTGCTATGAATTTTTAGCTAGAATCAACCAATATCGCCCAGCCCCCTCCTCCATTTGACCAAGTGTTATAAGAAAAAAAAAATTTATTGGTCTATATAAAGTGTGAATTTTGAATTTCCAATTCATAAAAATATAATATTGGAAAATCAATGATAGAATGAATGACAAATTATAAATTCTATTAAAAAATAAAGTGCAGAGTGGAGATTGCTGAGGGTTGAACTACTACAAAATTCTAAATCTGTATATCTGTTTGTTGGTTAGTAGTACCTATAGAGACTGTATAATCAGACTTATTATACAGCCTCTATAGTAGTAGGCTACCAAAACCCGCTTGATATGTTCAATAACTTTAATGTACAAATAATATTTTCTTTAATTTTGATAATATAAGTGAAAATTTTCTTGTGATCAACAAGAAAATATCATCAAGTGGTGTTTGATAAAGTAACTGCTGAGGGTTGAACTGCATAAATCCTTAATCTTTATAATTATATTATATGTTATCAATGGTGGCAATATTCACAAACACAATTTCACAAAATTAGCTTCAAAGATAACACAGTTGATTTCGCATAGAATTTCACCACACGCAGTCAATAATTTCATTTTAAAAACTTATTGATTATAATTTTTCATTCTCATTCAGAATAGCCAGAATATTGAATGAGTAGGCTACAAGTAGGCCTCATTCACCTCGAAAGCCACTCACAGACTTGAATAATGCCTCAAATTCTATAGGGAAAAACCTGAGGGAAATACCTAAGAGTAATTTACGAAGTATAGGCCTACACAGTACACAGTATACACAAAACCAATGTATCAAACTTATATCCAGCAAAATTTTTGGTCCCTTTATCTAAATAATATACTTTTTAACCAAACAAACCACCAACAAAATAGACCACCACAGCAGTTGACGAATGACAATGAGTTATTTTGTCAACTCAAAAAACATTTTAGTGTGTAGCCTACGGTAACTAAGAAATTTCCACAATTCAGAAATTGACTACATAGTATATGTAATGAAATTCTATAAAAATATTATTGGAGCAAGAAATCATTGGACAAATTATATTAAATAATTTTTTACTCTCGTCATCATAATATGAATGACAAATTTATCGGACACTCTTGTAAAAATATGCATGTAATAATTAATAATAACATGACTAACTTATAGGTTTTTTGAATTAGGCAATACTTTCTGATCTTCTGAATATTATTTATTTTTTATATTACCGTACTTATTTCTCAATATTATTATTTCTGAGAAACGTTATGGCTAATTTTCCACTAAATAGGCTGAGAGCTAAAATTTTGAGAGGTTATTTGCAGTTACTGGTACAGGAAGGAATTAACTGGATTATTGTATTTTAACTTCTATGTTACAAATAATAAAGTATTAATTCATGTAAGAAATAGTTAATTTATATTGAAATTTTCTCCAAATTCTTTATCATTTCCAGTCACCAATTTATTCATTGATAAACAGTACCTATCCTCTTTTTTAATATATGAGAATAAATAATTCATACTTCCTATTATTCTTCAAGATTATATAACCGACTATGGCATCAACTTGATAATGTGAAGGATAAAATATATTGCGTTAAAAGGGACAAGAGTAACTTAATAATGTACCAACTGCCCTATCTCCCCCAAAATGAACAAAAATGACTATCAACATATAATAAGGTATTGTGGTTATAATGTTTGGAATTGCCTTAGCGTACCTATAATCTCACCTGTTACATGTTTGTCTTATATTCATGTTATAAATCTATTCTATAAATGTTGCAAATCTATACTGGGAACTCACTGTATATGAATCACTGTTATGGTTGATACCAGAATTTTATAAAACGTTGTATTTAAATAGTGAACTCTCTCTATCTTTTCAACAATCATTCCATTGTTCAAGTGTTTTGTACAGATTAAACAACAATTTTTATTTTTAATGTGATTCTGTTTCCTTGTATATTATTTACCTTATTCCACAGCATTAGATTTTCACGTAAAAGCATTGCAGTCAATAATAATAATTTACTAGCTGGAATGATGGTTGCCATTGAAACTAGAGTATTGTTGGATGCTGGCTAGCAACCAGCAGTGTTGTAGTCAATTTGTTCATAAGATAATTCTAAAGGATTATAATGAATATAAAAATTTAATGAAAATTATAAATGATTTGATGAGTGTCACTATTAATAATAAATCAGTACTTGTACAGTGACCCAACTAAAGTCGGCGCAATCTAAGTTGACGAAAACCCCCTCCGAGAAATAGCTACGTTGTCATTTTGCGTGAAATTGAAACTTGTCCTAACGCAAACACATTCAACTGAATGTTAAAATAGTACGGTGCAATTAGTTCAAAAAAAGGCCGAACCTCAACATCCAAAGAGAAAGGACGATTCCTACGCCAACTTGTTCTATACAACCCCATTGTTGTTTGGTCAAAAGTTACACCCCTATGAGCGTCGGGTTTTTGGGGGAGGGGGGGTGAAAGGTGCAAAATTTCAGTTTTTTGTGAATTGTAGCCAAACAAATCGTCGGACAAAACAATGTCATTCATATTTTTTCTAGAGAAAAAAATTTGGAAGAGATTGAGACCAATCACAACTCTGTATCTTCAACCGTTTCCAAGTTACAATTTTTTGAAAACTCCATATTTTATTCACAGGAATTATTCCGTTACTTTAAAAGTTTGTAACTTTGAATTGGAAACTCTTGCATCCGTATTTCAAAATCCCTCTCGGCAAAATTCATTTCTCTTCAATTTGAGACCAAATTTACGCTTCTATGTTCAGTGGTTCATGTGCTACAGCGATTTAAAAAAACCCTTACATCCACAAAATCCCCTAAAATTACATTATATCGTACAAAAAAAATATTAAAAATTTTCGGATTGGCTTATGATTCCATATCATTATAGAGGGCAAAATTCTCTACATTTTCAGACCAGGAACACCACTCTACCTTCATTAGTTACAAAGTTACAGATGAATAAATTATCAAAAATGAGAAAAAATTGGATTAGCTGATTTTACAACAATGTTTTCATCAAAGAAATATTCATTCAAGAAATATTGTGAATCATATATAGTATCAAAGAGTACATTTTTCTCGACAATTTGAGACCAAATTCACATTTTTTGAACAATTACAGAATCAGCTAGATCCATTTTTCAAACCAACTGTTGAGTTCAGAGCTCACTCTGAGAGGCGCTCCACACACTATGAATACATTATGACTATGATACATTGAAACGCTTCGTTGAGCTTAAGAAGACGACGATTTTTAAAAAATATATACGTAGCTCATTTAATAATTGTTCTAAAAATATGAATTTGGTCTCAAATTGTAGAAAAAAATGTGATCTTTAATATCATATAAGATTCATCATGATTCTTCGATTAATTCCTCATGATAACATTGTTGGAAAATCAGCGTTTTCAATTGTTGATGAGTAGAAAATGATGAGCTATTGAACGATAGAATCAGACGAACCAATCAAAAGTTATGGGAGAATATAAATGATTAAAAATAAAGGGATGCTTTTGACCAACGCCCATGAATCCTATGATAGTCTTGGTCGTGTAAACGATTTTCATGAGAGTCTAGGGTCTCAAAAAACAAAATCTAGAAGTATGAGTCAATCCGAAAATTTTTAATATTTTTTTTGTACGATAAAATTTAATTTTAGGGGATTTCGGGGATGGAAGGGTCTTTTAAAATCGCTGTAGCACATGAACCACTGAACATAGAAGGGTGAATTTGGTCTAAAATTAAAGAGAAATTAATTTCGCCGAGAGGGATTTTGAAATACTGATGCAAGAGTTTCCAATTCAAAATTACAAACTTTTAAAATAATGGAATAATTCCTGTGAAAAAAATATGGAGTTTTCAAAAAATTGTAACTTGGAAACGGTTGATGATACAGAGTTGTGATTGGTCTCAATCTCTTCCAAATTTTCTTCTCTAGAAAAAACATGATGACATTTTTTTGTCCGACGCTTGGTTTGGCTACAATTCACAAAAAAACTGAAATTTTGCACCTTTCACCCCCCCCCCCAAAAACCCGACGCTCATAGTGGTGTAACTTTTTACCAAACAATAAAGGGGTTGTATAGATCAAGTTGGCGTAGGAATCGTCTTTTCTCTTTGGATGTTGAGGTTCGAGTCTAATTGCACCGTACTAAAAGTGAAGCGTAGCTTCGGAAAAATCACTCGGTGTTGTGAAACTCACTATTTTTATGATAAACCAGCTGTTCGCAGCTCGAATATCCAAGTCGATTAGCTCCAATAATAACTCTAATCTTTAACAAACAATGATTCATGCATATACCGCTCTCCTCACTTTGAAACTCTTGAGAGGCCAAATTACGATCTTCCGACTATTTTGACATTTGGAAGAATAATTTCAATTGTTTTTGAACAACTTTCTGGCTTTCACCACCCACTTATCTTCTCAAACAAAAAAGTTTCTAGATCATCGGAAATTTCATGTTTTCTGTTCGAGTAGACTCGACATTGACAAACATAATATAAATTAATTGAAACATAATTATTGGTCAGATATAGAAAGTTCAAAAACCATTGGAAAGCTCGAATTCTCCTTGTCATTTTGATATAAAAAACTTTATTTCTACTACAACCCATGATTGTGAGAGAAGTGATATACAAAAGAAAGTAATATTTTCGCGATTTTTCATTTTTTTTTTCAAAAAAATCAAATTTCCTTTGAATCCTTCTACCCAGAAACTTTTCTAATACTACTGGCATATCAAGGATAAAATTCTACGTCTAGAAATGGGTTTTAATCGCGAATTTGAAGATGTTCCCATTTCACACAATCTGGCAACGTAGCTATTTCTCGGGTGGAGGGGGTTTTTGTCAACTTAGATTGCGCCGACTATAGTTTCCTACAGGAGTGATGCTAAACATGACATGAAAGTTAATAAGGGAAGATAAAAAATAAGGATTATTTCAACATTTTGATGATAGTAGAATTTTTTTAAACTAGAACTCTTAATTTTTGAAAGTTAATATCGGGGCACCGAGCTCCGCTCTGAAACTTAAGTTTCAGTCCTGGATGATTGCATGCGATGATTATATAAATTTTCGAACATAATTTTTATTGCCTACTACAGATGTAATATATTTTATAAATATACATCCACCCTCTGTCCAGGGGGATCTAAAACAAAACTTGATGGATATGATGTAAACTTATGTAATAATAAAATAGAAGATTTAATAGCACTAGCAAAAGCATGTTTACTTAAAAATTATTTTAAATTCAATGATAAAGTTCACAAACATAATAAATTATTGGCAATGGGTTAAATCTAATATTAACAAGGTAATTAAGATCAGATTAATCTAACTATTCTGAGTCCTATTTATCAGGTTATTTATTGACCAACATATAATGAATGATTTGAATTAATGAGCAAAATCAATCATTTGAGAAAAAAATTTGGTATATTGGTACTGTACCTAACTATATGTATGGATGTCATAATATGCTTGTATGATAATGAAGATATAGAACCCAGAAAGATTTGGAGGCATATTTGAATTCAATATCATCATCCAACTTATAAAAGTTACAATGAGAAGGTTCTAGAAGAGAGAGTAAATTTTCTGGATTAAACAATATAAGTAAAAATACAAAAAACATGATTTTAGCATTAACATAAAACCAACATACACAGATACTTCAATTGCTGAAAATTATAATCATCCTTTTCAACAGAAAATAGCATAATCCATATCCAGTGCCGGACTGGTCAGGTCGGCTAGTCGGCGATCGCCAACGGCCCTGGGCCCTGGGGTCCAGAGGGGACAAGATACACTCAGCATAAAAATTAAAAATTTAATCGGCTCCAAAGAAATGATCAATCTTTTATTGATATTTGAACTATTTAATAAAAAGTAAACCATTTCCTAATAAATACTATGACAATATACGACAAATTTTTCCAGACTTTCATGGCCCCTGATTAGACATGAGGGCCCCTCATCACAAGTGAGCTTTAAGGGGCCCCTTAAACTCTGAGATTCTTCTTCATATAATTTACTGTGAGGTGCTCCAGTCCAATGCCCAGAAAATAATTTTAAAAATCCTTCAACCCCATTCTCTGGGACCCTGGGCGCCCTGCATTCTAATGTACGACATACTATAACACATAAAAACGACATAAAAACAATTTAGTTGTAGTTTCATGTGAATTATTAAGGGGGGTGGCGTAGCTGAGTGGGTAGAGCGCTGGCGTTGCAACCAAAAGGTCCCGGGTTCAAACCCAGGTCAGACCAGGAATTTTTCTCAGGCCACTCTCCCGTGTTTCGGATGGACACGGTAAGCCGTCGGTCCCAGCTGCCTAAAAACAGTCGTTAAGTCATGTCAGAGGCCCTGAAATTGATCAGGAGCGACCTGAAAATTCTGACACCAGACCTGAGCCAGCCAGGTCACACGAATATTATTATTATTATTTTATACATACAATTTTTTCTAAATCGATATAGTCAGAGTCTAGGGTTGGATTTAGGTATAAGTTTAGATGAAACTAATTTTGTTTTCCTTTGATCACTAAGATTATATTATAATATTCGTTTACATTCAATAATTGTTATTATTATTACTTTTTCTGCAGTAAGCTGAAAGTTCTTCTATTTGGAAATGTAGTTTAAACTTTGTTATTTTGTAATATTTTTAAGTATAAAATGTATCAAGGAGACATAAAAGGGGAAACCTGTTGTCTACATTTTTGTAAATAAATAAATAAATACTCACTGGGCTCACAAGAATCTGCCTATTCATAGGGCTGTGAATATCAAAGTGACTATAACTATAGTTACCTATTAATCAAGCATTCGAAGTGTATAGACTATAATTACACTGATATTTTTCTATATGGCTATTTAGTTATTTCATGGCTTGTTTTTTTTTCAAACAAATTCTTCATGCTTTTATTGTTTTTCAACGATTCGATTTGTCTTGTCAACGCCCTCAACACTCTAAATTCAAAGTTTTCAATATCATTCCTGGACCAAAAATTATATAACTTATTTAAGAAATGTTATACAATAATCACATCTGGACTTCTTCTAAAATTCGAGAGATAACTAGTAGGGGCGCAGCTTGTTTTCCATTTCCTAGATATAATTTCAATAAAGTGATTCCATTATATCACTGAGTAAAAAATGAATAAATACTGATATAAATGTTCTACTAAACTAGTGCATTGGTAGAATGATTGATCATGGTACTTTCAAAACAAATTCCTTAAAAGGCTAGAAACTAAAAAATATAGTCCTAGAGTAGGCCTGCATTGTTCTTGAAAAAAACTTTCCTCATGACGGCCCTGACGGGAAAAATACTTATTTAGAGTCATCAAGGCGATCTTTGTTAATGAGAAACACCGTTAGAGTGCCGTATGAAAAGTGTATTAAACTGCCCCAACTATTGTAAAATATCCATGATGCTCAATCTATATAAAAATGATTATTAAAAATATTTATTCGCAGTATGGCATACGCTAAGTTAATAAAATAGTTCATTTTTATAAAATTCATAGGATAAGTATTTTGAAGGAATAAATTAGAATTAAGTTATTTTTAATTAAAGTGGTGAGAAAGAATTTCTCTTATTTGTGATTTGAATCAAGTGCAGGCTCTTAAACTTCTATGAATTCTTTTTTTAATGGCCAAATTCTACACTAAAATCTCCCGGGGGGAAGGCCCCTGGACCCCCTTTTCTATATCAGATTTATGAACTAATCAATGCAAGCGATCAAGAAAAGTTCACCTGTACAATATTGAATGCATTTCACAGCTTATAATATTGTACATTTCACATCTTATAAGACCACAAAAATGTTTTTTTTTTTTAGAATAACATTTTTCAGGTAAACTACCTTCTCAAATTCAAAACTCCATTCCACCTCTACAAAATCACCTATCTGATTTTTTAGAGGTATAAAAATATAAAAAATACCCAGATATCTGGCTGAGTACGCAATTCAGCAATTCAGTTTAGAGAGCATAGAATATTCTAGAGTTAAATTCTTTTCATGCCATTATCAACGTCGAATACGATAATTGTTTGATTCAAGAGAATAACTTCGAAATATTTCAGTGATTGATAACATTCCGCTTCCAGAAGGGTATTCCATATCCTCAAACCCCTCAGTATTCCGCTATTGACTCACGTGCCATTCAAATCTTAACGATATGGTCCTAAATGAGAAGAGGTCACCTCTGTTATAGAACTAGGTGCATTCTGTAATAGTTGAGAACATAAATATATACTGTAGGCTAGCACAATTTATTACATCTAACAATAGTACAAGTGAGTGCAATTAGGTCTACTGCTGCTGGTAGCCTATTGTGGTATTTTTCTCTACTGCCGAAATCTATGTAAATATTAAACAAAACTGCATTAATACAATAATGGTATATGAACTGTTTAATTAGATAAATTTCAACGTATTTGAAAAAATGCAACAATCTTCCTCTCATCGCCCCCCCCCTTTCACATTGAAAGTAGTAAAAAAATCCTCTCCCCACCACAACTCCTCTTTATGTTAAAATGGTTATAACCCTTAATTGCTATAAAATTGTGTTTTTAGCGTTTCCCCCATTATTCCAATAACCTTTGAAGTTATAAACTTTAAAATGGTTTCATTGAATTCATTAGCTAATCTTACATAGGAATTAATCATTTTAGAACCTGAATAGAGCCTTTAAAAATTTGGAAAAAATAATATATTATATATAATATATAACATTAGGAAGATGTCAATTATCCACCATTGTTATCTCGATAACAAACCGTTTTTGGTGGTTTGTCCCATGGGACTTTTTTGTCTACTTGGGGCTTATGAATAATTTTAATAAGGAAATTTAAGATATGATCAACAAAAAATGAATAATGTAACTAGAATGTATCCTTCTCTTTTTAAGAGTTAATGAATAATTTCAAAAATAGGTAATTTTATATATTTCATTTGGAATAGAATTACACATACACCAAATTCACAAATGAATAGTGGGGTAGCATTGTCTCATGTAGCATGTATGGCGGTGCATGCATCTCAGGTCATTATGAATTCAAAGCCGATAATAAATTCAATATTACTTTTTTGTTTAAAATTTTGTTACACGATAAGAATATGAACATTTTATTGCAATAGAAATCTAAAACATGTAAACCACACTCAGTGGCGGATTTCCCACTAGGCACACTAGGCTAGTGCCTAGGGGCGGCACGTTTCAGGGGGCGGCACAGCTTGACTGCTTTGGACGGCTTTGTAATATAACTGATTTTTTCAAATATTTTGCAACCTATATTAACAGCCTAGACACATTTTTTCATATTGCTGTTATTCTAATTCTGGGTTCTAAGTCTAGGAACCTATAGGGAGGGGTATAAGAAGTTCTTAAAAATGCGGATTTAAGCTTACAACTATTTACAATCACATAATATACAGCATACTTAATAAGTGATAAATAATTGCAGTATGTTTAAAAATAATTAAACTTATGTTTACAAATGATGGAACTAATAATAAGGCTCAAAACTCTTAAAAAATATAGTTTTAGAGTACTTTCTCGGAAAGAAATTCTGAGAAACCTTCTTCAGTCCACCACAATTGACTATCTTTTGTTCATAATCGTGGCAGTTTTTTCTTTGGCAGTTCGCACTTCCAAACTACCAAAATTGGCACTTTGTCACTTATTGATTTAATGGACGTTAAATTCAACTTTGGATGAATACAATGAAACCTTAATAAAAACTTTAGCTTGAAAAATCAAAACAGTGGTTCTATCAGGATTAATTTTGCAAAGTGAGTTAGTAATTAAGACTGCAACATTGAAAGAATAGGTTGTATCTATAATTCTAAATTTTATCCCAGTCTCAGAGTGAACAAGTTTTCAATAACTCATCATGAATCTTTCTTGAATTTGTATTTGTTTTTGAATCTTCAACTTATTACGGGATTGGTCTTATAGACTTATAGGCTATTATTATCAATATTATGCTAAAAAATAGGGATTTCCTTATTTAATAGACCATGAAAAGGCCTTCTAAAACGCAATTTTTAAGTAAATTTTTACAAATGAAATATGCCTTCTAAAACACAATTTTGAAGTAAATTTTTACAAAATTTCCCGGGGAGCGCCCCCGGACCCCCCGCATAACTGAGAGGGTATACTCTCCAAATCCCCCCCTAGGAGCCCGCACCACAAGCTGAGCCTAGGGGCCCACCGATCCTAAATCCGGCCCTGATGCTCTAGGGGGCGGCAGTCAGAATAGTGCCTAGGGGCGGAAAAATTGTAAATCCGTCCCTGACCACACTTCGAAGTTTTATTTGTTATTATTCATTAGAATTATGATAAAATATTACGTTTAAATTTTTCAATTCACATTAAATTGCCGCCTGTCATTGTCAATGAATTTAAGCATGAATGAACAAATTATGATTGTGCTCCTGAATGCTATTCCAGAGATATATGCTCTTATCTGTGATTGTATTAAAAAATTTAATTAATTTTTATTTTATAGAAGAATAAACCTAAGCTTAGAATTTCCATGTACTTGTCAGAAATATGAATAATAATATTAAGGTAAGTGAAAACAAAAGTTCTCAGATCATCATCATCATCATCATCATTGATGAAGGCATCATCATCACTGGAAAACTAAGCTTCGAAAAATACATGTTTTTTTTTCAAGGAACATGAAACATGGTTGTAGCAGGTGTGGTAACATTTTTCAAAAAGTGGGTTGAAGATAATACCTATTATAACTTACCGGTAACTCAACTATAATTCCTAGGAGATGAATATTATAGATAAAATTAGCAACAATTGATTGGAATATTAATAAAAAATATCTGGTACCGAGCTTCCCTCTGAAGCTGCGGCCGAACTGTTGAATTACATAAATATGTTATTGTAGAAAATCAAGGAACCTCCTTGTAAAGAATAAATTCAAAATTGATATGATCACCTCTCACAATTTTTTGATAGTCATGAACATGTGCAGGGCCGTAGACAGACGGGTTTTCTCGGGTCATTTGCCCGGGGCCCGGACCCATAAATTGTTGGCAGGGGCCCGGAAAAATTGGGTTAAAAAATGTTTTAATTAATCATACAGGTTCATAATAATTGGCTATGAAAATTATCATTTTTTAAAAATTAGAATTGAATTAGAATTAGACTTGATTTCTTTAACTACTCAATGATTAACTTTAAAGACACATTTCTTAAAAACAGGAATAAATTTCAAAACTCCATGAATATTTGAAAGAATATAATATTCCTATTTATTCAGGCCCAGTCAGTTCGTCCTGAATGGCAACCTGGCAGTCGCCAAGGGCCCATGAGATCAAGCCCCAGAGAGCTAATAGCTCTCTTTTCCCGGTTTGTAGTTGTTATATTAATTCGAAACAGGGCTTGATTTCAGGAGGAACGCGTGGGAGCGGCGCTCCCATACCTTCTTTCCCAAGAAAAAAATTTAGAAACAGCAAGAATTTTTCATGTTTGTTTTCTATTTTTAATGTTATTTTTGTCAGTCACTAATTCTCAAATGTTTAAAAACTTTGTATTTAATTAGAGCATAATATTGCTTGTTATTGTAGAGAGTTGTTATTTCAACACGATGCAATTTTATTCTGAATCATGTTGTTATTCTTGAACCGGATGTTTTAAAGCTTGAGGAGAATTTTGGCGTAACTTATGTAGATTATATAGTGTAGTTGAAATGGTAAACACCATACTTGGTCCAAAAGAGCTTCATGATTCTTATTCGTTCTTTAAAATTTTATTATTATAGTTCATCAAAACATTGCCCAGATTTGCTAAAAACTCTCCAATTCAAGTGTGATTTTTTAAAAATTTCCGTGGGTGAAGACCCCGGACCCTCCCCGTAAGCCAGTTCTCCCACCGCTCCCATACCTCTTTTTTCCAGAAATCAAGCACTGATACTAATACTAACTACTTCCATAAGCTCACTTTCTGTAGGTAGAACTTCTATACTCTATTCACGATCACTTGAGACGGAATAAACAAACTTTTTGAGTGTGTTTGCGTGTAATGGAAGGTCTTCTTCTATGAAAACTTCCGGCCAAAGACCAATCATAGCTCAAGACAACAGTTTTGAGACAAGACAAGTCGGACTGTTGCCAATCACAGCCGACTTTTTCACATAGAAGACCTTCCATTACACGTAACACACACAAAAGGTTTGTTTATTTCGTCTCAAGTGATCGTGAATGGACTATAAATTTATGTTCTAGAATCCTTCAAAGTTCAATTTTCGCATTGAACTGTATAATTTGTCCAAGAAAAGAAGACCCTCTGGCAAGATGAGAGAATGACTTCAGCTCGGTCAATATTGGTTCAAAAATTATTGATTTGGTCTCAATTGTAGGAAACATTCTGATTTACAATTTGAGACCAAATCAGTAATATTGACCGAGCTGAAGTCATTCTCTCATCTTGCCAGAGTGTCTTTTTTGCTTGGACAGACTATATCATATCTTTTCAACCCTTTTAGAATAGGACCTACAAAATGGAAAAGATGGGAACATTTTAAATCTGCTATGAGGGGCCCGGTCATGTGATTTTGACCGGGGCCCGTAATTCCTGTCTACGGCCCTGAACATGTGTTATAGACTTGAATGTAACTCAATTCATCCAGCTGGATAGTGTTGGTCAGCTAACGATAACAGCCATTATACGCAGTTGAGATTATGCCTGAATAAGGAATATTATTTTATTCTTTTATTAATCCTGCCAGAGAGTTTTCCCGGACATGAGACCTGGTGCAATCTTATTTTTCCATCACGGTTATATAACATTTCAAATTTCAAGAAATCGTTAGAGCCGTTTTCTAGATCCGTGGTTCCACATACAAACATATACATACATACATACATACATACATACATACATACATACATACAGAAATTACTCGCTTAATATAATAGGATATGCAAATATAAACTTGTACTTTTCAAAGCCTCAGTTTTCCACTGATGATGACGCCCTGGGCATTGAAACTCAAGTATGGTATTTTAAATAAACTTTGTGGATCTGACAACCTTTGTTTTCACTTACCGTACCTAAATTATGGACAAGTTCCACATCTCTGATAAAAGTGTAAATTTAAATTATAATATTCATGAAATGTAACTTAGTTAAGGAACTCCAAGTGTTGTGCACACAAATAACTGTCTTTGAAGCACTTACCCCCCCCCCCCAACCTTAAAAAAATCCTGGTTTCGTCCCTGGATAATGGAGTTCACCTATGGACATAATAGATAATTATTGTACTCCCACGCATGGGCGTACGCAGGCAGGGGCAGGGGGGGAGAGCTGCCCCCCCAGAAGTTGAAATAATTTTTCTTGTTTTCAATAAATTCAGAAATAAAATGAATTAGATAAAAATAGTAGTAATGAATATTATAAAAAATATATATAAAAAATGTATTATCATAAAATAAAACAATTTCACAACTCAATTGTAAAAATTGCATAGTCACAGACTCACGCAATGGTGAAACTTCCATCTGAGTCTCCAATTTAATACTAGAGAAGATCATTAATAATTCCTCATCTTTACTCTTTTAACAGTTATTGGAAGTAAGATTTTCAAATCAGAATACTCTTGTTTTCTCTCTGTCACTTCCTCATCCTTTGTAGGGTAAGCCAATGAAACGGAAAAATTCGAAGAAGTCACCAACATGGAAAAAATGCAGCCATTTACTGTACAATGAGAGAAATGAAGTATTTTTTCTAGAAATCAGTTGTAGGCCTATTAAGGTAATTGCAAACATCAATGTTCTAGAAGTTTGAATAACTTCACTATCACCTCATATTCAGACGTGTAAGTTGAACAAACTAGAGAAAAAGAAAACCTAAACACCTAATCCTAAACCTAATCTCTAAAAAACCTTTGAACACTTCAAAATATTGCTTTTGTTCAACAGACAATACTCCAAAGTTCACGCAAATCTGTCCAACAATATGCTCTATACCTTAGAATGGAGGACAATTCACGAATTTTCATATTTTATGCTATTAATTAATTATGATAATTAATTGATCTTTTTAATTATTCTCCAATAGAATACATTAAGCACTTGAAGTACATTTATCCTTCATATTCGTAACTAATAAATAATGATATTGATTTTCTTGAAGAGGTGATGACTTATTCAAATCTTTCCGTTCTACTTGCTAACTCTCTATATGTTCAAGTGTAGGTAGCTCCAGATAATTAAAAAACATTTTGAATCTTCAATGTAGTTTTATGAGCTAGAATCTATTACCCTACTGCAAAGTTAGAGCTGTAAAAATAAAGAGTTGTAGATAGCCTAATTGGAGCAGCTAAATTTTTTTCAAATATTTTTCCAAGTACTACTAGGAAAAAAATGCAGCCATTGCTCATTTCAAATGCCTTCCCACCAATCTTAGCAACTACAGGGAAAAATTATTTTGAAGGCCTACCCTTCGTATATGCAAAGACGGCTCAGCGAGCAGTGGACCACCATGGTAGAAGAAAGATTGACGGGATTTCGCTTAATAAGTGTCCATCGTTAATTAAAAATAAAAAAACAAGGGCCAGATTGAAAAGAATTGGATATGTTCTTTGCAAATCTAATAAGAATGATGTTACTGTGGTAGTTCAACTACCTATTTAATTCTATCCTCATTAAGCTACGAATCAATTTACCTTGGATTTTGGATTTACTGAGAATGTTCTCAAAACTATCTTTTAAATTTGAGGCCTTTAGTAATCTAATATCTGTAATATCTAATACTACATAGTTCTGGATAAACTCATACAGAGCTGAATAGCCAGCCACGAAATAGTGTTTCAGAACTCCCTTCCAATATTCTAGGGCATTTTTCCTGGGTGAGAAACATACTACAGTATCTTAATATTTTCAAACTGTCCGAAGTTTAGGATATGTCATTGTTGACTGGTATTTCGAATCAAGCAATATTGTAGAGAATTAAATTTTTAATCAGCTCAGTTACCGTTTCTTCTAGAACGCGCCCAAACCTCACAAATCAGGATCAGGATTTAAAGGAGACAAAACAGACAATGAAGGCAGTTTTAAATAGATTGATAGTCTTTTGAAGGATTGCTTAATTGATTGTCTCCTTCAAATCCTTATTTGTGAGGTTTGAGTACGTTTAAGACGAAAAAAAGGAACTGAATATTTCTTCTGGGATGAATCAAATTCAAGCTATTTGTGAGACAATCAACAGGACTTTGAAAAATAAAGCCAGGAGAGAGACAATTTGAAATTTCATAAAGTGATGGCCAATCTCAGATCTCCTATATGTATCTGAAACCCGGGTACCGAGAAATAAAGAATGGAGCAGGTTACAAGTGGCTGAAATGCAATTTTTGAGTGCAGTAGCCTAAAGAGGTGTACCAGAGAAGATAGAATTCGGAATGTTGAAATGAGACCGAATCTCAACATAATTATTCTCCATGAGGCAGAATATCGGAGACAATAATAAACAGACCTGGAAATATCATGTTGAATGTATGGAATCAGCCAACAATAAACACCTGAAAAATTGAATTTGCTTTGAACAATCAGTGAACAGAGAAATTTAATCACAATCAAACTTTGTGATGAAATTATTTAAACAGATTGTGGGGCTTGTTAGTACAAAATACCTTATCTCATATAAATTCATAGAAAATTAATAATTTCAATCACAAATCATCCATATTAAATTATTAACAATATTATGGTTGATTTATTTTTATTTTCAATTTTTCATTATAGAATGTAGTGAACTGAACAATATTATGACTGACCCCCCCTCTTTCTTTGAGGGGGCCTAGAAAGAGAGGGGTGGGGTGGTCAACGAGAAAGGGAGCATGGCTTGCCCCCCCTTGGAAAAAATCCCGCGCACGCCCTTGCTCCCACGCCTTGAAAATGATTCAGGAACGTGTCTGAGTTTCAGGATCTGATTCAAGCATATGAGGGTATCAGAGAAGCCAAATCGTCAACAAGAGCATGCATGAAAAATATACTTGAATACAGTCACACAACATAACTTGAAACGGATTAAGCATGGAGCAAACAATGGAGATAATATTGAGACTTCAATTTCACTGTTGACCAGTATGGCCGGCCGGAGAAAGTATCGCGTGTTTCCGGTGCTCTGTGTGGCGCGCGCGCTTTTCGAATCGCTCGCTTCCGGTCACCAAAGCAAAGCCATTCAATTAATAATAATCACATCGATGAAATGGAATTCAGACTATGCTGAGAGTCATCTAATCAAAATGCAACAACCGATTTATCCTCATTGAATAGATAATGTGCCACTTGAACTTCGTTGTTACTTATATGAGAAAGTGGGAATTATTTTTTTTATTGCATTTCAGGATTACAATAATGCTGTGAGAATTCAGAAGAATCTCTGCCGAACACAATAGTATAATTAATACTGTACCTTAATTGTAATAATACTACAACCTGTATCACGATTAACCTGTATCATTGATACTATTTTTGTATCTATTAAACATAGAAGATACTATTTTTGATACTATTAACCTGTTTAATTGAGAGTTGATACTATTTTTTTATATAATAATTTTGTAAATCACCGATATTCAATTATGTGGGCATATAAATAAATATTGACTCCAAAAATTTTCATAAAAATCTTATTATTCTAAGAGAGTATAAGATTCTTTCAAGACAATACCCAACATACGATATCAAGTTCATACATATGGATATTAAGTTATATTTTCTCATTCATTGACAGACAGAAATCACAACAATATTGTTTAAGACAAATAGCACCACCCCCAAATTGGTTTCTTTCAAATATAGAAAAAAAATATTCATAAGAAATCATTACACTAGTCTTAAATTTTCATTTGCTACATCACATACTTTATCACATTCCCGAGCGTTTTTAAAGTTTCTATAGTGCCCAAGCGGGTATCAACTTTATAAATAAGTTTAAATATAATGCATTATTTTTCTAGATAGGTTACATTCTAGTAGATTCAGTGAATTCAGTAGATTTAGTAGATTCATTCTAGGATTCTACATACTACCGTGCAAGATTGATCGGAGAGTGAGTAGCAATTATTATTAATTAGATATTATTTATCTTCATCGATACATGAATTAAAATCCTATATAATAATAATAATTGAATGAAATATCAGAACTACTGAGAAAGTAATTTAATCATACACGATGAGTACTGATGAGTACTTAATTTGGACTTATTCCTCTGCTTTCCTATCTCAAGATTTTTAAGGTAGCCTACAGCCTACCACTGAAAAGCTTCAAGACCGTTGCATCAACAAGCATGACTATTTTGAGAGATCTTTCAATGTTTTATTGTTTGTTGAATTGTTGAAAGTAAATAAGAAAGTGGGACAATGGGACATTTACGATTTGGTATCATTTATTCGTTGTGCAATGATGAGTGGTAAAACGCCTACAATAGTTCACTTTCAAAAGTAAACATACTCTTGTCTACTTTATATTCTGTCCAAGTAAAGACAGTCTAGCAAGATGGAAAAATGACTCAAGTTTTGTCAATATTGGTTAAAAAATATTATAATTTTGGTCGCAAATTGTAGGAAACATTCTGATCTACATTACAATATGAGATTTATAATTTTCAAGTCAATATTGACCGAGCTGGAGTAATTATCTCATCGTGCCAGAATGTCTTCTTTGCTTGGATTATAGACTAGGCCTACTTGCTATTGTGAGAGGGAACTGCGTAGACTTGATGGTAGGCCTAAGAACTTTTACTTTTATGGGATTCGCGCACTTTATATGTTTCTGGAAATTGGCATTTTATTTCTTGTTGAGTAGATGCAGTTTTTTACTCCCTTCGCCTATTTATAATCTTATTACCTCTTTCTTAATCTTTCACAATCAAGACGCATTATAGTAATTTTCTGGTGATCACATTTCACTCTAGGCGATTCTAAGACTCTCTTATTTTATTTTTGCTTATAGTATTTGATTTAAAAAATGTAATATACGAGTGTACCCCAATTTCAAGCTTTTTTGTCACAATAATATTAAGATAATGTTCTATTGTTGCTTTTATGCATTGCTCTGCAATCAACTGGAATGATTAATGAACAATTCAAGAGTACTTTACAGCGCGTCCCTTTATCAAGCATGAAATAAAAATTTAATAATTTAGATAATAGCGGTTTTTTGTGAGAATAGCTTGTGATGGAGAGCTAGTAAAGTTTTCATTACGGTATAAAATACGTCCTATTCATATTCTATGTAAAGCCTATTTGTACTTTTCTTAAATAAGTAATAAAAGAATTTATGCTTCTTGAGTACCGTATTGTAATTATGATTTTAAAGTGAGTAAAAAGTTTAAATCTCATTGATAAATTTAATGATTGTGAACAAGTTCAAAAGAGAAGCTTCCTATATAATAATATATGAATTGATAACTTTGAAACTTACTTTCATATTTGAAACCTTTTTAAAGAGGAAATTCTCAATAAACATACAGTACTATACATTTTCCAATTTTAAACTATATATTCTAGTCCATCTTCCTTGAATGATATGGAGACGCTGACAGAATATTTTTATCATCATCGTCTTCCCAGGAAACAATTTGTTTTGTCATTCATACTGATATTCTCATATTGCATCCTATTATCTCCTTTGTTGAAAGCTTCCTGCATGAAACACAAATCATAATATTGTCGAGTTTGTGAAATTCTCTTGCATAACATCAATAAATAGGCATGACATGAGAGCTCACATAGAACATAATCACTGTTAAGACTATTCTTGTACTACTAACATCATTATATTCCATTTCCTTTGTGCCGTTTCAAGCTGTGAATTTCTCATCATCCAGATGCACTGATCAGATCGCTGAATGACATTTCCATCACAAATATAGTTCCAGGAAAGAATAATAAAAAACCCTAAAAGTGAGTGTTGAATGTGGACAATATATTAAGATGTAATTTAGTTTTTGGATTTTAGATTCCAGTACAATTTTACACATATTCACGGCTTTTTCATATAAATTTGCACTCTCATCTTTTTCTTCTTGGTATGGTGCTCAAAATTTTTTCTTACAGTTTGATATGTCACAGTTACCTGTCACATGTAACCTACTGCTCTCAACAATAAGTACAATCTTCACCTTAAAAAATATGTATTTCAAATTATCACACTACTAACAAATTACCCAAATTTCCAAAATATTTTTATTTTTTATGTCGAACTCAGAGCTAGCGCACTGAAGTTTATTATACGCCCTAGCCCACGGCGCCAACCAGGCCATTGCAAAGTAAATCAAATAATACTCATTAGAGACACTTCATCAATATTTATATAATAGTAGAAGTGAAATTGTGAGTAAATACTTTCCCCTCAATCACTTTTCTTATTGTCTCAGCAAATCAGTATTCATATGAGTATCGACTTGAAAAAATCTATCGAAGAACACTCAACCGTTTTGTTTCAGCTTTCAAAATGAAATTCGGCCACTTACGGTCTTTCTTTCACATGCAAATAATTGAAATTGTAATACAAAGAAAGTAGAGTCTTCAGGTTCAGCGGTAGGCCTAGGTACTCCAAACACTCACAAACACATAAATCATACATTTAAGAAGATAATAATTATACAAAAAAAGTTCAAGTGTTGGACCCGAATCCGTATCAAATGTATTAAAGACGTTATGACGTTTACTCAGATACTCAACGTAACTTCCTAAGAGATGAACGAAGAAAATAAAAAAATTATCATAGCATAGTCTATCCAAGCAAAGAAGACATTCTGGAAAGATGGAAAAATTACTCCAGCTCGGCCAATATTGATTCAAAAATTATAAATTTGGTCTCAAATTTCCAGGGGTGCTATTGTACCTCCCAGACCAAGAAAAGAAAAATTTAGAAGATGCTTTTTGTATGTAGCACCTCACATTTTCAACAAACTGCCTAAAGAAATTAAAAATAGCATCAGTTATAAATCTTACAAAGGCTTGGTTAAAAAGTGGTTATTGGAGAGGCATGAGGTTGAATCTCTGTTCTAGAAAGGGCTTAATGTTACTGCACAATTCAACAATGCAAGCTTATTAATTAACGTACTTAGTTCTGTATCTAGAGGATAAATTATTCAATAGCTAGACCAAACGCACATTTTATTTGATTTCAACTACAGCAATTTATGAATGTTTAACAAATAAGGAGCTCTGCACTGTCTTTTTAATATCTTAATGGCTATAGTTATATAAAATTTACTGTTTCATACTGAAATTATGATTATTGTAATATGTTTAAGTATAATACGATTGACCCCGCACAGTTTACTCAGGGGTGACATTCATTTGTTTTTCTTAATTGTAATGTTTTCAATTACCTTTGTTAATTTGTATTGAGTTGAAAAATAAATTATTCTTATTCTTATTCTTAAAAAAAATTGTAGAGCAGGAGGTTCTCTGTAATTTAAGAATAAATTTATAATTTTCAAACTACCTAATACTGACCGAGCTGGTTTCATTTACCCATCCTCTCAGAATGTCTTCTTTGCTTGGACTGACTATAGCAGTGTTGAGATTTTGGGTCTTACAGATTATAAAACAATCAGTTCCACTATTCCGTGGAATCAGTGAACAAAGTAATAAGAGATATGAATAACTTTGTAATTTTATTTTCCACTTTCTATTCTGAGCGGTTAAACTGTGGAAAAGAAACCAATAATACGCAATGGGCCAGCCAATATTTTCCTATAAAATCGAAAAATTAAAGTCATGCTTCAATGACTTACGATATTATTGTCATTGCACACACTTTTCGTAGCGTAGGCCTAGATGAGTCAAAGTCTCTCAAACGCAGACTTGTTCCCTTCTACAAGAATATTTTTGATCAAGCAAAAGTCAGAAAAATCTTTATAAATTTTAGAATTTACAAACGGTTAGTAGAGATTAATATATAAAGGTTCTAGCAAGATTGTGGGAATTCATTTTCATAGATACTAATAATTGTATTGATCCAATTAAATGTTTTATACTAGAATTCAATGTATAGAGCTGCCAGCAAAATTTATGTTCCTCCTACTTAATCCAAGGATTCATTTTTCCCATCCTGCCAGAATGTCTTCTTTGCTTGGACTGACTAGAGCAGTGTTGAGATTTTGGGTCTTACAGATTATAAAACAACCAGTTCCACTATTTCATGGAATCAGTGAACAAAGTAATAAGAGATATGAATAACTTTGTAATTTTTATTTTTCACTTTCTATTCTGAGCGGTTGAAATTTTTCTCTCTTCATCCTTGACTTAATCCGTAATCCATACGAAAATATTCGATTGCAGTCAATGGAAAACGAAATGTTGAAATAATATTTTCAAAAGATCAGTTTCTTGGGCAACTAAATCGAGAACAAAATCTGTAGACCACATGCGATCTTTTGCATTTGCTCAAACAAATTGGTTAAAACTTAAAACTGTTGTAATCGCATGTCAACGGAGATCAACTCCAACGATTTTAGGACATGTGCTTTTGAAAGTACAAAATGATTGCGAAACAAAGTAGTCAGATGACCATTGTCGGTAAAACTGTAACATAAATTATGCAATAGTTCAAAAAGATTTAGTACCTATCTTCTCTGCTGTCAAAACTGGTACTAGTTAACCATTACGAGGAGTGGTAGTAATACAAAGAGTAGTTCAGACTTCCAAACACTAGCAAATTGGTAACTATACTATTATACAAGCGTGAACTGGTTCTTGTTCATCTTAATGAGTAGTCCTATTTATAGTAAAAATTATGCTCTCTTCAAATGTGTTGTCATTTAAGAAAATGTATAAGGTACAGAACTATCTGTACCTATGACTATCATCGTGATTAGTATTTTCATCGTGACTTTATTATCGCTTTATATGTCTCTCACATAATCGAATTATTGTGCTCTATTGAAATTAAATTTTTGTAAAATTATAAAGTACTGGTCATAAGGTATTATCTTTATCTACCTTTAGCTGTATTTGTATAATAACTTATGTTATGATCACGAGAAATGATAAAATGATGCTAATTTAGAATGGATGTAACAAGCTACTGCTTTACTTGCTACTGCTTTACAAATTGGAATTGATATTAAAAATTCAAACAATAGTTCTAACACTCATAATTACTTGGATAAATCAACTTTCACGTCACTTTTGAGTGTGCAAGTCTGGCAGTCTGTTCTGCAGACTGCCGATGTCAATGTAAGCGCATCAAATTTTGAAAATATTATTAAAACAATTCTCCACGATTCATATAAACTACATTCTCATAAAAATAGATTAAATAAACTTGAACCATGGATCTCTATTAGCATAATAAGATGTATAAGGAAGAGATAAATTAAGTAAATTAGTTATTAAACAACCCTTTAACACAGAACTCAAAAATTATTTTAAATCTTACAGGAATAGATTAACTAGTTTAATAAAATATCAAAAACAACAATACTACAGGCAGAAAATAAATGATTGTAAGGACAACCCACGTAAGTTTTGGGGAATTTTGAATGAAATAGCAGGAAGAATTAAATTTAAAGGCAAATTTCCTGTTGTTAAATATACAAATGAAAGTTCTTCAGAAATCAATGAAAACGTTCTGCTAGAGGTGGCTAATGAGTTCAACCAATATTTTTCTAATGTTGGTCAAAATCTTGCTAATGCTATTGATTCTAGCGGACCCTTGGTAGTAGACGATCAAAATTATGCTGTAAATTCTACTTTCATTCTCAATGCAGTAACAGAAGAGGATATTCTAAGACATATCAGCAGCTTACGAGGTGGCTCTGCCCCTGGGTGTGATGGCATTTCAGCTTCCCTCTTGAAAGATAATGCTCATATTTTTGTGAAGCCTATGCTACATATTGTCAATTTAAGTATAGTTTCTGGTGTTTTCCCCTCTGTTTATAAAAAAGCTAAAGTTTTTCCTTTATACAAATCATCTGAAGCAAACAATAAAAGTAATTACAGACCTATCTCATTGCTAAGTGTATTTTCTAAAATAATTGAGAAGGCTATTAAGGAACAGCTTAGTTTTTATTTGGAGAGCGATGAAATTTTAACAAATTATCAATATGGGTTCAGGAAGGATAAGAATATGAATGATGCTCTCTTTAATATCAATAGAGATGTAAACAATTTGATAAATAATAACAAGCGAGGTCTTTTAGTCTTTTTAGACGTAGTAAAAGTGTTCGACTCCTTGAACAGAGAAAAATTATTAAAAAAGCTGAAATTGATCGGTGTTAGAGGAAATGCAAACAAATGGTTTTCAAGTTATCTGTCTGAGAGAAGGCAGGTTGTTGATGTCAATGGGGTTGAAAGCAATGAGTTGCCTACAGATTATGGGGTGGTGCAAGGCAGCACATTGGGCCCGATCCTATTCCTCATTTACATCAACAACTTAGCTAATGTTAATATAACGGGTAAACTTTACTTATTTGCCGACGAAACAGCTATTTTGTTTAATGGTCCAAATTGGAAAGAGGTGATTGAGACGGTTACAAGGGATCTTTCACTGGTGAAAAAATGGTTTGATCAGAACGCACTCACAATAAATATAGCAAAAACTAAATTTATGCCGATAGCATTGAGATCCAACCTCAATATGCAGATAGATAGCTTAAAGTTACACTTATGTGGCGATATGAGCTCAAGAAACTGTCAATGTGGAAGCATCTCTAAAGTTAGCTCTTATAAGTACTTGGGAATTTTTTTCAACAGCTCTATGAACGGGTTAGCACATGTAGAATACTTGAGAGATAAAATGAGGAAGTTTATATACGTTTTCAGACAACTTAATGAAATACTAAACCTGAATGAACTTAAATTGTGCTACTTTTCCTACTGTCAATCATTGTTTATGGGGGGAATAATAGCTTGGGGGGGAGCATATAGATCTATTCTTGAACCATTGAATTTCATCCAAAAATCCGTAATAAAAGCAGCTCTTGGGAAGGGTCGAAGGTACCCTACAGATGACCTTTTCAATGTTTTTAATGTTTTGAACTTGAGGCAGCTATTTGTGAAGACTTCACTCATACATATTCATAAACACGCTGAAAATATATTTGTTTTTTATAATCATGATTACAATACCCGGAGCACACAAACATACACAATCCATACTGACAGATTATTTAGAACGTTTTCCGTCACTAATTCATACTATATAGCTCAAATTCTTTATAGAAATATTCCTCCACATTTGAAAGTTGTCCATAATATTAAAGTTTACAAAAAAATGATATCTGATTGGCTGAGGGAAATAGGAAGAGAAATGACAGAAGCGATCATCGTGTCGAGCTACAGGTGATCGATCCTACTACTTATTTGAAAGCTCATACTGCTAAAATCTTCAATTTAATCACACTTCTAATTATCTCATTCGCTGTAACTTGCCTCAATTACCACCTTGACCGTCGCGGTTAGGAAATCCGTCAACACTAGAATTAATTTGCTAAACGAACATAAAAAATAATGGAAAATGAGAATAACTTACTAAATCGAATTGAATCTACCGTAAACTGAAAACATTATATCAACTCGTGTCTACGCACAGGTTATAATACCTATGTAGACACTTTTCCTGTAAAGATTCACTTGTATTATACAGTTTAAAGTTATTATGTCATTTAATCACTTTTTTGTTGTAATCTCTATCATGTGTTATTGTTTATTTCAATTTGAATGACAAGAATGTTTCATTACTGTATTAATGATGCTTATTTACGGAAATAAAAATATTTGATTTGATTTGATTTGATTTGATTTGATTTGATTTGATTTGATTTGATTTGATTTGATTTGATTTGATTTGATTTGATTTGATTTGATTTGATTTGATTTGATTTGATTTGATTTGATTTGATTTGATTTGATTTGATTTGATTTGATTTGATTTGATTTGATTTGATTTGATTTGATTTGATTTGATTTGATTTGATTTGATTTGATTTGATTTGATTTGATTTGATTTGATTTGATTTGATTTGATTTGATTTGATTTGATTTGATTTGATTTGATTTGATTTGATTTGATTTGATTTGATTTGATTTGATTTGATTTGATTTGATTTGATTTGATTTGATTTGATTGATTTGATTTGATTTGATTTGATTTGATTTGATTTGATTTGATTTGATTTGATTTGATTTGATTTGATTTGATTTGATTTGATTTGATTTGATTTGATTTGATTTGATTTGATTTGATTTGATTTGATTTGATTTGATTTGATTTGATTTGATTTGATTTGATTTGATTTGATTTGATTTGATTTGATTTGATTTGATTTGATTTGATTTGATTTGATTTGATTTGATTTGATTTGATTTGATTTGATTTGATTTGATTTGATTTGATTTGATTTGATTTGATTTTGATTTGATTTACTGCATTGTTATTAGCACCTAACATCATCTTCCATTTTCTCAGATCTCCGTTTCATCACACACTGGATGGTCAAACCGTCAAATCTCATAATAGTGATATTGCACACTACTCAATCTCAATGCACATTCATAAAAATCAGGAAAGCGAAAATGAATGGATTGCTGCAAAGAGTACGTTAGTTAGCACGTGGATTGGATGAGCCTATGAGTGAGCATATGGTTGACGGAGAAAGCAAGGCAGCTCCATCTCGCTTCTTCAAACACCAATCGTAGTCACTGTCTCCTCTTTCATCAAGCTTCATCAACCGTTTTTCGCTTTCCAACCGCTTCGCTCAACCAGGATCCATTCTCTCCCATGCATTTCAAAAATCTAGTCGTCCCAGTCAACTTTTATAGACATTTAATTGGGTAGAAACACAACTCGTTACGAGCCGCCTGCAAGGATTCTCGTATAACTGTGATAAAACTGGACAATTTCGATTTTTATGGAGGGAGTAGCTCTAGCATAATCTTCAATTCACTATTTCACTTTCCTTCAACCTCAACAATCAACGTTAACGTTACACCATCTCAAGAAAGATTTTCTGAGATGTTCTTTCCAGTGTTCCGATTGGGAACGGTAGGAAAGGTAAAATGGTAATAACTTTATTTATGAAAGTTTGTTATTTTTCATAGAAATTCAGTATTGAAATTACTCAGTACCAAGTACTGTACTTTGAGATGTGAATAGCTTAATGGTCTCCATGGGTGAATAATTGTATAATGTTCCTTCAATAATTATTCAATTATATACAATTATTTTCCTCATGAATTATTTATCACATAGGTACCTATCAAAGTACCTACTTTACTAATCAATTTCTTTATTCAATTATCTATTCAGACATTGAAAATATATTGTATCGATTAATCATTCTACTTATCTATCTATATCTATCATACTAGCTTTAATGGTTCCTTGAATCTGTTTGATTCATTTTTTCCTGGAATGAAAGAGTATATTCTATATAGGCCTATGTAAAGAAAATTTATCTTCTAATAGTATTTTCCTGATGGATGAGTGAATTCTAGATTCAGAGATTCGCTAGAAACCAGATCTGCAAACAATACTATAAGCTACAATCTACTATTAATAGCCTAATAATTATTATTTTAATTTTTATTGGTAAAGAGAACTCTGGCGAACATGGAGAACCAGCCACGTGGTCTTTCAAGCAAGTTTTGCGGAGGGGTTTGTGCTTGGAATGGGATTTAGCAATATTCTCTGTATTATAACCAAATAACTCCGGTTAATCGATTATTTTGAAGGAAACATGATGTAATAATTGATAGAAATACTATATTGTAATAACATGAAATAGAAAAAATGGTGATGGAACAGGTATAGAGTTGAATATTGAAGATCGGAGTATCGGCGAAAAATAAAGGTAAATAATATAATTAAATTGGAAAAAAATGCGATGGAAGTTCGAAGGTACAGTATAGTTAAATATTGAAGCTCAGAGTACCGTTATCACACGTATTTATTATTGTTGGAGGATCTTAGTTTCTCTTTCAACAGAATGTCAACTAATGATTCAGAATTAACAGAGAAATTAAATTATTGTATGAAGTTTTTGTATCCTGAACAGCTTAACTGTTATCAATATCCAAGTAAACCCTTAGGGAGGCCTTGCTAGACCCACGCATCACTTGTTATTCTCAAGGTTATCACTAATAGTCTAGTTTGGGCCGCAAACGTTGTGAAAGCGTCCAATCGATCTCTCCACAAAACAATCAGACACTCACTAGGAATAACCAATCAAATATGCCACATGCAGCTGAACAAAAACTTCTCATAGGCATCGGTCAGAATACGTGATTATGATAAGGCGCGGTGTCTGGTATTCACTTGCACAATATGGCTTCATTGGACCATTCAAGTTCGTGGTAGATTCAATCTCAAAAGTTTTTATATTTATAGCAATATATTATTGATAGAGGTTTTCATTATTAGAGTACTATAGTTGCACTCATCGATAGTATAATTGATAAATATATCAATCCATAAGATGTTCAGTCCAGGAGAGCAATTTTATAGAAGACCACAATTCTCCTATCTAAAGTTATGAGATTTTGCCTGGTATCGAACAAGATGTCAAGCAAGATGTTGAAAAACCTGTGAAATGAGAGCTGCAAAATTTTCGATTTAGGTTTCCTGACATGAATTCAATTCTTAACAATTCTTGTTTGAGAAATATACTCCAATTTGAAAGCTGCCTATCTAGAGTATCTAGAGTAACCGGTACCTAAGCTAATATTTAATGTTGAATGAACTCTTGATATGTTATAGTTCAAACCAAATTGCCCAGAATAAAACCAAAATAGTCGAGTTCCTTGTAATTATGATGACATAATGCGTGAAAAAACTAGGATGGATAACCTGGATAGTTCAACTAATAGAAATTGAAATATTCAAAATTGGCCTATAGCTGTCACCTCTCATTCATTACTATTCACGAAAAAGTTGCTCGAAAATCATTCAAGAGTCCTAAACATTTCTATTTGGGTTGCCAATTATCAGTTTTTGGGCTTGCCGTCTTATATTCCTCACTTTCAGTTTTTGTTTGCATAGTAATTTTAATGTGCAACAAAAGTTGTAACATGTATAATATGCGGTCACAATATACAAAGTGAATCACTTTTCCTAGACCAGTTCTGAACCAGGTCACTGCTTGTAAACAGACATGCACAGATTTATCGCACTCAAATAAGGACTTTCCGTACGAAATTGTACTTTCCGTCAAAACTGGATGAGTAGTTCAGCTCACTAATGACCTATTACGTGGTCTGTTACTAATTCATTGAATAACAACAGGACCAAACCAAACTTTTACGTAAAAATTTTCAGTTATGTGTCTGGTCTTTGATTACACTGAATATTGGCCTACCGTACTTTGATAAGATCCCAAAACTAAATAAGAGTGAAGAGTGAAATGGTTTACAGCTTAGACAATAATAATTATTTTGAACAGTTCATTTGTCAATAAAATGAATATTCTTGGAGAAGGGCAATTCTTCACGAAACTCAACTCGATAATAATAGCACGGATAAACTATAATTTCTATGTGGAGAAGAGCGCTGTAAGATTACATTTCGTTATGTCGTGAATGTTATTACAAAATTCAATACTGTACTCTGGAGACACAGTTGCTATTATTTTGACGTTATGTGAAATAAACGTGCAGTAGTTTTAGTAGAAGTTTTTTCATTTATTGGTATGTTTCGAAATATCGATTCTCCTATTTTGATATAATTGAGCTGAATTTAAAGACTACCGGTATCTATGAAATCTATTGAATTAGCTTTATTATATTATTGGTATATATATCTTATTAAAAGCTCGTCAGGACTATCACGTTTACTAATGTTACGTTTCTGTAATATTAGGTACTTTCCACTATTCTCCTTGAAAGTAACTGATGGAATTGTGTAAATCATTAGTTTTTTGTTATAGCTCACTTGACCACAAAATATCAAAGGTATTCTCTGAAAAAGGAGTGCACTCTCTTGAAAAAGAAGTTTTCAAACCAAAACACCAATTCCATTTATTCACTATTGTCAGTTCGACCTTGAATCTGTTGTAATATTGTCCTAGAGGAGAGAAAAAAATGAATATGGATAGATAAAAATCTTTTTTAAATAATAATTATAATGGAATTATTAAAAAATACGGTAAGCACCTCAGTTTATTGAAAACTCGCTTGAAATTATAACCTCATATTTTAAAATATTAATCATTT
Organism: Sogatella furcifera; assembly: GCA_017141385.1. NCBI lineage: Eukaryota > Metazoa > Arthropoda > Insecta > Hemiptera > Delphacidae > Sogatella > Sogatella furcifera. The sequence continues at coordinate 43,557,865 of CM029546.1, forward strand.
GAATACTATCAGTAAATACTCTGTTCAATGAATTCCAAGTAACTAAGTAAGGCTTCATTCAATTGGAAGCAAGTTCCAACATTGGATTTCAACATTCTCACTTAAATCACGTTTTGTATCACAATGATAATAATATTTGAAATTAAAATTGACTGCGGGCCAAAGAATGAAATCTCGCGTTCAGAGTTTTATTTTGGCTATACTGCTGACCCCTGGTCAGGGTGGAGTTGTTTGCAATATGTTATAATAGTGGTTCTATAGGAATATAATATCATAGTAAAAATTTGAAATAATTAAAATCAAAGTACCCTTTTTAAAAATATTTTAAAGAATGGTACTTTGATTTGAATTATTTTAAAGTTTTAATGAATACAGTAGCCCTAATAGAAAATAAGTATTGATATTATAGTAGTTCAACTTCACAAAACAAAACTATAGAAACGTCCACACCCGTTGTCTAGGAAAGATCGGTTCCGGCAAAGGTATTGTCTATTGAATTTATATAATGTTTTATTCTATACACCTTGGGTTTCGAAAGTGTTGGGGAGTAGCGCGCTACTTTTTTTTATGTTTGTAGTGCAACGACGCTACTTTTTTGAAATTGTATAAATATTGTAGCGTCGCTACATTTCAAGAGTAGTATGTAGTGTAAATCACGCTACTTTTCACGTTACTCTTGGTAAGTTATACATCAACATTTGGGAAGCGGTTTGTCCCAGTGGTAGAGAGCGTCTAATCGGAGAGATTAGATAAGCGACGTGCCTCTACCACCACTGTTGTAATGGTGACCGGTTTCTCTGAATTCGATTTATGAGCCTTAAAAATCGCTTCCCGGTGGTTCGCAACCCAACTAGAGCAGTAGGTTCATTCATCTCTCATCATCATCCATCCCATTACCCACGCACAGGCCCAAGAGCCCATGTGGGCATCACCCTCACAAAAAAACTCATATAATTGATAGTACAATGATCGATAAATCGATGTGCCCAGTGGGATTGTGACCCATAATTATTCATATAATAAATTATCAAAAATAAGCTAGAATATCGTTATTTGCCAAATATTCCATCAATTTTACCTCCAAAATGACACACTTTTCAATAATTTAAGAAACAGAAGCTAAGAGGGAAATAGGTCTGTAATTTTCAAGTAAATTTTTTTTGTTCTTGATTTGTGAATTGGTATGATATGAAAATGTTGGAATAGAATGATTCTATATAAGTGGTCAATTACTATGTAAAATCAACCAAGAAATCGAATAAACCCATTTAGAAGTTCGTAACTTTGATGGTTATTGAGAAATTAGAAAAATAAGCTGAAAAACTACAATTTACAACTTTAAAGGGATAGAAATAGGATATTTAATTGTTGACTAGAATTTTCGGTTAATTTATATTGTAGGAAATTGAACTCTGATGGAAAAATGTTCAGTAACATCTTCGTCTAAAATGCACCCACACCTCACAAATCAGGATTTAAAGAAGACAAAACAGACAAAAAGGGCAGGTATGAAAAGATTGCTGTTTTGACTTCTTTAAATCCTGATTTGTGAAGCTTGGGTGAGTTTTAGACGAAAATAGTAATTGACCACCATAGTACCCTCTCAAAGATTAGATGAAAATGAGAAAACAAAAATGGCGGCTGTGTGAGTAATTGAGGACTTTCAGACATTATGAAAATGTTATTTAGGTATGTTTTCTACCAAGGAACAATACCCTAAAATGCTCGACACTACTTCTGCAACACTCTGTATAATAAATGAATGTCAATCAATATAGTAAATGTGTAGCCTAAGTATAACGTTTTTTCGTTTTGATGGACATTACTTGCCTAAACCACACGAAAAAAAAAATTCTATCATGACTTTTTGCAAAGTAGCGGAAAAGTAGCGAAAAAGTAGCTAGCTACTTTTTTTGTAGTTGCAGTAGTAGCTAGCTACTTTAAATAAAGTAGTTGTAGTGTAGTTTAGCTACTTTTTGAATAAAGTAGTTGTAGTTGTGGCTCACTACTTTTAAAAAGTAGTTTACCCAACACTGGGTTTCGACTACCTAAAGAAGTGTGATCACACCTTCCATCACATAGTTTTGTGATTCAGATTGAATTACTATTCAACATCAAAACTGTCGAGTGAACCAGCTGACTAGACGAACACTTTTTCGTTCTCTAATTTAGCATAGGCCTACTCTTCACTCTCAGCAAATTATCAGCTGTCAAATTATCACAAAACCATCATTCATTTTTTGTAACCAACAATATAAAACCATGAACAACCATACTAATACTACATAATATACCTTGTTTGGTACTTCACTAGTTTGTTGTGTACGGGTACGGTACGTCATGTTTCGAATTCATCATGTTCCTCAAGACATAGATTCCATTCTATTGAATAACAACCAGCCAATCAACCTTTCTAATAACTCACGCTCAGGGCCACTCATGTCAGCATCATTCTTAATAAATATAGTACAGTAATAAATATAAATAAATAAAGGCCTTTATTGATCAAAAAATTCATTACATTTTTTAAAAATTATTAATATTGCAGTAAATTCTAGTATTTTAAATGTCGGCGTTTCTTCATCATGGCAGAGTGCCGTCAGGAGGTGTTGGCAAGCTTTTTTTTGGTATTCGTATTCATACAATCCAATTTTTCTCATTTCAATTAAATGAAATGAAAATTAATATGATTCTTAATTAATATGATACTTTCAATTAATATGAGAAAATGAGAGAGAAATAATTATACAAAGGAAGCAAAGAGACAGGCTAATAATATTGTAAATCTCGTGTAGTTGGATTAATAATTGAATTGCTGTATCATGAAGTATCTGTACGTCCATGCATCTCTGCAGTATTCTTCTACCAGCTTCCATCTGTCACCATTCAGGTATGTTTTCAGTTCTGCAACAGTGAGGAGGGTCTGACTAAAGTGTTGCCTTCTGATCTCTGCTAGTACCGGACACCTGGCTATGAAATGGACTATATCCTCTTCCTCCTTCATGTTGCACAGAGAGCAGATCCTTACATCTTGCCTGAAACAATATTTGTTAAGATGAATAAGCTCGGTCCTTGACTTCATGAACCATCTAATCAATGTGAAGTCTACTGGCTCGTACACGTAGTCAGGTGTACAATAGTCTGTGAATTGCTCCAGTTCAGGATATAGGGAGTATCTCTGGCTTCTCTGCAGTCTGCCCCTGAGTCGCTCTCTTAGCCACTCGGTGACTTTGGTGATAATAGTGTCAACATTGCCCGCAAGGAATTCTGCAGCTGAGACGCCATAAGCCGCTTCCATCTCCATCCAGTCTCTGTACTTGTGGGTTGAGCGGAAGAGGGGGCTTGCATGCCTCAACTTCGCCCACTAAACTTTTGTAAAGTATTTACAAAATGTAAATAAAGGCATTCATCTATCTATCTATCTATCTACACAAATACCTTCCTCTCAATATCTTTCTTGAGCAGCATATGTGGGTACCTGTTATTTGGTAGATTTATACATCTCTTCATGTATTTGTAGTGGAGCCTCAATGTATAGGCGAAGAGTGGAAGCAGTCCAGTTTCAAGCAGGAGACAGTAGCTTGGCGCCCACATAGGTGAGTTGAAAACCTTTTTGAGAAAAAGACGCTGCACTTTTTCTACTTTTTCAAATACCTTTCCTCCCCATATTTGAGCGTCATAGCACACTGTAGATCGCGCCATTACTTCAAATACTCCCATTATAGTACAGTAACTTATTTACCATTATTATGATTTATCAAGTCCACTAATGTAAGTATCATTCATAAATTATAGCCCACTAATTTATTCACTACTGTATTCATTTGCTCTTAAATCCTTGGATTCAGCCTTTTCCATGTCCCTACTCCCTGTCTACAATCTTCTTGTGCTTCTGATGCAGTTTTTACTACCAGTGCTGTTGGCCATGGTGAGAAAATCAATTGGCAGGTGATTTGAGTGATGAGCAGGCAGGCAGCAGGACGCCCCTCGGAGCGTGACGATGACGATCGCCGACGACGACATCGTCCTGAAGAGTAAAAGTGAGAGACGTCTCCATCGGCGAGTGTGCGCGTGCGCGCGGTGTTTACAAAACGTGAGAATGCCTAACTGACCAGCCGAGGCAACTCGGACTGAGCGGGCAGGTGCTCCAAGTACTGGCGAAGTGGGGCAGGACACACTTTCCGCTCTCTTCCAGGAGCTTGCTTCTCTTCTTTTCGCAGCAAGTCGCGACATGGTCGGTTAGTCAGTGACAGCGCTTCATGTGAATTGGTCGTGTGTTGTTCGGATGGTGAATAAAGTGTCGTTTATGCTGCGTTGTTGTTGTGGCAGCACATGCTAGCACCGTCAAGTCTCTTATCAAACGTGTGTCTTATCTATTGTGTGTATTGTCGGCCTCGACCGGCTGCAGGTAAGTTCAGTTTCTCATTCATTTTACCCTCTCGATTAAACCTGAAAGTGGATTCAATTCATTTGATTTGTTCATTTCATTATTTTATAAGTTTTCTAGAGATAATTAAACTCTCTTATACAGTTCTCTGCTCTCCAATAAATTTTAGTCTATAATTAAGATCAAATCTTCCTATAAACCCAAAAAATAATATCTTCTCTAAGCTAGCTTAGAGCTTATTTCTGGACTAGCCTACAAGTTTTTTATAGTTAAATTAGCCTTCAAGGGTTGAAATTGCTCATTTCAATGAGACCTGATGCTTTTCCCTAGCAATCCATAACCGTAAACAATACTGAGAGAGTTTGAGAGTGATTTCTCAGAGTGTATATAATATTTATATAAGGTTATAAATATAATAACTATGTTTACTGGTTAAATTTATAAGCTCTCATAGTTTGATCAAGAATTTTTTAATGAAACGAGAGTATTTTAAATATTCATTATTTTATTTTATTTTTTTATATTCATGAGCACTATACTACATTGTTCTGTGTTTGAAAGTGCAATTGTGGGTTGAAAAAGACTCCTCACATATGCACATGCCTTCCTTTCTCAATTAGTTCCTTTTATTGTTAATTTATAAGCTATAGCATACATGCCTAGTAATATCAGGTCTCTGATAGGCCTACACATTTTTCCTATTGGTGAGAGTAGTAGATTCTATTAGAGCTGAAGACTGCTAACTGCTCGTATAAACCAACTAACTAAACTATGCTATATACTAACAACGTATTGCTAGTAAGCACATCAAGTTGAGAACATTGAAGAATAAAAACTGCACTCGATCAGAGAACGGTAGCTATCTCTCCGTTATCTGATACTGCTACAATCAAATAGTTTTATTGTCACTGTAGAAATCGGACACAGGTAACTCATTCTTGAAAGAGTTCTGTATGGCTCTCTACCATAGTATAATAATCAGTGCAGTTCAAATTAATCGATTATTGAGTTGATATAGATACATGTGCAAATAGGTTAGTTATCCTTGACCAGGGTTTAATTTAGTAAAACTTCATTTTTTATCGCACAGTATGTCTGGAGGGTTGATAGGGAACTTATTTTTCGGGTGGGAACTTTCACCAGCATTCATGGCAAACTTCCACTCTTACTCGTGTTTTGAAGCATGAGGTGATGATGTAGGTATATGTGATGTAAAGGTTTCACCGATGTCCGGTATGGATCTTTTTGCACAGTGAAATTTCAAACGACAACAAGCTAGAAACAATTAAGAACAAGTGAGTAGAGGCCAATAGATGGTGATTTTTCATTGAATAGAAATGATCAATGCTTGCTTATTTCATTGCATTTTCAGTCTGAATACATTCTAAAGTGAAGATAAATTCATATTTTTAAGAAAAAAAAATCCACATTGGAAGTATTGACACATTTTATTATTGAATAGGGTTACTCAACTTCACCCCCCTGCGCACAGATCAATCATCAAGGAGTGATTTTGCTATATTGTATACGAGTAGTCATTTATTCATTTCACTGTACCGGCAATAATATTCATTTTAAATCTAATAATAATGCCGGTATACCGAACTCATATCATATTGAATGGTATAGTGATGTTTTTATGAATTAATCAATCATTTTCATGAATAAGTCCGAAATAACAAATCCCTTACAATTTGAATAGAGTACACCATCATGCACCCTTTTTTTAAGGGTGATATCATATCTCAAACAACATATTCCATTCATTCAGCTCTAGAAAAATGTGGCTAGTGATGACTGTAGCCTGTATTCAGTCAATATGAAATATGATTAGATAAGAGATGATATGATTACCCCGACACATATATTATTATAGTGGAGAATCATTTTTTTATATTTATATAGGCTAGCTATAATATTGCATGTATCTGTATCTGAGATTTGCATGTATTATGTAATGATTTGACTGACAAATAAACTCCTCTGGATGTGTTATTCAGCATCCAGAGAAATTATTGCTATTATTATTATTATTATTATCATTATTAGTTAATATGATAAGAGATATGATAATACAGGTAATAATTACCTGTGGAGTTCATTACATGTGAAATGCTCTTTGTTCATACTTTATTCACATATTTCACGCATTGAAACTACAATATTTGCAATATACTGAATATAAGATCGCTATCCACTCACTGGTGATATTTTTCCCAAGAAACACTCTCTCTTCCTCTCTGAGAATTTATGTCAGAATCAGCCTCCGTGGCTTTAGACGAATTCTATGATTTTCCGGAATCTTAGAAAGTAGCCCGATAACAAGATCGTTGTGATTATTATTCGCTACAGGATCGATATGAACGTTTAGAGGAAAAGTTTGGGGTTCGAAAAAATTAGATTTGTGAATTAGAAAGATGAGAACAGAAGGCATTTTGCCCATCCCACGTATTTTCTCTTTCACTTGACCTCAGCGCTTGAGGTTAAATCTCTTTCTCTAGGAAATCGTGTCGGTGAGCCCTGCCACTGCAGAAAGGTGTAACTAACAATGTTCATTTCTTCTTTCCAATCACCTATCATTATTCATCATAAATTCCATTGAAACTGACTCTTATTTTGAGACCAACTTACAACTGTCAGGGGTCATTTCCAATGATTCTTGGAGGCTTGTTAGTTTATAGTTCAGACTTGCCAAAAAACAAGATAATGTCCAAAGTAGAATAATGTCCAAGTTCCCTTATACGGTTCTTTGGAGATCAGTGAGTTGAAGAGTCGGATAGTCGCTGAAGTTCAATCTTCCTTTCTCAAACATCTTCGTGATTAAAAGTGTCCAAAAAAATATGGTGAAATGATTTGAGCTTCTATCTGAATTATAGACTTGACTGTTATCTTGAAGATTTGTTACTTGAAAAAACGTTTCTCATTAAAATCTCAAATGACGGGATCTTGTGTACGGTGAGCCGTAAAGATTTAGTACACTCTCAGTCAATGCTCAGCAGTCATAATAGCGCTCAATTAAATGTACATATTAAGTTGTCTTACAGCTTTCATTCAGGTCTACTTATTCGATAAACTGGATAACCAGACTTGTATACCGAATGCATTCGAAAATAAACTTGGATATTACCAATGAATCTTGTTTTATCTGCACCGGTATCAGTATTTTCTGCAATAGCGCATCAATCTAAGAGTGATAAGTTCTCACTTTCCCTCGAGTAACAAGTCAGATAGACTTTTACTTTGTCAATCATGATATTGAAATGGAGCATAAAAATGTGGATATTTAATACTCCTCTTCCATGAATTCGATTGTACTAAACTTGTACTAATTATGATAATTCATAATTCTTTTTTGAAATTTTTATTCAAATCCATACCTACCGAGCAACACCATAAAATATAATATTCTTCTTGATTTAAATTTTTATTAATATTTAAAAAAAACAGAGTTAGGCCAGTGGTGGCTCGTGCCCACAAAAAAGGTGAAGTGCTGTACAGTAAAAGATACAAGCACTTCACCTGTTTCGTGGGCAGGAGCCGCCAGTGATTGATAGTTTCATCAATAGAAACATAGAATGAATACGTGATTTTTACAATTAAGTTATTCCAAAGGGAAAAATGATGGAATTGACTTTTCATATCACGAACAAATTGTTTAACTAATTAAAATCACAAAATTGGCGCCAATGAGTAACTTTGTCATCACTCGAACGATTACTAATCAACAAGATTATCATTTTTAACTAGTAAAATGGTGGTAAATCGCATGTATTTCTCATCTCATCTTGTTTCATACTATGAATTGTTGCTTTTAAACCCTATTAATTCCAATGAATAATTATGTTGCCATTATTCTACAAAACAACATTGCATGTTATGATTGCAAATCTCTGGTGCCATAAATCATATCAATAATAATTATGTTTCGTGCTATCACCGGGATGTGTAGGGTTACAGATCACTCTCTCTATCTATCCTTCTCTCTTCCATGCGCATCCTCCATGTGGTTCTGTCCTTTTCCCACTCATGCTCTCTACTCGTCTGGACATCCCATGAGGCGCAGCCATCAGCACATGAGGCTAGCAGCATGTAAGCTTTCGTTGCATACATGTCTGAGCATTGTTTCCGCGCTAGTTACGGTACTAATGAAATTCTTTCACAACTTTCTTCAACTGGCTGTTTTCATTTCATAAATCTCCTTGGAAAAGGCTCCTTCTCCCCTCCCCCTCCCCAGCATCTGCACCAGAGTGTATCAATTAAGATGCTCACACTTCATAACGACACGAAATGACTTTTAGGGAACGGAAAAGGCGTGTGTGTTGCGTTTAAATAGTGGTTCTTCCATAGTGAACTCTCTTTTATTCATTAACTGATAAATCGTATCTTCAGCTGATCTTGAGATATTACAAACGGAGTGTACAAACGGATTTTGGATGAATATATAATGTCGGAGAAGGTTTTAATGGTGAATCAATGACTTATCTTCAGTCACAAACGGAATGTGGCGCGCGTAATAAAAATAACAATGCTGTATCACTTTAGTGTCGCACCTGGCCCTGTATAGTCGAATGAATGACCAAAAACTTTTTACACCATTCCGCCCCTTACCACAATATACCATCCTTAGTTTGTGCAACCAGGAACCAAGTTCTGAAGAATAAATATCCACATAATCACACCATACTGCAATATATAATTTTTTTGAGTAGTTGTGAAGGTGATATTGTGGTAGTTAACCTTATTAAATGAAAAGACGAGACGTTGTCAAACCACTGATTTAAATCAGTGTTTTCAACCAATGTATCATCCTTGGATTATGATTGAAACCATATTTTCAAATTGGTTAGGAAATATATGAAATAACTATAGTTCTTTTTCCTGATTCTCACGTTATGAATATTTTTCCTCTCAATGGAAAAATCTTTAAAGTCAAACCACATGAACATGTAGGACTAATAACTATCATTACACAACAATTACCCACATTTTCTTTCCTTTCCTCACTCATTTATTTCTGCCAGTGACGGGAAAGTTTTTATAGTCAAAGATTCAATTGATTTGACTCAAAAATCGGACGTGTAAATTAGAAATAATATGAATATCCGCCTCTAAATACCTCAACTGACAATCAATAGTTTTTTTAGAATAATATGAATATCCGCCTCTAAATACCTCAACTGACAATCAATAGTTTTTTTTTGTTCTATCAATAAGAGGAGTTTCCTAGTATCTTACCTGAAATATTGCACAGCCTTTAAATGATTCATTTTAAATTTTCATTCTAATATGGGCTACTGATAGAAGGTGGATTATCATCTAAGAATAAGCTATACACCTACAGAAAACGCCATGGGCTGAATAAAAAACACGCATTTCTGACGTACATTATTGTTAATTGTCTTTTTGTTCACAAAAGTTTTGTGTTTATGAAAATGATTTCATCTATTATGTCGAATCATTCATACTATGCATAGTATTTTCGTTCCAGTGGAAATTCGTACAAGCGAAATAACTCAGTCCGAGGTAGCACCCTGGCACCTAGGTAATCATATCATGTGACAAAGAATGAAAATTAAGTTGAGCCACCCTCAATAGAATCGATCAATTCCAAAGATCACAAGAGTGTAATTGAATCGCGGAGGATGAATTTTGTGAAAATGAAATCAATGATTGAATTATAAGATTTCATATTACAATTTGAATTGTGAGAATAATCCTTATACTGTTATTCGTTACACCTAATTGATCTCGTAGTGCTAAAAATATTGAATCAAAACACCATGGAGCTCATTCAACAGTAGATCCTTCCGGCTCTACACAATTAAACATTACCACTTTATAGAATCTTTAATCCTTTGGTAGCCACAGCGCTGCAGTCTATGTACTTTTGTATTATTATTTTTTGTATGATGTTCTTGACCTGGAATGATTCAAATCACCTTCTTTGATAATTTGTTAGAAGAGGAAGTACGTACTTTACTTTGTTTATAATCTTTCCAAGATCCTGAAAAGTATATCCGTTACAAGTTTACTTCATTAGGATAATTGGATTTTATAATAGTTGAACAGGTAATCCGTAATTGAATTGAGTATTACATCAACAGATCGCACTTTTTCCACTCATGTCAATAAAAACTAGTTGAGCGTAGTCTCGCCTTAATTGATTGCATGGAGATTTGCAAATATAAGAAAGGAATCGCATAGATCTTAAGTGAGTAAATTTGTTGGTTTTATACAAAAGATAACGTATTCCTTATTTTAAGAGCAGAAATATTATTAGTGAAATAAATTAATTTTAAAAGTTAATAAAACGCTCAATATTTGATTTAATCATTGTGATAAATTCAATACGCATGAAGTTCATGAATAATTAAACCGTTGCTCTCCTCAAAGGTCGATGCCCCCATGCCTTTTTACCAAAGTAAGACATGATCAGAATACATAAATGAAGATTGAAGCTTTTACTCATTATTTCGACAACATCGATGATCGTACACAATAGGAATCGTTGATAGGATGTTCCTTACCATCAAAAAGGGAAAAAGAATGACTAATGAAATAAGGAGGATGTCCCTTTAAAATTAGTCGGGATTCGGTTTATGTGTTGAAAGGATTAGTAATACCTCCATTAGATATATAGATTTTCCAAAATCCTATGAAGTAAGTGTGCTAGACTTTACACACTCAAAGTGAGAACTATATGATGAAAAAGTTTAGACTTTAGAACATGATAGGTCTATAATGTGTGAGTAGAATGTAAAAATCGTCATCTCCTTGAGTTTTCACCAGCGAAGGACGCAATGAAGGATACTCGAACGATGTTAGTACCTATCATCGCAGATTCTTATAGGAATGTCTGGAGGAAGCGGACGATGTTTTTTTTGGAAGTCTAGAGATGGAAATCGAAGGAAACAGGAAACAGGCAGCCACCTAAATATTCTAATATGCGAAATTTCTAGAGAAAAAATGAAGAAGCTTTTTCGAATCGCGGAAATATTTCCTGTTTATCGTGCATTTTCTGAACAAACTCGAATCCTCTACTAAGTTGGCTATGAGCAATCGAAACGATATTATTATAAAAAAAGTCTCAATTTCTGGAAAAGATGAAAATTCTATTAATGCTCCCCTCAATGAATTTGAATTGTCTATGTCCTTCGTATGAAAATAACTTATTAAGATAACTGTGACCTTGAAAATCTATTGACGTATGTACAAATTACTAGAACTGTACCAATAAATACAAACAAACTTATTGGTTTGGCTCATTCGATAAGGTATCTAAAAATGATCATGAGCAAGTTGAGAAGTAGATTTTTGTATCTCAGCAACACTGATCTAAAGAAGCATGAGAAATGTATAAGAAAAATAATTTAGACACGATCAATCCCGTGTGGTAATCCGTCCAAGCAAAGAACACATTCTGTCAAAATGGAAAAATGACTCCAGCTCAATCAGTATTGGTTGATTATAACTTTGGTCTTAAATAGTAGTAATGTTTTCTACAATTTGAGACAAAATTTATAATTTCCCAATCAATATTGACAGAGCTGGAGTCATTGTTCCATCTTGCCAGAATGTCTTCTTTGCTCCAGACTATAAATGAGTTTCACACATCAATGTATTCAAATGTTTCTCACAATGATTTTTTCTCTTTTTCTGAATGATCATAGCAGTACACTCTTCCAACAGTCTTTATCCAACGAGTTATCATAGCGTGCTGCCTGTTTCAACACACCGGAGACTCAGTGAATCACAATAATTGATACTGTCGGATTCGTGCACAGTATGATAAGAAAGTCAAAAAGACTACGGTGGTCATCCACAATAAAATTGTACGTAGCGAGGTAGCCACTCAACCAGTCCGTTACAGTTCATTGAGCATTCGCTAGCAAACAAGAATAATACTTTTGCTTCATCTCGCATTTCCTCCAGCTGAATTGATATTACTATGTTTCCAATCTAACTGAAGACGTCTTGTACTATAAGAAATAGAATGAAATGACTTCTTTATTTTAATTAAGTGGACAGATTTGAACAGTGATTAATCGTATCGATCGTCATCTTTATTTTGTTTATATTCCAGACGTCGAGACAGCTACTGAATCAATTCGTAATTCACGGTTTTATCACATAGTTTTGCAAGTTCAATGAATCCCATTTGTCTTCCTATAGAATCTGAAGATTGATAGTAGATTAAAAATTGGAAGATTGTAGAGACTATTATGAGAGATTGCTTCACACGAAAATATTGTGTGTTTTTCTTCATCATATAACGAATATTCTATTAGATGATTCCTTGAGCTACCTCTTTGTTTTCATCAAAGTTCGTGAAGATGAACATGCATATTATAATGTATTATTATATTAAATTATGCAATATTGTTGTACCTATTCTTCATTGATTCTGTTATATTCTACAAATCATAACAAGTGATAAGTAGTACAAGCACTTGATCTCTTCTTGACTTCTTATGATGGTAGAAGTAATGATTTTGTGATTCTGATGCCTGCATTCCTTCCTATTCCTTTGACAGGTTTCTTTAAATGGACACACTTATAGCTCAAGATGAATTAAAAAGATAGCATTATATGAATATAACAAGGACAATACAACAAGTAGCTAAATATAATGTGATATTATATAATAGTATTGTAAAAATATAATAATATTATCATTGTCCCTGAATCCTCTTTCAAATCTGTGTTCATTTTCATAAGACACGTTTCAAGACCTAGCAGGAAATTGGACATTATTGTTCCGACTATGACTCTAGACAATTCTCGTATTTCATGCAATCTTCCAATGAAATCTTACAATGAACATTATAATTTTCTATTACATTCAATCAGATTTTTGAAGGTGATTTTTTATTTAGATTTTTGGTGATTTCTGAAAGTCCATGTCCTTGTCCTTCGTTCAGGTCCTGACGTATATGATTGTACTTTTTCGAAATTGTTCAAACTCAGCAAACGAATTTCAACTCATAAACTTCCTTTTTAAATATGGTCCAATAATGTGTCATCCGTTTTTGACACCAGCTGTTTTGATGCTTCAACTGGGAACGCTCAGGGAACCTACTCCATTCCATGAAGAAATTCTACAAGTCCAGAACAAAGACTTCAAAGAAAGTACAGGACGTAAAGTCAGGAATGCGGAACGATAATTTTGGATTACTTTTTTCTAAGCCTGTTGCTTACTTATGTGTTGAGTAGTGAAATTTCGCTTATTCTATACGGAATTCAGTGTCAGAGTTCATTCATTGATGATTGTAATTGGTCTACTTATCGGGTTTTGAACCAATGAATTATTCTGTAGCTCACTGCGGTGTCGATGGGAAGTCTCAGTACGGTACTCACCAAGGGCATCCTCCATACTCACAATCTTAGCACGTATCTAGTAAAACGTGAGTGTCCTACTTGCAAGGACAAGTCTCTTGTGATTTCACTTTCTTAGTTTTCTGTTCCATTCCGAAGCCCTTCCTTGTCGCATCGACAGTCCATTTATTTGTATTGTAGCTCTTGCTCCAAAAGTGCAATGACCATTTTCCAGTATCTCCAATCCAAAATATAAGGATATGCTATGAGAGACAGAAAAGGTCAAAAAATATCACAAATCATCAGTCAAAATCCAATGTTTTTCAATATCACCGTGCATTCATTCACGGTGTAAATAAGTATTTGACTTACTAAAATAATTATATGATCCTTCTCCGGAGAGAAAGATGAAAGATAGAATGATATGTAACCTAAAGTAACATATAGCTCATAAAGGGATTATTACAAATAGTATTTGTCAAGCACTGATTCATCGTGTATTGATAAACCGATAATTCTGTTGCTATTATAGCAAATAATTATACTGTTACTACCAATTATACTGTCATGGAATGTACTTTACAAGTTCAGTGATATTTATGATTTAAGAAGAGAGATCATTCATGAGATATATGGGACCCAATTTTCAGGATCAAAGCGTGAAAAATCAACCCATTTCTTCAATATGTTGTTCAAGTTGATGTGAATTAGAAACTAAAAAGCGACCATAACCTGCCTAGCCCATAAGTTACCATTCTTCTAAAAAAATAAGGGAATTCATTTCCGAATATTGGACAATTTCTGAATTCCACAAACATATCGGCCTTTCCAGCAATGAAGCCTGAAGTTTGATAATAATATAACATACAAGTATGATGTATATATATATGTATGTATATACATATATGTATGATGAGAATGACAAATATTGATTGGAATATGATTAACATTCTCATTAAAGGAAGATGAGAGAACTTTAAATTGATTTATTGCAATAGAATTATTTCACTCTAAACTATTTTACACGACACTGCAGTCAATGATTTGATTATTAGTTCAAATATAAACTACTACTCACATGTGGAGCGCTTTCGGATTTCACTCTATTTTCAACAGTTTCATTTTCACCATTTTCAACAAGTGAATAAAGTGTTGAAAACGAGTAAAAACGAGTTGAGTAAAAGTTTACATTAAAACTAATATTCAAATTATTGACAACAGTGTCGTGTAAAATAGTTCAGAGTTAAATATTTACCAGCAGTTGGTAATGGAAAACAAAATAAAAGAGTGAATTATTTCATTTGAAAAAAATTGAAAGGTATCTGAAGAATCCAATAACGAAAAGATTCACTGGGCGTTAGGTATGCAACTCCGCAAACATGTGAAAGAAACTAGTTTTGTAGAATAAAAATTCCTGCTCATCTATTTCAATCACGCTTTTAGACAAAAAATAAATGTCTTTGAACACTCATCCAGAGAATCATCAAGTGCTAAAATGACGATTCCATGTTCTGATCTAATGATTTAGCTCGTGCGACACAAAGTCACGGTGACATCAACAGAGGAATCTATTCTAAGCCAATTCTCGAGTCATTCAGGTTACTTTGGACCGGTGACAAGATATTCCAATCAAAGAGAAGAGAAATTCATTCGTTTGTGAAAAAACGTCTTTCGAACGCGTTTAATTTTGTCAAAAGTTGAACTGGAATATCACGCAGATTGGATCGTAACAACCGGCTACTTTTACATGGGTCGAACTGGCCGATTCTTGCGTATTAGCTCATGTTTATTTCAGCCCAGAAAAGGAAAGTTGACTTCTGTTTGCAGTGCGTGGGAATAAGCATATAACTTATTTTCCAGGTAAAGGTTATTTATAGCATCAAATTGAAAATAATGATTTGAAACTGGTATTATCAAACCAGTAATTCAATTCAAACCATGTCAAACTCCGTAACAATAAAATTGCATATTGCAGAATCAAGTTTGGAATAATCAAACTCTGGAAACATTTTTCTGAACTTATGAGTTGATTGCAGAAAAATATCATTAATTTTTTGGCGAAATAATTTTCATAGTAGGGTGATTCACCACTTTTCGTAGTATCCTGTTAACTCATTTATTTCTAAAGCACTGAAACACTCTATTGTTGCATTTAAGCTTACTCAAATATGAGAGATAAACTCAATCGATAGTGAAAAAATGTAAGCGTAACTGTCTCATACTACTGACCTCTTTGGTTGAATTAAAGTATGTTCATTTTTTATTATAGAAGTCGAAATTACTTCCTAAGATAGAGATATTCTTTTTCTTCTCCCTTTCTTCCATTACAGCGTAGGGGTCCTACGATAGAGATCAATGGGTAAAATTTTAACTGTCACCCCCTTATTATGCCATTACGCCTATTAACCTATTCCAATTGAAATAATTTAAAACTAGGAAAGAGTAATTTACAATCACGACAGAAAATCCATTCTGAGAAAAAGATAATACAATAATTAGAAGAAACATAGTTTTTCTGTTTCTTCCACACAATCAATATTTGCGTTATTTGTATTGCTTACATTTGAAAGAATATATTTCGTGCATCACATTGACACATTGTGTGTATTAATTTCCACTGCTCTGCAGACGATATAACTATATTATCCCCATCCCTTCGAGTTCTCTGACTGATAGATTTGAACAGTAGTCAGGTAGTCGAGTCAGAATATAAATTCTATAGCATCTTCTGAGAAACTTATTTGTCCAAATCGCAACGGAATCGAATCTATCCTACAACGAACTTTATCTGGTCGTTTGAAAATCATGAATGATAGAGTTCTTACAATGAAAACTTATTTTTCGAAATAGCCTAAAAAATTATTTCATGGAATTGCAGCAGTTTCTATTCTATTTTTAGTTGAATTTTCACGGATTACAAATCGGCTCCTAGTAAACAGAAGTTGAAGTTGCTGTACTTTTAATGACATGTTTGTAACACACAATTTCCTGAATGTGAGCAAATCCAACAGTGAAAGTGGTTGATAAATAAAAGTGGAAAATATCTTCCTTCAATTATTTAATAGCATCATGTTGAGCTAACATAGTAATTTACTGCACGAAGTCTCCTTTCACCGTAAATTATATGCATTATTCTATTTTCATGGTACTTATTTATATTATTATATGCCTACCAAACTGTTATTTTCCAGTAGAAAGACCCGATTAATCCACAATACTCGGATAAAGTATGTAACCACTCTGTTCAACTCAGCCAAGATTCAATTCAAAATATAGTCTTGCCAAGCAAAGAATACCCTCTGGCAAGATGAGAAAATGACTCCAGCTCGGTCAATATTGGTTCAAAAATTAATGATTTGGTCTCAATTGTCGGAAACATTCTGATCTACAATTTGAGACCAAATCAATAATTTTTGAACCAATATTGACCGAACTGGACTCATTATCTCATCTTGCCAGAGGGTCTTCTTTGCTTGTACAGACTACGGACCCACTGATCGCGGAAAGCGTGGACGTAATTTTTTAGTGCCAACGTTAACGAAAATATAGAAGTTATTCTAAATAGAACTATGCCTTCATAATAGGGAGACCAGATTTCTTATACAGAAAAATACAATAGGGGTGGCCGATCGAAAGATGGTGAAGGGGAAAATCCTCCTACACTCTTCACCCAAGAAAACTCTGAATCCGCCAATAGACACTCGACAAAAAAAACTTCACGATGCACTCCATGTTACGTGGTAATGGAAGATGAAGTTTGGGTTCTTTAGATATAATTAAAGTGTATATATTAACCATTTTCTTAGTGAATAAATGATATCAATTCATTTGTAATTTTGATAAGTACAATCAATTCATAAACATAGTTATATAGTATTCTATTTCTTTCTTTCATTTTTAAATTTTACTATTATTATTTTTCTCAATTTAATTTTTACATGTCTATTTAATTGACTAATATGTTTTCTTAAAGCTCACGAAGAGACGAAAAGTCTTGGAGCTTCATATTCTATTGTACAATGATATTCTATGTATTGTGTCTTTGTAAAGATAATCGATGTAAAGTGTACAAAGAATAAATAGATTTGAATTTGAATTTGAAAAAAAATAAGTTCGACTTATTTTCAAATGCTGATACTAGATCTCAACATCCACTTCTGAATGTTCAGTGTGACAAATTATGAAACAAGGAATGTTTTTCTTCAATTGCACACAAGCCTGGTACCTGGTACAGTATACAAATAATGTAAAATTGATTCAAATAAGAATAAAATCCATGGGAGTTTATATCTGAAATACAAGTGAAAGAATTAATTCATTTTCGATTGGATACGTGACCATGGAAAAATGAAGTTTATAAAATACCTCAATTGATTCATTCACATCAGTTTCACTTCCATAATATGCGGCCTCCATGATATCAGACCATTTCCTCAGACAGTAAAAACTCAATTCCAATTAGTAATTAGGATCGGTGTAACCTTTCCGATTTTGATCACCGGATATCGGATATCGAGCGTTATAATAAATGAAGTGAAAGTGTAACATAGGTCGCTCGATTGAGTTGTTATTTTTATCATCGGTCTTTCTGGGTGAGGCGAGTGTAATAATGTAATGCTTTCGTATTCAACTAACACAAAGTCTCTTTGAGACCAGAGATTATAGAGCAGTCTTCTGCCGTATCTAATGCATTTTGTGCCTCTTGCAGTAGGAAGTAGATCATTGTGCACCTATGGCTACGAATATTGTTCGGGAGCAGGTACACTGCAATAATGGATGGTGTGGGGACTGTATGCATTATTATTTTAATTCGTCATCATTGACAAGGAAACGGAAATCATCGTCGCTACAAAGGAGTACCTAGGAAGCTGTTGTGGAAAATTGCATTGCGCATCCTGACACATCTGTGTAACAAAAATTAGTGAAGGATATGTGCAGTAGTCACTACTCACTGTAGTTTATTCTCATTCTTCCTGATTTTCTGATCAAGTATATTCTTGATTGATTTTGTGTTGGAGAGAAACTTTTCGCTACTACTTCGCAGTACTCACTTCACTAAATATAACACGTGAGCTGGTAGTTCCCATATTGGATGTACTATTTCTATTAGGATCTCTCAGACAGGCTTAATATATTTGTTTTAAGACAATATCAATATTTACATGACAATATCAATTCAGCTTGACTCATGGTGTAACAATCTAAACCGGTGTCTGGATTTTCTAATAAATCAGTGTTTTGACAACATCTTACCTGACAACATGGTAGGATTCCGATTAAACTGAGGAATCTACGGCTTCACCTATCCTAATATGTCACTCATGTAATGAAGTCTAATCTCCCCTCATAACTCATTTGGAAGCTATGAAATTGAATTGGATACAGAACCGTATTTCAAGTAAATTCTCCTCCATCTTGATGGAAGCAGCCTAGATTCAATTCTTTTCACGTGAGATTTGTGCAGTTACAACTTGTCTCAAATATGATTATTTTTCAAAACAAAATGATTATTTTTCTCTTCTAAATTGTCTTTCTCTGTAAATGTCAAGCTGCTTCCTGGCATTCTGAAAAGTAGACGCAGTACAACAAAAAACTGTACTGTGAACTGTAAATTGTCATGTATAGTATTATGGAACTCATATGTATTAGAGGAGACAAAGCTCATTGCAACGGAAATGAATCTTTCAGCGTTTCGTGAAGATTTTTCATTCATTTCTCTGTTTGTTGTTGCTATTGTCGCTTTCCATTTACTTTTATTCAATAAACGATACGATTTCTAGTAAACTACCTCATATACCTACTTTTATTATAATAGAGCTGCTTTTCGAATATGGAAGTTTCATGATTCAAGAGGGTAAGTTCAATACCCACCCTGTACATAACATACTCTTTCTTAATTTCAATTTTGAAACGAAATACTCTTTGAACCCCATACTTTGATTAAACATTTTACATTTGTTTCAATTTATCTCTAGTATGTAATCCAATATTTGGGAATCGAGTGGAAAGCTATCATATCGGCTTCCAGTGTAGCTCGAGGGAAAGTGCTTCGGTTAGCCTTCGTGTGATTTTGTTCTTTTTTGTTTCCTCGGTTGGATTCGAACTGTGGATGGTGACAAATGAATACAATGTGGGTCACTGCGCTGCGCCGTGAGCCCGTATTACACTCGTAGTTACTCTATTACTTTCCAACTGGCCATCACCTTTCAAGGTCTATGTTGAAACCGCAAACCATCTCTGATACAATCCGTTGTTTTTTGCAATTATTTGTCCCATCGCTTGGTGCATTACCTTCTGTAATTCTTCTACTATCACATTCCTCCACATTCACTTTCTGTTTCGAACTTTCGTTGGTATCAGACCACTTGTCTCCACACTTTTTCAAATGCCGAGTGAAAGTCTCCGCAACGTAATAAATAATTCCGGTGATGAGTCCAGTTCTTCTGTCATGCACAACAACACCTCAGTTCATCAAATCGTATTCTTTCAACGTACATCATTCATATTTCGTGACGGTATGCATGTGTAGCACATGCATATATGCACTTCAAAGCAAAGCGGTTTCAACTTAATTTCAAACACGTGTTCAGAATGTGTTCTCATTCATAAATCGTTTGCATTGTCGGATGGAGAGAATCATTAATATGAAACTTTCCTAAAACAATTTCTATGCTCTATTTCAATTTCTTTTTCATTAGTCACTATCTCAGAAAGAAGTGTTTCGTGCTTCTGAAGTTGATGGGACAAAATTACAATGATCACTTTTTACAAAATAACTTTTCTCATCATTAATATCAATCCACTTCATTTCATCATTATCTAGGCGTAGGCCTATTCGATCCTACACAATCTCCAAGTGAAGTTCTATTGAATATCAAGAATGATGATTTGTAGTAATGATCAACAATGATATCTCCATCAATGTATGATGAGCAGCATGTGGAAGACGGCTAAACTTTTTATACCTCGATTCATACTTTTCGGTGGCTCGTTGGAGGAGTGATAAAGCGCCGGTCTGATAACCAGGTGGACCCTGGTTCGAATTCCCAAGCGGAGAACAATTTTTGACCACAGCAAAATCACATAGATACGACCACCCCGTCTTTCGGAGGAGACGATAAGCCGTCGGTCCCGACTACCTAAAAAGTAGTCGTCATCTATCATCCATTTCATTACCCACGCACAAGCCTATGAGCTTAAGTGGGCTTCACCATCATAAACAAACAAACAAACAAACAACTCAACTTTTTCAATTCCCTCTTCGTATCCTTCCAGTGTCATCTTCAATATCCAATATCTCCACAAATTTCTTGTCGGTGATAAGAATCATTACATTTTATTATCCTATTCGAATCTATATCTATAAAAACGAAATGGCACTGACTGATTCATTCAGATCATCACCAGAACTAAAAATGCGGATTGCGGTTGCATATCTTTCGCCTTCATACCAATCCTTACTGTAAATTCAATGGTTCAGCGAGAATATAGATGAACTAATTTGGAGAACAAGTTTCAAACTATGTCCAATATACTTCCCAAACAGTAGCGGATCCAGGACATGATTTCAAAGAAGATTATGTGGGGAACTTTCCGGGGGGTATGGAATACACCCAGCGGAGGGGGGTCCGAGGGCACACCCCCGGAAAATTTTGGAAAAATGTAACTGAAAACTCGTGTTTTTAGACAATCAAGAGTTTAAAACCTGAATAAAGCCCCCTGGCTAGGAAGAGAAGGCGATCGAAACAAGTATTAGCCTATTATTATTTCATATTTCAGTATCTTTTTCTCGATGTTTTGTAGCAACTCCTTATCGTTCCGTATCATTTCCCCAAAGTTGCATATCATTTTCCAGAATTTTTGTATCTTCCTCTCATATTTCAGTATCATTTAATTGAAGTTTTGTGGTTATCCCTCTCCCTCATTTCCCCAAAGTTGCATATCATTTTTCATAATTTCGGTATCATTCATGTTAGGATGTCGCAATTCCACTGAACCGGATGCGGTCAAACTTGGCATGCATGTTCGGTTGGACGTTTAGACGTGCACTAAGAAAGCATATTTGAAACTTTTCTAGGATACACCCAAACTAATACTTCATACTTTGGGGAAATTCAAAGGACTAGCTGGAAAGACCCTGTTAAGTGATATGACTATCAAAGTAAATCTATTTGAATGGAATTTTCAGGCGAGCGAAGCGATTCTATATCAGCTGACCCTGACAGAGGATTTTCAGGCGAGCGGAGCGCGCCTTTTTGTATCACTGACATACTGATGATAATGACTGGGGTCCAGAGGGCGGAGCCCCCTCGGCTAGGCGGTTAAGGCGGTTATTACAAGGTTACTAGAAGGACTAGTAACGTATAATCTTGTTCTAGTGGCTCACTATGAGTATTCTATCATTTTTTCCATAAATTATTAACGATCGAAAAATTAAATTTTGCTTTATTCAAATAAGTCATAACTATGTTCTAGTGACAGACTTCATGCATTTTTTGTAGGTAATTCATGTTTTTGAAAGCCAATTATAACTCTTTCATCACTGTGAAGTAATGTACATTCTCATGATATATCCCAATGAAAACGATCACTTTTTCCATGTAGGTCACAATATCTATAATTCGATCTTTGATCTCTGGTCTATTTTTGTATCCACCTTTTAAGATTGCATAACTTACTGTAGTTTTTGTTTAATTTGCCTCGGCGTACACCAGCTCTAGACTTTTTCCAGTAGAGGAATCGATTTGAACAGGTCTCGCTTGATGTGGTCTCGATTCTTATCTGCAAAGTTCATCAGTAGTTGAGCGGAGGTCCAATTCCATTTATTGGTGCGAGATTGCTCTACTCGGAGATTAGTTGATTTGTAGATTGTTGACATTAATTCGCTCCAATTATAACGCTGTTACCAGAAAAGATGAAAATAACAAATAAGCTCAATCATCTCAAAGTTGGTAATTCAATGTTTATTACAATAAACAATTATTATTATTGTTGTTTATTGTCAATAAATAAATAAATGTTGTCGATTTATTTTTGCAACAATCCTTATTGAGGGCTGTGCTTTATTCTGTGATGATTATGTGTTATTCTTCCACTACAATGTTGGAAACTTATTCAGAAAAATAACTTTACGGTACATTCTTATCCTAAGATTGTATGGAATTTGAACAATTAACACTCTCGAACTTGTCGGCCAGAGATGATTTTTTATGTATGTTCCTTTTTTACAAGTTTTGAATAAAATACACTTGTTTCAGATATAAGAATAATACTATTATCCAATAGTTAATTAAAGAATAAATTAAAGAATAAATTCAATTCGAATAGCATGAATTCAAAATGATTTCTAGCTCATTATTACTTAATCAGTTAATTATGACTTAATATAAATTATTTATTAAAAGTTAAGACCTTGGGCTGAAAATATAATAGTAATCTAAACAAAATTCATCATTGGAACCAACTTTGTGATGTAATATGAGGTCAATGACCAATAGAGTATGGTGTCTACATGCACTGACCACAACCAGACTCTTGCATAATTTCTAGGACAGAGGGCTGTCTAAATTATTTGAAGTTTCAATAGTAGGTCACTTGTCTCTCAAAATAGTTCTTTTTTGTAAAATTTCTCGATTGGTCCATTTGAATGCCGGTAGAGTACTACGAAAATTTACGGGACTAAGGAAAACACAATGATACAATATTTAAAATATTTCCATACGAGTAATTCATCTACTGCAACTTCTTCCCCAACTCACTTAAGAATCATTTTTATTGGCTGTTTTGTTCACTCACTCCAAAAAAGTAGAGAAAGTGTTTTCAACAATAATTATTCCTGAGATTGATGAGCTCCCCAAGTCGGGGCTCATCTAACACAAGATAGAATGCACTTTGGAAGAAGGCCGCGTCCTTCTACCCCTTCTGACACCCTCCTCCCACAAAAAAACGTCCTCCTCTAAACACCCCCACCTCAAAATCACTAACTATTCGAACGCAGACTCTTCCAGAATCTGATTTGATGGTTCGTTCGATTTGATGGCTGAGAACTAACAAAATTATCTCTCTACTTCTATTCAATCAATAGCAGAAAAAATGTCAAAAAACATGTACAAGTAACAACAATAGAACCGGAAGAAGTGTATACCATTTGAAATAATTAAAGCAGTAATCATGGTTGTTCGACGTTGTTAATTAGTATGAGCTTCCGGATTGGAGCAACTACTTTTGTTTCAGAGGTGCGTGAGTATTATAGGACATGCTAGCCAGAGCATAAACATGATGTTAATATAGACCACTGATTTTGGATGCAGGTTTTTGTGTTTTTAGGGCTTACGTAGCCTATTGGAATAAACATTTAAACAAAAACAAAGTAGCTTAATTGAACTTACTTAACTGAGCTTATATCAATCATAGTAGTTGGTGAGGTGCAGCAAGTGAGAGAACTCACGACATCTTGTACCAAAGAAAACCGCATGAAAATAGTCCGGTTGGACGTGATCCAACGTGACCAATTCAGCTGATTATTATTGAAAATCTCTATATATAGAAGCGAAATGGCACTGATTCATTCATTCATTCATTCATCACCAGAACTGAAAATCCACTGAACCGAATGCGTTCAAATTTGGCAGGCATGTTCTATTGGACGTTTAGACGCGCGCTAAGAACGGTTTTAAAAACTTTTCTAGGATACGCCAAATATTTGAGTTTTTCTATAGTTTTTCGAGAACCAATCGGTAGAAAATGTTGATATTTGGTAGGCAGGTTCAGATAAGGTCTAGAAATGTTGTGTTGAAATACTTTTGAAATCCATTCAAGATTATGCCAGTAACCAGGTTTTCAAAATTGTATATGTATTGCGGGTTGCATATCTTCCGCCTTGATTCGACCAATCCTAACTGTAGATTCAATGGTTCAGCGAGATTATAGATAAACTAAGTGGGAAGATATTGAATCAAGTTTCAAACTATGTCCAATACACTTCCTAAGTTTGCGCTCAATATTAGCTTTTTACTATTTTTGGAGTTTTTCTTAGATTTTTCGAGAACTAATTGGCAGAAAATGTTGAAATTTGGTAAACAGGTCCAGATTAGGTCTAGAAATGCTGTGTTCAATGAATTTCGAATCCCTTCTGAACAGAATTTGCAGGCGAGCGAAGCGAGCCTGTTTATCTCAGCTGACACTGACAGAGGTCTTGCAGGCGAGCGAAGCGAGCCTGTTTGACTCACTTATACTGCCGATACTGTCGGGGGTCCAGGGGGCGGAGCCCCCTGGCTAGGCGGAGAAGGCGAGCGAAGCGAGCCTGCCGGATAGTTAATTTATAATACTCATAATACACCTAAAAAATGGCAACGTCCATTGGTGCGAGGGGGTACTTTACTGTTTCAGTTTCTATTTTTATGAGTTTTACTCTAGTAGATAGGTTGTTCCAGGATTAGGCTTACTCTAGAATTCAATAAATACAAGAATTCGGAACAACAACTTACTACATGAACATGAAGCTTAAAATTTTATATCTTTTTCAAAATCTATTAATATTCTTGGATTAATTGTGCACTGTGATCCCGAATTTTTTCCTTGGTAAGCTATATTATTTTTCGTTTATCCTGTCAACTAAAGAAATGCTGAATTTGCGGAATATCTTATGGAAGCTTTCTGACAGAAGTCGAGTAACAATATTTATTCTATAAAATTGATTATAATTCTATAATCCTCTAATTATAATTAGACTATACGTTTTAATTGTTGTTTGAAGTCTCCTTGAAGTATTCTTCTTATGTCTTGATCGCTCATTTGACATTTCTTACTTCGTGGTAAGGTATTGTCACTCTTCTCATTGCCCATTCATACCATGCTTACAAAGGATCATTTTATAAGAGCATCTACATAAAATAACTTATGAATGATAAATTGATCATATATTATAAGTCCGCACATAATATGTCGGCCACATCCTTGTTTTTGTTGAATTATGATTGTGTTTCAATTCCAATACTCACTCACAGGGCCCTCGCGTGGTTTTTGGCGCCCTGTGCGAGATTTTGGCAGCCCCCCTCATTACCAGAGGAATGCAATCCAAAATATTATATTTATAATAAATTCCAACATATATTCAAAGGCAAACATGATTCAAGCTGCCTTGCATGTTCAAATTTTTCTCATAAGCAATCCCAATGTTTCATATGGTGTGGCAAAAATGATTATTATAGGGACCTGCTTATTTTAATATATCCAAAGTATTGTTTAATAATTTCATGTATTGGATACGTGATAAGCAAAAGCCTACAGGAATTAATACAAAGTAACTGAAGGTTATCTACATTGAGCGAAACTGTCACCTTGTACCGTACTTTATCATTGAAATATCAACATTTCAATTATTTATTAATTCATTTTATTAGTTTGCTTGAAAGCACATTAAAAGTGGATTATAAATTTATCAAATAAAAATATTGGGTATCATCATAGATATTTCATTCCACTGGAAATGAAGATGTTCAAACAAAGAATTGGAAACTCAATAATAAGCAAATTGAAGATTTCAGCCATTTTCACTGCTCTACTCAACTTTATTGAATAACATTTGAAATAGCTCCGAATTCAGCCAGCAGATGGCAGTAGCAATAGGGTAACTCGCTTGGACTTCCATTGGACACGCCTCCAAGCTCCGCCCATGATCAAAATGGCCGAAAACATCGGTTAGAAAAGTTTTCAAATTCAACCAGTAGATGACTGCAGTTGACAGTTGATGTTTCAGATTTGATTTGGACACGCCTTCATGCACCTCGTACTTTTTTCTTATTGGTTGACAGTGTTACGTGAGTTCTGCCTTGGAAAATGGCTGCCAGCAAGAAAATGATGGATGGTGTATTATACACAAAAAATAACGCTGATTAACTATTGCCGATCTTGTACTAATATAATATTCATTTATGTATTCAGGCTGATAGGATTCTATCAAATTTTTTTATACAATAAATATAATAAAATAGAACTCAAACTATTCATGATTTAATACCGACCTCTTGCCAAAAAAGGAAAAACTACAAACTACAAAAACTGTAAGGTGGTTGTCAGCCAACCATAGAATGAAATTTATAGGGGCGTTTCTTGGCTTGTTTCATACATTGATTGTGGGTTTTCAATTATTGATCAAGTCATTATGATAAATGAATTTATGCAGAGGAAATAATTTCTTGTGGATTCAATAGTTGTTGGTAAAATATGTTTTTATCAAATAGTGGAAGAATTATTCTAATAGCCTAATTGAAATTTTTGAAATTCCCGTTTTGTCCCGGCCGCCGCGGCGCCCCAATAGCCAATTTCACCCTTCGATCTCGTCTCAAGTGATGTAGACCAATGTGTATCAAATATCGGATATCAATATCAACCCTGAGGGACATAATTTCTTTAAATAATGTTTTTAAAATTTGATTACTTCCTAGTTATGTTTGTATGATTGTTCAGTAGGAAGGAATTGAATATTAGTTTTTTTCTGGGATAGATTGCAGAACTGCACCGATTATGATCCAAGCCTATGGAATCTTAATTTTCTTATAGGCAAAACTGTTCCAGAAATGCATTGATTATGCTCACGCATCCTATGGGAACTACCTTTGTTTACCATAGGCTACGGGAACTGATGTGGGTGTGGCTGACTGAAGGTCATCAGGTTCAAGGTCATCGTTACAAACTGGAGACCACTTTCAATGGCGGGCTACTTTCTCATTGCTCGGCTGCTGGCGGCTCGCGTGAAAGCGTTTCTATTATCAATTATGTATGTGTGGCCAGTCGGAGAATCCCTCAATCACCATAATCAGTATAATTCTCCGGCCAGAGCAGCCTATCAAAACATCATAACCCGCTCATTAGTTTATTGCAAAGTTTTTGTCTAGATAATGAATCACTGGCAAATCTGATTAGAAACTAAATAGTTTATTCTTCAAAAATGGCAGAAATTATGCAGAAATAATACTGTAAATTATGTCAAATCTAATTATTTCGTCCCTCATGAAAGTAACAAAAGCTTGATGTTGAAATTATTGAGAGAAATACATTGCTAGGGGGAATAACTTCAAAATTACTCCATTACAATTTTTCGACAACAAGTACTGCATTATTCATCTTATTTGATGATCAATTTCAACGTGCATTTTGAAATCCATTTTTATTCGATGATAATCGATTGTTTAGTACGGTATGCGTTATATTGGAAACAAATTTTTCTTGTTATTTTTGCTAAAGAATAATTTTTTCTGTTACAGATTGACATGCTGCCTTCTGCTTTCCTAATAAGATCTTTCCTGTTCAGTGAGTATTTCTTGAATATTTTGAGAATATACACATTTTATTAGTATTCTCAAGCAAGAATTCTGTAAGAGCTAAATGATTACGATTACTCAAATATATAAACAAAAGAGATTCAGTTGAATTTATCAGTTTATTTCTAATAATTACTTGCAAAACAGAGTAAATTGCTTATCACTAATTAAATATTAGATTTGGAATGCTCCTTGCAGCTTGCACTGGTCATATTGTAGAGATGATGTAGAGATGTGGAGATGTGCTGGTAAGCTGAGAAGACATGCCGCCACATCACACTTGACTTCAAACGGCGTGTCTTTACGGATTGTGTAAACTGTACAAGAAGAGAACTCTCAACTCTAAGTGTATTTTTCCACTCATTCGAACATACAGATTTTCCTACATGCTCATAAAAATTACGAACGGACAAAATATGAATATATTTTTTTAATAAAAAACAATTTTAATAAGTTGAGAAGTAGAGTTGTATAAGTAGAATTATTTGAGAAGCAGGAAACCTGAGTTACTCAAAAATAGTCTTTTGAATTAAATACAAAGAAAAATTGCACTTTATTCAGTTGATTACCACCTCCAAATCATTCTATGACACAATATTATCAGCGATAATTAATATAGCTCTATAATTTTATGATAAATCTTGACTGTATGGTATCATGTATTATAACTGACGCCAAAAAGTTAGACGGTTGTCTGTATCTTTGTACTTGATGTAACATGCTAGCAGCATACTGATTTAAAGCATCTATTGTCTCTTTTGGTTTCAAAGACATCTAGGCATAGCTAAATGACAACTTTGAGGCCATATTAGCTGTTGAAGTGCACAAAAGGAGCAGACAATCCACCTAAATTTTGAATTATAATGGTATCATTGATTATTCTGATGAATCAAATATTCATATTTTGTACTCTAATAATCTATAATTATTACTGTATTGATTAGTCTGATAAATCAATGCTTATTCAATGGTATCACTATAATGTAAAACTATATTATGACTTTATGAAACATCATCACAGCTAATAATTTCCATTTTTGCTATAGGCCTTATTTATTTATTTATTCATTGAGTACATATAAAAGCTCACAGACACAAAGTCCATTACAAAGAGCCTTATTGACATAATTATTACATACACTAGTGCTTGAAATATTATTACTAAAAGTAAAAAGAGAAAGTAACAAAAACAATACAGAAGAAATAAAAAGCGGTACCTAAAATTATATAATAGAGACCTTCAAAATTTAAAAACATAAAATTAATAGAAATAAATATTACAAAATGAAGAAAATGTAACTCACTTCTCAAAATTATAACTATATAAATGAAAACAATTTTACAAAATTTAAAATAATATACTTGAAGTACCGGTAATCAATAAGAGAGAGAGAAAAAAAAAGTTTGAAGAAAATAAAGAAGAAGAAGAAAAAAAATAAAAAAGAATCTTCAATAAGCTGCAAAACTATAAAGAACAATAAGAGAAAAAATGAGAGATTGAATTTATTAGAGCTCGGAAATAAGTATTCAATTATTATCGATAGAGCGGCATAATCTTTCACAGGATTTCTTAAATGTTGAATAGCGGTCAAAAAAAGGATCAAGAAATGGGTGAAGTCTATTGTACAGCCTCATAGTTCTGATCAAGTATGAATTGTAATGGTGAACGGTTCGGACAAATGGTGTCTTGAATAGCTTGTTAAGTCTAGGTCTATTGTATGGAACATTAAAATTCAAAAGATTAACAAATTCTGGCATGAAAACACTATTATTTAGAATCTCATACAACAATAGTAAAGCTCTGATGGATCTTCTGGTTTTCAATTTATGAATATTAAAAGTTAGCCTTAAAGTTTCAGTAGAAAAAGCAAAAGGGCAGAAAATATTGAATTTCTTAAAATAGAGATATCTCAATAATTTGTTTTGAATGACCTCCAAATCATTTATGGCAATGCTATGGTATGGCTCCCAAACAGCAGCGGCATACTCTAGCTTGCTCCTTACTGTTGCATTGTAGATATTTAATATGGCTTCACATTTGGTGAAAGGCCTACAATTTCGAAAAAGAAATCCTAGTGATTTATTTGCTGAACCCATAACATGATTCAAGTGATCCTTAAATTCAAGTGTCGGGTCCATCAGAACTCCTAGGTCTCTCATAACAGTTACACGTTCCAGATAGGTACCATTTATACTGTAATTAAACCGCCTAGGATGTCTTTGTCGCGTAAAGATTGAATAGAATTTGAATTTAAGACGAATAGAATTTGGTCTTCAATATATTTATTTCTAGTTTATTAATCTCACACCATCTCTGAATTCCATCTAGATCCCTCTGCAGCAGGTTACAATCATCAACACTAGCAATATAGGCTTATAAAGTTTAACATCATCTGCAAAGAGTAAAATACTAGAGCTCTTTATGTAGTCAGGAAGGTCATTTATAATTAAAAGAAATAATAACGGGCCAAGATTTGATCCCTGAGAGACACCTGAACAATTTATGAATTTACGAGATCTGTAATTATTGAAAAAAACAAATGATGA
The DNA here is from genome assembly GCA_017141385.1 of Sogatella furcifera. Lineage (NCBI taxonomy): Eukaryota > Metazoa > Arthropoda > Insecta > Hemiptera > Delphacidae > Sogatella > Sogatella furcifera. The sequence continues at coordinate 43,588,435 of CM029546.1, forward strand.
TCATCCAAGAAGATAACTTTTGAAAAATTCCACCGTATCATCAGAAAAACCAAATCCTCTTATTTTATTTAGGAGTATTTTGAAATTTACAGTATCGAATGCTTTTTTGTAATCCAAATAAATCACATCAACACGACCATTTGCATCCAGCTCAGAGGAAACAGATTGAGTAAACTGCAGCAAATTAGTGACAGTTGAACGAGAAGGCATGAATCCATGCTGAAAGGGAGAAATTATGGGCTTCACATGATTAAATACTCTACTGTAGAGAATATACTCAAATACCTTGCTTGCTGAGTTCAAAATAGCTATCGGTCGATAATTTGCTATTATATTTTTACCACCGGATTTATATACGGGCGTTATCCTGGCAATTTTCCATTTTTGAGGATACTTATTTAATTTAAGAGATAAATTGAAAATATATTGCAATGGTCTAGTAAGCATATCCCTACACCCCTTTATTATATATCCTGGCACGCCATCAGTTCCACAAGAGCGAGTGGGCTTGAGTTTTTTTTACGGCTGAGTTTACCTCATCTTCAGAAATATATTTTATTTGGATATCAAGAAGAGGTGGAATGAAAGAGCAGGTGTGATTTAATTCAATATTGTTATTGTGATGAAGAGTATTTTCATTATTATCATTTTTATTATAAATTGAATAAAAATAATCTGCAAATGCTTGAGGTACATCTTGATTAGAATATTTACATCCGTACCACTCAAAGCAATTTGAGAATGACCTAGATTCCTTTTTACTTCCTACATAATTCCAGAACTGTTTTATATTAGACTGTTATATTATTACTGTTTTGAATTTATTTCAGTTTGCAATGAGTCTAGGTAATTTTGATAAGCTGAACTAATTTCTCTCTTAATTTCAGCTCTTAATTCCTTAAATCTGTTCATGTAATATATGGAAAACGATTTTTTACGTGCACACTTTTTTTTAGACTTAATCATTTGAATTATGTTTCTTGTGAACCAGACTGGATATTTTGATTTCATAATGCATTTATTTTTCGGAACATGCAACGTGAAGGCATTATTAAACAGCTCATAAAAATAATCCAGAGCGAGATCCACATCATGTAACTCATACAATCTATTCCAATCAGACTCACGAAGTGTCAAATAAAGTTGAAGAAAATTGGCTTTTTTAAAGTTATAATACTCGACATTCAAAGGAGGCTGTACGGGATTTCTTTTCATGGAAAAACTAATATCTAAGCTGGGATGATGTGGATCCTCCACCAGCAAAGGGCTTGTTTCATGTAGCACAATTAGAGGCAGATTACTCATAACCAAGTCAAGAGTTCTGGAATTTGTATTCAATACATTATTGAAATATCTTAGATTTAAAAGACACATGAAGTTTCTTAGACTGGCATATTTTCCATTTCTACTAAGAGAATCAGGATATAAAGGAGAATTTATTTCATTAAGATTGAAATCTCCTACGACTAATAAGTCATTAGAGAAAATATCCTGATGACCTTCAATGGAATCATAGAAGTCGCAATAGTCAACTAGGTTGGATTTGGGAGAAAAATAAACAATGCTGATATAAACGGTTTTATCTAGTATTGATAACTTGACCAGTAGCGATTCATAGTGTTCAGTCGCACGAGAATGAATGATTCGAGATGGCCATTTGTTAGTTACAGCGCAGAGTACCCCTCCGCCCCAACGCTTACCAGAGACAACCCTATCACGGTCACACCTGTACACCTGATAACGAGTATCAAATAATTCGCTATCATGAATATCACAACTCAGCCAAGTTTCAGATAAGGCAATAATATCAAAACTTTCACTCAACACAGACTTAAATAATTCATGAGTCTTTGTGCGACATCCTCGAATATTTTGATAATTTAATTTAATCAGGTGAGAGTTATAATTCAAAATTAATTATTAATTTGAAAATTATATTACAAATACTGCCATAATTTCGACTACCCAAATAGATTAGAAAGAGAAAACAGAAAGAATAAACATAAAATAATAGGAGTAGTTGATATTAGTATATTTCCATCATTTACAATTTAAGTACAGCAAAACATTCAGAGGTCCAGTACAAATTATCATGTAAAGAAAAAGTTATCGCATGTTGAGAGGCCAAACTAAACTGCATCTGGTGGCTACTAAGTGGCCAGTCAAGATCATGAGTCCGTGGCCGCATTGATCAACGGTGCAGGAAGAGAGTAAAAGCTAGCGATGATGATACCAGCCAGCCAGCAGTGCCTTCTCATCGAACACACTTGAAAGTTTGAACACGGTTTCAAACTAAGAAATTATTGTGAGAGACCAATTAGCAAGGACCTTTATTTGAGGGAACAGGTTCTTGCAATTTGCAAACAAGTTTAGTGCAGTTATTTCGAATTTATTTGTTGAAGTTCACATTTTAAGATCAATAATAATTGTTTTATTACAAAAAAATTGACAATTTTTAATTAACTTGAAGTCACGATTGAATGAAAAAGGATGATTAATCAAAACTCATGAATAAATTTTCAATTGCGACTTTCCAGCAACAAAAATTATACATTCGCTATTTACAGAGACTACGAGTATATCAAGTACGACAGTAGGCTAGACTCTATTTACAATCCAGTCTCTGCATTCAATATAAGTGATCATAACTTCATGTCAATACTATTTTGAGAAACTATTAGCAAATAGTAGAACAAAAAATATATATGAGTACGTTATATTCAACGAAAAAGGTCTCGACGATTCAATCAAGAATCAACCTTCTATATAGGCCTTCACTGGCTTCATTGTTCCGATCTAGTGGAAACCATATTCATTCCTTTTGTGTTTGAGTAAATTAATTGTCAGAGTAATAAGTTATTATTGGCTATTAATACCATTCTAATCACTGATAGCTTAACAAACTGAGTAGGTACAGCCGGTGCACTCATGCACTGAAGTCGTGATAGCAGAGCAATGATGACAAATTACCAGAAAAATAAGCGTTTCATTTCTCAAACTTATTGAAAAAATTAATATGAATAAAAGTGGGAGAGAATTAATTTTTCATATTCATCACAGTATAATTAATTCATCACAGTTTTGCGGTCACGGAAAAAAGAGAAATTTAAGAAGGCCCTCTCCTCTGCAGATTGACTGACACAAAAGCGCCAAGAATTTATTGAAATCGTGACCGCAGTTCTGCCTACAATAAAGCAGTCCATTACACGGTAGCCGGTAAGTTGTGCGTGTATGAGCTATCAGCGGATTGAAGGCGAACAAAGGCTAAAAGGTGTCCATGATGACTCAGCTCGAAAACTAAAATGCACTCTGGGTCAATCATTTTCACTTTGGTTCAACGGGTTTGTTTAAAACTGAAAATGAACTTCCAATAGATGCGAGAATATTTCGAAATTGAGGTATCTATGATCAGATAATTTGATATAGCAAACTTTCTATTACTTGAAAACTGAGCTTGAAAACTGATTCAAGCTCAGCTGAACTCATAAGAAACGCTAACGGTGATTTATCAATGCTCTATGAAGACAATGAAGAATAAATCCTCAATTTTCACTGGCGGCTCTTGCCCACGAAAAAGGTGAAGTGCTGTACAGTAAAAGATACGGGCACTTCACCTGTTTCGTGGGTACGAGCCGCTAGTGTCAATTTTATATTTTCTCATTGATCTGTTCTATTCAACATTTTTATTGGTGATCATCGTGAGATAAAAATGAAAATATTTGGTTCTATAGTAGTTGAACCTGAATGGAATAATTAGAAAATGGAATTCATTTTTATTACTTTTACATAAAAAAAAATTCTTTACATTTTTGGGATTTACTCCTGATTTCAGATGAAAAGATGTAGATATGTTTTATTCATCAAAATTTTCTCTTTTTTACAGGTTTATTGCAAATTTCATCCCTGAAACCAGCAGTTTCTGCTAAGGATTACGGCCATGTGAGTAGAAACTAGAATATAAATGAATCAATATAAAGTCATCACAAAATTAGTTGTTGGAATGCTTAAAATGTCGATTAGATTATATATATTAATGCATTATCAAAGATTCAATTTTCTCACATACCAATCTCTGAGTTTGGAAGTATTATGGTTGTAACCATTTCCAAGGAATTGAATAAAGTTTGTCTATTAGGCCTAATAATAATTCATCAATTGACTTTTGGTTGAGAATTAAGGAATCACAATAATCTTATTATAATATAACTCACACACTTTTGGATAATATTCTTGACATTGTGGGTGTATTCGAATTCATTTTTTTATACAATTTTTATTCAAGACCTACTATAACAATTATCTTCAGTTTCAATAGAATGCAAATCTCCAGCCACAATGGGGAAGCAAGCAAACTTTCCCCTTTAACTAAACGCAATAAGATGGTGAAAAATGACAGTAAGTACATTTAATGATATTCAACAAGGCCACCTTTGACGTAACATCCTTTATGAATAGTCTGCTTGAGATATTCAAGCTATAAATATTTATCAGCCAAGTGTTTGCCCGATTTATGGATACCTACTTTCTCTTTGTACGAGGATAAACACTTAGTTGTTCCATTTTACACTAGGAGTCTGTAGCAGATCTGTATGGCTTTCCAATTAGGATGAGGAGTGATTGGAGTGAATTACTGTGATAATTGGAGTGAATGGCTGTGAAGGATTGAACCACGTGTACTAGATTACATACTGTGAATAAATAAATGAAAATTTGCATAGTGGCTATCTATGCCTTTCTTTTGCAGGATTTATACTGGAAGAGATTAGTTTTAATTCATATCTTCTCTTTCATTTCCAATCACACGAAAAAAATCAGTCATGAAATTGTTCAAATTCGTTTCAATTCATGTACCGTATTCCAATAATGACAACATTTTATTTTTAATGAGTGATAGTTATGAGAGTAACAGTTAAGATAGTAGAAATAAACTTTTCTCCGGCTTTGATTCTAGGTAGAGTTTCAAGTTACCTTTCTCTCTTATCTAGAACTCAGTAGGAAAGATAGTAGTAATACATCCTATCCAATTTGGCTCCCTTTTATGATTGTCCCATTCTCATCAAATGATTGCGAAATTGAAAGGGAAAGTTTGTGTACTACAGTCTTTTAAATTATAAAACTGTTCTAGACCAAAACTTGAGACGAAGGTAATTAATTGAGACTGGTTGTAATCAAACGGACACTCTTACTGAATTCTAGATGGTCCAGTCATCATGACTATGAATAATGTTGTATTGCAAGCCTTGTAAGGTGATGAATTTAATTTGAAGGGACATCATCTATCTCCATATGTATTGAATTAAATGACACACCAGTTTGTAAGTCTTCTTATTGCTATTTTATTACTTCAAATTGAATAGATTGTAAGTTTTCTTATTGTTATTTTATTACATCAAATTATATTGCAGATAGAAACATGGCATCCCTTGAGAGAGAGGCCTATGATTTCGAGAGTGGTGTTACCAATGAGACCAGCCATACCATTCAACAGGCCGACCACTCGTGCAGAAGGCCATGCCACCAAGAAGAGGCTGCAAGTCGACCCTTCTCCATCCAATAAAATAGAGGTTTGCTGGTTTCAAACTCAATAATATCATATCTCGATTAATCGACTTCGTTTATCATTGCATTCTTGAGTAAATCAGTCCCAACATCAATTCAAGTATCAATTGCTCTCCTAGAATTAAATAGACTGTTTCAAACTCAAACTTAGCAGTCCTCAACTCAAATCGCTATCCAATAGACTGTATCAACGATGAATGATCAGGCCAAGTGTTGTAAGTAGATCGTCTTGAATTTATTACGTTTCTCATTCATTGATAATGGTTGTTGAGAAATCACAGTGAGAGAATGAGTTCAGTGTTGGAGAAATATATGTTTCTCATAAACTCCAAATCTATGGAACATGATTGAAGCCATTTCAAATGAAAATCTGTTTTTGTTGAGTAGCTCTTGAAGAATTTGAGTTGACGTGATAGTGAATGAACCATTGTAATGATTGATGTCTACTATTTTCTCAGCCAATGCTACTTTTTGACAGTAATAATTCTAGTGCTTTGTCCAATCGAGGTTTGAATCTACTTATGTACTGAGCTCAATGAAATTAATGAGGGAACCTCTAACCTCAAGTTCTATGTGTTTTATTACGTTTAGAAGTCCTAGGAGTGATCAGGAAAGTAGCCTATAAATACTATATGTCTATATATATTACTTTGAAAAGTGTTTGAAATGGAGAGATACTGATTGATTTGTAGTTTTCAACTCAGAGGAGACTGAAAGTAGTTTTAAAGGCTACAATCAAACTGTCTAAAATTATTATGATATTGTCAATATGAAAATAAGCTGAACTTAATGATTGATAAACATTTTCTCCAGAGAATCACAAAACTCTCAATGATATTTTTGTCCTCCAAGCAGGTATTCGCTCCTGCACCACCAAGCATCTTAGGCTCATTCAGCGACTTCGGTCATGCTACGGTCAAAGCCAGGGAGCCGGCAATTATGAAAAAGAAGCCGGTACATGCAGAGCAGCACGCGGCTGAAGCCAGTCCAGCAATCGGTCTGCTGCTGCCTCCACCGCCAGTGCATGAGAATGAGGCGAATTTCGGATTCCAGCAGCAGGACGAAACTCCAGCAGCCGCCTACTACTTTGAGGCATCTCTACGACCACCTCCAAGGGACTCAGCCATCAACATAATCCCGCCTCCACATTCCAGCAATCTTCCCCCAAACACTTACTACTTTGACAACCCCCATAGTTACCACTCTCGTTTCCCTGTAACACACTCTCACAAACAACAGGGCGACTTCTTCTTTGGGCAGTCCACTTCTGCATTCAGAACCACCCTTCCAACCGTCCCTCCCTATGAGTCTCCCTTCAGACTCTACCAGTCGGACGCCTACAGTCATGCTTCAACCAGACTACAGCCGCCTTCCACCAGACAAGTTACTAACTACTATAGTCAAAACCCATTTGGAGACATCAACCTCAGTTCCAGGCGTCCCGAATTCAAATTGGAAGGGAAACAGCCGACCAAAGACATACCAGTATTCCAACATCTACCCTATGTTGCAAGACCTATCAAGCAAGAAAACCAGAATGAAGGGAAAGTAGTTTTCCATCAATACTCTCATGTACAGAGACCAGTCTATGAGGATAATCAAAATCAACCAGTTGCCAAAGATGTTTTCCAACAACTCTCACACCTTGGTCGACCCTTCAAGAACCCTCAAAATTCTCAATTGGAATATAGTAGTCATACCAGTAGTAATAGTAACAGTAATATAAAACATAACAAGAACAATAATAACAAAAATCAACAGCAGAATAATCCATATCTGACAACAGTCACTTCAAGTATACAGTTTGATGATGATAAGAGAGTGAAAGTACCAAGTCAATCTTATCATGTACCTCCCACTGCTCCTAATCAACAAAGTGAAAATTATAATGAAAATCCACCATACTCACAAAAACTTATTCCACTTAGTGTCACAACAGTTGACATCCCATCGGAGACTGTGAAGACTGGAACAGTATTATCAAGTGCTCAACCCTACTTAGAATATCAAGAACAGAAACATAAACCATTGACTTACAATGATGCACCAATCAGAAATCGTCGCCCTCAGGTTGATATTAAAACCTATCAGACTTTGAGGGATGATACAAGACCATTCTTGCCCACTCCAGCAACAGACGTTGAGCCTTATATTAGGGAGCCTATTAGAGGAACACCACTGTCTGCTTCTGAAGATCAGCTGAATGAAGTGCATGTTCCAAATAGAGGAACTTATTCTGCAGTGAGGAAACCAACCGATGAGACACCATTGGATGATTTGACTACAACATTCTACAAAGTGAGCTCTAGAAAACCAATCAATCCTCTCAAACAGAGGAGACGACGCCCAACAGAGGTACCCAGTACTGCTACAACAGTCCTGCAAGAACTGGAGCATGAAGACAGTCTCAATTCCATCCCTAATGAAATCTACTCAAATGTGGGAAACACTTTATCCAGCGTTGAACCTCAAACAGAGAGTGAGCAAGAAAACTACCCTGTTACTACACCACAACCTCCAAAAAGGCGGAAAAAGCCGAGCAGACATAGGAATAGAGTTCATTCAAACTATTTCAGGACAACACTTCCACCAGAGCCTGAGACCACTCAGCATGTGCTGTATGATTACCCAACGGCAGTGATAACAGATGCGCCAGAACTAATCAATCCTCACACTCATGTATCAGCTGATATCTACAGCAATACACAACCAATAGAAGATTATACCAGGTACAAAGATTACTCAACCCAGGACAGTATAGCTGGTACTCAGAATATCTACCCCACTCAGCCGGTAAGCAGTGAGACTGCGAATAGTATTGAGGAAGACGATGCAACCGAAAACTTCATTACAACAACTCTAGCAACCACTACCACATCCACAACCACTACTCAGGCTCCTATACCTTCTTCCACAACATCTTACCGAACTAGGGTGAGGAGCAAGTATGGAAATAACACAAGACCCCGGTTTAGTGTCAAAGAGTACAAGGATAGGATTAATCGAGGTTCGAGCACTACAACTATTGCTCCCAGTGCGCCCGAGGAGATAGAAACAGAGGTTCCAAAGGTCAGAGTGAAGTACCCAACCAGAAACAGGGGTCAGTACAAGGCATCATCAAGCACAGCCGCCGTCAATGATGATGATTTCATTCAGGAAACTACAACTGAGATTGTGAGAAAGTATAAACCACGAGTGAGATACAACTATAAGACATCCACCACCACTCCTAAGCCAGCTTTGCAACTGGATAGTCCAAGCACAACGACAGAGAGACCGAACACCTTCAAACCCAGTGGAAGCAGGTATGTTATTCTAAAATGAATGAATAGACTATCAATTAATTTACGGTACTGAAAGTTCACATATAAGACTTAATAAACTTGAAAAAAATAGTCATAATTACAATAAAAAAACCTTCAAACCCAGTAGGATCAGTTATTTCATCAATATTGTTAAAAATCAGCTATCAGATTAATAAAATTATAAATGTTACTGAGAGATAACATTTAATCTGCTTGATAATTTTGCATGAGCAATTTTTAGAATGAATGGTAAGCTGAAATATTAAATTCTACTTCAATGGTTAGTTACTACCAAATAAGATGAATTGAGTAAGATTGAATCTTACTGCATCTACTGCAATGCATTTCGTTCGTTAAAAATCATATAATTAAAATTTACACTGGAAATGGAACGGAATCCTATATGAACGACTTCATTTTCAGTCTATGGCCAATATTAGTGGTGGAAATGAGGTAAAATCGATATTTGAAGTAATAAATTCTTAAAATTCAAATTAATACTATTCGTAATTACAATAATGTAACTGGGCAGTCCGATCCCACTTGACTTCAATCCATACGATAGTAGACTGCAATCATATGAGATAGTAGAAAAAAAATCCACAATAATGAGAAGAAATAAGTTCATGGAATCGATGTTGAATTCTCAGGAATAACACAAATCATCGAAGGAATTGAGAGAAATGAGTAGGGATAAGTTCTATCTTGAATTTACTTTGTGAAATATCAACGCAATAATTATTTAATTGCAATTATTCACATCACATTAATTATAATAATGTGATAAATTAATCCACCAATAAGCTAAAGACTGTGTTGTCACAATCATTCCTCCGCTTTGTTGCAGATACAAGTCCGGCACGGGAAAATACTACAGCAGGTACAGAGTATCGACCACGAAAGTGCCTGAGGAGGAGTCCGACGACTCGTCACAGGCCGCTTCCGGCTCGCCGAAGCCAATCCGAACCAAGGGAGTTTTCTCAGCTAAGAGACGCCCGTTCCCCCTGCGGACCACGGAGCCGGCAGCCACCGAGGAGAGTCGTCGCGACAATGAGATCGACCAAGTGCTGACGACAGTGATGACGAAAAAGGTGGACGACGCAACCACCACGACAATCGTGTCGTCCGGAACTGTGTCCGGTATTGGGTCGTCCGGAACCGTAGCGGGACCAACCGGAGAGGACGCCTACACTGTGCAAAGGGTGTCCGACCTCACCTCATCACCCAGCAACATGTATCAGCCCAACGGTTTCAGAAAAGGATTGTCGCCAGCTAGCAGAAGAACTGTACCTCAAATAACGATAGCCACTGATGATCCGATTCTCCCTCTGGAAGCCTTCTTCCAGACGTGGTCTAATAACAAAGATAAGCGGAATACTAGGTAGTTGCGGATTTAAATAATACAGAACACGTTGATAGTATGACACCAAAGTGGAAATGAAGTATATTATTTATTTTGTTGATATCCATCATCCTTGGAAATGTATGATGGATATTACCCTATTTATTTTTGCGAACAAACTCATTCAAACAGAATAATGAGTCTAATTTATTTATGAGTCGATAATAACCATTATTCTCCAACAATATGAAAGAGAAATTATCAATTACATTTATTCTTATAATAACAAACATTATTGGACTGAAATTATAAATATAATTCATTTCGATGAAAATTTTTAGGAAGAATAATAAAAATTATGTTATTAAATATTATGATTCTATGACGTAATTTATTCAAATGAATCTTGAACTCTACATGATGATTCTATGACGTAATTTATTCAAATGGATCTTGAGCTCGCTTAGAATTCCATTCAAATTTAGTATCTCACATAAAGAAATAGAAAGAGTAGGTAGTAGTCACTATTAAGATCATGAAAAAAACACTTTTATGCAAAGATTTGTATTGAAATTTAGATGTATGTTCTCGTCTAGTATGATCAACATAATTAGATGAAACTCAATTATTGAATTATTGTATTATTGCGAATAATTTCGAAATTTCATAAAAACTAAGAAATTAATTCTATGAAAATCAACATAGAATAATATTTGATAAATACTTCTGGATATGACCTTATAAGTCACAAACTTAGGAACAGTTCATTTTTCTTCAAAAATGTACTGTTTTAAATTTGAATCTATGTTTTTCCACCCATCAACAATAATTATAATAGCTTTGATTATGTTTTCTGAAACGAACTCAATAAAATAACTCAAAGTTTTAGTTTCAAATTAAATTTAGATGAAGCAATGAGAACGTTCTAATAAAATTCAGTTTTTGCATGGTTTATACTTTGATTAAAAAGGTTCATGTAAAAATCACTTGGACAAGCTAGTTGCGTTTGATACAGCTTCCTTTGAATTTTGTTCCATTCTACAAGTGAATACTTGGGTACCTTTGTGCCTTTACTAATATATTCTCTTATAGAATTGGAAAATTTCCAAACAAAACAATAAATATATAGCCTAGTTTCTTGCAAGAGAAAACTTTGTCTTTTTTGTAAAAGAAGTGTCTCCTTAATCGTGAAGAGCTTGTTTCAAATTAGATGTCAAGTATAAAACTCAAAGCAAATTCCGTAGATCTAAATATATCTCAGATCTCCTTGGAACAGGAAGAATCTTTTGTATTATTAAAAAAATCTGTACAAAAATTATTTTTGCTGTAATAAACGATTGCTAACTGCAGCTATCGTTCGAAAATAATGTAAATATAGAGGAGATATCTTCATTTGAGTAGTTCAAATTATGTATATATTATACTGTGTACAAATATTTTGTATTTATTTGAGAAAAAAAATTATTTATAGTGTACATGATCCTTATTTCTTTCCCTGAACCCCTTGTAATGTGCTAGTATCCAAATTAAAGTCCCATTTTCAGTCTTTGGCATTTATTGAAACATCTAATGAGAGGCCTCTACAGATTTGATGTTGCTTTACAATAAAACAATTATAGAAATAATTTAGAATTTGCAATATCTATTTCACTGTTGTTAATAGGTTGTCTATTATTGATCAATCACTAAAATTCCAACGATTCTTTCTGTTTTCCATTGTCTTACTTATTTAATTATGATTCAAATATTGCTCCCATATAGTGTATGATTACAATTTGATCATTTTTCTTGTAATAATGATTAGGTACTCAAATTGATGGAAAATCTCAACTAATGTCCTCTTTAAAAAAAATTTAAATTGAATATTTTAATACCCATCATAGTCCGTTTTCAGCAGCCTAAGATATCAATCAGATAACACAATAATATATCTTAGCTTCATTACTTAGGATATAAAACTGAAAGCATATTCTATTTCCTGGTCATCACACATCTTCAAAATGTTATTGATACCAGGAAACCCAGAGTTTTGTACAGATATTTCTGTCTGAAACCAATATATTAACAATAAACCACTTCTAAATAGTTAACAATGTAGGAAGATGTGTTCCTTCTCATTGTTCCTCCACTACAAATCTCATGATATTTATGAGATTATTTTTACAAGTAATAAAAATAGTTTGCATATCGAAATAATCGTTTGCATTACTTCATAAGCACTGCATATTTGACAGAGTATCTGTCCATAACCATCTATCATCTATAGTAGAATGATAGAAGGTTATGATATATCACGCCCTAACTAAATATATGACAGCCCTAACGAAATGGCTGTTTGTTAACACGTTTCCCTGATAAGATTTCCTGATAAATCTCGTTACACAAATATTTAGCATAATTACCTTCCATTCTCAATTTTATTTACAATGTAGTTGATTTCTCTTTAAAAATTGTTTTATTGTAAGAATTTTCTAATCAGTCAACTTCATGAGGTACGGTATATCAGGGTTCTGTAAGTTAAATAGTTGAATGATCATCTACCTGAAATATGACAATATTCACATCATTTCCCATAATTGATAGTTTCATCAATTCATTAAAACTCTTTCAAATATTACAATTTATTACCTACCATAGTAAACAAGGATTGGGTTTGGAGAAAAATCACTGATATATTCTGGCTGCCAATAAGCATTACCAATTAATAGTTTTAGTCTACCTAGATATAATAAATAGGGCTATTATGTATGGTAGTATGAAGGTAAAAATTATTGTATTGTGCGTATCATAACATAGAAGTTGTAGTTCCTGTGTGAGGAATTCAATTCAAAACTCTGTAGTACTGTACGGAATTTGAGGGTTTCTCATGTTAAAACAGCACAACATAGCCTACCTATGGGTGCTTAGGTGCATTCATTGTGGGTTAAAGATAAAGATGAATAGACCTATGCTACAGTGACTTATATAGGCCTAGTCACTGTAGCCTATGCTAACTTCAGTTTATTCGTGTTAATTACTACAGCTGATCCACGAATACCAACTTTAGTGACATCTTCCTTTTCGTCTTCATGCACCCACCATGAATGCAAGGTTATTAGAAAAACTTTAATAACCTTGCCATCAGTGGCGGTTCCAGGGGTGGGTTGGGTGGTCAGCTACCCCCCCCCCCCAGTTTTCATTGGAATTTTTTCAATTGATTTTCTAGTAAGACGCATATAATATAATAATTTCTAAAATAATTAATTTAGTGTAGACTAAAATCATAAAAGATCATTTAACGGTTCATAGATCTGTTATATATATCTGTTATTGGAAGTTCATATGGACTTTCTAAGCCTAATTATTGAAAATCCTCACTCATGTTATAGTTTGGTACTTCAGCCGAAGAAGTTTGCCAATATCTTCCATGAATTAAGGTTATTGAGTCCTCCAATCTACAATGAAGTGGATTATGAATTATGATGATTCCATCGTATCTAAAATAGGCCTATCATTACAAAGTGAATACCGGTAATCAGTCTAACTTAATTTGATGATTTTTTTGAAGTTGAAAATCTTAATGCCATGAAAACCTGGCCTTATTTTATTTAAAAATGTAGTCTTGAGGTTCAAAAGTAGATAGTTTGGCAATAAGTTTTACCAACAAACTATTGAATTAATTCCAAATTTTTCATACTACACAGAGTGTTCCAAAAGGAAAGTGCAATACTTCTCAAGCTGTTTCTTTACATCAAGTAGAGGAAAAAGTTCCGTGGGACATATCACCAAAAACGCTTTGTTACCGGTTAGATAACAATGGCGAAAAAATTTAATTTTCTCAAAAAATATTCATTTTTCTATTTTTTCACTGGCTTTATTCAGATTCTAAAATTATTAATTCCCATGTGAAATAGAGTTGTGAAATCCAAGGAATTCAATGACTGTTTTATGAGGAGTTTTTAACTGGTTAAAGTGTTTTAAATGGTTATTGAGATAATAGAGCAAATATCCTACCATAATTTTTTATTTTCAATATTGATAGAAGTTGAAGAGAATCAGAGGATATTCTGAAGAGAACGTTGAATAGGTAGAAAACGTAAATTTTACCTAAATCTCAGAAATTGCGATCAAAAGGAGACAAAACATTGAACAAGTAAAAAATTACTGTAAAGTCGCAATTTTAAGATTTGATTGAATTTATCTCGTAATTTGACATGGGAATAAATAATTTTATAACTTGAATAAAACTTCTAAAAATCAATACTTTCTGAAAAATTTCAATTTCTCTCCATTGTTATCTCGGTAACAGAGCATTTTTGAGGGTACCTATGTTCCATGGTAAGTTACTTTTTTCTCTACTTGGTATAAGGAAACAGCCTGAGAGTACTGCGCATCCTTCTGAAACACTCTGTGTGCCGTAGTATGAAACTATTGGAATTAATTCGATAGTAGTTAGTAGAAATTATTGCCAAATTATCTACTCTTGAAACTAGAGACTATATTTTTTAAAAATAAAATAAGGACAAGTTTTCAAGGCATCAAGATTCTCAACCTAGCTCGAAAAATGATCAATATGAGTTAGACCAATTATTTACTTTGTCATGATATTTTTAATTTTTCCCAAGGAAAAAATACGCCTGGGAACCCTACTATCTGGCGTAGGAGTAAGGGCACCCACATACCCTTTTATAAACTCCAGCCCCCCTCCCCCTAGAAAATCACTCGTGAAATTGAGTCCTTGCCCCCCCCCCCAGTTTTTCAGGTCTGGAACCGCTACTGCTTGCCATGAATGCACCCCAGCGTCCGTACTGCGAATAGGAGATGGCCAAGTAGTATTCTTGTGCCGTCTAGTGTAGCGAAAGTCCGGTAGATGGCAGCACTAGTATCAAAAGTAGACGCAGTACAGTATTTCTCTGGTCTATAATACTAAATGTGTCCTGTGCCGCCTGCTCTGATAATATACCAAAAACAATGTATATGTATTGTATATACAGTAATAGTAGATCGTCTTCGATAACATGGAATATCCAAAGGGGTCTAAGAAGAACGATATCTATATATTCTTTTCTTATCTACTATTTAGGGTTGTCTGTGAAACCAATCAGTACATGATTAGGCTATACGCATCTGTGCAAGTTATCAACAAGTATATTCATTTTATTTCGCCACTCTGTATACATTCACTGATAACATTGAAACGGTTATTTATTCCTAGACTCGAATCAAATGAAATGCAATTCATAGAAAACGTTTTCACATTCGGGTGACAGAAAACTGCATTATTTCTCAAATGCATTATAGAGAATGTTTTCACAATATTGATGTAATAAATATAACAACTGTCTGTTATGCAATACAAAATTCAGAATATTGGGATAAGATTCAATTCCTTCAATTTTATTTGGCATTTCCTTTAATTATTGAGGTTATTTTGCCGGTGGAACATCCTTTTAGGACCAAATATGGCATACGATAGTAGTAATAATAATAATAATGATAATTTGGCATTTAAACTTAAAATTTAGGAGCCGTACTTTTAATGAATGCTTGCTCGTCCTAGAGAAAAATTTTCGCAGCAATGTGGAATATTGAATAAAATTTACATCTTTTTTTTAAATTCGTTATAGTTATTGAAAATAGAAATGTGATTCCACTTGTGTTGGTGAGGAAGAGATAAGGAGATGAATCCTAAATATCTACCATTATATACAATTCTCATTGACCAGGCAATTAAATGCGTATTAAATTTTTATTATATAAATGCAATAAATGTGTATTTTATAACTCATTTTAGAGCTGAAATGACCCAACAACACTATCGACTACTAAGACGTAAGTCCCGATCCGCTTCATGTATGGTCAACACTAACAAATATAGGCCTACTTTTTCCTCAATGAAAAAAATACAAAATCAAAGCAAATGATTAAAAGATACAGATCTAGTTCACTTGATATCAATCTGATATCTTATTCGCTCAATTATGTCTGCACAACAAGAGCATTGGCGCTGAGAACGTGCATGCGAGAGTCGGCCTTTGCACTCATAACACAGTGAATGATAACAAGAAAAATTTGCGGGCAACGAGAGTGAAAGTGGACCGGGTGAGAGGAGTGGGGGAGGATAAAGCAGGGTTGTAAGAGACACACAAACCACACCCTCACATCTGATCTCACTCTACTATAGTATAAATATAATATAACCTACTATGAGAAGGTCCAGCTTGATCTGGTTTTGGTGTTGCGGGGTGTGGGGAGGGTGACACTGGTACTGGGTCTCAATACTGTGAAAGCATGCTAACATAATAAATTTTAAAGTGACCATAAACCCCCACCATTTCTTAAGTCGACTGATGAGTTCACTCCCTCTAAAACATAAACGACGATGGAATGTCTTCAACTCAAGGACATTCATCGGACATTCTCACTCCTTGAGAATGGGGTCTATGATGAAATTTCAACTTAAAACTAAAAATGGCGAGTGCATGTACAAGTATGTTGAGTGGGTGATAGATGAAGGGTTGATAAGGAGATATAAGGTTGAGATAAGATAGATAAAATGACTGAAAACGTTCAACCCTAGAGCAACAGCATGACAACCCTTCATCTATCACCCACTCAACATACTTGAACATACACTAGCCATTTTTAGTTTTAAGTTGAAATTTCATCATAGACCCATGTACATAAATATATGCATCATTTGCAGTAGTAATAATTTCCACATTCTTCATTCACTCCATCATCAATCATAATTCATTACATTTGGTATTAATAATTTTTATGTTCAAGTTAGATTATTTTTATTTTTAATGATCTTTATTACAATGTTATAAATTCGATACATTAATCTGAATCCTGCTCTTATATTCTACTTGAATTTACTGACACTTTCTACATTATTTACAAGCAATGGAAACAATTTTATGCAGTGTGTGTTTTTAATAAGGATTAACAATCATGATATGCAAATTTTCAAGGCCAAGTGTTAATGGAAAGGATACCTTTGTTATTCTTTCCCAAGAATGGACATCTTCATGTCCAAACTTCGCCTTTTCATTTAGATAATTCAATCGTAATGGATAAGATTGCCAATTAATTATAGTAGCCTACATAGTTTTCCTAAATATATAATTTCTATAACTCCGCGCTCATGTATACCCGTGTCTGTTGAATAATTACTATCTTTTAAGCTAGTGTCATTTATACAAAACGTTATAGTTACTATGTGTATTCCTGTATAGAGGTTACTTACTCTTGTACATTATTACTCACAATATCTAATTGCAATCTAGAATTTAAGTGTGAATTTTCTGTTATTGTCTATATGAATAGAGAAATCTAATCTAATCTAATCCTTCACATTATTTAGCTCTATCTCGCCCAGTTTTAAATCAGCTAAAACTGGACCGTAGCGTGCCAAAGAAAGAGAGTAGATTGCATTTTGTTGAAAAGCTTTATTGGCTGCATCGTGAAAACAAAACTGTCATGCACCAAGCTACTGTCAAGTCAAACTCTATGCTATTATAGCTAGATACATATATGCGGATAGCTAGTCGAAAAAAATTCAATAGCTTGGCTTCTCAAGGCAATAGCATTATCGCTATTATGATAGGTACCGTATGGAAAACGTATTACAACCAGGCAGATTCTAAAAATAACTAAAAAACTTATCACACGAACTGAACTTTTTTAGAGCTTCACAGAGAAGCCTATAGATTTTTCTTATATACTCTCGTGAATTTTTGGTTTCTTATTGCCTTCTGAAAGAGAATAGAAAATTTAACATGCAATATACTCTCAACAACATGCAATATACTGCGCTCTCCAATCATGCTGCTCTTTCAAGTTCATACAATCAGCATTGGATCATATGAAGAGGGGCCAATAACATGTAATGTAATGATCAATTATATATTCATATTTTTCAGTTTTATTCTCGATAAAAGTATACCAGCGTTCATGTATGTCAAGAATACCAGCGTCAAGTACTTCCTCTGATAAAAATATCTCTAATTTTTTCCCATTCAGCAGTAACGCGGTATTACGCTAGTTTTTATCAAGAGTGCACTCTCTTTTTTTATCCTAGTAGTTTAGGAGAAAAAAGTGAGATCAATGGTGAACATCTCTTAATACCTTAATTTAATTATGTTTGTTGAAAATGAAGTTTATATGATATAAGTTTAATTTATAATCATATTATCATGGAGTAATATAAGCAAGCTTTTTGATTGAAAAATGAAAATTTGTAAAAAAGGGAAATCAAAGTGAAATTAATTCCACTTTTACACTGCAATGCTTTTTTAGATGTTGTATTTGACATGAATTTGCATGTTTGACTCCAGTCAGCAATAAATTCAATAATTATTATCTGAACCGAATCTTTATTGCCTGCAAAGTTCAAGTCAGACGATGTCCTTGACTCACATCTTTTAACAATGCAGCAGGGATCAAATACTGAAAGAATGATCAATTGCGGCGATTATGTGATCAATCTAGGTCAAATTATTGTTGTTCTCATACATGTAATGCTTTGAATAGTCTTAACGGGCTTTCATAACTTCATTCAATAGGAGGTATTTTTTTATATTTCCCAATTAAACATGTTTATTTCCATATTGAATTTTAAAGTAACATGAATTTTTGTTACAAGATTTAACGATGATTTAGGACTTCATGTATTCTGTTGTGGAAGAATTCGAAAAAGAACTACCCTGATCATGACTCCTGTGTCTCTTGCTCTTTCATCATCAACTATGCAATTTGTCCCAGTTGGGTACCTTTCCTGTCTCGATTCAGAAAATAAATCTTATTTTGGCAAACTTCTCCCAATTTACCGATATTCAAATCAAGAATATTGTTTTCATGAACTCACATATCACATTAATATTGAAAATGTGTAATTAGTAATAGTAACAGTTTTTTCATAGCTATTTTTCATAAAAGCATTCCTATTTGAACGAATAGCCGCACAAAAATCGTCAGCTGGTAAACTAAGATCTTCGTTGAATATAGTTTAAGAGCAATTAGGTACGCATTCCACCTACTGGATAGTGCCATACATGCGCCAGGCCTCGAGTGCTTTTCGTTGATACAAAGGCCGATTTTCCGATAAAATAGGTTGCAACAGAGACTCGCCTGTTTCGCTGTTTCAATACACAAAACATTTACTTGCGAAAATCGTCTGACTCAAGAGTTTAAAACGCTGGTCAAGGAGTATGTATGTATGTGAGTCTGCACGTTTTTAGTTTTATCATAATAAAAATGATATATACGGCTGCAGAGAATTAAATAGATAGTGCCATGGACCATGAATTATTAGCTCATGACATGCTAATATCACGAAACATTACTCATTAAAATTAGCAATAAGTTAATTATTTTGTCCAGTTGTTAGCTGAACCTATTCTATTAATATATCCAATACTTGATACTTATTTTCTCTTAGGGCTACTGTATTCGTTAAAACTTTAAATAATTAAAATCGAAGTACCCTGTTTATTTCACACAACATGTTTCGGCGATATAGCCATTTTCAAGTTTAATATTTTTAAAAAAGGGTACTTTGATTCTTCTTCTTCTTCTTCTTCTTCTTCGCAATATAATGTGATTGGCTCGAAAATCTCATTCGAAAACTGAGTCTACTTTGCAATTATTGTAGATAGATTCAGATGTATTTTTCGTATAGATACTTCAGGTTTCTCGAGAAAAGCTAAGGAGGATGCATTATAAAAAAGTTTCAGCAATAGAGGGGTGTAAAAATTACCATTCTATAATACAGTGCTCTATTTAGAGTGAGTATCAGTTGACAGAGTTTTTTCTACTACAAAATGAGAATACAGTAATACCAAATGCTTCAACTCACTCTGGATTCGAAAAACAACATGTATTTTGGAACTCAAATCCACATCTTTAAAGCTGTCTGAATAAATTTACTCGCCTACCCACCAATGTCTGTTATATAAACAAGACTGCGCATTTCAATCACCCAGATATGCGTTACATATCCGCACCAACTTACATAATTACTGCTGCATTAATAAATAATTTTCGGAACTAAGTTACGTCAGCATGCATATACCAACAAACCTACAGAGACACATATTTGAGGAGCATATTTTTAGTGTCACTTCGCGGGTACAGCTGGGTTTAATGGAATCACAATTTCATGTAATGTGAAAAATGGCATTTCCAACATGCTCAGAAATCGTCAACATATGAAATCTAGTGAACATAGTGAATCATAATACATTTCTCAGGAATTGAACCTATTCCTCAGTAATATGGTATTAGTGTTGAATTACTAAAAACTTTGAACCTAATGCAGACTAATGCATTGATTTGCTTAGTGATCGTGCGTGGAGTTGATTCACAAACACTCTGAACTTCTCTTGGATGGTTGACCAGTATTTGCTAAAGTACACATTGCCAAAGTGGAACCTAACAACTAAGTAATAAGGATCTTCCCACCATTAAAATCCTTAAGAATTTTTCTTATCAATTTACAAGAAATTATGAACGATACAAAAAATTTATTAACAAAACAAATTAAGGTAGTGATATTCAATTATTATATTCATGTTAGTTCATTGACAAGTTAAGGATAGAAGAAGCGACAACAATTTCTTACAATAATATTTTTTACCCCCTACTCTTTGATGAGCGAAATTATCGCCTCTTAACAATACGTAGCCTATTTTAATATTGTTTCGAATAAGGTCTCTTTCTAGAAACTCAGCAAAAAACAGAGAAATTAATAAAACATTTTCTGTATTCGTCCATTGTTTGTCAGGGAAATTACCAAGGTTTTTTGGTTCACGCCACACTTCCAGCAATAAAAATGCAGCAATATCACTTCTATTGATTAAAGATGATTGCCACTTCATTGAATGCGTTCTCTGATTATGAATACTATTTGCGAAGAGCAGTTAAATGACGCACTCTCATTGGTTTCTTATTAAAAACCTCTTATCCTAGTAGAACTGATGGAGATACTGACAAAAGTATCATACAAAACTTCCACAAACCAATCCATTTCATATGAAATCTATAGAAGAAAGCAAGAAAGACATTACACTGCAATAAACTATGCAAATTTGCCTGTTTAAGGCGTTTCTAATTGGACAAGAAAGTTCCCAAAACGACGAGTCACTTGAGCGGCAACGGCAACGCCACTTTGAGAAGAATCATTTCGTGGTCGATAACCGCTACCGCTCTCGCTCCAATAAAAATCACGTGTGCAGCAAGGAGAGTGTTATAAATGGTAATTCTCAGCAATGGTTCCATAATTGGCCTCTCATGGAACCGATCCACTGAGCATGAAATCAATTACTAGGTACTGAGATCAGTCTCGTGATGGTCAGTCTCTGCTGCAAACGAAAGTTTTGCATGGTGATCTCTCACGTCTTATCAAGTCAAATGCCTCTTTCAGTTGGGATTGTCGTGTGTAAACATAGCATGGTTGTTTCATGAGGTTGATGTTGGTTTTCATGCTTAACGATGAGAATTTAATCGTTCAAATGAGAAATTAGGTACGTTTATTAAAAAGGATAACATTATCAGTGTCCCTCTAATGATAAACCATATTATTGAGATTCCTATAACACACGAATGAAACTCTCATTTTGGGTAGAAGTTGATGAGAATATTCTCTAGAAACTATAGAGACTGTATAATCGGTCTCCGATTACACAGTCTCTGAACTAGAAACCAGTTTCAGAATTGTATAGTTCAGAAGAAAAGTACAGCAGAACGCGTCTATAAAGAAATTAATTCTACCCATGTTACTCTAGAATGCTTCGTTATTCCCGATTGTATGTTATTGTAAGGTTCAACACTCCATCTGTCATACAAATAAATCTGTGGTTCATAATCTTCCATCCCTCTTCAGAAGTTATTCAGTCTTTCTGTCTGTAATAGATAGGCTAATGTAATAATTCGAAACTTAATTGAAACTGTCCTTCCCTTAACTAAATTTCTGCCCTGTTCAGGGGCTGAAGATTTTTAAAATATCCATTACTATTTTTCAAAGTACCTATTAAAATAGTGTCTACTCATTCTCACACACTCCAAAAACATTCCCTTTTCTTCGGAAAATCCTTTTTTCGAAGTTACTAAGCGATTTAAAAGTGGAATTGAGCGTTACGCCTCTTACTCACACTTACCTTGGTTTTCTTTTGTATCTGATCTGACGATTTGTCCAAACATGATGAACGGCTAAAACTATCATTTTCTTCTAATGAAATCAAATTTTGATCTACAAACTCATATGAGAATTATTTCATTCTACCCAATAAGAACAAATGATTCAGAGTTTAAATTAGGCTGAGAAAATAAGAAAATTATCGTATCAGAAACCAGAGAATAATATTCATAGACCTACCTGCTACTATCCATAGATTCTAGATAATATCAACGATACGCACTAATTTACAAGTTTTAATATCCCATAATTCATATAGAAGAGGAACAGTTTTTCTAAGCTCACATAGGTACTTCTCCATGAAAATTCAGGACCTTAAGTAACAAGAAAATGGGACACTAAACGTAGGAATCTGTTAAATAGGTCACTGTCCTATTCAGGGTTTGGTGTATACTCACCTCATTGTCTTTTAACATCTCATCCTCATTTAGAATCGAACTAAGAGCTTTTACCTGCTTGAAATATCCAATAACACCTTGTATTTTGCTTCTCGAATCTGGACCAATCGGGCTGCAATGCAATAATAAGCAGAGAACCAGTGCAAGTTTTGTCGAAGCAGGAAGTTGTGGGTGACCGTCTAGTGAAAGTCCTCTAATACGATAGGCATCTTCGATCTGGGTCTTTTGTCCACCTGCCAGCTCTTGTTCGATATGACATCTCACTTTACACAGACTTGATTGCGCTCGACATACACTGTACCACACATCACTGCTCCAGTCGACCGACCTGATAAAACATCGCCACACGTATCACTCAAATCTCAACAACAGACTCATATTTCTCTGTTACACAACAGGCAACACTCATCTAGTTTGAGCAGATATTTCTCTAGAATGGGGAAACTTGAATACTACTACAGGTGTATATGTATGAGCAGTTTTCATTAATCTTCCCAATACCATTTTGAGTCGATTATTATTATTCATGATTTTTTCGAGATTAGACTTTAGAATACTTGATCAGTTTGGAAAATCAATAGTATTATAATTGAGTATCAGCACGAATAGGTATCATCATTTTTAATAACTATTCTGTTCGCTTCTTTATTTTATAAAAAATCAAGATTTTGTTACATTCATCATCATCCGAAGAGGGTTAAATTTTCTTTAATAAATTGCTTTCAATATCTTGAATAACGTTTTCAATTTTCTAAATTTAAAGTTTGTTATTCCTAAAATTGAAAATTCTTAGGTTGAATACATTGTAGAGAATTCATAAAACAATAACAAATGAGTTGATTGTAAATCGACATCAATATGGATAGGGAAATTGATTGATTGAATGTCTCCATTAAGGGGCTGACCAATCAGGGAGCAATCTCCTTGCATATAGCCTAGGTCTTTCCTATGGACTAGAAGTGATGAACCTTTTTCAACTTGTATTATTTTTCCTGTGTTTTCCACTGTTACCTATATTATGCTGCTTGTTCAACAGTGGTATGTGATAATACAGTAGATAGGCCTATATGCTAATCTCAGTCATCTGTAGTGGATATGATATCATAAAGATAACCATAATAATTTATAATTGAATTTTCTATTGAAGTACTTAAACATGCCAGGAGTGTCCATTTTTATTTCACTTTTTTTAGGTAGCTATGTTGGTTATTTTTAAACTTGTATGATTGAATTTTCAAGGAAATTGCTTTCAGTTCTTATATTATAAGAGATACAATCTGTGTGTATATTCTGTAATGGCCAACATGTTACTATGCAATGTATTTATTGATTCTGTTGTTTTTTTGTGAAATAAATTACTTTTTGAATTGAATTGAATTGAATTGAACATGCGACTATATGTGCCCTTCTATTGAAAGTATTCCTCGAATAATAATATCAAAACACAATAATTACAGGGTTGATCACGGAACAAAATAAACAGTGGACACGTAATACCCTGGAATTTCCTTCTCGTCTCCTGTTGGAACCAACCGTTGGTCATCAAGGTCAGCTCCAGTTCCAAATTGGTGTACACCGATTTCCCAATCGACACGGACAAATTGATAATTTCGGCGTTTGGTTCAGTAAGTCAAGCAGTCAAGGCGCACCCTCTCCTATAACTAACTCTGATCTGCTCCTTATCAGAGGTCCAGCAGTTTTTACTTTGAGGAATGCAACTTGATTCAGCAATAGGGTGGGGCACATCCATTCTATACTACGGTCAATATTGATATACTAGATATTGAACTGATTACGGTCAATAGAATAGATCATGTCTGCTGAAAACGCCTCAGAATTGACATTTCGATTCAATTTGAACCAATACAAGTTGACGGCTATAAAGGTCCAAATAGTTTTGATAGCCTACAAGAAATTGTTCGGAACGGAAAGAAAAGGACATGAAAAGAACATTTAATAGTTTATTTTCATATTAATAAGGGTGAAGAAGTTCTACTGACAGTTGTTTGAACACTTTCAAGTCTCGTGTATTGCAAGACGTTTCCCCAGAACCGATAACATCATATTATATTAACAATCATGTAATAATATTAACAATTGGTTAGAATTTTATAGCACCAATAGAAATTAAAATCTCAAATCCCTATTCGATACATCCTACAATGCTTTAAATGAAATGTACAATTTTTGATGAAATTTCCACTAGCAGTGACCCAATGAGTTTTCCATGAGAAAATCTATTTCAGAATATACTTATTTGAGGGCACCAGGAATTATATAGTCCCATCATTGCACTTATGAAAAACCTAACTATCGCACCCGACTCGAGAAAATATAAGACACATATATTTTCCCAATGGGCTAGCTGCAAATACACAAACTGCAAGCATAATACATTTTGACCACTTTGAGTACAGTAATTTACATGAACTGTACAAAAATTTCGTACTACAGATCGAAATAAACTTTTATTTGCCTTATTCCAGTTTTAAAAAGCTCCTAATTACAATTTACGGTTCAAATGTAAAATTAACTTGGGATTTAGAACAAGATGTATTAAAAGGTAAACATCCCAAAGAAAACCTATCGATTTCTCAAAAATCTCTGTACCATTAAAATAATACATTGATGAGAGAATTTTCCAATCTAGAATATGAGTATGGTATAAATGAGAATGATGTTATAAGATATTGCCGACCCTCCAAAAAAACTGTAACAACCAGCAGAACTCATTCAAAATCAAAAATTCACAAATTCAGAATAATTGAAAAACTATATGGTCTGCTCAAAAGATCTTCGACGGGTCCCAATTCGAATCTCCAATTCAGAATAATTCTCATCTATTTTGTTTTCCATCACGAACTGCTAGTAAATATTTCACTCTGAACTAATTTACACGACTCTGCAGTCAAAGATTAATGAATATTAGTTTAAATAAACTTCTACTCACATGTGGAGCGCTTTCGGATGTTATAGGACTAATATCGGACTAATATTCAAAAATGTTTGACTGCAGAGTCGTGTAAATTAGTTCAGAGTGAAATCAGAATAATTTATTGAAACCCCTCATTATACTCCGACAGACCCCAAAATTTGGACCAATAGCGTGTGTGTGAACAGAGTGCAGCTCGTAGTCTCCTCTCCCGTTGTAGGAAAGTATATAAGCGTCGGCAGGAGTGGGCCCTTGCCCAGTCGAGTATAGTCGAGTTGCAGCGCAGCCGAGCCACACAGTTGTCAGTCAGTGAAAGTGCTTTTGCTCCTTGAAGGATAGCGACGGTGGCTGGAGTAGCAGCAGTAGCTTGGGTCATCGGCCTATCTCACAAGGAACCCACTGAACTAGTTGTCGCTTGTTGCAGATTACTTCTCGACGACCCACTCTTACTGGATCAGCTTACGCACCGCGACAACCACTAACTAGGTGAGTCAACTCTGCTCATTGGAAAAGATTATTTAATAAACAAATAAGTCTCTACAATATCTGATTGTGCAAGGTGGATTATTGGTTTACGGTACTCTTAATGCAGTCATATCTGTGGCTATGTTCAATAGACTAAAATGTCAAAACAAAAGTTTTTTTTTACTCAAGATTTTGGCACAGATACGATAATTACAAACAATCTTGAAAATCAGACTTGATACAGGTCTCTGTGAGATTTCTATACTCCATGAATTCACTATATTCATTCTGTTATTATGATTTTCTCCTCTGGACATCAGTGTGATTATTATTTTTCTAATATTATTATTTTTCTTCTATTATTATTTTTAATGTAGGTACATGTATTTTCTGATACAATGTTTTATTGAACGGGTTGGTTAAGTGGCAATAATATTTTTTTAAATTTCCATCTTCAGATTATTAGGTTCACTTTTCAATCTTGATCTATTTAGAGAATTCCGTGATTTTATTTAATTTTTGTACATTTTATTGCATGCTTTCTCTGAAAAAATTGATTTTAGATTGAACTTGAGTGTAT
Source organism: Sogatella furcifera (assembly GCA_017141385.1). Classification (NCBI taxonomy): domain Eukaryota; kingdom Metazoa; phylum Arthropoda; class Insecta; order Hemiptera; family Delphacidae; genus Sogatella; species Sogatella furcifera. Next base: position 43,615,194 of record CM029546.1, read on the forward strand.
CAATAAGTAAGTTACATAGCCAACATTTTTGTTTGAAAACAAGATTGAAGTAAGGTACTCATTGAGTCATTGGAATGCTATCACATTCTCGCACAATCAATTCATTTTTTTCGATAATCTCATGAAAAAATTAAGGAATTTACCAACCTTTATTAATAATAAAATTTGGCCAGTTTCAAACTCTATGAGAATGATTGCAATTTGGCACCTCATACAGCTTATGACTAACTTTTAAGCAAGCTGGTGAATAAAATAGTATGTTTTTCTTATTGATGCACTTGAGCAACAAATCACTAACTCTGAATAGACCTGAAAAGAGTGTTCAGTTCAAAATAATAAAGAGAATCTGGTGCATGTCGATCATTTACATAACTTAAATATGAGTTGAAAGAAAAGTAAAAAAAAATGGTATTTATAAATTAGAACACATTTGAATAACAATTCTTCTCTACTGTTTTCCTTTGTCAAGAGTCTTACTCAAGAGTCAATCTTTTTACCTTGACACCTTTTGTTAAATTTTATCCATTGCTAACCATTTTCCCATATTGATGAATCCTCATTTTCATGTGTCGAAAAATATCTTATTCCCTTCATCTGTCGCTCATGATTATTTATAATGCATATTATATTATAAGGCTGTTATTGATTTGATAGTGATAGGCTAGTAGATAATCTGCTCCAGAAGAACACCCCATTACATCATAAAAGGGGAACCATACCCAAGTACCATTCTGTTTTTGAAAATCGTTTTCGATCACATTCAAGCTTCACATACTTATGAATGTATTCTTCTTATATTTATTAAATGATTAATCAGGCAATGAAGTTGTTATCTTAAAAAGTCAACAGAATAAGCACAAAGCTTAAAGATATATTATTAAATTCAGTACTAATCATAATTATTTCATTAGCTTGAACCTGCGATAAATATTAAATAACACTGATTTCACCATTGATACCAGTAGCAATATCTTATTATTTTGAATTGTATTCGGTACCTACAATTGAAATGTAACATTCACTATAGGTAATAATCGTTGATAGCCGGACTAGAAAGTAGAAAAAGTAATGAGTACTGAACAGTGAAATATCTCAATAGATTTATTAAATATGGGGCCTACCCACTTTGAAACGATAAAAACTAAGAGTGCTATAAAATGAATGAGTAAATTGATAGCAGATAGCAATTCCGCGTTTTATCAAGCCTTCTAGCTCCAATAGAACTTAAGAGCGGTATATCAATGGAAGGAAAAGAAATGGGTGGAGCCGATCCTTTCACTGGCTCCTTGATAGATTAATTGACGTTTTCTTCTGCAAACTCCGAATAATTGGATAATTGCTAACTCAGCTTGCATTCTGCAAGCTGTTAATTTGAAATTGCTTTCTTCAAAGTAATAATATTGTAAAAGTGGATCGTCTTCTCATTGAAAATGACTCATTATTTCTATCAGTTGCCACTTTTTGTCATTGAGATCGATGAATTCAAGAGTAAATTAATCAGCATTGCAACTTGAAATAAATTGGAAAAAAGGAATTTTATAATATTTGTAAAAGATTCATTGTAATAAATTGTAAATATTATTAACGCCAAATTAATTTATCCCTTTATTCTAATCACATACATTTAAAAATTAGTATGAAAATAGCAAAAAATACTATAATTATGTAGTTCTGTCTCATTATTATGAGTTCCGACAATTTATCATTGATTCAATTATTGAAAAAACCCTGCTTCAATTTTTAAGAAAATAATTTCCTCCTCAAGGGCTATTGAGATTTCAATAAAAAATGTTTCAATTTTATCAAAGAAAACTTGAATTTCATAGGATGTTGGAATTGTAAAAAATATACAAGTAACTTTCAATACTTATTTTCTTTTAGGGCTACTGTGAATATTTTTTAAAAAGGGTACTCTGATTGTAATTATTTAAAGTTTCAAGTAACTTTCAATTTATTATTTGAATAACTTCAACAAAAGTTTTATAAAAAAAATCTATAATCATTCATACAACATGAAAAATTCTGAAAAGGTGATAATATCTTCAATAAGGCAGAGAGAACTCGTTCATTCTATTCTCTTTGGGTATGGGGTATTATCTAAGAGAAAATGTCTATGGTATTGTACGAATATTTTCATAGATTATTACTATCGGTACAGCCTTGATGGGATAATAATATTATTATACCTAGTATTGAAATACTTCTTCAATACGATACAAGATGCGAAGGAGGTACCATATTGTATTGTGTTGTACTTTTATTGATAGTGTCTCAAAGAAAGTGCACGCGGTGACATTTATTTCGTGAAGGATGGTCTTCCAAATGCAGCCCACCTTTCGGTTATGACACGATACAACACATTTGCATCAAGATAGCTTTCACTTTGAATCTAAAAATGAGCACTTTTGACACGTAAGGCAGTCGAAAAATGACTATGTTTAAGCCGGCTATGCTTAAAAACGTACCTACTCTGCTCTGGTCACACCTATTGATCTTGATACACAACTTTTACTTTCTTTCGATTCCTGCTGCATAATCACTGCTGTTATGACATCTTGGCATAGAGGAAAACATTTCTATTGACGAGACAACCATAGAGAGCAATCATGCCTGAAATACCCTCATTAAAGTCACAAGTACGATTATGTTCGACTGTGGTGATACTACTCTATTTCGACTATTGTTGGGCTAAACAAAGATTCACTATTATTTACTGTAGATTCATATGGTTCGAAAAATTGTCATTCGAAAAGTATCTCGTTCTTAAGAACACTGATTCAGAGCTATTGTCTCTTTGTTATCCCCTCAGTATACTCTAGGTCTAGAAGTACATCAATAGTTTAGATTACATAAACGAGTTAAATGAGTAAAATCCATACTCATCCAATTTTAGTCGAATTGATAAACTGAAACCTTAAGTGAAATTGTTGTTATAATACAAAATCATCATAAAAATAATATTATATTATTTTCTGATTTTCATCTTACATTTACGAAGTCTAAAGCAAAGCTTTATCTTATTACACTTGAGTTACTGTTTGAGAATCAGCCACGGTACACCGTTTGAAAACAATAATTAATTCGAATCTCCATTTATTGCTATATAAATAGACAAAGGACTTCTGCAACTGCAAATGAAAACAAATGTCCAAAATAGCAGGCGAGATCCATTGAATGAAACTGTTCAAAAAAATCCGCCCGGACCGGGAATCGAACCCGGTACCCCTCGGTTGCCGGCCGAGTTTGAAAAGTTCAAGCCTGCTGGTCAATCAATAAAAATAAAAAGTTCCAAAAAGCTTAATCAATGAAATTCATGGGAGAATAGATTTAAAAGTAATGAACAGGATAATTTTTTTTAATTCATTCTCCCATGAACATAACTTACAATCTACTGCGATTGAGATTTTCTTAGCAAAAAATAAATAAATATAAAATCACCTTCTCTGATCTACATTTGAAATTTTGCTTTTATTTCATTTCACGTTCGAGTGACTTTTCGCATGGATGAGAAACAAGAATCAGTCAAGATGTCTTGTGCTGATTTCATCGATGACTTTTCGTTTTTGTGGAGGAATTTTTGCAAAACACAATATCGGACCGTGAGAATAATCGGAAGCGATAAAACTGAGCGCTATAAAAATCGAGAAACATCGTTCCACTTCTTCGAGAATTTTTTTACTTCTAAATTTTTTGTAAGTTTGGAATAATGAGTTGCATTTTTCTGTTTAATGCAGAGAGAAATGTGACCCTCGATCATTTAACGCATCAATCGTTATTCGTGCGCGTTAACGAGGCGATTGAAAATGAAAAATCAAACAGCAACCTGCCACACTATTGCTGGCAGAACTTTCTCCGTCTTGTTTACCAGCTGCGGTCACCCTCCGTGTGCATTTGACTGAAGAAATAGAAATATCTTCCTTGTCGTGATGCCGATGGATTCCCAATTATATCAAGCATAACTCTAAATGCTAATTACGTTTGCACGTTGTTGCATTTCACCACATGCTGAAGTCAGCCGCAGCAACAGTTAAATCACGCTCAACCTGCCTGGCTGCTGTACTCGTAAATTACGCGGAATTCAAAACGAACCCTCGATAATCCAGGTTGCTGAACTCGATAATTTACCATCGATTACTCGTCATTAATAGACCACGATCTGGAGTCATCGTGATGTATTTTGTTTGTATTTAGGTGCACGCCACTTGTCCATGATAGACATACCTTTCGTGAACTGTTTTATTGATGAACTGTTCGAAAAAATCAGATAAACGAAATCGTATTTTTCTGATTGGAAGGATTTTATGTAGACTACTCTGTCCAGTTCCTTATAGAATTATAGGATAAATTTAATTTCCATTATGTGTAACAATTGAAGATTGAATAAAGTATCAATATAACGAATAAACAACTTAAATTCAAAACTGTTCATTCAACAGAAACTGAATGAAGCTACTCATGCTAAATAAATACACCAACATTATGGTATTCTTTGGAATTAATTTCTTATGTTTTTTATTGTGAAATCTCTTACGTATTAAGAACTTGAAAATATAGTTTCTTCGTCATTGTTCAGATTTTCCTACGTCTGTCATAAAAGCTACGTGTGCTGTGCATGGTGGAAAATTTTGACAACAGTCAGCTTTTTCATGAAAAACATTCAACATTTGGTTGGTGCATTTTCATAAATTATACCGTACGAACTCTCATAATGTGTGGACTTCCATTTGAATAATATGAGGACCGGCTTATAGCCATCATTCATGAACAAACCTTATATTGAATAAATAAATTATTCATTACAAATACATTTAGAAAAATCATCACTTAGAAGACTTGAAAATGTATTGACATAGGTTTTATGAAATAGGTATCATTATAACCACTCCAATTCTCCCCGAGAAAATGATTTATTACCGAACAAAGAAAGCTGGGATCAAGTGTTGTGTCTTCAACTAGCTGCTCGTAACATAGAGACTGCTGACAACATGATGAGCTCTAAAGAAGGTGAAAATATCGTGATTGCGTGGAGGGTAATTTCAGAGTGTACCAGCTCTTTGGACTGAAGATGGCCTCTAATTGTTTGGTACTTGATGTCGTTATGGCTGAGTGGCGACTTGGGAGAGAAAGAGTGTCCGTGAACGTTGTTCAATGTCTAGGCCGCCGCAATCGGCGCTTCGGTAACCCCCGATTATCTTCCAGACATCTTTCACTCGACCGCTGAAACGTGGTTGCCTTGAATCAGACATTTCACTTTAGCGTAGGCTCAACATTTAGACCACCATCACTCTTCCTGGGAAACGCGGTTACACTTTCTTGAGAGCGGTCACCTTGAAAATAAAAATATTTTTACACTTTTTTCAAACCAGCAATCGTAATGTTTTGGCTTCCGTTCACTTCCTCCTGATGGAAGGCATTCGAGTGAGACAAGAAACAGAAGCTTGAAAGTGTGTACCGCATGAATCAACATGATTAAAGAAATTTAAGTTGAAATTTAATAGTTGAATACGTAAATATCACATCAATAATTTAATTGTTGTATAGAAGGAAAATTTGATCCTATTCCTATTTCTCATCTATTCACATCATGCGATATGAAAGTCGGTTCAGTTTTAGAGCACCAGCAATGCTGAAGAGTGTTTTTGTTTTATAGCTTCAGAGGACAGTAGTGCCTACCGTAACTATTATAAATGCAGTCATCCGTTTAAATGGCATTTTTTATTGTTCTCGATTGAATAATCTCGCACTCAGATAACAATTCAAGTATTTACACAGCATAGTGAAACAGTACAACATTCTTTGCAACTTTCAACTAGGAAATTTTAAATGAAAAATGTGCAAATATATTCTATTATTGTTATTGTAGCTCACTTTATGACCACTTGTAAGGTGATCCAATTTCATTCAATAGCAGATACACTCAAATAGTATTGGTATGATTTATGTAATAATTCATGGTCTACTTTTTCCTTTGAGTTTACACCATTGTCTTCGATTTGCTATAATGGCGTAATGTCTCTCAGTGGGAGTCCCGTTTGTTATTCAAAACAGAATATTGTGTTCTTACTAGTAGGAGTGATATTATAGCACGCTTCATAATAACAGCTCAACGCATGCAAATATTCACGTTATGCATGAAGTTAATAAATACAATCAAAAATAATATTGTAATTAATTATTACAACAAAAAATGAACCATACTGTGTATAGAATAATATACAACACTGTAGGAGAAAAAATCATAAAGTGATCAAATTCAGGCTACAGAACACAACTAATATTGGTAGCCCATTTTAACATAATTTTATGTAGTATAAAAACATAATTTTTGGTACCTATAGTATTTTGTAGATTTTTGTTGTTAATCTTGTGTTTAGTGAGATACGTCGACGATTATCGATTACTTCTACACTCATATAATGTAAATATATTGACATTTTTTGGTTGGATGATTGGATATTGCTGGGGTCATTCTCGTTTCAATGTACTATCGCTGACAGCTCGCCGACTGTTCTGACAGAGCTGAGAATTATTAACAGTCATTCGTCAACCGTCTCAACTTTTGACGCCAGCTATTTTTATTGAATATAATTAATACAAATCCTATCCTATAATTTAATAAGATATCCTATATTTTATTGATATCCTATATCTTTCCTATAACAATAATAACCTATTTTCCTAGTTATCTAATTAAGTTAATTTTCTATTTTTTTCAGAATGCGTTGGCAGTTAACCTGCAGTCCGCTGGCATGTGCGGTGCTGGCACTGTTTGTGCTTGGCACTTGTGCAGAAGAGGAAGACGTAAGCGACCGCGATAAACGGCAGACACCCTACTACACGCAAGCGGTTCCAGTGCGACCCGGTCCCGGCCCCACCTACAAGCCACAGCTGCAGCAGCCCACGCAGCAGCAGCCGCGCTTCCCGGCAGCCGCGTTCAGCGTGGCTCCGCAGCCTTTCCGCAGCTCGCCCATTGACGATCACGAGTCCGATGAGGTGGACAGGAACGCCGTGTCGCCAACGCCCAATTATCTGCTCAGCAGGCCTCAGCCTACTACTCCGGTTAGTCAATTTCAATGAATTTTTTTCAATTAAAATTAAAACCTTATTGCAGATTTTCATTTGTCTTTTCATGCTGGTGGAGTGGGAGTACAATAAATTCTATAGGCCCAATAAAAATTCTAGTTGAAAAAGGTCATAGCACGAGCATAAAAGCTCGTATAGTAACAATCATATTATTGGGATAGGTACAACGCAACAAACTATAGAATACGATTACCATTTGGTAGAGTTCAATCGCTATAATTAGCATATAGTATGAACTATACAAATAGCATTATAATAAACACAAACAAGATGGATATTGTCAATAAGGAATTGGAATAAACTGTTTGTGAATATAGCCTACTATTCACAAAAGCTATTTAACTTACGTTGTACCGGTAGCCGCGGTACCTAGGTACAATAGTTTCTAAAATAATAGTTTAGGTACAATAATCGAGTATAGTCTACCATTACAAATTTTATTCAGTTTTCCGAAATGTTCATTTTATATTATTTTAATACAACGCAGTGAAGCTTCTATTATAAATTAATAATTCCTTAAATTATGCTTTCAAAAATTAATTGTCTGCTATAGATTCATTGATAATTTTAGGCAATCCAATTTTTCCCATGAATTCATTATTGCTATAAGTAAAATCAAAGTTTAATATTTTATTATTTTAGAATAAACTCCATCTGGAATGCCGTTATAATAAAAGATCCGGTTTCATTAATAGTTATTATTCAGGAAGGATGCAAGGAATAATTATGCTATTTGCTCAACTAGTAATTGAGAAATTCCACCGTTTTGAACTGGTGTATCTTGTACAGTGACTCTTATATAGTCATTGTAGTATCTTGGACTGGACTTGTCATCAGTAGGCAACAGTATTCCTCTCATGTGAGCTACTCAACGAATTTGTCATCTTCAAATATGATCTACATTATTGTCTAATGACAGGAACAAAATAATACTGGTGAATAGGGTATTACAGTATTCACTATTTCAAGTGCCCAAGGCTATAGCCTACTGTTTCATAGAACTTATTTCCCCGTTCTAGAATTATAGCTTAAAGCTATAGGCGCACACAAAACATGTTTATGAATGGACCACAAACTTTTGTAGGCCACCGACTTCAAATTATGAGGAACAAGTTATGATTGGACTTACATAATTGGATACTTGGACGAAAATAAGTTTAAAGCAGTTAAAAGCAGTCGTAATGAGAGAACTTTTCTATTCCTCATTATATAATAATTTTCTGGTTATTAGTCATTGAAATCATTCCCAAATTTTAGAGAGCTGAGCTGTTAAAATACTTGATAACTTAACATTTCCTTTCAACTGGAAGCTTCAACATGGCACACATCATTAGACTATAGTAGCTTGAACTGGCAGCCTGTATAGTAGGAAATAAAGTACCGTAACGGCAATGAAAAATAATATCATATTACCTTATGAAAGATATCAGTTGAAACTTTAAAACTCAAAGGGATATTTATAATAAGTAAGAAACCTCTTCATTTTATTTATAGAAGAGAGTAGAAAAATTTGAGGTATGTCCACATATCACACTAGAATATATGAATTGAAATAGTTGTTTGTATTTACTTCGTTATAGCTATCCATCAGTAAGAATTAATGACTGATGAACTTTACGAACTCATCAACGTTACTTTGAGTAAAAGCAGACAAACAGTGACTAATGGTGCATGACATTTAGTATAATAATGTTCGAATTGATGAACGAAGTTTTGATGATGAGTGTAAAAGTGATGATTGAATATGTCCATTTTTGGTACTAATATGTATCCTACTATTTGTTGTACAAATATGGTGAACGATGGAATCATAGTTCGTTACTTCATCTAAATCCAAATAGAGAAGAGAGAGAAGGAATATTACATCCCTGCTTTTAATGTGTCTGGATCCTTACAACTTACAAGAGAACAAAGTATCAATATTTTTATATCACCATATCATTTCTTGTAGAAATTCTTGTCCAGGAAGGATACATAATTACACATCAAATAGATACCTTTTAAAGATGCATTTAAATATAAAATATTTATACATTAGAAGCCAAATGAAGTGATTTTTGTTATGAGATAACAGTATTAAATTGCATTTAGAAGATATATGATTTGGTCATATCAGTAATGATTAAAGAAAGTCATGTAAAAGTAAACATCTAATATCCACATATCCCCTGGTGAATCACGATTAATCATTAACTCGATCATAACTCAAACTTAGGATTATTAGGATTAAACTTATTAATCGTAATTCAAACTTAGGACACTCCCCTCCCGCACCAGTTATTACACACTGCACAAAATTCAATTAAATGAACAAATTAGATTTGAATGCTCAATCAAGAGAGAGAATCGTTGATTGGAAATTATACAATCACCTGTAGTCGCTGCAGCTTATGTCACTCACAAGTAGGTTACAACATTATAAGATCTTCGCCGCAAATAATTAGACTCAATTGAAATAACTTATGGGTTTACAGTGTAATACAGCTATTTTTGTTTAATCACATCATAATTTCTATGTTTTTAAAAATGGAAAATTTTAGAAAATAATACGGTAATCATATTTATTAGATTGGAGTGGTCAGTTCATTGAGCTAAATCGCTGAACAAGATTGTAAAGATTGTAAACATCAAACAATCAACATGACTCGCGCTTTCAAACATAATAATTGTATTCAACTACTAGGTTTCCCTTGTTACATCTGGAACAATAGGAGCAGCAGGACAGTACATTTTTATAGTCACGACCTATAGTCACTTTGAATAGGCAAAATTATTGTCAAGAGGCGTGGTCAAATTATTTACCTCAATTGAAATAATAGTCTTCTCCTTTCAATTAGCTTGGCAAATCCGTAAGTTAACAAGATATGAACGAATCATTTTTCTTAGAATAGACGGAGATCAACATCTGGTATTCTAAAAGAAAGAGAAATTGCCCGTTTAATCAACTCTCTCCAGGATGAAATTCATTTTATTGCTAAAATAAATTAAGTTGTAAATTTACCAGCGTCTCCAGTCAGTGCTCATGCATAGCTAATAGAAAGCTAATTTTATTCTGGTTTTTGCTCCTTAATTATTTTTTTCTGAAACAAGATCGAACACTTGACTTTTCAATTATTTTACTTGGTATTCAACTGTCCTGACTGCTAATTATAAATGTGATTTTTTTTCTTATTAATTGTATCAACGTGAAGCCTTCAAATAGGCCTGCTATAGACTGAAATCAGAGTAAATCTGTTATTGAATAGTCTGTTACTTCTATTTTTCGAATAGGATATTAAATTGGAGTAAACGGCTTGAGCATGAATGTGCTGGTCTCAATCGACTCTTCAGATAATTTTCCAATTTTCAATACCTGATTGGCCATCCATCATATGATCACATGTCCTAATAACTCTGGGAAAAATTGAAATTTGTGAAACATTTACTTACTCATGGTCCACTCAGTAGCCTATAATTATTTACTAGTTACTAGTGAATCGACATCCCTTCAATCTTTATTGACTCCCCTCTACTTCCTACATGATTCTATGCAACGATGGACTCGACCTTTGTGTCTCAATTTTTATACAAGAATAAATATCAACTTGTACAGATAAGTACTATTGTCCACCAAACTTTTATTCTCATTTTGTTGCAGTCATCACAATACAGAAGTCAAACCCCGCAGCCCCAGCATCAACAGCAGCAAGCTTCCAGGTCGAGACCCAACAGCCAGGACTACAGACGACCACCGTCTCCTCAAGGTCAAAGAAATCAATTCCAGCCTCAACAGCAGTTATCAGTAAGATGAAGATAATTCTTTGTTATCATTTAATTTATTTATTTTTAGTTTTCAACCTTCAACAATTTTGTTTCATAATATAATTCAGAATGGAAAATATTGTACTTTGATATTCCGCTCATTGTAGGGATTGAAAAACACAATTAATCCAATAATTATCGAATAATCCAAATATTGTGAAATTCAGTAGGCCTACACAAACGAGTAATTATCTGGAATTACCTATCCAACACTTAGCTATCCAACCTAGATAAACTTAGCTATTTGAATAGCTTACAATTAAGTAAAGCAGAATATTATGTCCAATTAGAGAGTTTATAGTATTAAAATGATCGTAAGTCAATTTTTTCATGTGAGAGATGTCCTTTTCATTGGTTTCAACACGTGGATAGAATGAGTTAATACCGGATCCCTAAGCAAGCCTAGTTAGATATACCAACGAGTGGGGAAAAAGAGATACAGGGCGTCCAAGGAAAATATGGACCGATTATAGAGGCGAAGAGGTTCGGAACAGGCAATAATGCCTCAACCGTGAAAGAAAGAGGCAGAAGAGATGTCCTTACAAACATAAATTACTAAACTTGAGTTGAAAATACAGTGATGAATATAATAAAATATATCTGACTAAGCAGTTTCTTTTCAGCATTATTTAATGAAATATGACAATTATTGAGGAAATCGAGTTGAATGATATTTAGTGTTAATTTAATAAATAATAACAAAATTTTTCTAGCAGATTATATTGAAATTATTGGTTTTTTGGTTAAAAGGAGGAGGAGCTAGCTGAACTGGAAGAGGATGAGAAGGAGGAACCCGACAGATTGACACAGTTGCTACCAGAAAGCAAATTCACCTGTCACAATAAGAACACTGGATACTATGCTGATGAGGGACTCAACTGCGAGGTGTTCCACTACTGCCAAGACAATGCCAGACATTCCTGGATCTGCCCTGAAGGGTTCTTGTTCCATCAGGTAATTTTCAATCATCCCTACTTTGAAAAATACTCAAGCTTCAAAATAGATTCATAAACCATTGGAGAAAGCATTCAATGTGATATACAAGCGAATTCAAATTTATAATACAGTACCGTATATATTTTTCAAATAAAAATTTAAATTTTTTAATTATTAAAAAGTTTTTACAGGATACTTCATCAAGACATCAACTGTTTTCAACCAAGGCATTCGTATCCAACTTATTACTCTGATGTTATATACTCATTTATTAATAATTGATGAAAAAACAATATTGATACGCCGATTTATTCCTGTATGATTATAAACTATGAATATATTATAACGTCAGTTTGAAAATTTACTATGAGCGCTTCACTGTTAGTAAAGATGATTGCATCCAAATGCAACAGGTGATGCAAGTTGGAGAAACCATGAATTGGATCAAAAAGTTTAAGAATATTTCTATATTTATTCCAAAATCCTTATTAATTAATAAATTTTAGAATCTATGAATACAGTTCCATCAGTAAATTAGGGTTGCATAGAACAATCAATGTGACTGAATTTGAAAAGAGTGGATATTTATTTATACAGGAACATTATATATGGTTTTAAATACCTCTTTATTTAAGCTTATACGTAGGAGAAGTAACGAAAAATAGCTCGTTCATTCCAACGCGACCAATTCATGAATTGCATTCAATTATTTTTCGAATATTAATGAACCTGATCATTCATCCAATCAAGTGAAAAATCCAAAATTTGCTATCTCAATCATCAATCAGATCACTTTCGCTGTCATCCCCGTAATGTGATGTCTCGCAATCAGATATTCCACTTCTGTCCACCTCAATCATATAATTTGTTGCATAATAAACCATTGAATTAGAACTATCAGAATACGATTTATTGTTTGATTCACGCCTCTTTTTACTAAGGGATTCGTTACGATCATCATCGGTCCTCATTTTGATCTCAATCATTTCAGACGTTTTTTCTACTCTGATTTTATTCCAGCACGTTCTACACAAACAAATCAGACACCAAAGCACAGCGAAGAAAAACAGTAGCGTTAAAATTAGAAGAAATAGTCTTCCCGACTTATTCCTATCAGATCCTTCATTTGTAGTTTGTTCACCCTCCTTTTTTTTATTTGTTTTGTCGAACTTGACACGCTGCAACCTTTTCTGATTAATTTTCAATGAGTGATCAACAGTTTTCATCAATCCATACGAACTTTGAAACGCAGGAAGAATGTCCTCATCACTGGATCTCGGTAAAACGTGTCTCTTCAACCAATTGTTGTATCTATTCAGAAAGTCAACTTTCTCAGTCAAACAAGACGTTTCATCAGTTCCGCCCTCACTTTTAGCGCAACAAATTACAGTAGTGAAGTATTTTATCAGAACAGGACCGCTTGATATGTCGTGTAAATTCACAAGTGGCATGTTTTTCATTGGAAGTGCGATAGCCTGGGGGTTTTTGCAGTTGTCAAGTATTGGCATGGAAATATTTGAAAACAAATTGCAATTGTTTTTCTCATTCTTATTTTTTGCATCCACTCCTGTGCGCTCGGGAGTCAACATTTTACAATAATGCATGCCTTTAATACAATTTATACGCACTGGTTTTATAGGAGAAATAGGTCTTTTAATGGTGACTGGTTTTCTCCATGCTTTTCCATTTGTGGAAAGCTTTGTTTTGATACCGTCTTGCAGTTTTTCAAGTTTCTTAGCAGTTCTTATATCTATTTTCCCTTCATACAGCAATTCTCTGAGTAAGGGCAGGGCGAATACTTGTAAATAACCACCTAGCACATCAGAGACAGCATCTTTCATGATTGATCCTTTAGACTCACCAAATTTTAAAGCTTCTTCATTGATGGTCTGCATCCATAACGTGACGTATTCTAGAAGAACTTGCATGTCAGTTGGACGTTGACTCGGTACAAGTTGTTGCAATCTGTAGCGTGACAACAATAACGCGAGGTCTACTGACGACCAGCACTCTTTCGATCGATCTTTTTCACGGAACAACACCGTACCGACATTGAGAGTGCAATAGCCTTTCACCGCCTCTTTCGGTTCACAAGAACTGCAACTGAATATTGTCACAATTATTAGAAAAGTAAGGAACATTAGAGAAATAGTGTGGCTGTCCAAACATCAAGTTCCAAGTTGGTGGAAAACATGAAAAGATAGATAAGTTAATTTTAAAATCATAACCCAAAAATATTTCTACCGCAATTGGTAAATAAAAATGAATGAAGTAAAACATCATCAAGTTTACTCAGCTGTTATTATGTTATCAAACGTCAAATCACCGCCTCTCTGATAAAAAAATTATTCAAAAGAATAAAAAAATCGATCTAAGAATTTGAATTTGGAATTAAGCATTTTTAATTTCATTTTATATTTGAAGGAATTGAATATAAATTATTAAAAAAATTCAATTAGATTTATGAAGTTCAAAAAGGCGAATCTGACTGAATTTCTAAATAATTATCTTGTGAAAAGAACGGAAAATATATTTAATTATTGAGAAATGTAGTAGAGACGATGCTTACAGAGATTATAAACTCAATTATCAGATAATCAGTCCTACAGTCTGTAACGATTACAAGGTTCTTAATAAAAATAAATGAAAGGCTATTGGAAGTCAAGTAAAAAATCAACGGTCAGTCATTAGGCTTCAACAAAGAAAAAATTTCTTCTGATACCTCAATAATAAATTAATAGTTCAAAGCTAACTCTGTTGAAAACAGAACATTGACAATTTCAGGACTGGAGTGTACCTGGCTCCAATTTACCATCAGCTTCAGCAAGCAAACAAACATTTTCCTACCTTATAATGGGAAAAGAAGGTAGTTTAAAATACATAAAGTAAGAAAGTATTTAAGACCCCGTCCTGTCCGAGCGCCGAAAAATTGGCAAGTCGTGAGACCAAGCAATGACACGTCATGAATACAATCTTTGTAGGCATGATAGTATTCTAGCCATGTTCAGCTAGAGCACTCTCAGGTTTGAGTAAAGCGCACACAGCAATAAACGGTCGTATGCAGACAAACGCAGGATATATCCCTCCAATGTTATTAAATATTGCAACGCACTCATCTATCAGTTTATGCGTTGCAACATATAATAGCCTGAGAGGAATTTTTCCGTCCGTCTGTTGCAAAGCGCGCCTTGTTTTATTCACATGTTTTACCACTCGGTCGAGCGATGGAGCAATTTTTGTCACTTAGCTAGGACGAGCCCGTCGAATTTCATAGCCACTTATTTCAAAATTTTGCTATACACGAGACTTCAAACATTCAACTTTTTGAATTTTAGTTCAGACTTATACATTTGAAACGTCTTCCTCCTTGCAGGTACATCTGATCTGCATGCCACCGAGCAGCGACAACATCTGCAAACAATCGTCGCAATACCACTTTGTCAACGACTATCTCTACCGTCCAATCAACGAAGAGGAAGTGCAGAGAAAACCGAACGTCTCTCTTCGCTACGCCGACCGCTACTACCCCGAAAACTACTACGAGGAGGCTGAGGAGAGCCACCAGCCAGCGCCTCAGGTGGTGAGGCGACCTCAGGCGGCAGCGCCACCCCACAACCAGAACTACCAACTGCAGCGACCCGTGCAACAGGTGCGACAAGCCAGCAACACAAATCAGGTGTTCCACTCGCCCGAGGAGGTCAACATTCCCCTGCAGCACCGCAGACCACAGCAGCAAATCTCGCAGGCTGAAGAGGAAGATTACTGAGAGCCAACTAAATCAAATGGTCATAGAATGTCATTGCTCAGGTTAATCGACATACAAACATGCAGTATAAAAACAAACATTCAATTAGTTTGGTGATAAAGGAACACACTTTATCAAATCAATACGAACCTACGTTAATAGAGTTCTTTTCACCCTGTTACAATTATATTTTCAGTGATTTTGGAATAAACGTCAACAAATCAGTACTAAACAAGGTAACTATAGTGTTCGATCTATTTACCTTGGTAAGCTACAATGATTTGAGTTATATTGTAAACGCTTTTATCAAATCAGTACCAACCAATGAAATTATTGTTCTATTTACCTTGATAGTCTACAATGGAATGTGTGATTTTGAAAATAACCTTTAATTTGTATAAGCTGCAAAAACCTGTCATACTTCATACTTTTTGTTGTAATACTCTTAAGATATAAATTAGTGCTAAGTTATTTATGTAAAGTTTATTGTTTGTAATTCCTAAGACTGTAAGATAGATTTATTATAGTTTTGATTTTATCGTATTCTCATTTTTGGAAAAAACCATAAATGCAATAAAAATTGCAAATAAATTTATGTTGTGATTTATTATAATAACAATCCACAACAATGTTATAGAAGTGTTCAGCTTTATTAAGTGCGGTAGCACCATTATCTCTTTTTAGTGCATTTCATTCGAAAAAATGCACTATTGGTCTTGCCCTGACAATCGAAAATTTATGATGTGATATATTTTTTTCGCCATACTCGTATGTAATACACAACTTTCCAAGCTAGATTTGCGTTTGGAAAATTGCCGTTTACAGGAGAATCATAGATCAGCTGTTCTGAATGCGGGAATAATCATTTTGATGATTATTACAGCACTAGTCATCATCACAATGATAATTACAGCACTGAAAATCTAGCACAGCTGTTTTTTCCGAACTCCGACGTTTGAATAAATGAGTCGAACGAGCCGCCATGACAGTTCACTGTGTGTGTTTGTTTTGTGCTACTGCTAGTGTTGTGTTGAGGTTATGTTAGCTTCAGTTAATGTTTTCAGTTGTTTGAGGTTTTAATAAATCCTTCTCAGTCTAGTATGACGAAAAAAGATGTACATAATTCGTGTGGAAAAGTTTACAAACTCATAATTATTTTCCAAACTCGCGTACCGCTCGTTTGGAGAACATAATTATTCGTTTGTAAAACTGCCTTTTCCAAACTCATTATGTAATATACTATTACACGTTTCCGAGCCCCTAGAACACGAATCTGATGTCCGTTCAAATTCATAATATATATATACAGATTCTTGTTAACACGATAACTTGTTAACACTATAAGGGCTTGTCGGAGAGCGACCAGATTTTGCACAAAAATTATTAGTGTTAATATCTCGGTCAAGTTCGTTAACCAGCCAAATTGATCCAAGGGTAGGGGGTGAAATTAGGGGGTGAACTCTTTCCGACCGCCAGCTGCCGGAGCGATTTTTCTTTATTATAGTAACCAATAGCAAGAGCATTCAAATAATAAAGTTAATTAGAAATACTTTATTAATCGAGAAAATCGTACAAAGATCCCATCATTCACTATTCAGACCTCACTCACAGTATACTACTGAAGATTATTTTACTGCTCATGAAAAAGAAATACAATTTCAACTGTGGGCTCAAAAAATTAGAAATAGACTTCAACTCATAAGTTGATGATAGATGAATAGGTAAGAGCATTTTAGAGGTAGATATGGCTAGTTCCTCTATTTGGATCTAGTTCTTTATAGCTTCAATTGCGAACAGTAAACTTCATACTACAGTGTGGAATCAGGAATTTTGAAAAATGGTCACTTTGCTCCACTCTGCTACCTTCGTTACACTTTTTTCAAACTTTGTAAACGTTAATTTTATTCCTTTACCGCTGTGAAACACAATTAAACTTACATTCTGTAAAAGTGAAAAGATTAAAATCGTGATATTATAATTCATGTCCTTCAATATCAATTATTAGGGTACATTTCAAGAATGGCTACATTAGAGGAATTTCCGAGTACAGTCGTTTCTATCTAACCTAGATTCTATGAAAGAAACAATAACCTTCCATTCAAACACATTTTAATTTAAAAAATATAAAGCATAATTCATGACTCTCACATATCACAATAATCACTATCATTATACAACTGTATTAATTTACTACGCTGATAATATTTTGATTTTAGTTGATTGATTCTTTCATTGATTTCAATTCAAACAAACGCATACAAAGTAGTCAATAGATAGTGGATTTAATAGAGATAATACAGAAGTTGTCGGTTAGTGAGTGCTAATTAGTTTTCCTAATTACATTTCATCATTCATTCATCTTCAGTAGGAGTTTCATCATTTTACGTTAAATCTACTGGCCACTAATCTTCTTGACTTCAGATAGCTTCGTATGTCATCATACACAGTAACAGCTTACTCCAACAAAAGTACGTGAGTCACCAAGCAACTTTCAACTGTAAAATATATCAGTTACTTCTTCGTTATTCAATAGTTTTAAAAACACATGAGAGCGAAGGGAAGCTATTATACCAGGTTAGCATTCACCTTATTTCTTTTTTACAATTCAATCGAAACTTATTTCTAAAGAAACAATAGCATACAATCGCGGAAATATACTCTACACAATATGGTGAGTGAGTATTAGAAACCTTCGATTAGTTTTCTAGTTTCGAGTTGTAATGAAACGTGCATTTTTCAAATTCTCTAAAACATTTAAAATGAACTAACTTACTATATATTTGGGCAATAATTATTGAATAGAAGATCAACGGTTCACAGTTACAGAACTGAAATGTATAACCTGAACTGCCAAGCAAAGAAAAATTAATCAAAAAGCTAATGAAAGATACAGGCTTTACTTTTACTTTATTTGATGACAGTTCTACAAGAAGTGTACCACAGTTTATGATTTCAAGTTTGGGAAATTTAGACTCTTATTATTCTCATACAGAACATTAGATAAAGATTCTCACTTGAGAAGAATATAACTGATTTATTTGGATCGATAAAAGTAACGAGAGTTTAAGTACTGAATATCTTGATTCAAACTAATATCAATGAATTTGCATTTTATGTGTTATGTTTTAGTATATAATAATTTATTAAACCAATAGCTGTAGGAATAATCAGTATATTTGTAAATATTGCTGTTTGTAAGTCGGAACAGGCAATTGCCTAATCCTTGTAAGTAAGATGATGATGATGATGTGATCAAGTAAAACTGATTCATAATAGTAGATTTTATAATTAACCACTATTATTTTTGATTCCTGAAAACTAATATTGTATTGAATTATTTGCAAAGTAATGCCTACTTCATAAGTCCTAGACGAGCAAATATATATTCTAATACAACCCTACGAGTGATGAGAAATATAAAATATCAATTTAAAAAGAATCTTACAAAATCAGTCTTGATGGTTTTACCTGATTAGCATTGCTAGAACGCAATAAATTAGTAAATTGTTAATCGCAAAGCAGGTGGAAACTTGTTGAATGTCGTCGTCACTGATGCAGCGTAAACGTCGAGAACTGCACTGAAGCCATGTAATCTTTACTCAACGCCTTGCCATTCACCACCAGAACTAGAGGACTGTTAACTCGTATGCTGTTGAACTTATACACCTGTCAACAGGATAAACCGTATTAAAACATTTAAAACAAATTTAAAAAATCAATTTATAGACCCATTAAACAAATTTCCTCAAGAGATAAATACCAATCAGCGTGAAAATATATTTACACTGAAGATAAAGCGTACCAAATATTTTTAAAGTATTAGGAAAGTGTTCAATTGAAGAATTCTAACACGTGTACTGATGTGCTCCTAATAATATCACAAGTGTGAAAGCGAGGAGGAAAAAATTAAGAAAATGTCGATCAAACAAAAAATAAAAAGTAGCAACCGAAACATGATAGTTGAGCACCATGCTCAAGATGGAAAAAGTCTGAATATTAAGTTTGAACTAACAAAAGGTATCTGGAAATAATTATCCATCAATTGCACCCCTTGACTCAAATATTGAAGTTGAACTAAACAAAGGAATCTCTGAAAATCATTTCAATTACTGAAGGTAATGGAGCTAATTTACAATGAAAATTGGGGGACTGAATTGTAATAAGTGAGTCTCGCAGAGCTTTTCCTAATTTAGAAAGTAGTTACTATTGTAGACTAGTAATAAGTAAACTCACCTTACTATTGAAGGTAAATTGAAAGCATTTGAGTAAGGGTTCGGGTATAGCAACGGAGTCACCAATTATCACTCCTTTGCCTTCTGAGAGGTTGTATAGCATGACCGGTATCACAGTCTGCTGTTTATCTATGATGCAGAATGTACTGAAAAGAGGAAAAATCACAATAATATAGAACCCTTGAACCTCATGGTCAAATCAAAATGAGAAAAGGAATTCAATGAAATATATTGAATTGATGACATGATGAGACACACAAGAGTTTTGTAAACTCATAAGACATACAATTTCACATTACTATAATAATATTGACGTACCATATAATTTCATCGATGATATTTCAGATTTCATGAATATTCGAAATAAGTAATTTCTTTAGCAACTTTGATTGACTGGAACTAACGGGACAACTATAACATTGGAACATTGGACACATTCCAATTTGGAACATTGGAATATTTGTTAACCGTAAGTCTCATTGGAATCTTATATTTGAATATTGATTTGAAAAGATATATATGATTTATATATATCATTATTCATATTGTATTCATATATATACATTATTCATATGCTTGTGTAGGCTATTTCTATTTCAAACATGATTGGTGAATAAATAAGAATACAATATATAGTATTTTAATGATACTCACAAAGGAACACTATCGTCATCATGCACACTGCATATTACTTTTCCAAGTACGACTTTTTCTGAGTTGAGACCGGAATTCAAATCATTAAGGTGAACATGCTCCAGTCGACATGATTTACCATTATTCGTTTTGAAAGATCCATCAGCGAATGGTCCCAAGTGCTTATTGTCAATGCTCTGTAATAAATAGAACAAAACAATGATAAGACATTGCAACCTATTATTTTTCAATATTGAAAAAGTAACTGTGTTTTTCTTTTTAATAAGAAAATGACTGTGATTTTTAGCAATACGGCCTAATGCAATTATATTCTAGAACTAATAAATGAAAAGACAAGATGTTGTCAAACAATGAAAATCAGTGGTTTGACAACATCTTGTCTTTTCATACATTATGGATAACTACCACAATATCAATTTCACAACTACTCAAAGAGTCTTCTACTGTAGAACTACTAGCTAGAGAATAATTAGCCTATTACTAATACTATTTGGAACTATTGGGATGAACAATTGGATTGTATAGTTAATTTTGCATTTGTCTCTATCAACGTTAGCATTCAATTAAATGAAGTCGCTAAACTGGAATGTAGTCTACAACATAATTATTACGCAATGACTGAATCCGAAAATAATAAATACAATTCAAAAGAAGCTGATCACGAAACACGGAATGAAAACACGGTTTCATAGACGGAAACACGGAATGCAGTCTTTGAGATGTGCTAAAGAAATATCAGTTCTACTAAGTGTGACGACTTTTTACAACTCCAGCTACAAGTTTTTCATGGTTTGCTGAAATCAAACTATATAATTGGCTAACTTCTGTCAAATTGGATTGATTTCAATGTGGAATATCATTTGTGACACATTGGAAGACAAAACTCATGACAAAAATTAAAAGCTGCCAGAAAATTTTCATTGTTAGTTCGATGTAATAGGGTGAATTCCAGAAATATGCTGTTAAAATTTGGAATGGAAAATGCATGTTTACCATGTACGTGTATGAAACATAAATTTTACATGATATAGGAAACTCTATTACTGTACCTGTAGTAAGAAGTTCAATCTTTTCGCTTTCAGCTTTCCCTTGGTTCTAGCCATCTCCAAAATATTGTCCAAAAATCTTAGCAGTTGTTGCTGTTTTGTTCGTGGAGCATCCCACGTTGGATCCAGCTCTTTCGCTCTAGTAAAACCAACGAGAGCCTCCTCATACTTCTCTTCATACTTGTAAGCCTTCAAAAAAAATATTCAGCTTAGAAAGAATAATTACATGACATGATTCTTTTTGGAAGATAAACCCGCGAAAAATAAAATTTACCTATGTGCTTGTTATAGAAATATTGATGAGAATTTTTGTTAGATCATTATTTATTGCTGAGATCAAGAATGTTTTGTAGTTGTTCATTTTGAGCCAACTAGAATTATTAACTGTGTTACAATAATGATTATTAATGAACAATTTTTATTTTTATTTTCTATTTATTTATTCCTTGAAAAAGCATTACAATTATTCACAATGTAGAAATATAACAGCAAAACGAACCAATAACAAATACAAATAAACATAAGGAACTACTTTCCCAAAAGAGCAAGCTCGAGCTTGGGAAAGGAGCAGCCGTACTTACTTATTATCAACATTATATACATTAAACATTAAAAACTAAAATCAAATCCTTCCAATAAACAAAATAAATCAGTGATGCTACAATAGATCAATATTTTCACATACAATGTGTGTTAGATGCAACAAAATTTGTTTATTATAATAAATTATATTTATGACCTAATATTTTCTAGCCTAGTGTATAACATGATATAAGGTGAGGTACAAAATGTCCACCAGGAAGTTCTAGTAGGCTAATGTTCTGGTGCGAATTATTATTTCTTTACTATTTCTCCAATTCATTTGAATACCTAATAAACTCTGCAGAAGTTATAACTACATACTTGAAGAATGAATATATTCAGTTTCAATATAAGATGTAACCAAGTAAAGTTAAAGTAACTTACAATGGCTTTGTTGTAGTGTAAATCAGGACTGTTCTTCGCAGCTGGATCTTTTTCCTGAGGAGCAAAAAATACACATTGTAATTATAAGAATATCAGAAGAACCTTTACAATTTCATATACCTTTTAAGAATGCTGATCCAGATGATATGTTCAATATTCATCAAGAATAAAATTCAGACTTGAATTCTAGACGGAAAAGAAGAAGAAACGAGGTTTGTTCCAAAGAGTGAAACAAGTATGGAATTTTTCATGAGATCCTACAAATATTAATGGTGCTTGTACTTGAATGAATTGACATGAATATCAATTAAACAGAAACATAGAGAAGAAATTAAGCTTTTCAGTGATGAAGAATGGGGGAAGCTATTGAACCGATAGGCATAGTAAATTCTAGCTGTGAATTTTTAGTTGAATGAACGTTGATAACAAAGTTTTGGAATGTGCTATACTTACAGCTTGGGCATAAGCAGACATAGCAAGTTTTAGAGACTGTGCATTCTGCTGCATTGTGAAAAACTGCACCAAATATGCATTGCCAAGTATTGACCAGGAGACGCCATCATTTGTGTCAATTTGCACTGCTTGGCGAGCCAAAGTAACTCCCTGCTCGACGTTCTTCACCTTTTCTTTCAAGTTTTCTGCCACATCTTGTCTTGCTAGGATTGAGAGATTACGTAGAGAAACTTTGTTTTCACTCTGAAATGAAAGTGCATTAATTATAATTATTCAAGTTGAGTAAATTTCTTGTTCTGATCAATCTATCAAAACTTTGGCAATTTAATTAGAGAACTCTAATCTGTGGGCAGAAAGATTCAGGATAGAAAGCTGGTTCTTAACTCTCATTGAAAAGCTTTCGTAAACAGTCCTTACAGTTCCTTGGCAACTGTCATTGACTCATTATTTTGGAATTAATATTCTCAAATAAATTGGCTTTGATATAAACCATTACCAATCAAAATCAATAGTTTCTTAGTTCAAAAACATATATTCATCAATAAATTAACATTATTATTCATAGAAATTATAAAAATGTTTTAAACTCTGTCCAAGATTTATTCTCCCAATTGATTTGTAGGACTACTACTTTGAATAAATTTTCATCTGCAAAATAGAAAAGTCAATTAGTAGATAAGAAAGTGAGAAGAAAACATTTCCTTCAACCAATTTTCATCCCAGTTTGAATGCTATAAGTTAATGCTAATAGAACTATAAGATTCCCGTGTAACGTTCGAGTACCTTCAGAGACTATAGAAAACCATGCATTAACATATTAACCTAATGATGTTACATGAATGAATTTTTATAATCAGTTTCAAGTGCTGCAATTAATCACCTGGGATAGAGCTCCCTGGAAACAATTTTTCGCTTCTTGGAAATTGTCTTTTTTCCAGTAACATTCACCAAGTTGATTCCATGCTGGGATGAGTTTGGGATCCAACTTCACGGCCTTTGCTAGAGCTTCTTCGGCCTTTACAGAGAAAGAGGGCAACACATTTTGGGCACGGCCCAACTGATACCAGTAATTGGCTCGATTTTCAGGCGAAGCTAAAACTTCAGCTGAAACAAAAACATGATGAAACAGTGAATCAAAAGAGCACATGATACAAGCTATACGTAGCAATAGAACATCAAACTACTGAGAACTCTACAATAGCATTCAATTATATGTGAATGATAGATGTTTTTATAATACTGGGTGGTTATTTTCGTGCTCTAAATTTCAAGTCCAAATTTTATAGTTTCGACCATGAAAATTTATTTTGGGAAGTGTTACGGTTTTGAATTCAAAAATCTGTTTTTCAATGACTGTTTAAAATAACTATAACCTACATGGTTCTCCAAGTATCATCTGAGAAAAATTAAGTTATATGGCGGAGTGGAACAACCCTTGAGGATCCCCACTATTGACAGCCATGTACGCTAAATAATATTAACAGGGTGATTTAGATAAGTCAGGACCCTAGGTTGTTTTGTAGCTTGGTAGGATATTAATAATAATTAATTTTTATTTTTTCAAGCGTTTTGACCTTTGAGAACACATCCCACTTCACACAGACATCTCCCACTACAAGCGCATGTTCGGGCGAGAGCAAAATTCCTTGAGGATCCAAATATGGAAATACAGGGTGTTTCAGGAGGAATGTGCAATACTTATCAGGCTGATTCCTTACACCAAGTAGACAAAAAAGTTCCATGGGACCAACCCCCAGAAACGCTTTGTTACCAAGAGAACAATGGCGGAAAATTGAGATTTTTCAAAATATATTAATTTTTTAGAGGCTTTAGTGAGGTTCTAAAATAATCAATTCCTTTGTAAAATTAGCTGAGAAATTCAATGAAACCAGTTCCAAGTATGTAACTTCAACGGTTATTGAAATAATTGGAAAAATATGCTAAAAACGCCGTTTTTCAACAATAAGGGTTATAACTAAATAAGGAATCATAAATTTGTATTTTTCATCAATGGAAGTTGAAGAGAGTCTGATTCTCAAGAAAAGTTAAATGGCGGCGATTGTGTAAATCTAACCAAAATTCCAGAAAAAGCAATAAAAAATCGCAAAATTGACAAAACATAGAACAAGTGATGAATTTGTGTTTAGTAGCGATTTTGCGACTTTTGATCGCAATTTCTGAGATTTGTGTAAGATTTTCACAATCGCCGCCATTCAACTTATTCTTTAGAATCCTACTCTCTTCAACTTCCATTAATAAAAAATACAATTTTATTATTCCTTATCCAGTTATAACCCTTATTGTTAAGCTTTCTAGCATATTTTTCCAATTATCTCAATAACCGTTGAAGTTACAAACCTGGAGCTGGTTTCATTGAATTCCTCAGCTAATTTTACATGGGAATTGATTATTTTAGAACCTTACTAAAGTCTCTAAAAAATTAGAAAAATTAATATATTTTGAAAAATCTCAATTTTCCGCCATTGTTATCTTGGTAACAAAGCGTTTTTGGGGGTTGGTCCCATGGAACTTTTTTGTCTACTTGGTGTAAGGAATCAGCCTGAGAAGTATTGCACATTCCTCCTGAAACATTCTGAATAAGGTGGTAAAAACATACCTTTGTACTCTCCAAATGTCTTTAATACATCATCTAAACGATCATTTATTCGTTTATTCTTCAAATTGGCTTCATTGAGGTCATGGTGCTCAAAATATTGATCGTTGTAAGAATAAAGTTCATCAACAGCAGTCTGAAAAAAATATTGGACCAACGTTAAATCAATTGTAATAAATTTAAAAATTAGTCTTAGAATCTACATTTTTATTGTGAAATCAAAGGTAAATACTGTTGACATTGATAAACACAGAAAATATCGATTTCAATACATTTTTTCAGTTTAAACTAAATGTTCTAGTAGCTTACACATAATTATGTTAAATAGTTATAGATTAAAGTTAGGCTTGGTCAATCCCGATTATTCATCTCTCTAATACAGCTTAGTTTTCGGAGATTTCGAGAGTGTTAATAATCAATGTAGTTCAAAATTTACTTAGAGATGAAAGGGAGAATGTATTTTCAAATTGAAGAGAACTCAATTCCTAACTTTTCAAAGGGATTTCTTTAAATGGACTTGATATTTTTATTGAATTAAGTTATCAATGCTAATCGCACCTGGAAAATGAAGAAGCTGTGTCCTGGCTGGAGGGGTTGAGAGTCAATAGCCCCCCCTATTATATTATGACAAATTCACTTTCATAGGCTCTTTTTGTGTGTATGCTTGTATATTTGTAATGTATAGCCTACATTAATAAGTTGATCTTGTATTGTTACCTTGACCACTGTGACATCATACACTTGTAGGCTTTATAAGAAAGTTATCCTATATATCCATAGTCGAGAATTTAAATGGCAATGAAGGGGTTACTTTTGGAAAACCCATAGTCTCTTCGTGAGTTCATTATGTTCAATAATGCATCAAATTGCATCCACTTTATTTTGGACTTCTTTGTTGATTTCACGAATTAATTTGATTGAATCATACTTTTAACATGAGATAAGCCAAGCCAAGACAAGCCAACGAAGTCTCTACCAAAATTTCTCGTAGTTAAAATAATTTTGAAGTGTTTTGCCTTTGTTTTTTTCTAGCCTATGAATTAGTGTTTTTGACAGATTTATCTGGCTATACCATAATTATATAGGCTAGGTACCGGTAATGATTATCAAAATAGCAAACAGAAAAATTTACATGAATTACTAAAGTTAGGCTAATATATTTTAAGCACGGCACCATAAAATATTATTAGTGTTTACCTCAAGGACTCTCATCTTGTTCTCTCCAACAGTAGTTTCTTCACGAGTGGAAATGTTCTCTTCCATGATTGATCGGTGATGTACCTAATTCCTAATAGGAGGGCAACACTGGATAACCGCTGTTCAATTTGGTCCAGATTTGGTCCACCTGGATGTCTAATTGAATTGATATACTTCAATTGAATACGAGGTTGTAGAGCTCACAATTGGTTTTTGAAAAATAATTCAATAGTAAAACTATAAAATGTCTTTATTGCTCCCAAATAATTCTATTGTAACATACCAATGAGTTTTGGCTGAAAAACTACCACAACAGTCAATTTTTCAACAAGTAGTTTCAACACCCACGTCGTTTCAATGCATCTGTTCATAGTTTACATTGTAATTCAGGTTTTGCAATTGAAGCGGAAAAACAAAATTTGCAGAGTAAATATTGATGTTTAAAAATAAAATTTATAACTATGCACCACACTGTTGGTAAAGAATCTTCTATTATTTTATATTCATTGAACTGGCAAAACTGTCAGTCTATCACTGTCTGAATACAAATTCAGAGACCAACATAACCTAAAATTAGAATACATTTTGCGATTCCAAAACTGTCAAACATCAGCTGTTGAATTTGATCAAGAAAGTACGGCGCCAAAGTGGGCCAACTTTCAGAACTTTTGGCACGTTTCATTCATTCGACCAGGTGGGTCTGATTATCTACACAGTGTTTCTGAAAGTCAGTCTCAGGGTGATTCCTTTCCGACACCAAATTATTGTAAAAATTTTGTAAAAATGTTCAATAACAATAAATATTCTACATCCTCAATCAAGTCTATAGCCTGATTTTATAATGTAAAACCAGCAAGTACCTATATGAAAATAAAAGTGGGCTAATAATTTTTAAAGATAATAAGATCTTTCAAGATAAAAGAAGTTTGATGCTGAATGAGTGTCTGAGAGTGGTTCTGGTTCATCTACTTGACTACTCAGGAACACGCTAACACGCATTTGATATAGTCTATCCATGCAAAGAAGACCAACTGGCAAGATAAGGAAATGACTCTATCTCGGTCAAAAGCCTATTGGTTGAAAAATATTGATTTGTTCTCAAATTGTAGATCCAAATGTTTCCTACGATTGAAACTAAATCAATAATTTTTGAACCAATATTGACCGAACTGGAGTCATTCTCTCATCTCGCCAGGGGGCCTTCTTTGCTTGGACAGACTATACTGTAAGTGTCTTTCTCCAGGAACGTGACATAGGGTACATCAAGGTAATTAGAATAGAGAGGTAACAGTCACCGTAACCGTAGCCTGTAAAAACCGTGAGTTCTGACGTCATCGGAACAGCAGCTATTAAGCAAACCTAGCTGGCACTAATTACCTTGGCGTACATTGCAGTGAAGTTGACTAGGAGCGGATCGTTAAAATAGTGACTATTGGACGAAATTAGAATCATAAATCATAGATAGGTCCATTTGAGAAAGTATATAACTTGGGAACTTATACCGGTAACTTACTGTAAACTCGAAAATGAGATGGTACTATTTGGAAGGTAATAGGAATACAAAACCAATAAAAAACATCCTTTGTGAAATTAAAATTTATTAAAAATAATAGAATATTAATTGCAAAGGAACGTTTTCTCGTAATTGTATACTTTAGCTGAACCCAAAAAGTAGGGCGATCTCGTCTATCTCTTGTATTTGATATGTAACTTACAGAGTGGCGCAAAAAGAATGGATGAGTTTGACTACTTGAGTAGTGTAGGCTAGTACCAGTGTAGGAGAGCTGCAAGAGACCTCAGTGACGCCATTTTGTACTGGAGCACCCAGTTTTAGTAGAGATGGCACAGAGGAGCATCATGTGTTTGCTGTTGAACAGTATTTTCAATCTAATTCATCTGTCATTACTATTCAACAAAACTTTCTTAGAGAGTTAGATGAAGAGCGAAATGATTCGATTCCTGATTGCAACCCGACACTTCATTGGGTGAACTCATTTCATACAACAGTATTAGTTATAAAGATTATAATCGACTGGCCATCATCGTACCGCGGCCGTAGTACCTACTCCCCAGAATTTCGACACCGTCAGAATTTCCACTCTCCGATGTTATAAAAATTAAAAAGGTGCTTTGCAATACATAATGCCCAATTCTCAAATTCGGGTTGATTTCTGATTATTTTGTTATTCAAATAAATATCTAGTTACTCCTTGTACGCTGAAGATGTGGCTCAGTGCCACGAAACGCGTCCGACAAGCAACAAAATCGTGAGTACTGTTGTAAAAGTGAAAGTCATTAGTATTTACTAAGTTTTAACTTTTAAGCTTATTATCATCAACAGTTCAAATAGGATGAAAACAAAAGAAGAAAATAAATGTAGGGTTATAATAAACAAACTTCAAAAACCATCCGTTCTTTGTACGTCACTCTGTATAACCATTGACTATGGATATAAGATATCCACTCAAGTGGATATCTTATATCCATATCTTATAACCAAAACTTAAGTGGATATCCTAGTGAATATTTTAAGTGGATATCTAGTCATGAGATACATGACTATGGATATAACCATTGACTTATATCCATAGTCAATGGTATAACCTAGGTAAATCGCACGCCACTCTGTATAACCTAGGAAAATCGTATAAACTCGGTATAAGCTAGATAATAACTAGATAAATCTAGTCACTGTAATCTAGGACAACTAACAGCTCATGTGAAGTATCTATAGTCTCTTTCGATTTCAAAAAACATAAACTAGTAATAGCCAAATGACAAATATTATT
This sequence comes from Sogatella furcifera, assembly GCA_017141385.1. Classification (NCBI taxonomy): domain Eukaryota; kingdom Metazoa; phylum Arthropoda; class Insecta; order Hemiptera; family Delphacidae; genus Sogatella; species Sogatella furcifera. The sequence goes on from CM029546.1 coordinate 43,644,710, forward strand.
GATGACAACATCAGCTGTTGGAGCAGACGAAACCGCCCCACCTTTTTGGCATCAACTGTACCAGAATCTTTAGCTGTACGGTACATCATCCTCATCATCTACATGATTATATCGATACATATTTTACATCATATTATTCAATGATACACTTAGCACAGGTGAATGTAACAGGGTTGATCCCAAAACTGCTCTCCTCAGGATTTCTTATTAAAATAAGAATAAAATTGGATTTAAAAGTATAATTTTTTATTAAAAAATTTACAGGTTATTGTAATTCAAAACCATGTTATTTTAGATCATAAAACTGAATATAACTCGCTAATTCCCACTTGAAAAAAAAACATTTTCACTTAAATCAATTCAAAAAAGTTACAACAGTGAGGGTTGTTCGTTGCCTCTCATTAGAAACAATTGTTTTTATAATAGTCTTGAGTGATGAGCTCACGAAAATAACCACTACTGTAGTTGCCACTGTCACAGAACAAGAAAATTAGTAACTCTCCTAATCTTGGCTTATCAATACTGAATAGGTTGCACTTGCTAACAACAAGGATCTTCAGTTAGCAAGATCTAAAGATCTTCATAAAGATGAAGGCTCTGCAGACTGAGCACCTGATCCCCGCAGCTTGTCCAGGATGGCAGCAAGTATCTTGCAAACAGCTCCAGGCAGACGGGAGAGAGTGGTAGATAGTTGGCCAATACATCTGCGAAAATTAAGTTTTCTTTATGCATCGAAAATTTCAGTCATGTCATGCAGCTTAGGCGAAATTATCAAACAAACAGACACAACCTCAATTTTATGATAGTCTTTAGCAAGACCTTTGAACCTTATAATTGAATTTATGAATGAACAGAGTTAGGGACATGTATTGAAAAAATTTTTAGTTATCTTTTAATTTGAAATTTCTTCATGGAAAAATAAAAAGTGAAATGAGCCAATTAGACAATATTGTCCCAATATTCAGAACAACACATACTTAATATTACTATTTCTCAGTCAATATCCACTTTGAAACACAAATAATTGTATGTATGAATGATAAACGGGTACATGTATTAAAAAGTAACTTACCTCAACTATAAGTCAAAATTGCCACAATAGTCAGAACAAAATTGCATAGGTAACATTAAACAGGCTTCTAGAACTATTTATACTTATCATCACTATCTCTCAGACGCTATTCTGATCTGGTTGATCTAATTGTCGCTAATCTGATTGATAAAACTCAAACATAAAAAGTTAGACGAAAATATGCCTGACTTTTATTGTAGGAAGAATAATGATACATTGGTACGGATTTAAAAAAACTATTGTAAAAGACTTACCGATTAGCGGAGGCTTGTGTGAATGAACCGCACTTGGCACGCTAATAATCAGCTTATTATCTTCTGGCGAAGGAAGTGATTCGTGACGATTAGGTAGACTGCCAAATACAATCCTTTCATAAGGTTGTTTCCTTGGCGGTTGAGAAAATTGACACACAGTTTCTCCACATCGTGTAACCTAGTAATAATATAAGTAATGAGATTTTGAAAAAAAATACAGAGAAGAACAAAGCATTTTTAATAGATGATAAGAATCTCGCATGGAATAGTGGACTAGAGACGACCCCTCACAAATCAGCTTCTTCAGATAATTTTAGGAAATTTTTTATCAACAGGAAATTGGGAAAACATTAACTTTTTGAGAATGAAAAACCGTTCCATGTTGAACGGATTCAATTTCTACTGTTGGATTCAATTTCTACTTGAACTGTTGATGATAAATATGATAGAATACATGATCAACTTCCACTTTAACAACATTACTCAAGATTTTGTTGCTTGTGGGACGCGTTTTGGGGCACTGAGCCACATCTTCAGCGCACGAAAAGCAACGAAATCATGAATACAGATGTTGAAGTTGATAACGTGATTTATTATTATTCCATGATGTTGAACAAGTGACAAGTGAGAGAAACTGCCTACCTTGACCCAGAACCAGGTAGACAAGTAGCTTATTCCCCAAGATGGGAATATTTCCTCTTTCACTGACTTCAGGTGGTTAGCTGAGTTTGTGCACCACATTGCAACTAAACCATTGTTCTGTAGTAGATCGCCAACAGGTATTGTGGAAATTTCATCATTAGACATCATTTTATACCTGTAAGAAAAGGAATTACAAATTACTCAAATAAGTTTTCAAGTGTCTCAGATAAATGAAAGATAGGCTACTATCTTATTATCAATGAAAATGAAATTTTAGCACGTTTTTTTCTAGAATTTTATTATTTTGAATAACTGATTGATGTGATCCATATACAAATGATATTCATTATATTCAACCATATCTGTTTTTGGTTATGTGGTATGTGGCTATCGATTTCTATAATAAATAATATGTAATAGATTTGCATGATTTATAAATACTAATACGCGTACAATTAACATCTGCAAAGTAGAGCCTGTTTTTAAATGAAATATCTACAAATAGCTACTTTCTTCATTGAGGATGATGCCCACATAAAGTATTCAATTTTACTTGTGCGTGAGGAATGGAAAGTGAGAGGTAGATTTATGAGGTGGTTAAACGACCATGCCTCTGCTGGTGGGATTTGAACCCACGACCGGGTAGCGCTAGCGGACTGAAGGTTGTAAAGCCACAGTCCACTCGGCCAACACGGCCGGCCTATTTCATGTGTTTTCACCAAGTAAAATATATCATCTGAATTTCCATTAAAAGTGAGGCTCATATCGTATTGTGCACTATCTTTTCTATTCCCTTGTTATAGAAAACGGCCGCCAGATTCGTAAACACTCTAACAAAATTTAACTTACACCGTAATCATTGATGAAGAGCTAACCCACCAGAAAGTAAAGTAGTGGTTGTCTACCAATGATTGTTACATCACTTTTGATTAATTAATGCTGCTCCATTGTTATTTATTCTAAACACAAGTTTCAAAAAACAAAAAACAACTATGGGTAAGGAAGATTTATTCTATCAGGTCAATTCAATAAAATAATTTGAAATTCGATAATTAGCAGAAACCCTTGAGGTTGTCTTATATTACGTCAATATTACAATTATTCATCAACTTAATATTCATTCTGTCTACCTACATTAATAATTATTATCAGATATCATGAACCATCCTTTCCATCAGTAATAATATCACTAGAACGCATTCACTTATTCTTCCAAATTACAAATAAATATTAATTGAAATAACTCACCCTTCTTTTTCAACTTTTTTCCGCTTTCTTCTGATGTACTTATTCCACCAAGGAGGGTCCAATAATATAAGATCAAATTTCTGATCATCATTCAATTTGCTTCTTAAATCGAATACATTACAGCAGTAGAACTTTGATCTTGCTGGTATAAGATATTTTTCTTTGGAAATGTCAACTAAAATTGGGAAGTCATTCTCGTTTCTGCCACTGAAAGTAGAAGTGTGGTTTCCAATAGTTTTGAAATGGGATTCACTTGCCAATCTAGCAGACAAATTATTGTGTTCTGCTGTCCACAGCTTTCAAAATTAACGCAAAATACATTGTTGATATTGTCTAATAAGATTGACTCGAATTTTCGCTTTACTAGGTGGATCTGGAAAATATCACATTAGTTATAATTATTTCAGTGAACCAGTTCAAGCTCAGAAACATATTGGCAATATTCAGAGGCTATAATTTTACAAAACTGTAAGCTACGAAGGCCTATATTATATTTGATAGTACTATCAATTTATGTTTTATTTGAAAAGTACACTGCATGATTTGGGTCGAAAAGTAATTGAGCATCTAATCCAGAAATTTTCGTTCAATTAATATAGGCCTAAGCAAATGCAATAACTGATTAAAAATTTATTTATTTATTAACAAGATTGAAATATAAAATATTGATTCATTCAGAAAACATTGGGATGACATCCCACTTACCTCTTCAGAATAGTTTTCATCGTCAAAGTACTTCCTTTTTCTACCAGGTTTGTACTCTGTTGTAGTAAATGGCTTCAATATTCTGAATAAGTCTCTTTTGAATTTATATTTACGTACTTCGTTTGCAATATTAACATTTTGGAACATCTCCCGCACGAAAGATTCGTGAGACAGTATCCAGCCACATTCATTCTTGAATAGAATGCTCATGATGATTGATGGATTTCCCACTTAGTACTCAGAAAATTCCAGTTCGAATAAGAAGTTTTCATTTGCTGCAACCTGGAATGAACAAGACAGTTTTGATAAAATAAACTACGACAGCCTACTAGTTCATAGTAACATGAAAAACTAAACTAGGGAAGCGCATGCGGAGGCAGCCGCAAATTGAGCGGAGTGAGCTTTCTTTTTGTCCAAAAGTTTTTGAAGCGTGTGGACTCGAAAATTTGATCCCGGTATTTTAAGCCTAGCTAAACCTAGCTGATGGTGAAAGTGGCTCATTCTATTACCATGTAATGTTATGAAATGAGAATATAAAATATGAGCAACGACCTTTAAGTGAATGTTTTCTCAAGTGAGTGTTTATTTTGATAAAATAAGGCAAGATGAGAAAATGACACCAGCTTGGTCAATATTGGTTAAAAAAAATATTGATTGGGATCAAATTGAAGGTCAGAAAGTTTCCTACGATTGAGACAAAATCAATAATTTTCAAACAATATTGACCGAGCTGGAGTCATTTCCTCTATTAGTGGTTCAACTTTGTAAATGCAGCATTTGACGTACCTTTTTTGGTCTCTAATGTGCTCTGATTGTTTAAAATAATTATTTAGTAGCAAACTATAAAGGAAAATCAATATAAACTTGAAAAATTGCGAAAAAATAAGCCTATTGGATGAAATTTGGGCAAAATTTTGGTGTATTTCCACAACAAGCTTCCATTGTTGGTTAGCATGTTGAGAAATATTGAATGAATGCAAATAAATAAATAATTTTATTAATAAAGACATCAGGTAAAAAACACATTTTGCCTCCTTCACACAGTACAATATAGTTATTTGTGTATCAGTACGCAAAGAGTGATTTTGCTGCATCGAGAGAAACACGCACGAGCCGCAGGCCGTATTACACACTAAGTGAAACATAAATAAAAATCAAACACCCTTTTTTCGAAAACTTTAAAAATTATAAAACACACATACATGTTTCGGGATCTAAGCCCAAATTATAAAAGCCCAAATTATAAATTATTATGGGCTTAGATCCCGAAACATGTATGTGTGTTTTATAATTTTTAAAGTTTTCGAAAAAAGGGTGTTTGATTTTTATTTATGTTTCAATTATTTTAAACAGCCCTGTTTTAAAGTTCTTTATACACACTAAGTTTTTCCAAACTACCATATTGAATGTGAAAGGTTGAAATTAAAATTGTCATCTCAGTTATTTATCATTGAATCCTGACAAATCAGGCACCATTTTATTCAGAACTAGCCGGCAGGCTCGCTTTGCTCGCCTTCTCCGCCTAGCCAGGGGGCTTCGTCCCCTGGACCCCCGACAGTATAGGCAGTGTAAGTGAGACAAACAGGCTTGCTTCGCTCGCCTGCAAAACCTCTGTCAGTGTCAGCTAAAACAAACAGGCTCGCTCCGCTCGCCTGCAAATTCCGTTCAGAAGGGATTAGAAATTTATTGAACACAGCATTTCTAGACCTAATTTGGACCTGTTTACTTAATTCCAACATTTTCTGCCAATTTGTTCTCAAAAAATCTAAGAAAAACTCCGAAAATTCTGAAAAACAGTAGAACGCTAATATGAAGTGTAACCTTTGGAAAGTATATTGGACATAGATTAAAACTTAATTCATTATCTTCCAAATTAGTTCATCTATAATCTTGCTGAACCATTGAACTTACAATTTGGATTTGTCGTATCAAGGTGGAAGATATGCAACTCGCAATACATCTACAATTTTTAAAAACTTATTACTTGCTTAATCTTGAACGGATTTCAAAAATATTCTAACACAACATTTCTAGTCTCATCTGAACCTGCCCACCAAATATCAACATTTTTTACCGATTTTTTAAATTCAATTTTTAATTTTTAATTTTTGATTTTTTATTTTTTATTTCTAATTTTTTATTCTTCATTTAATTTTCTCTTAACCAAACAAATCATAAAAGGTCGTTTATTTCTTTTATTTCTATGTAAAATAATATTGGAAGTTTTTCTAAGTTGAAAATAATCGGCAAAAAAAAGTGTTCTGCTCATGTTTCGAACTCACCCCTGATTGGTAAGCAGTGAAATACTAGTCCACGTCGCTAACCACTCGGCTATGAGGGTTCGATAAGGAGCTGATTCTGCCAGTGATACCAACATGATTTCAAGAGCATAATAGACATTTCTGACCAGGAACGTTTCTCAAAACTGATGTTAGGTTGCAATCCTGCAGTGCAGAGAGCATGAATATAGCATGAATAATGTGTATAGTAATAGTGTGTAAGCAATCCTTTTTTTCCTTTTTTCGTCCTTAATATGCAAATTTTCAAAATGCTCTATAGCCTATAACCTGGTCGTCCATGTCTACTATCACCATGGCAAGTTTGAATCAAATCGGTCGAGCGGTTCCGGAGGAGTAGTTATACAAAGAGTGACTTTCCTAATCTATTAGAGCTTCGCTTCGCTCAATTAATAACTCGAATACGAGTTATAATGAGATTGATTGATATGCAAACACGCGGACCTTCCTACTCATTGGCATAATAGCACTAGCAGAGATCTGGTCCTTTTCTGATATTACTGTGATATAGCTTACTGTTATATCCCTAACAAGAATTGCATGCTTTGAGTCGTGTCCAAACTGCTACTGCTGTGGGTGGAGGGGGCACTAAAGAGGACAAAAAAATATACAAAAGAGGAGTGATATAGTATAGTCTAGACATTAGTTAGTCATAGTCTAGAGATATAGTCTGAAGAAGACATTCTGGCAAAATTTGAAAATGACTCCCTCTAGGTCAATATTGGTTCAAAAATTATAAGTTTAGTCTAAAATTGTAGAAAACATCCTGCTCTATAATTTGAAACCAAGTTTATAATTTTTGAAACAAAATTTCCTAATAATTTGCCTATCTGGCCAGATAGTCTTCTATGCTTGGACAGACTATAGGCTACTTCTACTCAGACTTTCAGGGACCTACAATAGCTTCCCTACTCAGGCCATATTAATATTATTCAACAGTTCAAGTGTAAGTTGAAATAAAAACACATAAATATTGACAATTTTCTACACTTTTTATTTGGTACACGAACATGGTTTAGTGACCACACAGGTCACTTTCAAGCTTGAAATAGACCAGATAAAAAGTGCAGAAAATTTACAACATCTGTGTGTTTTTATTTCATCATGGAGCTATGAAACATTTCTACAATATCGAATATAATTCAGTTGAATTTTCAAGTGCAAGATTAAGTGGAAAAGTGAGAAGAAGGTTGCTGGATGAGCCTCTTTGTTCGCTGCAGGAGTGGAATGAGGAGCCTCTCTGTAGGGTTGCTGCGTCTGCACAATACCTGAAGCCTTCTGGTTTTATTCATGTGACACTGCTGAACTACATTCCTTGGCAAGGGCCTCACGTAAAGCTGGCGCCAAAACGTTAGGAGGTTTCACCTGTCTCTTGTACGATATGTAACATACTTACTGACAGCTGATGTAACGCATCTCCTGTCTCTTTATTTCAAAACATCATGCATACATACGTAAATAATATTATTATTTGGTAATATCAGCTGCTGGAGCGCTTATGTAGCAGACAAAACCATCAACAATTTTCAACAAAGGCGAGCTATATCGAGTAATGTATTCTACTTCCAAGCTTCTGTAGTTTCGTAGGGTCACCTACGATTTATTATCCTACTTAGCAATTGGTTTGTTATAGCCATACCAATTTCTAATACGTTATCAATTCCAAATTATTTATTTCAACCATTAAGTTCAGGTGATTACTCTTGACTTTACAATGCTTGATACATGCCTCATGGACCGTACATCACCCAATAGATGTCTACTGGTTTTAGATTTCTTACTTTAGCTTCATTAATAGGCTTATTAGTTGAAATGATTATGCTATGACCAGATGAGCAGTGGATTGATGGCAAAAATATTATAGTCCAGGCATTTTAGACGAAAAAAGGTGAAACCTCCCAATTAGAGCGTCAACATAACGCTCTCATTGGGAGGTTGAATCCTAAAATGCCTGGACTATTACCCTACTGGAAAGGAATAAGTTACCAGAAGGGATGAATTGGAAGTTGGCCACTTTCCATTACATTTCTTTCAGCTCATTTCAATTTCAAATTCAATTGCAAAAATCTGCCAGTTGTCTGCGCTAGTCCTACCTGTCCTAGTGTTGGGATAGGAGGAATGAAATTTAGGCCAGGTGTCTGGCGTTAGTCCTTGTGTTGAGAGGAATGAAATTTAAGCTCAAATTATTTGAGAGCTACATTATTGATAGATTAAAACCCCGTTCAATGTTAATGAGAGCGTTTCAAGGAATCAATGGAATTAAGTAACTGTTGATTCAGTAATAAGATAGGCCTATTGATAATGATACTACTATAGTCTGTCCAAGCAAAAAAGAACCTCTGGCAAGATGGGGAAAATTACTCCAGCTTAGTCAATAATTGTTCAAGAATTATAAATATGGTCTTTATAGTTGGTGAAATTGTTTCATACAATTTGAGATCAAATTAATAATTTTTGAAACGATATTGACAGAGCTTGAGTCATTCTCCCATCTTGCCAGAGTGTCTTCTTTGCTTTAACAAATTATAGTAAGCAAGTTATAGGTTCACACAAGTACAAGTTAGGTACTAGCTCTAAAATAAGAATTATTGTACATGTGAGTCAATTTTCTAGCTTCCACACACCAAACTTTAAACTTGATTTATTTAGAAACTACTGGACAGCGACGGCTAATGTTTTTAAATTTGTCATCATAATAACATACTTAATCGATTGCAACCGGAAATTTGACTTTCGGAAGGGTGGCCGGTAAACTTCACTTTAGCCGGTACTAGCCTTGTTATCAACAAGTCAATTTGAATTTACCTTTATACATTTCAAGTCAAGTAAAGGATTCATTTCAGTCTTGAGAACTTGAGTTTACCCGAACAAAACTCATAGCTAATAACAACGTAGTACAAATCTTACACAAAGGGTACTAACAGACAAAACTTGACAAAACCAAGTCACCAACACACAACAGTTCAAGCTTCAAGGTTATAAGTTGTATCATATAGGTTATGTTTACATTCACTCATCAAAACGGGCGGCCACCAAGTGATCGACAAACCAAAAGGTCGACACGACACAGCGACGACAAACCAAAAGGTCGACAAACCACGTGACTTTAGCTTAAGCGAAGCTTTGTGGAGGGGATAACCGAAAAAGCATGAAACTAAAACGGCGACAAACCAAAAGGGCGACACGACACAGCGTCGACAAACCACGTGACCCTTTCCACCAATCATAAATCATAATAAAGTATATAAATTCGACTAACGGTCAAATGTTATAGGTTAGAAAACCCGAAATATAATAATATTAATAATATATTATTATTGTGAGTCTATTGTTATTGTATGTAACTGTTATGTAAATGCTAAGTAAAACTGGTTTTAATGCTAGTAGTAATTAGTAATGCTAGTTGTCTGTCTGGGTGGCATCTAGGTAAGTCTTAACTTCCCTATTTTATATTTATTAGGTACTATTTCCCTATTACAAATTATTAGGCCTACTTATAAGATAACATACTTTTATCCGGTTGGATAATTCTCAACTCAGCTATTATTGGATGATCCCAACCCAACTTATGTATATTTTTCCTTACTTTTCAATTGTCATCAAAATTATCTCAAACAAAAAAAAACAGATTGAATCAAGTAATAGTTTTATTTAATTACAAAATTTTAGCCTATTGAGTATGAAAGAATAGTTTTGGAGCCTACATTCCCAATTATTATACCTTTTTGACCCCTAATTATTTATCTTTTTCATCTTATACCAGGAGGTATGGAGTACCCCCCCAAAGGCCCAAGGTGTCCGGTTTTTTGACCCAAGCAATATACCCCTATATAAACACTAAGGAAACTCATCCAATTCTATAATTTCATGCTGCATTTGTACACTTTGTGTTTGATCATTGCTGTTGCATGGTTTCATAAAAATTTCATGAAATTATTTGAAAAGAAGTACTTATCAATTAGTCAATATGAATTAGGCCTACAATTTTTAAATTCATGTTTTATTTCTAGATTGGTGTTGAATCTCAGGAAGCATATCAATGATTCTTTGCTGTAAGATGCACAGACAATTATAATTATATTATTAGGCCTATATTCAAGACCTGAAGTTGACTTTGATCTGGATTTAGTCAATGATAGTTGAACGTACCAGTAAGCTGATAAATCTTGTTATTAACTTACGATAACAAGAGTTCTATTATTTAGTTAGAAGATTTGTAAAAACTGTACTCACACAGCATTTATTCATGTAGGCTATTATTAATCTTTTTTTAATAGAATGACCATTTTTGCACAAAAATGGCCTTGCTAGACCTTTATGTTACATGGCAGATGAAAGGTTTTACGGCTAGAAAAAAATCATATGGTATTGTGGATAAATTACATTTAAAGGATGTTAGAACCAATTTTTTATCTTGCTTAGGCTGATGTCTTACCAGACACAACACAAACAGACAAGAATAAAATGCAAAGATGTATATTGCTCATATGTAGGCTATCTGGGTGTAGAGACTGTATAATCATAGCACCACATTTCCACTTGGAGGATTCTATGTTAGGCCTACTGGATTAGAATTCAAAAAGTTCAATTCAATTCTTTGTTCAAGTCTTAATTCGAGAACACCCCAGTGATAATTATACATTCAGATTGTCAAAGATTGGGTGCCTCATTAGAGTGAGTGATAACGTGATGGTCTGATAACCAGAGGTACCCACTGAGGTTTGATTCTTCACCAGGGAAAAGGGTTTAACCAAAGCACAATCACATGAATATGGCCACCCCATCTTTTGGAAGTGATACAAAAAGCTGTCGGTCCCTAATATGTAGTTTTATCATCTTCATCATCATCATCATCTCTCTCTCTCTCTCTCTCTCTCTCTCTCTTGTCCGCCCTTTCTAAAGTACTTGAAAGACTCATTCATGGCCAAGTTGTAGCATTTCTTGAACAAAATAACAAACTCCATGACTTTCAATCTGGTTTTCGTAAATCTCATTCTACTGAAACAGCTCTTCTACGCGTAACTGACGATATTAGGCTAGCTATGGACCAAAAGAAATGTACTGTACTGACCTTATTTGATTTCTCTAAAGCATTTGACACTGTTGACCATGAAATTCTGCTTAACAAATTAGCTATACTTGGATTTAGTAATCTGACGCTGTTATGGTTCAATTCCTACTTGAAAAATAGAAAACAATGTGTAACTGTTGGTGATAAAAAATCAAATTGGAAAAATGTTAAACATGGCGTTCCGCAAGGTTCAATTTTAGGCCCCCTTTTATTTACCCTGTATGCAAATGACCTTCCAACTGTTATCAAGTTTGCCAAATTCCATACCTATGCTGACGACCTTCAAATTTATGCTAGCTGCCCTATCACTAAAATCAATGAAACTATAGATAAAATTAATCAAGATGTAAAATCAATTTTTGAATGGACAAATAAAAATGGTCTTAAACTGAATCCTACTAAAACACAGCCAATAATTATCGGTTACTCACGCCTCATAAACACTATTAACTTCAACACAATCCAGAAAATAACAATCGATGGTAACGAAATTCCTTACTGTAGCTCTGTTAAAAACTTGGGTATCATCATGAATAAGAATTTAGATTGGTCAGAACAGGTTAATAAAACGTGTAAAAAGTATTTTCAGCTATGCATTCATTGAAGAAATTGCAAGACATCCTACCAAGAAATATCAGATTGCTGCTGGTTAAATCACTAATCTTCCCACACTTAATGTATTGTAACTCTGTACTCAATGACATGACAGTAACACTTAATGATAAGCTACAGCGCTGTCAAAATTATTGCTTAAGATTTGTTTACTCTCTCCAACGGCATGAAAGAATCACCCAAGCACATATTTTAAGCTCAACTTTAAAGTTACCCGATCAGAGACTTTTTCGAATTGTCAAGCTTGTTAGGGATATTTTAAAATATGGTAAACCTAATTATTTTAAAAACGATTTTAAATTTGTTTCTGAGGGTAGGAGAATAGACGCATCACGCACGAGAACTGGAGAAAATACTTTAAGGATACCAATTCACCGAACTACAATCTATACTAAATCCTTCCTAGTCTCAGGCTGTCGTGAATGGAATGCTGTCCCTGAATCTATTAGGTCTATTGAGAGCCGAGCGAGCTTCATCTTGAAGTTGAGGAAATATCTTGTAGACAGAATGATCGAATATGTCCAGACTTAGAGCAACAACATGACAAATTCCATTATTCACCTTATCATTACTCATTGCATACTTGGATAAATCCAATTCTCATCACACACCATCATAACTGTCTCTTCATACTTCTAATTATAAATTGAACTTCCATTCCACACTATCATCACATATTCACCATCCAAACCGTTATTATAATATTAATTATACATTATTTTAATATTAACTTAGTTCTTGTCATTCATCACATTATCATTTACTAGCATATGCTTGTAAATAATTTTACTTTGAGTTATCTCAATTCATAATACCCATTTAAATTACAATTATTTATTTACCATTATCATTTTTATTGTTACTCATCTTATGATATAGCTCAAATATCCATTAAGTATCAATTTATCCAAATCTAGTCTTTCAATTGCATAAAAATTTTCCTCTCTATCTTTCGTAATATTAACAGCTCGTTATAAATTTTCAATTCAAGGCCAAGTGTTAATGGAAAGGATATCCTTATTATCCTTTCCCAAGAATGGACATATATATGTCTAAACTTCGCCTTTTCACTTAGATAACTTACACTCCTTATTCATTTTGCAGAACCTCGAATTAAAATTTTGTATAAATTTTGCATTCATTACTTCACCGTTTTATTGTATTTTTACTAGAAGTTTATTTTGTGAAATTTATAGGATAATTTGGTCTTACTCGTATATTATATTACAATGTAGAATCTAAGCCGAATTTTGTTATCTATTTGAATAAAGTCAATCTCTCTTTGGGGAAAATACTTTGAGGATTCCAAATCACCGTACTACCATTTATACTAAGTCCTTTCTAGTTTCTGGTTGCCGTGCATGGAATGCACTAACTGATTCTATAAGATGTATTGAGAGTAGAGCAAGCTTCATCATGAAACTTAGAAAATATCTTTTTGTCGAGAAAATGACCGAAAACGTTCAACCCTAGAGCAATAGCATGACAACCCTTCATCCTCCATCCATCACCCATTCACTTTACTTGTAAATATACTCGCAATTTTTGTAGAAATAAGTTCAACCTTATTTATGGACCCCATGTCTATACATCCATCATTTGCAGAAGTAATTTCAACTTACATAATTCACCCCATCATCAACCATTATTCATTACTTCTAGTAGTTATTAATTTTTAGTTAAATTTAGATTATTATTTTAATCTTCTTTTTTCCAGAATCTTTATAGAAAAGTTCCATTTATCTTAATCTGCTTTTAAAATTCCAATTGAAATTACCGACATTTTTTACATCATTTATAAGCAGTGTAAACATTATGTTTTAAACTTTTAAGTCCAAGTGTTAATGGAAAGGACATCTTTGTTGTCCTTTCCTAAGAATGGACATCTTCATGTCCAAACTTCGCCTTTTCATCTAGACAATTATTCAGTTGTAATTTAAAAGATTACCAATTAAATATATTTTAATAAAATTTCTATAATTTCGCGTTCATGTGTATCCGTGTTTGTTGAATAATGTTACTGTTTTCAGCTCGTGACGTTTATATAGAAGTAATAGCTACTGTATATTGATTTCTGTATAATAGAAATACACTTACTCCTTTATGTTATTACGTACTTTATTTAAGCAATCTAGAATTGAAGCGTAATTGTATTGTTATTGTCTATAGGAATAAAGAAATCTAATCTAATCTAATCTAATCTCTTTACCCATGCACATGCCTTAGAGCCCATGTGGACATCAACCTCAGAAAAAATTGATAATCAACTGTTTTAATCTAATTCAAAGTCGCTCTAGTGTTATTTATTATATTCAAGTACCTATTGTGATTGATAAAAAAATTTTATTAAATTGAAATAGATCATAAGATATCAACTTATAAGTTTTTTCAACTTTTTTCAATGGAATAATATCCCAAAAATAAAGGATGAATAAAAATTGTATTTGATAAACTACAAATAAGTCAATCATTTTTAAGTAAAATGTTTGATTGTTTAATTTTAGATCAGGGAACCGTCAATTACAATTTTGAAAGATGTGTCCAAAGACTCATAGATCCGTATGAGTGCCCCTGCAACAATGTGGCTATCATCAAGAATGTCCTTGACAACAAGAAGAGCAATTAAGGTAATATCGCCATTGAATATTTATTATATGCATTTCAAATTTTTGAATGGTTCTTGATAATATATATTATAGTATAAGTGATTAGTAGTCCCACTCCCTGACTGCTCTCTGGGATGAGGTTGATTTGTAATTGTGTTCACATTACAGATAATTCAGCTTTCTTTACCAGGAGTAGTTATAGAAATAGGAAGGTCTGTACTCTTTTTCCCTCTCTATGGAAATTACGATATATTTCAAATTAAATGTGTAAAATTAATTGTTTTTATTTTGCTATTTTGATTTGATTTGATTATGATATGAGTTCTTCAATGTTGTGAGCTTGGGGTAGAGTTCTAGCCTCTAGGATAATCAAGAAAACTGGTCAAGCTCTTCAGGTAATATATTGAATAATTATTGAATAAAATATATTGCGACTTCGGCTCAGTCGGTGTTGGTTTGGGGACTGTGAGTTCTGTTTGAAAATTTATGGCTTTTGGGCCGGTATTGGCCGGGCTGGAGTTATTTTCCCATCTTTTCGGGGTGTTTTCTTTGCTTGGACGGACTGTAAAGTGGAGTGAATATGAAACTGGCAACCAGCTGGTAGGCCTAGGCCCTTCTTGGGCTGTTAAGCCATTGACAAACATAAAATACTTGAGGAGGAGGAGGAAGGGCAGTTGGTCATCTGCAAATCGGCCATAGTGGCCAATTTGTTGCAAGATGGACGGCCAAGCACCGCATTTTTGTCTTGGAACAATTTTTCATAGACAAGCAATAAATAATTTATCACGATGCAATGCTTCAACAGCATTTTGGTGTAACTTAACTTACTGTCCTGCTAGATCACAATATGACCTCTCAGCTTGTGGTTTTCCCTGAAAGAGACAATCCGAGCGTAAATAACGGCTATTGTAGATGAAAATTTACTAAATGTATTGGACAATTTTGATGAATGAATTCTGGAGTGCATCAATGTGGAAGGACGCCATCTTCCTGAAATAATGAGCCGGCCCGGTTGGCGCAGTGGGCTGGGGCGTCACAACCTTCAGTCCACTAGCACTACCGCTGGTCAGGGTTCAAGACCCAATATGGCTGTTTTTCACCTCATCATTCACCTTTGCACTCATTACCCATTACCCACGCTAGTGATGTGGGTCGGGTAAATACCCAGCGGGTAGGTAAATATAAATTGGGTATTTACCCAAGGCCCGGGTAAATACCCAAAAACTGGGTATTTATCATTTTTATTGAATTTAGAAAAGATTTATTTGTCTTTTTGCATTCATACGCCTTCAATGATGGTGAAATGATGACAAAATGCAAACAAAAATGTTTTATATAGTGACAAATAGCATTTAACTTCCCAGCATCATTGACATAAATACCCGGGTACTGGGTATTTATGATTTCATTTGTTTCTGTGTTGTTAAATCTTATTGAAAATGACAAGAAATGTTCTTTTGAATGTCGTTTTGAATAATAACTATTATTTAGCGTTCAAAGAGAGGGGAATTTGACCTAGTATGTATCACTTTTCACTTGCAATCCATTTTCTAGGTAAAAATCATAATAAAACGAAATAACAATAGAAGCATATTCACCATTTTCCTAATGTCGTGCTGTCATAATTTCATTGATTAAGATTGACTTCATTGACGATTTCGTTGAGAAAGCATTACATTATGCCATTGATACGAGCGAATCTGATTAAGGGTGGATGGTAGTGGACGGCCAACTGCCGAACGGTAAAATAATGCCCCATAAGAACAAATATCTGGTACCGAGCTTCGCTCTGAAGCTGCGGCCGAACTGTTGAATTACATAAATATCTTCTTGTAAAAAACCGAGGAACCTCCTTGTAAAAAATAAATTCAAAATTGATTTGATCACCTCTCACAATGTCTTGACAGTCATGAACATGTGTTATAGAATTGAATGTAACTCCATTCACTCCAGCTGGATAGCGTTGGTCAGCTAACGATAATAGCCATTATACGCAGTACTTGGGATTATGCCTGGATAAGGAATATTTTATTCTTTTATTAATCCTGCCAGAGAGTTTTCCCAGACATGAGACCTGGTGCAATCTTATTTTTCCATCACGGATACATTACATTTCAAATTTCGAGGAAATCGTTAGAGCCGTTTTGTAGATCCGTGTGGTTCCACAAACATATGCATACAAACATACATACATACATACATACATACATACATACATACAGAAATTATTGCTCGCTTAATATAATAGGATGTAATTTTTATCAATCTTTCGGAGCGAATAGCGCCATTATTGTAAAATGATATAAACTCCTTATTATTGATACAATTGATAGTTTTATTTATTTATTTTCCTTTGAGACAATTATGGATGCCATAAACTGTGAATTATTCATACTTGCTCCAATATATATTTTTAATAAACATTAATTAAGGAAGTAAACATTTTACTTCCTTTATAATAAAAGAAGAAACGTGTAGGCCTATTTAACATTGAATAAAAATTAAAATTGCTTCAAGTTTTTGGCATAGTGGTAGTGGCAAGGGAGGATATCCTCCTTTGGCAATTTGTTTTATGTGCCTTCAAAACTGGACATAGACTCAACACAATAGAAGAATATGAAATCTACAAACACAACAAAACACAGCCCAGCAACATACTAAATAACCAACTCCAATACCAATCCCACACCCTATTTGATATTATCATTTAAATTTTAGTTTGAATCTTCCCGCCCAATAGCCTTCCCCAGACCCTGTCATACCTCTCCTAACCCCCTTCCACCAACCCAACTCTTTTCCCCCACCACCCACTATCCACATATCCCAAATTCTCAGACCTGCAAGACCTCAGTATCTAGTTACTCCTTGTATGCTGAAGATGTGGCTCAGTGCAACGAAACGCGTCCAACAAGCATAAAAATCGTGAGTTCTGTTGTCAAAGTGAAAGTCACTAGTATCTACTAAGTTTTTAAGCTTACTATCATCAACAGTTCAAGTAGGATGAAGACAAAAGAAGAAATTAAAATATATATATAGGTACTATACACCAAGTGCATGGTGTATGTAGAATATTCCACGAATACAAGAACGGATTCTATACACCAAATTCAAAGAAAGAATTGCACCATGTGAGCAAACTAAAATGAAATACCTCAAATGTTTAAAAATACCAAATGGAATGTACACATCCAGTTGTTGATCATGAACCTTTTCAAAACACATCAATAACTCGCCTCAGTGAAATATGCAAATGTATAACTTTTGGTTGAGAATATTACCTGACTAGACTAACTAGTCAGGTAGGCCTAATAACCAGACTAGGTTAAGTATCTATTCAAATTGTAATACAATCTTGATTAAAATAAGTTGACAAGCATTTTTATTCGAGAAAAGTGAATCAGAATCATACAAGAGATAAATTTAAATGATTCAAATTTTGGTTTTTAAAAAATTTTATTTCAATTAAGAACACATGATTACACTACGAGAGCTGGACACCGACTGGCTGTCCGCGCTTCAAGCAAATACAAAACAATAGTATTCTAAGCGCTAAGTAAGCAATTCTACTAATTAAGTACTACATAACTCCTCCCTCCTAAAATTTAAGTTCGTCCTCGAACTTCCAAAAATAACCAAAATTAAATTAAGACAATGCTGGAGGAGCATAAACAACAGTTGGAGGCATTTGAATAATTCTAGTATCATCGGTATTACAGAGACAATTTCTTAATCTAGGATAAATAACAATGATAACAATGACTACAATCAAAAGACAAGGAAAACTAAAATA
The DNA here is from genome assembly GCA_017141385.1 of Sogatella furcifera. Lineage (NCBI taxonomy): Eukaryota > Metazoa > Arthropoda > Insecta > Hemiptera > Delphacidae > Sogatella > Sogatella furcifera. Next base: position 43,663,007 of record CM029546.1, read on the forward strand.
ATGAGGGTGGAAGACCCATGTATCATCAAATTCTTCTTCATCAATATTAGTTAATTCAATGTTTTCGATTCTTTCCAAACTTTTCATATCAAATTTCTGTTTGTGAATAATTTCAGGAATGAATGATAATTTTTGACCAAAAGTTTCAATTGAAGTGAAAGGTAATCTTATATCTGTCATTACATCATCAAGTTCCAAATTCAACAACAATGATACAAGAGTATTGATTTTCACATTATTGATACTAATTTGATTAATCCTAAAACCTATTACACAATTACATTTTTCATAATATTTCAAATATGGTTCAACATTTATCAATTCGATCTTTTTACATTTTTTCAAAGGTTCATTCCTGAATAAAGATAAAGTACATTCATCAGTTACAATTTTAGAATCTTTACAAAACGAGTTATTCAAGAAATCAAAACAATTATACAATTTCCAAATTTTGTTGTCTTTTGAAACCGAGAAAACATCATCAATTAATTTCATTGTAAACACTTTTGATTCATTCTGTACAGGATAAGAAATTAAATCGTATCTATCGAAATTTACATTAGCTTTTGGAATTTGAATACCGTAACATACGTCAATAGGTTTTTTGACAAAATACAAGTTGTTCTGCTTATCTCCCACAATACTTTCATATCTTTACTAGCTAAAGAATAATTCTTATCACTGACAACATTATCCAAATCTTTCATTGATATTATAGAAGGGTGAAGTTTCCCATTTTCACAATACAAAATTGAGTTAATTATATCATTTATTTCATCGTCCAAAAGTTCCAAGGTAACAGAAATTAAATTTACAATTTGAAGTCTTCCAATTGCATCGAAATTTTGATTCGTAATTTTATTCAACATTTTATTATTGGAATTGATATTCTTTACGTTACTATTAAATTTCTTTACCAAATTTTCATTTAATACAATATTCGCTTTTTCATTCTTGATTAAATGCATTTCATTATTTTCCATTTTTGCAATAATATCATTGTAATGTTCCTTATCATCTGCGGTCATCAAACCTGTGACCCAAGAAATTGCGTTTCCTAAACCATTAAATAATCCTCTTTTTGTACGCTTATTATTAAAAATTGACAAATCTTTTTGAGTAATGGATTCCAATTTAAAGTACAATCTTTTTGCTAATCTATACAAAGAAAATACAATGTCATTTGAAATAGAAGAATTTTCAAGAGTTCTTATCGAATTTTGAAGAGCTAATAGTTCAGTTTGCAAATTAGTTATGTTGGAGTAGTGAATAATTTTGTAAGTCTCGTTGATAACAGTTGATTGTCCAGTTTTAATCGGTACTAGTCCCGCTGAGTCTGTCAAGTCTGTCAGGTGATAGGTCATCACGAGAGCAGGAAGGCAAAGGACTATCCCTATCATTACGATTATCAGCATCTGAAACAATATTATCATTGGATTTTACTAGTCTAGGTCGTTTAAGTCGATTGGGGTGGAGTTTGAGAACTTTACCTTTACTTTGATATTTATTTGATGCAACTTTAGTAGCTGGGAAATATTTAGGCAAGTGCTTTTTATTTTGGATATTTCTTACGAATCTTTCTTTTCCTACATACTCAGGTGGTCTTTCACGTGTTTGATTTAGCTTTTCGGTTCTAGTTTGTTTTTCCTTCTCAATTTTAGCTCTATTGATTTCGTGTAATATTTTCAATTCTTTAAAGTGTTCGTCAGCGCTATGTTCAGTTATTTCTGCTCTTGTCAGTTCCAAATCTGAAATGTATTTGTTTGGTCCAAAAGTCAATTCAAAAGGAGTCATACTAAAATTCTTTTTGATCGAATTATTGTAGGAAATCAAGCTAAGAAGAAGTTTATCTTCTAATGATGAATTAGGTCTGTCAATTTCCAAAGAATTAAGTGTTTCAATTAGAGTCGAGTGTGCACGTTCTATGGTTCCTTGTGAATCAGGATGACCTGAAGACACATAATAAGGAGTAATATCATAGATAGACAAAAATTGTTTGAAAAGTGTATTGTCAAATTCTTTTCCTTGGTCCATTTGAATTTTCTTAGGGAGAGGGTGTCTCGCAAAGTATTGTTTAAAGGCTTTAGTCACTGCTAAACCTGACAAATTGTCCAAAATGTAAGCATCAAGCATTTTACTGAATGCGTCAATTATAGTCAGAATCTTATGTTGTCTATAAGAGAAAACATCAATCTGCAATTCTTGGAATGGTGCTAAAGGCGTAGGTGTTTTTTCGTAATTTATTTTCACAGGTTTCCTATCATACTTCACTTGCAAGCAATTGCTACATTTATTTACAAAATTATTTACATCTCGATACCACATAGAGGGCCAATAGTATTCTTTTCTTAATTTCGTGTAGTTCTCATTGATACCTCTATGAAAACTTTTACCATCATGATATCTTTCAATTAATTCAAGTTGTTCGTCTTTGTCAATCACATCAGTCAGTTTCTTTCGATAGATCTTAAATTTGATTTTATCAAAAACTTGAGTCAGTTCTTCAGTGAAAGTCAAAATTATTTTGTTTTTCCAACTTTCGAGAGTATTTCCTCGAACGTCAGCGTAAATTCCATAAGTTCGTGTGGGATTCAAGTATGTTTTAATTTCATCAATGTTGTTTTTAATATCATCGGGATGTGAAAAGAAGAAAGTTATTCTTTGTTTATCGAAAACTTTTTTGAAGTTTGGTTTTGAAGTACCTCGCTTTATAATCACTTGATTATATTCAATGTTCACTGGTCTAGTCTCGTCAATGATGTAAATTCTAGCATTGGAACTTTCCTGTGAATGAACTGTCATTAAACTATCATTGTCAGAGTCGTTTGCATTTTGATCGTCTGGTATGTGATTATTATCGTCAGGATAATTTTGGGGTACGAGTATTTCATCGATATTTTCGGCAGGAATATTTTGGGGTATTTCGTCCATATTTTCGTCTTGTTGGTCATTTTCATTATTTTCATTAGGTATTGATTCAAGTATTTCGTCAAGCATTTCTTGATCTATTTGAGGAACATTTTCGAGATTACTAAATATGTCATCTAATAATTCTTGAGCAAGTTTAGGATTTTTTCTATTTCTTTATTGTGTAATTGAATTGGATTTCTGCTTAAAGCGTCGGCTACAAAATTCGATTTGCCTTGTAAATATTCGATTGTGGAATTGAATTCTTCTAACAATAATTTCCAACGAACTAGCTTGGAGTTAGGCTCTTTCAAAGAATGAAGCCAGACTAACGGCTTGTGATCTGTTCTCACAGTGAACTTATTTCCGTATAAATAAGGTCGAAAATGCTTAATTGACCAAACCACAGCTAGCAACTCTTTTTCAATTGTTGACAAGTTGGTTTCTGCTGGGTTCAAAGTCCTAGATGCAAATGAGATCGGATGTTCTCCGTCATCGAATTTCTGAGAGAGGACACTTCCTAGAGCTTTTTGACTTGCATCAGTCGTTAGAATGTACGGTCTATTCAAGTCAGGTAATCTGAGAACAGGAGCGTTTATGATCTGTTATTTAAGGTCATTGAATGCTTTAACAAAAGATTCATCTTTGTTATTGAACGTGACATTTTTCCTGAGCGAGTGAGATAGAGGCTGTGCTATTTTAGCAAAGTTCTTAATTAGTTTCCTATAATAGCCACAAAGTCCTAAAAATTGTTTTACATTCTTTTGATTTTGGGGAATAGGAAAATCTTTTATTGCTTGAACTTTCAAAGGATTAGGTTTTATGCCTTCACTAGAAATTACATGACCCAAAAATAATAATTCTCTATGGAAAAATTCAGTCTTGTCAAGTTGTATTTTTAGATTGAATTTTTGCAATCTTTTGAAAACTGTCTCCAAATGTCTCATATGTTCTTTCAGAGAGTCAGAGAATACAATAATGTCATCAATATACACTAGCACATTAGGTAAATCAGCAAATATCAAATTAACAGCACGTTGAAAACATGGTGGTCCGTTTTTAAGTCCAAAAGGAAGGCGCAAAAATTCATAATGGCCAGTCGAAAAAGCTGTTTTGGGAATAGATTCTTCCTATAATTCAATTTGATGGAACCCTGATTTTAAGTCAATAGTCGAGAAACAGTTTGCAAGTCCTATTTTACCAAATAAATCTTCGATATTAGGTAATGGAAATCGATCATCTTTGGTTTTCGAATTCAATTTACGATAATCAACAACTAATCTTACTTTTCTCTTGCCTGACGCATCGGGCTTTTTGGGAACGACCCACAACGGAGAATTGTAAGGAGAGTTGGAATGTCTGACAATTTTATTTTCTAATAACTTATCAATTTCGTTTTTAATGTCTTGCTGAAATGCATAAGGATATCTGTAATTTTTTGTATAGACAGGTTCTTCATCAGTTGTATTAATTCTGTGTTTCAAAATATTAGTAGCAGTTAAAGGTTCATTTTCCTTTTTGATAATTTCAGGATATTTCAAAATTAAATCGACTATTCCTTTCTTCTCCTCACTATTCATGTGGTCGGTTCTCAATAGTGATAGCAATTTTTCGTCATTGAGAGGACAATTGGTCGTCTCATTAACGAAAACTTCGACAGGTGTCAACCTAAAATTTTCAAGTGTCGTTTCCTTGTATTCATTTGAGTACACATCAATACATATTAAATTATTTACAGTTTCAACTAAAGCATTCTTAAAATCTAAGTCATCATTTTCAATAATAAACATTTCGTTTTTACTCTCATATGGAATTATCAATGAATTCCAGCCTTTATTCAATTGAATAGGTCCTATTCCATACAATGGAAGGATATTTGATTCAAATCTGAGGCAATTGCACTCAAGATCGATAGCGGCTTTCAATTTTTGTAATATTCTATAGCCTAAAAGAACATCATAATTTTCAGAGAATTCATGCAACAAAAATTCTGATTCAAAATCTTTCCCTAGGATATTGAAACAATTCATTTTTACTTTATGTTTTCCTTTGGTTTTTCCTGCAGGGGTAACTATCGTAAAATTACAATCAATTAATTCATTTTCATCATTAAGTACATGCTTTCTTACATAATTGTAACGGCTACCTGTGTCAATAAGAATTTTTAAGTCATTTCTCTTGAGATATGGCAATTCTAAGTGCATGGAATTTAATTCAACAATTAATCCGGGTTGTTGTTCGGTTGGCCTACTTCTAAAAAATGAATCCTCTCGTTGAGTTCGGCGATAATTCGGTCTTTTTCATCCATGAAGTTGACATCGGTTTCGGTGGTGTGAATTGGAGCCTTGAATTTGGGGTTGGTTGAGACAGTTCTCATAGAGACGTCCGTATCATTTGGAAACTGTTGCCTGAACTGTCCTGATCCTGAAGCTTTTGAATTTTGATACTGGTGTTGATTTTGATTGAAGTTTTGATAGCGATTTTGATTGAAATTTTGATACTGGTTTTGGCGATTCTGATTGAAATTTTGAAACTGGTTTTGATAACCCTGATTGAACTGTCTTTGGTTGAAGCCCTGTTGCCTACTAAAGTCTTGGGGTTTTTGGAAATTTTGAATTTTGTTTTTGTTTTGGAAGATTTGTTTTTGTTGAAAGTTGTTGCTGTTTGGTTTGTGAGATTTGTTAGTGTTTGTACTTAAGTTAGTCATATCCGTGTTGAATCCTAACTGTTTCATCAACAAATGACTATTATTGATGAGTTTACTTCTAGCGTCGTTCAGATCTTGTATTTGAAGGGTTTGTAGATGAACACCAAGGGCTGTCGGAATACCGTTGCACAACACATTCACTGATTGGGTATCTAATTGAGCGAGAAGCATTTGAAGGGCTTGCCCTTTGACATTTTCAAGTTTGTATTTGGTTACGATTGTTGTTCTTTTCGCTACTAGTCTGTTCAAAAACTGTATTGGATGTTCGTGACTGTAAGATCGCATATTTATTAGTTCTGACATTAACTGGGGTACTGATCTACTGTCCGCGAAATTGTTTTTTAGCACTGAGATAAGTTCAGGGATGGTTGAGCATTCATTATTGTGAGCTACTTGTTTCGCAGCACCGTTTAGTTTGTTCATGCATTTTTGGAAAAGCAACCAGTGGTTTTCTTTTGCTTCAACTACAGTATCGATTGTGTATTCACTGTGCAGTTGTGAAGCCACATTAACAAAATTTAAGAGTTCAGAAGGATCACCAGAGTATTCTGGGATAATATTGAGATGAGATTCGGTAACTGGGCGATTCACTTTAGCCGTGGTTACAAGTTGAATGTTTGATAACTCACGTTCAAGTTGCGAAGTTGCTGCTACCGATGAGTCAGTGTCGGTCTCTTCCTCCTGGTCCTCCACGAATCTTCTTGCTACTTGACCCACGCCAAGTTTCAGAGAGTCGAATCGGTGAGGGGATACAGCTGCTCTGGATACAGCAGGATAATTTATCTGAGATGGATCCAGAGAGGAGAAATTCTTGGAGATATTGGTTGGTGACCCACGACTAAGAGTTGATACTCACTTTTTCGAAAATGCACTAAGTCCCGAAATTAGATGAAAGATCGAAAATTCGGTACTTCACTTCCGAAAAACTCGCGGGTCCCTGTTCGGGCGCCAGATAAATTTAAATGATTCAAATTTTGGTTTTTAAAAAATTTTATTTCAATTAAGAACACATGATTACACTACGAGAGCTGGACACCGACTGGCTGTCCGCGCTTCAAGCAAATACAAAACAATAGTATTCTATAAGCGCTAAGTAAGCAATTCTACTAATTAAGTACTACATAACTAAGGTAGACCTACGCTGCAGTGCTGTTACAGCGTTGTCAGATTAAAGGAAGCTACGATAACAGCCATTATACGCAGTACTTGGGATTATGCCTGAATGAGGAATTTTTAATTCTTTTATTAATCCTGCCAGAGAGTTTTCCCAGACATGAGACCTGGTGCAATCTTATTTTTCCATCACGGTTATATTACATTTCAAATTTCAAGAAAATCGTTAGAGCCGTTTTCTAGATCCGTGGTTCCACATACATCCCAGATAGCACATACGCTTATTTCAAGCTTGAAATTTTGTGGATTTTGAATTGAAAGTTACAGTTTGATCAAATCAGCTTGATTCAAACTTGTAACAGGCTGTGAGTGATCAAGTTGTAAGTTTCAAACTTGTAAAAAAGCTGTAATTTTCAATCTTAAAATCAACCTTTAATGATCCAGCTGCAGTCCAGCTTGTTTCAAGCTGTCTTTCTGGAGACAAAATCCTTTGCAATATCACGTGACTTAGTTAATTTAACTACCACAAGTAGCGCTGTGTCAACTTTCAACTTTAAAGCATATGTTTATCAAATTCATTTTTGCATCATTTATTTTGATCAACCAACTTATGGATTTTCTATTACAAAAACTTTACATTATTTATAAACACGCAAAGGTAAGTGGAATACGTTCATTTGATTTCATTGTACATGGGATATAATTTTAGTATTGTCCAAAAGTAAATGAATTCCAAATTGGGATTTACATCTCAAATAACTTATTAAATTATACAAGTTGGATGTTAACCCTAAATTTTCTTCAGCCTATGCCTATCAATCCATCAGCTATAATGGCTACTATAATAGGCCTATATAGTAAGTTTATTTTAATTTTGCTTCAAAAATTTAAAATATTGATAGATGACAAAGTTGAATACTGAATTATTTCTTCTTGTTCGGTTGTAGTTAGCCTATTTATATTTTGATTTCTATTTACTTTGCTTGCTATATTCCTCTCCTTTTTCTTATCCAAAATTACTGTGATATTTGAAATGTATAATCATGTACTTTATTATGATTTGTTATTTTTTCTTTCAGGGCCGTTCGATTAGTGTAACAAGTAATCATTGTTGATGCGGGGGATGCGGCGGTGCTTTATGATCGATTCAAAGAAATGAAATTAAATTTTGTCATCAAAAAATACATACAGGAATACATCATGCAGCTTTCAAATAACTGTTATGTTTAATAATGTGAAATAGGCGGACTGACGGAACAATTCATTTTTGTTTGTCAGATTTGTGAGTGGATTTGTATTTTTCTTCCAATATATATTAACATTTTGTTCATTGTATTCTCTTTTGTATTCTTTTCCTTTTCCATAATTGGTCAATATTTTGTGTTTAATATAAAACAGCTTTTTTCCAACTGGATATATCAAGCTTGGATGATTAGACTTGATTCCAGCTTGAACTTTCAAGCTTTGAAAACAGCTTGAAACGTGGTAACTTCTTAACTTGAATTCAGCTGTATTACAGCTTAAAGACTGTACGTTCCAAGCTTAAATCCAGCTCTTGTTGATTCAACTTGATTCCAGCTTGAACTATCAAGCTTGGATCATTTAACTTAATTCCAGCTTGAGTTCTCAAGCTTGAGCCATTTAACTTGTTTCCAGCTTGAACTTCCAAGCTTTGTAAACAGCTTGAAACGTGGTAACTTCTTAACTTGAATTCAGCTGTATTACAGCTTAATAGCTGTAAATTTCAAGCTTGCATCCAGTTTGTTAAATTGAAAATTCCAGCAGGAAACCAGCTTGATTCCAGCTTTTTGTGCTATCTGGGATACATACAAACATACAGAAATTACTTGCTTAGGGCCGGCCTGCAGCTGTTACTTTTCAGGTCACAGTCATGCAGTGAAAATCTTGGAAACGCAAGCCTTCCACTTTTCAGAGAATCTATCAACATTTATGTGCTTGTGTTCTTTCAGCTGATTTAAATTGTTCAAACCTCTCATGAAAGATTTTTTGGCGGTTATGTTTTGTTCTTTGTTCAACAAAACAGCATAATTCTTTAAAAAATACCGGTATTGTTTCTATTGAATTCAAAGTACATACAATAATTACATTCATTTCTTGTATAATAATTAATTTTAAACTTCATATAGATTAGGTTATATACTTAAATTTGTAGTACGTTAGTGTGTAATTGAATGAGTTTGAAATTCCCAGCTTAAAGTGAGCATTCGACATAATAACAAAAATATGATTATGAATAATTCTTTTTCATTAACTATAATTCTATCAAGTGATATTGATAATAAATAATAATCATTCTCATGTTAGAACGATGTGAATTATGCCAATCAACAAATAATAACAATAAAAACATCAATATTTTAAGGGCCACTTAGTTTCAATATCGCTGAGTAATTTCTACGTTCCAGTCAATTGCGACTGCTTGTGAGCTGGTTCGCATCATGATGTCAGAGCCTAGGAGGCGGGGCTTAGGTCTGAACACTCGGTGGACGGAGTATAATTCAAAAAAATTCGCTCCGGCAGCTGGCGGTCGGAAAGAGTGCATTTCAAATGCAATTCTATGATGACTCAAATCATATGACTTACAATGAGCTATTCAGGGTATTAATAGTCCAGTACGCAGGGAATTTTGTAAGGCTAATTTCTGCAAAAGGTGGTGTATGCGATTTTATTGTTTTAATTGCTTTATTAGGGTCCCAATAATGTGTATTCGAAAAGTGCACACAAAATTTTCCCCCGCACAACTTTTGACAGCCAGAAAACCATGCACTTTTTTAGTTTTTTGCATATAACTAAAAAACGGTCCACAGTTTTATAGGTACATTCTCATAGTAAATTGTAGAGGACAAAATTCTGCGTCGATTGACAAAGAGAAAACAAAAATCGATTGAATAGATAACGTTTTACATTCATTCAAAAAACACAATTTTTTCCAAATATTCCAAAAAATTGTTTAAATTCTTCTGTAGCTCATGAAGTAACAGAGAAATGTATTACCCCTCTCCCTAAAAGTTGTAGAGCATAAAAAATTGAGTTCAGAAAGTGCAAGAAAATTGATATTTGACCAATTTTTGGAACATCAACAGTCACTATTCCAAAAAAAAACAGGCTACAGGTGATTTTTTCAACATTTTGATGTTATGTTAGACATTTAAAGTTCAAATAGAGCCTATCTTGTATTTCGTAGTCTACTTGGATCATTTGCCATCAGAATAAATAATACTCCACTGCTCTAAATCCAAATTATTTTTGATACAATAAAGGACATTCAAGGTTAATAGAATAAGGACACCCTTAACTTTCGTAAGAGTGAATGGATCCTGATAGACAGTGTTCATTGTTTTTAGCTTGAAAAGACAGTTCTATTTCGTATATCATATGTTGAATTTGGTCAAAATTGAAGAATTCCATTCCCTAGAGTACTTTGATTCCTATATACCAAGAAAAAGGCGACTTTTTGTGTTCAAATGCGTCTACTTTGGAAGCCATTGATGGGAAAATGACGCATTTGGGCTCAAAGTGTAGAAAATTATCTCGTCTATCGTTTAGTATGAATAAATCTATTAGTTTGAACTACTTAAGGGTGGTTTTATTTACAGTAACTTGAAATGAGAAAAATTTTCTCCCCTTACTTCACTATTTTTATTTAATTAATTTAATTCTAAATTGAGAATGATTATAGTAATGATTGCATCTTTGAGCTTAAATTGTAGAGAATTTAATTCTCTACAATTTCATCCGCAATTTATTACCTCCAACGTCGTAATATATTTGAGAAATTGCATAAAAAGAATGAAGAGAAAAAATGTTGATGATTTTTTTATTTTTTTAAATCAAACGTACCTCCCCTTAGCATAACAGTTTTCATTGGTTTATCAATTGCAAATGATAGAGGAAGTTATAATCTACAATATTAAATCCCAAATACGACATTTTCTTATCAATGGCTTCCAAAGTAGACGCATTTGAACACAAAAAGTCGCCTTTTTCTTGGTATATAGGAATGGGCTCAAAGTACTCTAGGTGATGGAATTCTTCAATTTTGACCAAATTCAACATATGATATACGAAATTGAACTGTCTTTTCAAGCTAAAAACAATGAACTATAGTCTATCAGGATCCGTTCACTCTTACAAAAGTTAGGGGTGTCCTTATTCTATTATCCTTGAATGTCCTTTGTATCAAAAATAATTTGAATTTAGAGCAGTGGAGTATTTATTCTGATGGTAAGTGATCCAAGTAGACTACGAAATACAAGATAGGCTCTATTTTTGACAAGTCGAATGAAATGCACTAATAGAATACAGTACCGATGTCGTACCATTCTCAAGTACCTTCTACCTTTTCCTTGTTTCAAGATGAAGACAGAGACGATTGAGATATTGCAGTGATAAACCAAAATTTTAAACTTATACTTGTATAGGTACGGTACTTGAATTCTTCGCCGTTGACAGGTGAGAACCAGATAGACTGCGTCAGAGAGGCACACGGTAGCCTACTTCACATTAGACTCTTGGTAAATAAGCCAATCCATCATTCCTCCATCACTGAGTTAAACTCAGTAATAAAATTTCTTATCAATCTAAGAATGACTAGGCTGAAAAAAAACCGTTCGACAGCTAACTCAATACCGATACTGAAAAAAAACAAAGTGAATTTAAATGTTTCTTAAACATTTTTATTTGTAAGAATGACAGAACATTTACAATTGTAAACTTGAATCTATCTTGAACTTTTTTCAATATTTTAAACACTGAGCAGTAGTACCTAGTATTTTTACTTTTCACACAAACAAAATATTATAATCTGACAGAAAACGAGAGATACTAATAGACCTATAAAATTAATTGGTTTGTGGTTCACATCGAAATGGTGTTTATTGCATAAACTAAAATGCCTACTATGGAATATATGCAAACAAGAGCACCAATATTGATAGAATTAATGCACAAGAGTTTCTTTATTAACGAAATAAATTGAAATTATTATAACTATTTACAAAATAGAAATACCGTAAATCAGAGGTCAACAATAAAATACGTTGGTTTCAAAAAATAATGGAATAGTAAATTATATTCGACAAGTTGTCGAATTGAAATTTTGTACTAATCTTTATTTTGTTGTACGTCGCTTCTTAGCTTTTGGTTGAGATGGATGAGATGTTTGACTGTTGCCAGTTAGCGGCTTATCTTGAGTACTTTCCTCTCCTCTGCTTTCTTCTTCCTCTTCTTCTAGCTCCATATTTTCATCAAACACAGTCTGCAAAACAAAATCATTCTTATGACGATAGAAATCAGTACAGGGACTGTACGTGTATACTCTCTATCGTTTGATTGACTATACTTTTAATAAAAATATTATTTATTCTACGGTGGTTCCACTGGGACATTGGATAGATGCGGAAGGTGATTTTCGAACAGAAGGTGGTGTCTCCGACCTCAAACACTTACGAGCGCATCACAAAAGGAAGACATTTTTCCGCGAACTTTATTAAACCAACAGGGATAACCCGAGCACGTGAAAGAAGAAGAGGGGAGGAGGTACACACTCCGACCCAAAAGGAAGGCCTCGAAACAGGTAAATGAATCTGTATAGAACCCTCTACGCTCGCAAAACATTGTCTGCGATGGCGACGAAACGTCAGCTCATAAGTAAGTAGAAATCGGATGAACCCTGTCAATAATTATTTCCATAAAAATAATACTGTAATCCAATAATTTTCCTTGAACCAAAAATTAGGCTCGACGATTAAGAAACATTCGAGGCTATGTGTATAATTCAATGAAGTCTGTATTTTTTCAACATATTACCTAGTAGCATCCCTCCGCATCGTATCGAACTACTTCTAATGTGTGATACCACACATCACTATTTTTGGACGTCTGATTTTTTGCCGTCCAAATAAATTCTACTACATTGGACAAAAAATTATTGATCATCAAAAAACCGTGCCGTATGTAACCAAACTTAGGCATTTAAACTGCCATTTCCAATCAAATACTGTTACCGACGATAGAAAATACTAAATTTATTGGATAGTTTGAAAATTAGAAATAAATTAAATAGCATCAATCAAATTAGGAGTCAGTCTACATATGCTATAATTGCATAGAATTGCTCCTAAATATTAAATAACCTCACCAAGTAAACCATTCCAACATAACGTTACCCTCTTCACATGAAAAGGCAATAAATATATTAAACATGATTTGCACTTTTACTAATACAAACAAATATTACAAATTTTTACAAATTCAAAGTAATTTACGGATATAAATTTATCTTTTACAAATACCGGGTGCGGCAGCGAATCGGGCGATTTTGAAATAAGTGTCAAAAATTTATGAAGTTGTTTATAGAAAATTTATTGATGCCATTGTAATCTACATTGAAAAGCATTTATTATTCACTAATAGAATTGAATTTTGAAAATTACGTCGTCAAGGTGACGTCCATCTCTCATCAGGCATTCGTCGAGCCGCCTATGAAAACAGTTTCAACATTTGCTGGGGTATTCGTGCAATCTCTCGACGAATGTTCTGTTTCAGTTCATCCAGTGTCATCATCCAGTGTCAGTGTTGTTCGTAGACTTTTCTTTTGAGTTAAGTGTACGAGTAAAGCGTGGAAAAGATCACAGGCCGACAGATTGGGCGAACTTGCGGGCCATGGAATTGTTCCGTTTTGAGAGATTGAAACGATTAGGAAAAACGTCATTCAGAATATCCGTGTCACCTTGTCGACGTTATTTTCAAAAATTAAATTTCATTAGTGAAATAGAAATGCTTTTCTTTGTAGATTATTGTGGCATTGATAATTTTTTTTGTAAACAACTTCATTATTTTTTGACACTCATTTCAAAATCGCCCGATTCGCTGTAATTCAAAATCTACCGATTCGATATAATTTTTTACTTACATGATTTTGGTTCATGATCTCTTCAACCTTTTTTGTATTCAGTCTAAAGTCTCGGAACGTTGCCAGCTTGAGACAGTCGGCCAAGCCTTTATCCTGTAGATTTCAAACAATACAAATTCTGTAGCAATACGTAGCAATGAGTAGGAGATTTAAGTTATCTAGTTTACATAAAAGTTGACCATTGATCATGCAATTTGTGCTCAGGAGTAAAAATATTTACAGGAGTTCAAATAATATTCACTTTGAAACTCATGATTGTGACTCAATTTCTTGGAGAGCCTCTCGAATATCCAAGTAAGTTACGGCAGCCAAATACATTAGAATGCTTTTGTCAGAAAGCCATTTATTGTAATCTAATGTTAGTTAGTAAGCTTTCAACAGAAAACCATGGATTTTGTCATGTTGTAAAAGAACACCCTAATTCTCAAGACATTGTTGAGAATTTTTCTACAGAAGTTGAGTAATTCAGGTTGAAACTCTTGATTGTGGCTCAATTGATTGGAGAGTCTAAAAAGTCATCAAATGAATAAAATAGACGAATACTATGAGCTCACCTTACACCTGGTACTGAGAATGTTGACACATCTATTGAAATTCTCTAGCTCCGAAACGAGCTTTGGAATGTATTGAGTTAGCTTCCTAGCCTCACGAACTATCTGGCTTTCTTTCTTCTTGTTCTCTTTTTCATTGACTGGATCCTGGAAACATCGTTTCAAGTTATATTTGATAATATGATAAACAAATATAATGCCTGAAAATGTTTCATTATAATACAAGTGAAAATACACAGATTACTTTTACGTTTCTACAGCTAATAAGACTAATTACGTTTCTTAGTCATTCAACTTACAACTTATGACAGAGCTGGACAGTTTATTGTTGAGAACATGATATGATAATATTTAATATCAATGGCAAGCCTTCAAATACTTGTGCTTTTCGTACTTCAAAATATTAATTCCATCTTAAAGATGAGAAATTCGACCAATAACTTGATAAAAAACAAATAAAAGCAGTCAGTTAGCAAGAAACTTGGAAAAATTTAAATACAATATCATGATGATTCCTGAAAAGCTAAGTGATTCTTAGAAGATTGGAAGATTAACCATTGACTTAATCTTGATAGACAAGATTAAAAGAAATTAAATGAAAAATGAATGAGTTTTCAAATAAAAAAAGCTAATTTCATTGGAACATCGTTTTACTTGTACTTCAAGTACATTCAACTTACAAAATAAAAAGACTACCTAGATTAAAAACGATGTAACAACCAAAACCGGTATCTGGATATTTCAATAAATGTATGGTTATCAGAAATTCCAATTCTTTTTATTAAATGAGGCTGAATTAACATAATGTCACCTTCACAACTACATAAAAACTATTCAACATACCTCAACGTACAGAATTAATTCACCAACACGAGTGGAAAGATGAAATCCAGCCAGTTTCACAACCTTCCCAAACCTGAAAATAATATTCACTTTATTAAATCTACAATTTGTGACAAAAAAAGCTAAAAATTGAAGAGAAAAGAATCTATTAAATCCACATGAGACAAGAATACAGTAAATTATATTATTTATCAAATAATTTCAAAGTAGCATGTCGACAACCATTTTAAAATTATTTTAATATTGAAGAAATCATAGATACTTTGCTGGAATAGCACAAAAATTAAACATCCTCTGTGTACACGCAGGTGTAGGGGCAACATAGGCAACAACTTAACGGAATTTTAGTACAATAATGCCGACAGAGATGAGAAATAGAATGGGTGAGGATAGAAAATTACAAAAATAGAATACAAGCTCACAAATCTTTGAATATCAGTGTGTGTATGTGTGTGTCTGTATACACTGTATCTCGATCCCTAATTGACCGATTGACTTCAATTTTGAACTTATGGTTCTTATACCATGAGGACCCGACTCGAAGAAATTAAAAAAAATCATCAAAAAATGGCGGAAAAATGGCGAATAATATGCCAAAAATGGTGTTTTTCACGATTTTCTCGAAAACGGCTCTGACGATTTTTTTTAAACTCATACCCGGAATAGTCCTATATAAGACCTATCGACTGCCATGAGCCTCGTTCCTGGCAAAATTGCAGAAGATCCGCAGCATTGTTGAGAATAATAGATTTTGCAATATTTCGATTCCTAATTGACCAATTGACTTGAAACTTTGAACTTAAGGTTCTTATACCATGAGGACCAGACTCGAAGAAATTAAAAAAAATCATCAAAAAATGGCGAATAATTTGCCAAAAATGGGGTTTTTTACGGTGTTAAAACGTCTCTAACGATTTTTCTTAAACTCATACCCGAAATAGTCCTATATAAGCTCTATCGACTGCCATGACTCTCGTTCCTGGCAAAATAGCAGAAGATCCGAAGCATTGTTAAGAATAATGGATTTTGCTAGCCGAAGCGCCGACAGGCGCGAGGCGTCATAGGCTAGTGATAATTGCAAATCATACATATTATGATGGGCCGAAGCGCCGGTTGGCGCGAGGCCTCAGCGACGAGTGAAAAATTCACTGTTAGTACCAGAAGAAGAGGATGTAATGGCCTATTGCAATTTGCACTTGCTGATGACTACGGATAAATACTTGTATTAGGTACCGTATGCAAATATGAATGGCAAGGAAAGTTGTGTGAGTGTACCCACAGAGGAGAAAATTCTTCTCTTTTCTTCTCTGTGGTGTACCACACCAGATTTTTTACTTTCCTTGCCCTACCTACTACCATAGGTAAGGAAAGTATTGCTTTCCAAAAAAAATTAAGGTACCCCAATTTCAAGTTTTCTATCCGTTTCATGGTCCCCTACAGAATGTATGTGTGTGTGTCTATTTCTGTATACACTATAACTCGATCCCTAATTGACCGATTGACTTGAAATTTGGAACTTGAGGTACTTATACCATGAAGACCCGACTCTAAGAAATTAAAAAAAATCATCGATAAATGGCGGAAAAATGGCGGATAATATGCCAAAAATGGTGTTTTTAGTGCATTTTATTAAAAAAATGCACTATTGGTCTTGCCCTGACAATCGAAAATTAATTATGTGATATATTTTTTACACGTTTCCTTGTCCCTAGAACACGAATCTGATGTCATATCTATATATGAATATATCTATATATATATATATATATATATATATATATATATATATACAGGGTGTTTCAGGAGGAATGTGCAATACTTCTCAGGCTGATTCCTCACACCAAGTAGACAAAAAAGTTCCATGGGACCATTCCCCAAAAACGCTTTGTTACCGAGATAACAATGGCGGAAAATTGAGATTTTTCAAAATATATTGATTTTTCTAATTTTTTAGAGGCTTTAGTGAGGTTCTAAAATAATCAATTCCTATGTAGAATTAGCTGAGGAATTCAATGAAACCAGTTTCAAGTTTGTAACTTTATCGGTTATTGAGATAATTGGGAAAAATATGCTAGAAAACGCCATTTTTCAACAATAAGGGGCATAACTGAATAAGGAATCATAAAATTGTATTTTTTATTAATGGAAGTTGAAGAGGGTCGGATTCTCAAGAAAAAGTTGAATGGCGGCGATTGTGTAAATCTCACCCAAATCTCAGAAATAGCGATCAAAAATCGCAAAATCGCTACTAAACACAAATTCATCACTCTTGTCAATTTTGCGATTTTTGATCGCCATTTCTGAGATTTAGGTAAGATTTACACAATCGCCGCCATTTAACTTTTTGTTCAGAATCCGACTCTCTTCAACTTCCATTAATAAAAAATACAATTTTAGGATTCCTTATCCAGTTATAACCCTTATTGTTGAAAAATGGCGTTTTTTAGCATATTTTTCCAATTATCTCGATAACCGCTAAATTTAGAAACTTGGAACTGGTTTCATTCAATTCCTCAGCTAATTTTACATAGGAATTGATCATTTTAGACCATCACTAAAGCCTCTAAAAAATTAGAAAAATTAATATTTAAAAAAAAATCTCAATTTTCCGCCATTGTTATCTCAGTAACAAAGCGTTTTTGGGGGTTGGTCCCATGGAACTTTTTTGTCTACTTGGTGTAAGGAATTAGCGTGAGAAGTATTGTACATTCCTCCTGAAACACCCTGTATATACAGATACTTGTTAATACGATAACTCCCGAAGGGCTTGTCGGAGAGCGACCAAATTTTGCACAAAAATCATTAGTGTTAATATCTCGGTCAAGCTCGTTAACGAGCCAAATTCGTCCAAGGGAAGGGGGTGAAATTAGGGGATGAAAATTTTTAAAAATCACTACAAATCGACCAATAACTTGATCGTTTTGAAAATTGGTGTGTATAATACCCTTATTATGCCCTACAGTTTGAGCCATCTACAGAAATAATCCAATCAAAAATGGCGGAGAAAATGGCGAATAATATGCCGAAAATTGTGTTTTTCATGGTTTTTTCGAAAACGGCACCTTTGAATTCATACCCTGAATAGCTCATTTCAAGTCATATGATTTGAGCAATCATAGAATTGCATTTGAAATGCACTCTTTCCAACCGCCAGCTGCCGAAGCGAATTTTAATTTTTCAAGATTTTCTCGAAAACGGCCCTAACGATTTTTTTAAACTCATATCCAAAATAGCCCTATATAAGCCCTATCGACTGCCATGAGTCTCGTTCCTGGCAAAATTGCAGAAGATCCGCAGCATTGTTGAGAAAAATTGATTTTGCAATATTTCGATTCCTAATTGACCGATTGACTTGAAACTTCGAACGCAAGGTTCTTAAACCATGAGGACCCGACACTGAGAAATTCAAAAACATTCATTGAAAAATGACGGAGAAAATGGCGGATGATATGTAAAAAATGGTGTTCTTCACGATTTTCTCAAAAACGGCTCTATCGATTTTTCCTAAACTCATACCCGAAATAGTCCTATATAATTGCCTCATTGACTGCCATGAGTCTCGTTCCTGACAAAATAACAGAAGATCAGCAGCATTGTTGAGAAAATGAATTTTCTCGATTTTCTCGAAAATGTCTCAAACGATTGTTTTTTTCAAATTGACACCCTAAATATAGGTAGTCACTTATGAGCTCTATCTACTGATATGAGTCCCCTTAGTGTCAAATTAGCAGGGGCGCCACCCCATACTTGAAAAGTTTAGGTAGATAGGCAACCCGCACTACATGGCTCGGTAAGTGAATTTCGAGCAACGCGGGCAGCGCCCTTGCTGCACGTGTACAAAAAGTGCATCAATGCCATTCCATCATTCTTGAAATCAAGATAATCTTCATCAGAGTTTAAAGGAGACAAAAAAACACATTTGAAAAATATTGGTGTTTCATAATAAATTATTGGTATAGTGGTGCCGCGAATAGAAGAGCCTTTGGCAAGATGGCGGAGGGAGGTGAGAGTGTAACTACGCATGCGCAGAACTATAACTTCTGGGGAATAATCACTTCAGCCAACCTAACGCTTTTACACTAAATTATAGTTCCAAGAGGCTGAATCAACAAAGCACACATTGCAACTGCCAATATGATTTTGTAGTCTTCGCCATGACCTACCGTACATAATCTACAGAACAGGGCCGTGTCTCATAAATCAGCTGACTACAAAAACATTACCTCGAGACATTTTTTATAATTATGTACTGAGCTTTACGGTAACCTCAAATAGGCGATTGTTAGCAGTTTGTTGGAATATTGAATGGTTTTAAAACAAGCATAATATGACTAAATTTATGAATGAATATTAGTACCTAGCCTATTATGTTCTACTGCAAATGGTGATTATATTTTTATTTAATTTCAATCCTTTCCCAGTTTGTTTTCATAACAATCTGTTGGCCATGAGCGGTGTTTAGCCACAAAAACTAAACATGAATGTTTACAAATCAAAGTATAATTTGTATAAAATCAAATCAAAGTATAATTTCACCACCAGAGAGCACAGACCCCGCACAGAAGTACCATACTGTAATAATATTATGAAATATTGTGTTGCAGGGAAATCATAATCATATTGATTTCCCAAATAGAAATATATTGAATTCAAGAATATATTATATATTTTATTAAATAATATTTCAATAAATATATAAATATATAATAATATTTAAATATTTAATAATATTTTAATTGTGACAGATGGTGAGAGTAGAACAATTTTCATTTGGACTGCTGGCAGCAGTGAATGGCATCCATGTTGCCAAAGGCTCTTCTGTTCGCGGTTCCACTATATAATACCAGAGTTATGGAATCGAATGATCCATTATCGATTCCACCTCTTTGATCCGATATATTGGAATACAGTATTACAGACCAAAAATCTATTTTCTTTCAAAATCCATGTCAATTTGGCTAACATCAAGCCGAAGCGCCGACAGGCGCGAGGCATCATGGGCATGTCAAAATTCCAAATCGCACACACGATGAGCCGAAGCGCCGGAAGGCGCGAGGCGTCATTGGTGAGGGCAAATTTCACTGTTACTATCGGAAGATGAGGAAGTACAGCAATGAGAACTGCAATGAAATTTGCACTCGCTGATGACTAGGTAGGCCTATTAATAGATAGCCTACGCTTGTATTGCGCAAATGTGAATGGCAAGGAAAGTTGTCATGGAGTGTACCACACCACATTTTTTAAGCAATAACAATCGAAAAGTTGTATTCCAAAAGGTTTAAAATGGATAACTAGATCTTTCAGGAACGAATG
The DNA here is from genome assembly GCA_017141385.1 of Sogatella furcifera. NCBI lineage: Eukaryota > Metazoa > Arthropoda > Insecta > Hemiptera > Delphacidae > Sogatella > Sogatella furcifera. The sequence goes on from CM029546.1 coordinate 43,683,375, forward strand.
GAAAACGTTGAATAACTCAAGCATTCTAACTTATTAACATCACTGGTTTGTAATCATTGTAGGTTACTCGACTTATGCTGTTATCGTATGAATTTTTCTAATGCCAGAAATGAAGCTCCTAAGTCTAGAATTAAATCCAACTTTAACCTCAAAATGTGAAAAAATGGCAAGCCCTTTTGGAATCCATCTCTTCCCATATTCTAGGCATACTTTTCTGGTGTAACATCAGCAGTTTATTTGAAAAAATCATTTGCCAACTGCCAGTAACGTTCTCAACTATATTAATTGCGTCTTCTATTCCTTTCATATTCAACATCGTAGATGCTCACAGTCAAAGCAAACATTTGAAGTTTAGCGACTTAATATATTCATTGGAAGCAATATTTTATGAAAATGGAAAATTTGATACCTTGCCTCCTGGTAGACAGGGGTCTGAGGAGTACAGCAGGCAGTGAAATACTTGGTGATATCAGTCAATGTGGTGAAAGTTCTAGTCAGCAGCTGGAAAACGGATTCAGTGCAGGGTCCTGGAGACACTGATACACTGGCGATTGTTTGTGCCACATTCACACAGATACCAGCTTGGTGCACTAGCTCCTTCTCTTTCTGTTTGCGACTTGTTCGTCCTGTAAAACGACAAATTAAGATGAATGATGACATTAAATAATCATTCAAATGTGAAATTGTTTTTAATGAGTATTATAGTTGAGAATGGAGCATGCCAAGTTGAAATCCATTCAATATTGTAACTCATTTTTTTTAGTATTGTAATAGGGTTTGAGAAGTAGATGAAATTGCTGTTTTATCAGAAAATTCGAATCCAATTTGGATGAACAAACTGAGTTCATAGAATTATAATTTCTCTATGAATATTAAAAAATGAATATTAAAAATGTGAACTCTTCTTTTTTCTCCCTTCTCACCATTACAGCGTAGAATTTTAAAACCGCTATAACAATAGAATGGAAATAAAAATCATGACATTCAAGATTATGGTTTGGCCCGCTATAACAATCAATGATCAAGACCGCTATAACAATAAAATGGAAATAAAAATCGTAAGTCATTCAATATCATTCATAATGAATAATAACATAAGTAACCATTTGAAAAATTATATCAGACTTGGATTATTCTTTGAATAATCCTATAGTATCTTATTCGATGTATCATCTTGAAGAAAATTTATTATTTTTTAATTTTCTGATATAATTTTTGAAACTTCTAGCATCAATAATGGTGTAAGACCTTTCTATTGAAAAATCATATTCATCATTTTATATGTAACATCTTGAAAGTAGAATAAACCGTATACACTCTGAGCTTTGAACATAAATTTCAATATTTAAAATTGAATATGGTACAATCAGTTGAGATGTTACTTGAATTAGGACTGCTTGTAGATGATGCTGGAAGAGACAAAACAGAAATTTCTGATCTCAATCTCAGGAGTACCCATTTGATATTTTCCAATACAGTAATGAGAGTACTGCAGAGCATCGGTAGGGCAGTGAATGCCACTGCTTCATTCAGCACCGAAAGATTCAGCTTGCATTCTTCAACTTCTTCCTGAAAACAATAAAAATGTCTAGGGTGAGAAACAAATTCTAGATATGAACGTTTCAAATTTATATTTTTTAAAGCTATGAAATACAATGCTCCTGGATCTTCTAAACGAGCTTCTAACTCGTTCTCAAGTGTGATTGAGATTCAAGATTTCATAAACCATTGATTACAAAAATTTAGAGGTGCCGGTATTGAGAATTGAGATGTAACAAAATTAAGACACATTCAACTAGTAACAATTGGTGAATCGCATTATGGAGGAAATGTATTTCATACACTACAGTGGCAGTTTGTTACGCATGGAACTCCATGGAACTTGTTAAGTGCAAACTCAAGTCTGCAAGTTCTATGTCCCACACAACATCTAAAGCCATGCCTGATGAAATTGCATACAAGATCAATGGAACAATGCGGAAGATAAGTGGAATCATTAGACTTACTGAAACGAGTGGTTGCCTGTTCTATGTAATATTGTGCCTACAGCATTGATAAGAAAAAAGAGGACTAATCAGTTAATTGGCCGCTCATCTTCCAGACAGAAGCGCACTCAGTAGTTAAGAGATTTAGGTCTAAGCAAGAATAGGTCTGGTGAAATTAAATCAGACTGATTTAAAGTATAATACGTTATTCAAAGTCCCATCTTGTTATTTCTTTGCCAGGAATCACCTAAAGAGAAAGTTGAATCGCTTTCGAACATCTGCAGGTAGATGTGCTCAAGCACATACCACTTGGGGCATAGCTGCTGACCCACAATGCACCTGTGGAGAAGTGCAGACAATGCAGCACTTGATGGATGACTCCCACTGTATTCTTATGAAGGGCAACTCAGGGAAATTCACCTGGCAGATAAGGGAGCCATGTCTTGGCTCCTTGTCACAGCCTCCTCTGTGGGAGAGCTTGGCATCTGAGAGGAAAATCTGACAAGACAAACTCTTGCCATATATCATTAGTTTATTATCTATTATATTTTTTGAGGGTGATGCACACATGGGCTTTTGAGCCTGTGCGTGAGTAATGGGAAGGATAGTGATAATGGGAGATGAATGGACCTACAACTTTAGGTAGGTTCCGAACCACCGAGAAGCGATTTTTGAGGCTCATAAAATGAATTCAGAGGAACCGGTCATCAGTACAACAGTGGTGGCAGAGGCAAGTCTCTCATCTAATCTCACCAATTAGCTAATCTCACACTCTCTACCACTGGGACAACCGCTATTGAATTTAGTTAGTGTTTTATCCCATATGTATATTTTATTTATTTACTGTACTTGGCCTGAAAAACTATAAGCGTAACTCGTAACAGGATCCTAAATATAACAATTAGAACAATAATGTTCATATAATAAGTTTTCAAGTTGAGTAAGCTGATGGATGTTCGGAAGATATTTCAAATTAAAAATAAGGTGAAATTCAATTGACTTACATCATTATAAGTTCCAAAAATATGGCATAGCTGGAGTGCCATGTTGTCCAGTAGCGAAGCATCAGTTTTGCATCTCAGAAGCATATTCAAAAGAAGGGTTAAAAATATTTTTGTATGAACTCCTGGTGGCAACGTCTTCTTCTGGCCAAACTCCAAAAGCCAGTCGGTTAACTACAACAAACAAATAAAGTTATATACATTAAAAACAAAAACATTTCATAAAAAATGGAAATTGAGCTACAATGATTGAGTAGATTCTAGATTAAAGGCAACTTTCAAAACTGCGCTATTGAGAAAATAATATAAATCTATTATAATAATTCAATCTGTTTCAAATAATAATAATTAATGTTCTAAAGATGTTTAGGAAACAAGGAAGGAAACAAACGCATATATTATGAATTCACTGTTTTTATTTTAAATAATTATCAAGTACCCTTTTTTGAATTATTTTTCATGTTTCAACAACATGTTTCAACTAATTATAGTCATTTTCAAGTGCAAATTGAAGAAATAAAGCAAAGCTTAGAAGTTAATATGGTATAGCTGACGCCAAAAAGCTGGGCGTTTTCGCCTCCTTCTTGTGCGCTTCAACAGCTGATGTTGTCAATCAGAGTTTTTAGCTTTAGAATTAGATGCTTTACATCTTCTCTTAGTAGGTTACATCACGTACAAGAGACAGACGAAACAGCCTTTTTGGCATCAGCTATAATTGTTTTTGGATGAAAATCGTTTAAGCATAAAAGTAAATCGAACATAACTTGTATCTAGTTGAAGGAATACAACATAAAAGGGATGATATAGATTTTCATTTGAGCCAAAAATTGTGAAAGGTCATTCTGTTTTTTTATTAACTGCCATACAAGTTATTAATTAGTTGAATTTAACATTTTATATTTGGTTGCCTATGCAAAATTTAAATGTGTTCAATTTTTGTGCTCTAAATTTATAGTAAAAATTCAATATTTTCGGCTATGGTGTTATTTTTTGAAGTGCTCCAGTTTTAGTAGTCAACAATGTTTTGAAATCAAAAATTATGTTTTCAAATGAACTTTTTAAAAGAATTATAACTCATGTCTCCGTTTGTGGAAAATGAGGTTACAACTCCAGGGTCTCCCCACTATTTATTGTATGGCAAGTAAATGATTTGATTTTTTTATTTATTAGAAGCCATACGCTAAATAAAAAACATTTTAAAAACATACTTACGGTAAAGCTTCAACAACATTACTATTCAAGTAGAAATAATTAAGTACCATATTATAACAGTTATTAGTGATCCTATCACAAATGATTAGTGATTTTATCAGTGATTTATCAGTGACGTGAGTATATCAATAAAAACCCCAAATTAACAATTTTTTGACACTGATACTGAATTTTTGAGACATTATGTATTTGAAATTCTTAGGTGGTATAATTCTAAGTGAATAGAGAAGAAAAATGTCCATCAATTGGAAAATAATCGAAATGACAATCAATTACAATTCAACTTTAGATCTAAATTTTAAACGAATTGATGACATGATACAGGATTATTCACATATCACCTTCAAGGCAAACGATAGACAATAATTTTAACAATAATGTACTTGACAAAACATTCAAACCCGTCACATAAAATCAAATTCCAATAATTATTGAACTGAAGGATCATCGTTTATTGATGAGCGGCATTTCATATAATCTGAAAATTCATTTTTAATCGTTCAGTTTCTAGAATTTACCTTCAAGGCGAATGGCTGTTGCACAGGCAGCTGCAAGGATATAGTTGACAATCCATTCAAAACCGACAGCAACAGCTTTTAAGGTTGGCCTCCTCAGTATCCTCGTCAGTGGCCGAGTCGACCAGCAGCTGCTGATAGATGCGGACAAACGGCTTCAATTGGGCCGATAATCCCGATTCGATTGGCACCTTGCCGATTTCGGCGAGAAACGTGGGCAGCTTGGACTTGTGTCGTGTCACTATGAACGCCATCAACTCCGAGAAACATTCCACGCTCAGTATTGCAGCAGGTCCGTCAAAATCACTGAATTCTGTGTAACGAGCCAGACATCTTCTGTGGAGTATTCTGAAAATAATCAAACAATTATGAAGGTCAGTATCAGAAAGATATACATAGATGTCTTTATTTTTCCACTTTGTACATCAGAAAAAGTGTTAACACAATATTATAATATAGATCAGTAGGCAGATTTCAACATGCTAAAATCATATTTACATTTTCAGGTTCGTGTAGTTCTTGTCATGAAGATATGATGATTGACGATAAAAACTTGTTCATGTGGTGAGAAGAATTCAATATTCTATTGACATAAATTAAAATATCTACACATATCAATGCTTCAACTAAAAACTTGAGATTCACTCACACTTATTCACTATATACAATGTACAAGACTATGAATGACTATTTTTCCTATAATAAGAGACTGATTTTTAAAACCACGAAAAACATTTTTTCAAACCAGCTTCTAATTAGGTAAAAATTGTAATTCTGTTTTTAAACCATTAAGTATGATGATCTTTTTTGAAATTGACTTTTTAATTTGACAAGCTTGAAAAAAACTCATCATCCAAGAATTTTTTTAAAAGCCTGGTGCCCTGCCCTGGTCATAAAAAGTACCTTCTTGAAATTGAATATAATTTATATTATGAATAGAAGATGATCACAAAATAGATCGGATTTCATTTCCACAAACTTGTACAGCAACGTTTAACTGTATTCTGTCTATGTTGTTACTATTACAGCCAATATAGTAGACTAAACAGATATAGTCTATAGTCTACAGATAATTATTTATTTGTTGAGTTTCTAAGTTATCTATAGGTCATTCGAGATATATATAATATCAGAATCCCCAGCATGTTATAGACACATCGTAAAAATGTTTCATATATGTTTTGTCTCATAATTTAGAATTTTTATGATTTGACAATCAAGGACAATGATTGGACGATAAAGTATAGACTCACTTGCCAAGATTACAGCAATCTTTCAATGCGCGAGATCCCATTCGCTTATCTTTGCTGATATGATGAATTGATTCCCAGGTGGCATGGAAAACATATCTTATAAACGATCTTCGACTTTTGATTTCTCCAATAGCTTCTTTATTAACCCATTCAACATCATCACTGTAAATACAAAAAAGCAGGAAATGACTAAAATTTAACGTGTAATATAGAATTAGAATATAATGTTCATTAGCTAATAAATGTTCAATTCTAATTTAATTCTAACAAATGGTCATTTCTATTTTCTATTGTATTGAAGATAATGGATCAAGTGATTATAACATTAACCTTCTGTAACAAGTCCAAGTAAGGATAACTTACCAATATTATTAATTTTTCAAATATAGTTTTTCCAAGCAAAGAATGTCTTCTGGCACGATGGAAAAATGAATGTTGGTTCAAAAGTTATAAATTTGGTTTCAAATTGTAGATCAGAATGTTTCCTACAATATGAGACTAAATTTATAATTTTCTAACCAATATTTACGAATGCTGGAACCATTTTCGCATCTTGCCAGAATGTCTTCTTTGCTTGGACAGACTATATCATTAAAATATGTCCCACCCGGTATTAACTTTTCAAAGTGTTTGTAATATGATGCTTATATGAGAATAAATCTTTTTCATTCATTCATCCATCCACATTTTTAAAAACATTCTAAGCATTATTTGAATACTGATTTAAAAATTAATCAATTGTGAAATTGAGTTGTAGGCTATTTGAAGCAGGGGTGCCTACAAGAGGGGGACATAACGCGTCATAAACATTTTTTGGGGGGATTAATTTTAACCTGAGGACCGATTCTCTTTAATAATTGTAGAGAATAACAGTTCCAGTTGGGAAATTAAGGTACGTGCTTGAAGCTACATAGTCTCATAAGAGGCTAATAAGCAATTCATTTCTAACTTATAATTGGAATTTTGGACCAAGTTAGGAGTGCTCACTAGGACTACTACTTCTACATATTAATTAAATTATTTCAATATGACATACATAAAATAATAAATAATATTCAACTATGTAAATTTTACACTATTATCACTGCTCTGCTTTTTCTCACTATTACCACTGCTCTGCTTTTCACACCAAATCACCACACAATTCGAAGGGTTTCGTCCGCTTCAGCCTGCGCGGCTGGGTGTTGTCAAGTAGCCGGGTAACTTCTTGGTTGACGTGCTGTTGGATCTTCACAGCATGTTTCCTAGCGAAGCGCCCAATTTCACTTTGGACGAACTCAACCTCCAAGTCTCTGTGGATATCTGCATTCCGGATGAATCTTGGTGCATTGACGATGTTTCTCAAGACCTTGTTCTGGAATCGTTGAATTTTATCTACGTTGCTCTTGCTGGCACAACCCCAGAGTTGAATTCCATACATCCATATGGGTTTCAGGATTTGCTTGTAGATGAGGATCTTCTTGTATAAGGATAGTGCTGAGTTCCTTCCTATCAACCAGTATATTTTGCTGTATCGGAGCCCTAGTTCTTCTCTTTTTTTCTTTACATGTGCCTTCCAGCGCAACCTAGCATCCAAAATCATACCCAGATATTTAGCCTCATTAGCATATGGTACAGGTTTCCCATTGATGATTGATAACCGTACATTTCCGGTTGGTGAAGTCTACTTGGACAGATTTTGCCTCATTAATTTTGATCTTCCATAGTCTGGTCCAATTACAGATTTCATTGGTAGCATCTTGCAATTTTTTCATTGATTCCTGACAGTTATTACCTAAAGTCAATACAGCTGTGTCATCAGCAAATGTAGCAACTGTATTATTCTCAATCTCAGGTAGGTCGCTGGTGTATAGCAAATACAGAATTGGTCCAAGAACACTTCCTTGAGGTACTGTAGCTCTAATCTCCTTCAGTTCTGAGTACTCATCATTCTGCTTGATTCTGAAATATCTACCCAATAAATATGACTCAATAATTTGAGTATATTCAAGTGGAAGCATAGTTCTCAATTTACATAGTAATCCTTTGTGCCAAACTTTGTCAAATGCTTGTGCAATGTCTAGAAAAACTGCACTACAGATTTTCTTCTCTTCAAGTGCCATTTCAGTTATGTTGGTAATACAGTGAACTTGCTCAATGGTTGTATGTTTCTCTCTGAACCCAAATTGATGTTTTGGAATCAGCTCCTTTAGCTCTATAATTGGTTTAAATCTTTTTAAGAGTAACTTTTCAAATAGTTTTGAAATTACAGGTAGAAGGGAGATTGGTCTATATGAGGTGACTTCATACGGTGTTTTTCCTGGTTTGAGTATCATGATGACTTCTACAATTTTCCAGTGGTCAGGTACATATTTCAGTCTGAACACTGCATTTATAAGGTATGTGAGCTTTGAAAGAGCCTTTCTTGGCAACTGTTTTAATATATCACTAGAAATTAGGTCAAACCCTGGTGCCTTCCGGGTATTAATGCTGCTCTTGATTTCTTCTCCACTTCACGTACAGTAACAGGTGGAATTTCTATTGATTTTTGAACCGTGTGTGGTAGTTGATTATTGTCATCAAAGCTTTTATCAGATTTAAAGATGTTTTCTAGACGATTTACAAACGTGACTTATTTTTGGTTGTTGTCTCTAGCCCAAGTGCCATCAAAGTTCCTAATAGGTGCATTTTGATTCTGAGGCATTTAATGCATTTTGTGGCTTTCCAGAGAGAGTATTCAGTACTTTTATCGTTAGTTAATTCATTGAGATATCTTCTGAATCTTACATTTTTTAGGCTTTTTATTTCTCTTTTAAGTTACTGGGACAGATTGTTCACCAGAGTTTCGTGTCTTGGATCTCTGGTATTCTGCCACTTTTTTCTAGCTCTTCTTTTCCCAATCAGTAAGTTCCTAATTTCTGCTGGATAATTGCTGCCCTGTGTCTTCTGTCTGATTTCTGGAGTACATGCCCAAGCTGCTTGCTGAATATCAACAGCTAATTTTTCTATTTCTCTGTCAAGTTGGTCTCTACTTCTGAGTGGAACATTCAAGCTTATGTTTTCTTCTAGAAGTGATCTAAATTGTTCCCAATTTGTGTATCTATTGCTGAGGATTGGAGTTTGTTCACGCTCAATCACCATTTAACTTATTGTTAGTAGAATTGGTGAATGATCTGATGTCAGGTCTTAGATAGGGCTCTATAAAAAGGGGGTAGACGCACGGTCCGCCATTCTGTGGTCAACTTTTAGCGCCAGGTTTGAATTCATCCAATTCGACAGTCAAACATATGATTAATGATAAAAATCATGTTGGGAAAAAAATAATACTCACTTCACAGAGCATTGAATTTCCAGTCTGGCAATTTTTAAGTCAAAATTTTAACCTTGATTCATCTTCCAGAATCTGGTAAATTTTTATTTTTTAAATTTCAATTTTATGATAAAAATGGTTATATTTTTTGCAATTTGATACTAAGCAATATGAACCATTTTATATGACAAATTAACCTCCAAGATTTCAAAACAATGACTCAATTCATTTGCTCAACTTGATAAACATCTGTTGATCGTCTCTATCATCAAAAATATTTATATGAATTCAAACCTGGCGCTAAAAGTTAACCACAGAATGGCGGACCGTGCGTCTACCCCCTTTTTATAGAGCCCTAGTCTTAGCTATCTTCAATTTTTATGTAGTTTGTCGAAATATCCTTGATGTTGAAAAAGTCTATCAAATCTGGTATTTTCCCTGGGTCTGTAGGCCAGTAAGTTGGGTTACCACTAGCTAATACTTCACATTTGTATTCTTGAATTGCACTGAACAGTTCTCGACCTTTGGTAGTGGTTAATCTGAATCCCCAAAGTGTATTTTTAGCAATGAAGTCTCCTCCTACAATGAACCGTTTTCCAAGATGTTTAAATAATTCCAAGTAGTCTTTACACTTGATTGCATGCCTTGGAGGACTATTAATATAGTCCTGCTATAGATTGTCACGAGAATAATTCGTGACGGCGGCTGAACGTCGGGCAGAGTGGCTGCCAGCCGCGTTCGCCGTGCATGCGGTTGCATGCAGAGACGCAGTGATCGTAGGAGTGTCTGTTGTCGCGTATCCTCCCTCTCTCAGCAGGCTGTCCCCTCCGCCCCACCGGCGTTGGGGCGATAAGCTTTCTTCGGAGGCGGGAGCGTTGAAGAGTTCAGTTACGTTCGGTTCGGTTCTAGTGTTCTTACGGTGAAGACGACTTGCTGCTTCTGCAGCTTCGATCCTGATTTAACAGCCACCGACCTGCGACCGCGTGCAGGTACAAGTGTAGACATACATTGCCTACTACGTGTCGGGTTGAGCAGGATAAATTGTTACTGCGTGTACGCAGTGACGAACAATCCGGCTGCAATATAAGTCACCGCAAAATTAAGCGCCCGCCGCGCCGGCGCCTATTTCAGCCCTTGGCCAAGCGCCGAGACTACTCGCCGCCTGAGTCGCCGCTCGCGCCCTGAAGCTAGCCGGCCCGGAGCGACACCGGGGAAAGCAGTTGAGTGTACTCTAGGCAAGAGTATACTGACAAGATAAAGTATATCCTATTAATTTCAGTGATATTATTGTAGCTTGTATCTCTTCTGTTTTATATTCAATTTCCTCACTATGCTGGATAGATTCTCTCACAATCACTGCACTTCCCCCCTAGCTGAGTTATTCGGGTGTGTTGTGTGATACACTCTGAAGCCTCTGATTCTAAGAAAAGATTGGTTTGTCATGTGTGTTTCTGATGTAAGACAAATATATATTTTTTCACTACTAAGTACAAGCTCAAGTTCTTGCTGTCTTTGAAGTATTCCATTGGCATTCCATGCCATAATCCTCAAAAATTTCGCCATTAATGAGTTTTTCTATTCCCTGCCAGGATAGTGCTGCCTTCTAGCGTCTGTAGCCTCTTTTCAAACGATGAGAGAAGTGTTTCTTGTTTATCCAACTTGTTTAATATAACCTGTAAAATCTGCCGGACTCCATCTTCCTTTTTTCCATCACTTTTCAGTACGTTACCAAGTCCTCTAGTTGCAGCAGCATAGCTAGCGTGTTTGGTTGCATCAGTATTCCCATTAGATTTGGATGTGGCTGGTTGTGACTGCTTTGAATGATTTTCATGCATGTTTGGTTGTACTGGTAGCGTCTTATTTTTGCTTTTATTCCTGATTTTTTTAATTTCAACTGCAATACTGCACCCACGATAGCTGGCTGGATGAGGTTCACCGTAGTGAATACATTTTGGCTTCTCATCGGCTGCCTTGTCACAGTCTTTGGAGCTATGTTTTCCTGCGCACTTGACACAACGAATTCCCTGTAGCAATAATTCTGAGTGTGATTGAAACTTTGGCAACGCCGACACTGAGCTATAAGCTTAGAATTTCTAATTGCCTCTATTTCCACTTTACACCCCATGATGTTTGTAATTTTATAATCTTGTCAATTTCTTCTCCTGAATCAACTCAAACATGAACATATCTAATGGATCCTTGGTTTTCAATTTTAACTTGATGCTTGCATCAAGAATTTTGAATCCTCTGTTTCCAAGATCTTCTACTATACTTTCAGAGTCACATGATCTATGTAGCTTTTTAGCCATCACTCTAATCGGCCGAATTTGCTTGTTCTCATACGAGTGCCAAGCGAAATTCTCCTTGTTCAACTCCTTGGTGAGCACTCTGTAGTCCTCAACATTGATTAGATTGATTTTAAAACTATCTTCTCCAAGTAATTTCAACTTAAATTCACGATTGGGAAGTATTTTCACTAGTTTCTCAGGAAATTTATTATAAGATTCAATTCCATCCACAATTACTGGCGGTAACGGTGGATTCTTCCTTTTTTGTGGTATAGGATCAGATGTATTGTTAGTAGTCTTCTTTTCTTGGAGGGGACAGTGTTGTATTTAGCTTCCTCTTCTTATTTCTACTCTTAGCTCTCAGCCACTCTGTTTCTTTCGCGAGTAGATCATCATCTGTGCAGTAACCTGTATTATCAGTTGTATTCTCAGTAGAACTATCAGTTTTATCTTTGAAAACTCTTGAATTTTCTCCCTTACTCTTTTCACTTTTCAATCCACTTTCTAATGCAACTAGTCTTGTCTGGAGAAGATCTAATCTATTTTTCAACTCATTATTGTTTTTATTTGATTGCTTCAATTTTTTATCTGCATCATTCCAGGCTTTCAATAATAATTTTTCGGCTTCTGTAGGCTGTGTAGATAGACGTATTTTATATTTTGTCTCTTTATCGCCGTCAGTTAACGTGATAGTGGCTTCATTCTCTTCCATTATTGAATAGTCTATTGAAATGTGTCACTTACCTGAGTTGCGCAAACGCGACGCGAATATAACACCGCACTACTCACCGCGAACACGACACTGCGGTCATTCACTCGCACTACTTTTGGCAACCGATTCACTTGACGCAGCAATACGAATAGCCCACTTTTCGAATCAATAGCATCTACTCCGTAAACACATCTGCTCTGCTCGGCGTTCAAATGCTGACTGATCTTGCACTAGATAGAATGCACTTTGTTAGAGTTACCAAAGTTTTTACTAATAAGGCTTTAAACTTCTCAAATATATTTTTAGTTTAACGTCCTTTTTTTTTTAAATTTCCTCCTCGCGGGGGAAATCTGGAGAAGGAAATAGATTAAATCTGAAACTAAACATCGCAAGCCCAAATATTTTAGTTCTCGCTGAAATGAATGCAACAAGCATATTTTTCCTTACAAAATGTTTCATGAAATGTTGAATATTGGTGCAACGATTTCTGTTTCAGCAGCAACTTCTCAACTTGAACGCTTCTTTTCAACCCTTCAGTGAGTAAAATCTTACATAAGAAAGTCTACTGGTCGGAATCATTTCAATGATTTAGCCCTACAATTTTTTCACAGAGATTTCACCGTTAATCCTAGTCATATTTTGAATAAACTGTATTAAAATAAATTTCTGCGATTTGTAGATCTCATTTTGTGATGGGATTTTCTATGTTATTCGATATAATTTCAACAATTCAATTTCATTTATTCAATATACTTATGTAATGAAGACTCAGACAATCAGGTACAAACTACTTGTTCCCAACACAATTGTCTATACACATTTTGAATTAAGATATAATAATCAAATATACTGCATAGACTATATAATATTATCCAATCACATTGCAATACACAGTATCCAGAGTACATAGGCCTATATTCTCCAGTTTAGATTCAAAATAACAGGAAAAATCTTTCAGCACAGCTTGGAGAACTACAACGCTCAACTCAACAATAATATTGTACTATACAACAACTACAAGAGACCAATAGCTCTTGTTTAAATCAATTAATCTACAGTAATTTATTGGTGAATGAATTTTTCTACACGTCAAAAAGATATGATTATGTTTGTTGAGAGAAGGCAAATACATTATAGATATTTCATGCAAGCTACAACACCCCCCCCCCACTCGGAGAAAGGGTTTACCTGGGTTCGACCCTAATTTCATAACCCCCCCCCCCGATATTTATTTCTGGGTTCGCCCCTGGACTAGTTGGTAAGGCGTGCAGCCCCAAAATTCAGCTTTCTTGTTATTCAATAGTATCAAATTTCACTCTCACATTTTTAAAAGGAAGACCCAAAAGTAAGGGGGGATCTTCAGTTCATTTGGGGGGATTGGTGTCATAGACGTTGGGGGGGGGGGAGTAAGCACCCCTGATTTGAAGTATAGTATATAGTTCATTATATAGTATATTTTCATTTATAGTATATAGTTCATATAAGTTCATTATCAGAGTTGGGAAATGTGCAATCCAATAAAATACTGTTGGAAGGATAAATATTTTTAAACGTTATAACTACTACTCACCACAGAAGAAGCTCCAAGAAACGATTAAGTGTCCGCAAATTGAGAATAGTTTCGGGTGGTTTGAATGTTGGGACTTTCTTCCCAGTATCTGTTTTTTCTTTAGGTTTTTTATTGGCATCCTTCTTTTTGCTGGGTTTACAGTTCTGTAAAATAATTAGAGAGAAATCGTTAGTTATAATAAGGTAGTTGCTCTATAATAGTTTTCTTCAAGTTTCAAGTTTACAACTCGAGTCAATGTTGAAGATCAAATAATTTATTAGGTGGTGTAGAAGAAATTTGAAATGTTTAATTGCATTTATTTGCATCTGATTCCAGATTGAATGACTCGAATTCAGACTTAAAAGGATTCAGACTCGGAAATGATTAAAGTTACAGCCTTCAAAGCTGAATGCTTCATTGAGCAATGCAGAACCCCAGATTCAGACTACAGCATTGCATTTACAGTAAAAGTGATTCCGAAATATCAGTTCATTTTCAGTCGGCGATCTGTGATTGGTCAAAAGCTATTTATGCTATTTTTCTGCACAAACAGAAAGACAAAACTATTACTTGTATCTATTGAACTATTTCACTTGTATCCATTTGATGCCTCTCCGAATATCTTGTTCACAATACAACTCACAAATTCTTCACAAATCATCTTCAGTTTGCTTTACTTGCCTTATACAAAATTCAAAATAGTAGATTCTATATAACAAAGTTTGGTTATGATAATATAAATTCTATCAAGATTGATGTACCTTAAGTTACTGTAATCAAGTGAAATTCCTTTCTACATTGATAGGTAGCTATTCAAATGGAAAAGAAAACTATCAACCTGATCGCAGGAATCAAGAATTTGATATCCAGTAATTGAGCAGCTCATTTCGAGAGAAACTCACCTTGATATAATCGTACAGAAGGCTGAATCCTTTGAATAAACTATGCAGGATTTGTGAGTGCTGATTGGTGGCTTCCACAGTCCAAGAATTAACCATGAAAGCCATCATAGATTCGTAAGTGGCAAGAATTTGGATGAGGACTTGTTGCCGTTGAAGACATTCCGGTAGAATATCAAGCAAATTAGTTTCTTCGTCCTACAACAAACAGAAAAACAGAAATCAAGCTTGAAAAAAGCACATTGAAAAGATTGGATGGCAAATCAAATTGAAACATTGACTATCTAATGACATTCTGGCGTATGAAAGTAGTATTAATAAAGAATTGTCAAAAACTTACCAATTCAAAATGATTGAGATCACATCGCGATAGCCGCTGAGAAGCTGACTGAAGCAGCTGACTTAATTTGCTGAAGCTAGGACATGGCTCCTCGTCATCTTCGTTCTCATTTTCTGAATTATTCTGAACACGAACCAGAATTTCCTGAATTGCCAGAAGCAGGTGTCCCAGAGGTTCCTAAAACAAAGTCGATAAATTTTCAAGTTTAATACAGAGGAAAGGATATCTAATCGTTTGGGGAGAAGATATCGTCAGTTGATCGGACTTATTTCAATTTAGATGCAATACTACTATGAGGTTGAGAATAAGCGGGAGAGAATCTGAAATTTGAAATAAAATGCTAAATTACAATATCATCAAGGTTTTTTTGTTGCTCTAGCATCAAATTTTGCATCTAAATACACAGATCAATGTGTATTTATGTGAAATAACGATCAATGAAAAAGCCTAAATTATTTGAGAGCAATAAATTAGATATTGAATAGTTCAAAACTAATTGGCATGAGTTACTGATACTGAAATTTGAAAGTTATGCAAAGGAAAGTATTCACATTTACCACTCATTAGTTTTACGGCCCTTAAAGAACCTTGGCCTCTTATACAAGCCTTCAAAGGAGCCTCCAAGCATTACTGCAAACTCATTGAGAGAGGAAGTGATCGACTCAGTTGGAAATTATTTTGAGTATCACTAAAAATGCTACAAGGTAGAATCCAGACCGAGTGAAAAAAATCAGATCACTGTTCACAAAACATATCAGCCGATACAATCATAATATTATTTTTAGCGATCAGAGATGTTAAACGAAATGGTAAATCGACTGATAATCGGAATAACTTGAAACGAGAGACATAAAATAAATAATGAAACATAGAAGTTAGAGAACTGGTATGAGAAACTACAATATTTAAAAAAGTCTCATTATTTTAAATACCCACTGATTGGGAAAATATTGTAAACACATCGTAGTAGTCTTAAAAAATTAATTATGAAAAATATGTACCTGAACGACAGCCTCAGCTCCCTGAATGGTCACCGTCTTGTTGAAATCGAAAGGAGCAAACTGAGTTTGATCAGTAACATAAAAATTACAGAGATGCTTCAGAAGAATCTCTAGTATGTTGGGAGCTAGTTCTGGATTCATCTTGATCATTCCATCCAGTCCTGCGAATAGATTTGGTTATTCGAATTAAAATCTAATCGAAGTAAGGAACACCAGACTCACATTCAATCTACAAAATTACATAGGAAATTGAATTCCAGTGATTCATTGCGTCATTTCCTAGAGAAGGCTCTAACTTAGCGCATCTATAACTCCGTTAGTAGTATAGTAATACTCCATGAAGAGAGAATTTCATTAATTTTCAATTATAAAACGAAATGAAAATGTAAACTTATAATGAAGTTTAAAACCATGTCTCAAATAAAAAATTTACATTCTTGTTTGTTTTTCATTGCAGGCAAAATTCGATGAGTATAACTGATAAATAGTCATCCTCTTCATAACAATAATTCTTCATTATACAACTTCAAATTACAAGGTCTGTGTGTTCCTAGGAAGTAAGCCAAGAAGTCGAAGTAGAAGGCTGAGTAGATAGGCTACGAAGAAATTTATTCATTAAAAAGGGCAGTTTCAATTATCAGCTTCGCCAATTGTTTTAAAAGATAATTTCTTTAAAAATGCACAGCTAATGATTATGCAGCTAATGATTATTCTGACTATAACAATGATTATTATTATGGTCACATTAAATAGTAAACTGAGTTGTTTCAGAATACTTCATTGGAATATTGTACCTCAATAAAACAAAAGATTGAACAACTTTTAAGTATCTAATCAAATTGTGTCGCATGAGCTAAACTGAGGATGTTGCAACCCCTAATGAATGTGTTTCATCGATGAATTTAAGGGAAAGTGAATAATTATAAATACAAATAAAGGTAGATGGAAGGAGACCTAATAAAATAATGTAATAATCATAAATTCGATTTCCTTACCATCATAGAGTACTTTTTTGACAGGATATTGAAGCATTAGGCATCGTTTCAGGACTCCAACTAATTCCAAACAAATAACTTCGTTGGAGTTGCTGTTAACAGGCTGTGAGCAGTGAACTTCAGTGCATAGCTGGAAATAAATTTCAAATTAGTTCACTTCAGGTTCCTCTTCAAATTATCCAAGTCTCACAATAGAACGAGGATGAGATGAAACATCGTCTAGGAGCAGATTCATATTTCAAATCATAAATAATTACGTAAAGCTGATTGTCCACTGGTCAATTTCATCTAAAGAATATTCACAAGATGATACATGTATCTAATCCAAACAAATTAAAAAATGTTGTAACATTATTGAAGCGTTGTTTTGTTTTCGATTTCTTCATTTGATACCTGTATTATCTTAGTGACAGTGTATAAAAACAGTATGTGTCAAAAATAAGACGCGCAGTGACAAGCCAGTGAATCTGACGAGTTTTTAATATCAGAAAAATAATTCAACAGCTCTAGCTCTATTGATGATGATGTCAGAGCCACCAGCCATTCTCCAAACCACATGCGCGTGTCCCTTGCCGTATTTTTCTATGAACCGTGATCTTATACCCGTAGTTATCTTCTTGATACCGGCGATTCACAGTTCAAATGTTGGAATATTA
This sequence comes from Sogatella furcifera, assembly GCA_017141385.1. Taxonomy (NCBI): domain Eukaryota; kingdom Metazoa; phylum Arthropoda; class Insecta; order Hemiptera; family Delphacidae; genus Sogatella; species Sogatella furcifera. The sequence goes on from CM029546.1 coordinate 43,701,070, forward strand.
TTTGAAAGTCATGAAGAGATTAGTTGCTCATCCATGGATACAATGATGAGACACGTGAATAGGGACTGAAGTAGGTAATCAAAGTAATCACCCATCAGTTAGAAAGTAATTTATTTGCCATAAAACAATGATTCAAGAATAATTCTTGAAACATGTTGATTTTTCAATCTACACCCGTACTCGAAACAATCATTACCAGTTCTCTCTCTACAGTAAAAACAAGTTCGTTCTCTACTAATTCATACAAATAAATGAACCAGGACTTACTTGACTGAATAGACTGGGAGTATTGAACATTGAAAAGCTACTACCTTGGCTCAAGGCAGACAACGATTTTATTTTGAGATATTTCAATAGCTTCAGAAATCCATTTACTGCCATTTTCCTACTCTCGATTTCTCTGTAAATGAAACAAAATTTTTGTGAATAAGTACATGATTCGTACTTGGAATTGAAACATGGATGGAAGAATGAAACAAATATTTCTGAATATGCACATGATTCGCCCTTTGAATTAAAATATGATTGAAATAATAATATGAAATTTATAAAGAGAATATTTCAATAGAAAAATAATTTGATTGGTTTTAGATCTAGATCCACTGATACCGGTACTTGGACTAATCAACAAAATCTGAAAAATGGTTCAGATTACAGGCCATCCATTAAAAAGATTCAGCGCAAGACCACTCACCAAAGGCCGCTTATGAATTGTCCTGGTCGAGAATTAATGTCCCTACAAACAGTGATTCTGCCAAATGCATACAACACTGAACATTATTAAACAGTTTTTGACCTTAAAAGTATACTTGGCATTAGATATTTAAAAATCTATTTAAATGTAGAAAAAACAAAAACCCTTACTTAGAAAACAATGCTTTACGCAGCACAAGGATGAGATTGTCCCTCAGTTTGGTTGAAATGCGAACCACAGGTATGATGGCAGACACTACGCTCTCCGCTGTCTCGCCAGGCAGTTGATTGAGAAAGTCGAAGAAATTCACCAGACATGACTGATTTTCAAGCACTACAAAGGTTCCTATTTCACAAACTCTATACAGGCAATCTGGAAAATATCAAGAAAAGAAAATTAAATTAGGTCTAACATGCCGCTGCGTCTTGTTAGAGACGTTTGTAAACTTGACTTGGACAGCTAAATAAAATGTTCAAAAAGCTTCAAATGCTAACATAAGTCGTAAGTTTTATGATATTTGCAATAAAAGTGGTTTGAACAGATTTTTATTTTAATAATTCCAGGTTCGCGAGACATTGAATCAGCTGAGGCCTTGCCATATTAGCTCATTTAATTTCTCACGTACCGGATCTAAAAAGTAGAAATAGGTATTCAATGGATATTCAATAAGCCCTAATACCAACTATAATAAACCATACAATGAAGTAATCAATGATCCAGCATGATGATTCACATATAGAAAAAGACACCAGCGTGTTTTGAACCTGAGTCCTTAGTATGAGAACTAAGGATCTATAAAGAGGGGGTTTACGCAGCATCCTCCATTCCGAGTCGATTAGTTGCATCAAATTTGAAATCGTTATAAAACAAATGCACATTGAAACATTTTATATAGTGAAACAGTACCCACAAACTAATCATGTTAGGTGATTAAGAGCTGTCAAGCCGGAATGGTGGATGCTGCGTCTACATTGTCTTTATAGAGCTTTAGTGAGAGCCTGACACTCTACCACACTCTTGCAGTTTTTGTTAACTTCAATCGTCAATGCTAAAAATCAATCGGATATTTTCTTAATTTATTCACATATTCAATATGATGATATCTATTGATAAATTATATTTCAAATTTCCTGAGTGAACGATCTCGTGTACAGACAGACACATTGACGATTTTACGAAATCCTTAATAAGTAATACGTTATTATTTTTATGCTGATTGATCTTACCTGTGAGATGAGTTTCACTCTGGCCGTAGCAAATCGAAGTGGTCAGTTGTTGCAAAATAGTGGAAGTCACATGTCTCTGTTTTTTGACAAGCATTACAATCATAATGTGTCCCAGCTTCCAGAGCGGCTCTGGATTCTGCAGCGCAGGACTTTTCTTAGAAGACATTAGTGAAAAACTGAAATTTATCATTCCTTTCAACACTTTGTCACGTCCGCAGGCACTGAAATTCAATATAAATAGAATGAGATTGATCTATGATTATGCCCAGTCAGTATTACAATATGGTCTAAGGGTATGGTAATGGGTGGTGCATTGAACTCACATTTCAAAAAAAATTATCTAATTCTAAAACATTTGATAAAAGCAGCACTTGACCGACCCCAGACGTAATACTACATATTTCCTTGAATTCCCAGTGCTAACAGTTTTACAACTTTTTGTGAAGAATATAATACTATACCACACATGCTCTGATAAAGTTGGTGGAGGAAATTCTTGACTGTTTTGAAGATAAATGTTCTGCTGCTGTATCATTCTGCGACCTCAGTAGAGCTTTCGAATGTGTTTCACATGACATCCTGCTTGCAAAGTTGAAGCACTTACATGTCAAAGGATTGGCCCTAGAATTATTTTCCACCTATTTGCAAGGCAGGATTCAATATGTTAGTGTGGATGGTAAAAGCTCGGGTAAATTATCTGTTAAATGTGGGGTACCTCAGGGTTCTGTCCTGGGGCCATTGCTATTCCTAATTATGATCGATGATTTGAGCATCAATGTACCATCAAAGGTAATCTTATATGCAGATGACACCACAGTACTGAAAAAAAATTCAGATGACATTCAGGCTGTGGCACTATCTGAGTCTAATTTGAAGGTAGTGCAAGGATGGTTGAATGCAAATGAACTCTTCCTCAATGCAGATAAAACTACTAATATTACCTTTGGGCTTAAAAATAGATCTGCTTCTAACGGTACAGATAAGGCTCAGAAATTTTTGGGAATCATTATAGACCCAACTCTAACTTGGACCCACCACATTGCCAGTCTGAAAAATAAGTTGAGTAGTAGTACATTTGCCCTTAAACGTCTTTGCGGTGAACTGGACCAGGATGGCATTCGTCAGGCCTACTTTGGAATTTTTCAATCGCATATGCAATACGGCCTGATAGTCTGGGGTTGTGCATCGCACGCGCAAGAGATATTTTTAATGCAGAAAAAAGCCGTTAGAGTAATTGCCAGAGCTCCATTACGGGAACATTGTAGAGATATTTTCAAGGGGTGGCGTATTTTAACACTCTTCTCACTATATATATTACAGTGCCTACTGTTCTTGAAAGCTAATCCCGACAAAATGGAGTTGAGGAGTGCTACTCATACTCATAACACTAGATCAAGTCTATCTATTAATTTAACTAGAAACAGAATCCACAAGACAGATCAAAGCCCCTCTATTGCTGCGGTTAAAATGATGAATAGACTCCCGATTCATATAAGACAACTTGAATACAGAAGATTCAGAACTATTTCGGAAATATTTCTACTTAATAATCCCCTTTACTCAGTCAAAGAATATATGGAAAAAGATTATATCTTAAGGATTTTGAAATGTATAATGTGTAAGCTAGTCCATGAATGTGAAATCAAGTTAAATGGTGTGTTGTTATGTTTTATAAAAATCTTGTTTTTTATTATACTATTATATTGTGTTGACTGGCCTATACGTCAAATTGTGATGTAAATGTAAGGCTAATAAAGATATTCTATTCTATTCTAATTAAAAACAAAACTATTTACACAGCAAGTAAGAACCTACAACTTTCGTATGCAAGCTGATTTTCAAATCAACAGAGCTGACATGACTGTATGCCGAAGACAATTTCCTTACATCAGCAATTGAATGATCAACCTGTTACTAGAAAACTTAATAAAAAAAAACTAATATTAAAACAATATACAGTGGATCAAATCAATGAATGTCTCCTAATTCATACACACATAATCAATATGTACTATTGAATTATATCGCTATCTCATGATTTAACTAGGATAACATTTTATTAAGTGAATTATCATTTTAATTATTAACTCTAAAATGTGTTGTAAATTTGTCTTTCTCGCAACCATTGATTTATCACTTAGTATTAACGTATGATGCTTCAATCTATGCATTCTATTTTGATTTTATGTTGATTTATATTCTGATCAGTTTTATTTTCATTCAATTTATAATAATTTCTACTTTCATTCATTTATAAATTCAACTTTTCTTATTGAAAATTTTGATTGATGCTCGCTGGCTGACAGCACACAAACTACAGTTTTGAAGGCAGTGCCTATATATTTATATTGTGTTATTGGGAATAACTAAGTTTCATTCTATGTAAATACAATGATTAATTTTCTTGTTTTACTTCAAGTTCTCAATTATAATTTTTGTATTGTATTTATTATGGCAAATAAATTTGATTTGATCCTCGCATGAATTCCCAGGTTTTGCTTAGGTGTAATAAAATTTTGTCTTGTAACATATATTCCAGGCTTGTGCGTGGATTGTAATCAAACACGTTGTATTATTGTCCTTCCTACTGAAATTGACACATCAAAATGCCAGACTAATAGAGTAGTAACTAGAATAGAGAAGTCATTACCTGCTATCGACCAGTCGAGAGATAACTTTTTCCAAATCACAATGTTTGGGCATCATCACTCTCAGCCAAGCCGATTCTGTCTTTTTATCATCCTCATTCAGTTTTCTTATAAAGGCATTTTTAAGCAGCGAGATCACCTGTAATATAGAACAAGTAATTGTAGTGATATTTTACACTTTACAGCAAAACATAATATTTTGAAAACATTATAGGGCTAGAATTAGAGGGATTACTACTGTAAGTCTGATTATACAGATTTTGAGGTGAATTTTGTTTTATTATTAAGTTATGAATACTCTATAACTGTGACTTAAAATTTTATTGATTTTATTTTATGATTCTATCATATGTTATGATATAATATTATGTAACTATATTTAATTATATCTGACAATTTACCTATCAAACGGGAATATTCCCGGAAATTGATGCTATGTAATGATGATTAATAAATAAGTAAATAAATGAATAAATAAATAAACAGTCTCTACTTCCTACCATCTGACTAATAAACGTATTTGATATGTAAATAAAACAGATTGAATCGAGATGATTGGCTATGGTTTTGGTTCAAATAAATTGAGAACTTGACTAGAAATAATAAGCTAATGAAAAAACTAAAAATATGAAAAACCCTACTGAAGGACTATGACAATTTCATTCAGCAATTATATAATATGGAAACTTCTACCTTTATTTTTGATAATGACACTAGTATTTACCAACAATTTGTTCTATGATTTTTATGTACAGGACTCGATTCCAGGTGGTACGGTGAAACTCTATCTGTGAACAAAAAATGGGGTGGTGACTGGAAGGGAAAATATTGAAATTGTAATTTTACCTGTGTTTCGTATGTTGAAATGGATGCTATAGAGAGGAATACAGCTAGAAGAAATGGATCGATCATCAGTTCAGGACAATTGCTGGATGCTTTGGCAAATCTCAAGAGCTGATTGACACACGAGTGACCAACCACTGCTGCTTCTTCAATGTGATAGAGAACGTTGCTTTCACACTCATTAATTCCACTTTTCTCTCGGCATTCAGCTGAAAATACACAAATAAAGAGTTAAATCAGCGAGCAACCATTGATATTATCTCAACCCCCCCCCTTTCCTCCTATAATTGATGAGTAACTGAAATATACACAATCTAGATGGTTGAAAAATGCTGTGAATTGGATACAGAGTAGAACTTTTTATTGCAAGAATTGATCAAGTAGATACTACGAACTGAAGATTATCTGCTGGTGAAGCAAATTCTATAAGTGTTGTTGAATTATAATTGAAAGTTTCGACATCGCTTATAATTGGTAATCCATACATAGTGGAACCCAAACTTCAAAAATCTATTGCATTGGGAAATTGAGTTTCCTGGTGGTGGCAAATTTTGAATGTAATAAAGCCATCATCAATTCCTCACAAGATTAATCAACCAAAGTACAACATCGAAGATGAAAAATCCCACTGTGCACCTTGGTGTATAAAAAGATAAAATTTTTAGGAGTATCATTTTTCAGAAAGAAATAAAAAACAAATATAAATTATGTAGTTCACTTTTAATACACTTATTTTTCCCATAAGAAATACTAGAAATTACCCTCTCTGCTTCAACAGGTGTCTCCGAAATTCCTTCCTGAATACGGTAATTACATCTACGTGAGGTATTTAATCTTTGATATTCAAAATCAAAAAGTGTTTTTATTCACAATAATCATAATATACAATATACCACACATACTAGATTCATTATTACTGGTGAATACTCCAAACAAAGACCAAAGCCTGAGTGAGTTCATTCAATGATTTCAGTATAACTTTTATAGTAGGTACAGTGGAATTAAAATGATTTTTCCATCTTTCAACGTCCTTCAGAGAATTCAACAATACAAATTATCTAGGTGATGAAATTCCTTAATTTAATAGCTTTGATAAAATTAAATAAAAAGACAAGATGTTGTCAAACCATTGATTTATTAAAAAATCGAGATACCTGTTTCGGTTGTTACACCATTATCAGTCTCTGGTAAACTCCAAACTAACGGTGTGACAATCGAAACCGGTATTTCGATTTTTTAATAAGTCAGTGATTTGACAACATCTTGTCTTTCCATTTAATATGGATAACTACCACAATATCACCTTCACAACTACTCAAAAAGCTTTGATGAAAAATAATTGATGTAGCATTCATACAAAGTAACAAACACATTGTGAGCTAAATGTCTATAGGGTGATTGAATCAGTTGTTCTGCAGCATTCCTACCGGTTTCTATTAACCATCTACTCACATGGTGTTTATAGGTGTCCATGCGAGAATTCTCCAACTGAGATGATAGGGGATATTTCCATACAAAACGTGACAAATGTATTTACTATTATTTTACAGACAGTTATTTTAAAGTCGGGGTTAAGTGATACCAAATTTGATGAGGTTCCTTGTATTATGTGAATAAACTAAGCTATTGAAAATGGGATTTTTATTTTTGTACATATATGTCATTACAACTTTTATAATTATATAACTGCCTTACATTGAAAACTTGGAATTCTTGATAAGTAAGATCAGTTGGGTAGCGATGGTCTTGCCTGAGACAGGTTTTGATTATGACTCGTTGCGCCACTGCCACTGGCTCCAAGGCCAACGAGGAGGCTCCAAAAGAACCGATTGGATGTATGCATAATAAACCACTCGCATCTGATGTACAGGAAGGACCTCTCTCAGCTGTCGGAAGGCATATATCATTTTTCTCACTCGCTGTTCAAATTATACAGCCTGTGGAACCCAGCTCAATCTATGATCAATCAGCGCGCCACCTACTGCAACACCCCAAAATCACAAGTGACAGACTGAACGTTGCTACATGAGTGAAGCCTAAGGATCTCCCTCACAGGACTGCTTGTTGATTTGAAGTAGATAGGCATGTACTTTGTTTTGTCAATGTTGAAAGTAAGCTTTTTTCGATCAAACTACATTCTGACACCAAAGAGTTCTTTTGTAGCCTGCCTGAAAGCATCCACCCAGATACCGTCAAATGAAACAATTGCAGTGTCGTCGGCAAAGAGAAATAGCTCTTAAAATTCAAGGGATCTTTTCTAAGGTTATTAATGTAGACAAGGAAAAGTAGAGGGCCCAGTGTGCTTCCCTGAATAACCCCTTAATCTACTCTTGTCATATCACTGAAAATTTTATTTTTGGTAAACTTGATAGAAAATAGCCGGTTTCGATCTACTTCACAGGCCTTGAAAGTTTTTATTTTCCACCCTAGTGCGGAATAAACGGCTGATATTTGGGCCTTATAGCCATACAAGAAAGGAAAAATCCGCTGTCAACAAAATTTTCCGTTGACTTAGCAGCGCATTCCATTTAAATTGGTCGTCTGAACCCTTTCCTAGAATATAGAATAGAAAAATGCTTTTATTCTCCTCCACATTATAAATACAAAAATATTATAAACACACATTTACGGCTTGATCACATGATCGCCAGCCGGAAAGTCGGAAATAAATACAATAATTGTGAAAAAATCATGAATATGATCAAGTGTATCGTAAAATTATAATAAATGATGATCTGGTGAGTATTGTAGTGAATAATATTATAATGTAGTGTACTGCTTTAGTAAGTAATGCCAGAAATATGGAAAACAACGAATCTTCCAATTACAACAAACGGAAAATAAAATAAAAAACAAACCCAAAAAAGCCTTCAAAGACTAGAACAAGAACAAAAATGAATGCTGACAGAACAAAATTGGAAAAAAATTATTATTATTGCAATCAAAAATCACATAGTAGCCTAAGTGCCCTGACAAAGTGATAATATCTACCAATTGAATTCTTGGGTAAGAACATATCTGTAGTACCATGCTTCTCTACAATAGGACCCTTTCCTAGATTGCGTCTTTGTTTGGTGTGATAGGATAGGCAAACATGGTTGAAAAGAAGAAAGCTGATCCATCGGGGTCTTGCACGATTTCCAAACTTAATTATAGTTATCCTTTGTTGTCTTTAATAGTCGACTATTTCGAATATTTTCCAGCTGATTGCATCAGACGATTTAGCAGATGATTTTCTTCGAGCAATAACTTTTGTTCCGTATTATTCCATGCCTAACCTTTTGTTTTGATTGGGAATTGATTTTAGCGACTGATAAACTACGTGGAAATTAGAATCCTAAATTTATTTTAAAACCAATAACGGAAATTACCAAGATGGAATTCAGCAAGTTGAATTCGTATATCGTATTTATAAAAACCTTTCATCTGATTCTAATCAGCCTTCCTATAAAGTGTACCAAAACACAAATACACGTTTCAGAAACCTTCGCGACGTCGCGAATACTTCACCTTTCAAGCCTGAGCTGATCGCTTTGGCTGTAGAGCTCCGTACTCGCATTTTGCTCGGCAGGGGGCTATGCCCCCTGCACCCCCAATTTGGGGGTAGGTTAGTTGTTTTTTTTTCAGGTTGTGCCAGTGGGATGGGTTGTATTTCTGTTATTAGTTTTGTTAGTAGAATATGTGAATAGGTATTTTTTGACTTGTGTTAGTTAAAAAGTTCATCTTTTCCTTTCAGTGATGGAGAGGGCACTCACCAGGGGGATTCGAATCCTTTGATGATTGATGGAAAAAATTTCATTCTTATTCATGATAATATTCTGAATTCCTTTAGTCATGAAGTTTGTACATTGTAAAGCAAGCTCAAACCTTGAGTGAGTGGTAGCAATTGGCTCGCTTTGCATACATATCTTAGAAGTTTACAATGCTTTACAGGCTCTCAATGATATATGTGATAGAATTTGACTTTTTTTAGGCTATCCAGATCAAAAACCCCAACTGGTCAATCATTATAACAGTTGTCGAGGACAATAATAGACTGTTGTAGGACGAATATGGTAGACTAAAGAGTTAAGTAATATATTAATACATAAGTGATACTAATATTTTATATTACCTACAGAATATTAGTACAAAATAAGTATTCAATTTGATTGGATATGTTATAATAAATTGCTCTCAATAACGTTGATGGAAATTTAAATGCTATAAAATTTTTTCTTTCTATGATGTCAGGACTCTTCCTACATGAACAATAGCATATATCACTGGATGGAAACTAAATTGATATTATAAAAGTCCCGGACTTAACTATATATAACTGTATAACTTAGCTATACCGCATATCGGCAAGTGAACAATAATTTTGATAGATCAGTCAGTCACTTTGTGGCTTTAGTATATTAAGGGTGTAGATTCTTTCAGACTGGGAAAATTGTTTTTCTCGTTTTACAAAAAAACTCAACATGTTACACATCATTGTTTCAGGCTTGTTGAGCTGATCACAATGATATACATAATAATATATTTTGATCCAAAACTGAGCCCTCCAGAGCCAAAAAATGCAGAAAAATGTAAGGTCCAATAAGTCAGTTAAAATGCAAGATAGGGGCTTAAATGAAAAATAATCGATATGTTCTCAGATCAAATGAATCAAATTCATAATAAATCAGTATAAATGTTCTTAGTAAATTTGTTCTCAGTTATGATGTTCTATAGTAAATCATAATAAATGTTCTTTTCACAACTACTCAAAAAGTGAATCAAATCCAATCTACAACATTATATTAGAGAAGTTGAAAAACTAATTAAAAGCTTCTATTATTGAAAAGTATTTGAATGCATCTGACACAATTCTGATAAGATAAAATAATTCTGTAAAATAGAGTATAATATTGAAAAATGATGTTTGGTGGTCCTAGAAAGACCTATTATAACAGAAAAAATATGCCCAGTTGTAACACGCCAAGAAACCAGTCTAAAACTACTCGATGAACACCACATACCTATTATGTCTTCAGATTCAGTGTCCAAGGAGTTCGGAACTTGATTATCTGAATCCAGTTTATAGATATACTCATCAAAGTATCTTCTGAGTGTGAGAAAGACATTATTTGCATGATGTTCTTTACACAGGTCCAAGAGCTGGTGAACAAACGGAGGAATCTCCTCCACTGGAAGATCATCAATAAGTTTGCAAAGCTTACTGACCACTTCGCCCAATCTATCGACAGGCAGTTTGAGTTCACTGTATCAAAAAAAGAACAAAAGTCTAGAAAAAAAATAGTTATACATGTATTAATGTATAATGATACATGATATAAAGTTACACCTGTATTAATACGATTTGAATTTTTACTGATATTTGTTTCAATGGAAATGATTATAAAGAGATTTTTGGTTTACTGTGGATAAAATTATCTGAGCTTAAATTCTCTCTTCATTCCACTTCTATGATCAATCCTCACGTTATCAAGTTCAATTGTGATTTCATTGATTATTGAAAACTGTAATTTCCTTCTCACACGGCTTTCATAAGTTTCTCTTTCACCTTCTATTCACCCGTATCTAGATAGAAAGACATATTATATTGTCTTCGTCCTCAAGCAGCTCCGATCTAATAATTTTTAGATACGGAAATGGTCCAAAATATTACTAAATCTTGAATCAAGTAGGAATTCATTTACTCAAGTGAATTCTAAACTAATTCTAAATCTATCGTATTTTCCAGAATTTTCTAGATAAACAACGAATGTCCATGCAGATACTTCAAAGCATGAATTCTCCTTCCCCATCACTCTCTGATCTACCATTTACTGCGAATGAAATTATATTAGTTCCGATTGATTCAAACAAGAACGGTAAAAGACACCTGCACTTCATCTTCAGAGATAGAAATTAATGAATGGTACAAGGCTATATTTTACACTTCTTACATGAACATGCCAGTCAATGATGTGACGATAGGCGCTTCCCAGCTCAATACACAAATAGCTTGTACAATACGGTTTTTAAATTCGCTGCCAGACATTTCTGTACCTTCGTGATCCACATCTTTCCTAGTCTCAATTACACTCATGAGCTTCGGCAAGAGGTCTTTCCAACTGAAAAATACAAAAATCATAGAACAGCTTTAAAATATTTTTTAAGAAATGATTTGGGTTCAGAGTAAACATAAATACACATAAAACTAAAACATATTCAAAGACCTTGAACTGGAACTTGGTTGATAAGGCTGGACACACACTGGAGGAGCAAACTGCTTGAAGCAAGTGTCGCGAGTAATTTTGTTTCTACGATTATGTCAGACACCTACTTCTGCGTGTATTTAAGTAGAGCTGGCGTACACGGAGGGAGCGCTCGTTTTGAGGCACCTTCCGGCGTCGCTTGAAAAAGTGTCGGACGCCTAGTTGAAATCTTATGTCTCGTGACAAGCGTCGGAAACGAAGAACGCGCAACTATTTGTTTTATTTCCCGTATTACTGGAGTCAAAACGTCTAATTGTCGCGCGATATTGCACACTGGAGGAGCAAACTGTCAAATCGCTTCCAACAAAATGGCTCGCAACACTTGCTTCAAGCAGTTTGCTCCTCCAGTGTGCGCCCAGCCTTATGTAGCAGCTGATAAATTGATAACATATGCCTAATAATTATTGTAGACTTGATCTAACATATTTAAGAAAACTATAGTTTACTAACAAGTTACAGCTGATATTATGTAACAATATTGATTCCAAATTGCTTGAACTTGTTATTCCACTTGCATATGCCAAAATAACATATTAATGCATATTAAAACTGCACGCAAACTGAAAGAGTATAATCACAACTTTTTACCAAAAGAGTGAAATACCTGAGGATAATGCATATTAATATTCTTTGTGTAACCAAATTATGAATATTTCTGATTCCAAATTGTTTGAATTTCTTTATTCCACTTTCAAATGCCAAAAAAGGTTTCAATGGGTTAATAACTTCTATAGCCTAGCCTACCTTTGAAATTACAGTTTGCATATTGTATTTATAAGTTATAATGAATTTGAAACAATATTTACCAAGTTTGGGAAGAGTTCTTGCTCGAAGGAATTAAATCGACACATATTTCACAGAGTTTCACAAGATGCGCTGTTGAAAACTTTTCAGCTTCAAGAGCAATAGGCATAACAAGACCAAGCTGTACTCTACCAGGCAAATCACGTTCCTGAGCAGCTTTCAAAACAGCCTCACATAGCTGGAAAAATTTCGAATGATTTCCAAAATCAGAGAAGAAAATATATGATGACTATTGTGACAGAAGGGACGGATTAAGAGATGCAAGGATTCAAAGATCCTCACACGTGAACCGAAGCTTATTATTTATTCATTAATCTATTGGCAAAAACACATTGGTAAGAAATAACAGGCACAGCCCTTGGTATTTCCCACATGATTTTCTTTTAAATATAGTCCAAAATTTTAGATTACAAGTCCAAATTTCTTTTCCAGCCGCAAGGGCGTACGCAGGATTTTTTCCAGGGGGGCAAGCCATGTTCCTTTTAACGTTGACCACCCCTTTCTCTTTCTAGGCCCCCTCAAAGAAACAAGGGGGGGGTCAGTCATAATATTGTTCAGTTCAATACATTCTATAATAAAACATTGAAAATAGAAATAAATTAACCATAATATTGTTAATAATTTAATATGGATGATTTGTGATTGAAATGATTAATTTTCCATGAAGTTATATGAGATAAGGTATTTTGTACTAACAAGCCCCACATTTTGTTTTAAATAATTTCATCACAAAGTTTGATTGTGATTCAATTTATCTGTTCACTGATTGTTCAAGGCAAATTCAATCTTTCAAGTGTTTATTGTTGACTGGTCCCATCCATTCAACATGATATTTCCAGGTCTCTTTGTTGTCTCTGATATTCTGCCTCATGGAGAATAATTATGTTGAGATTCTGTCTCATTTCAACATTCCGAATTCTATCTTCTCTGGTACACCCCTTTAGGCTACTCAAAAATTGCATTTCAGCCACTTGTAACCTGCTCCATTCTTTATTTCTCGGTACCCAGGTTTCAGAGACATATAGGAGAGCTGAGATGGGCCATAACATTATAAAATTTCAAAGTGTCTCACTCCTGGCTTTATTTTTCAAAGTCCTGTTGATTGTCTCACAAATAGCTTGAATTCGATTCACCCCAGAAGAAATATTCAATTACTTTTTTTCGTCTAAAACGTACCCAAATCTCACAAATGAGGATTTGAAGGAGACAAACAATTAAGCAATCCTTCAAAAGAAAAGCAATCTGTTTGTCTGTTTTGTCTCCTTTAATCCTGATCCTGATTTGTGAGGTTTGGGTGCGTTCTAGAAGAAACTGTAACTGAGCTGAATAAAATTTAATTCTCAATAATATTGTTTGATTCGAAATACCAGTCAACCATAATGTATCCTATACTTCGGACAGTTTAAAAATATTAAGATACTGTAGTATGTTTCTCACCCAGGAAAAATGCCCTAGAATATTGGTAGGGAGTTCTGAAACACTATTTTATGGCTGGCTATTCAGCTCTGTATGAGTTTATTGAGAACAATGTAGGTAGTATTAGATTACTAAAGACCTCAAATTCAAAAGATAGTTTTGAAGAAATTTCCAGTAAATCCAAAATCCTTAATGAGGATAGAATTAAATAGATAGTTGAACCACTACAGTAACATCATTCTTCTTAGATCTGCGAAGAAAATATCCAATACTCTCTTTTCAATCTGGGCCTTGTTTTTTTTCATTTACGATGCACACCCATTAAGCGAAATCTTGTCAATTTTTCTTCTACCATTGTGCTCCACTGCTCGCTGAGCCGTCTTTAAAAAATCTTCAAAATAATTTTTCTCCGTAGTTGCTGAGGTTGGTGGGAAAGCATTTGAAATAAGCAATGCATTTGCTGGAACACTTGGAAAAATATTTGCAAAAAATTTAGCTGCTCCAATCAGGCTACCTCCAACTCTTCATTTTTTCTTTCATTTAAATAAATTATACCACAGCTCTAACTTTGATTCTAGCTCATGAAACTACATTGAAGATTCAAAATGTTTTCAATTCTCTGGAGCTACCTAAACTTGAGCATATAGAGAGTTAGCAAGTAAAACGGAAAGATTAAGTCACCAAATTTTCAAGAAAATCAATTTCATCGTTTATTAGTTATGAATATAAGGGAAAAGTGTACTTCAAGTGCTTAATGTATTATATTGGACAATAATTAAAAATATTAATTAACTTATTATACAAATTCGCGAATCGTCCTCCATTCCAAGGCATAGAGCATATTGTTGGACAGATTTGCGTGAACTTTGGAGTATTGTCTGTTGAACAAAAGCAATATTTTAAACGGTTCAAAGGTTTTTTAGAAATTTCTCTAGTTTGTTCAACTTACACGTCTGAATGTGAGGTGATAGTGCAAAAGTCATTCAAACCTCCAAATATGTTTAGATGTTGATGTTTAGATCAACAGAAATGATGTTTAGATTGCTTTCTAGAAAAAAATACTTGATTTCTCTTATTGTATAGTAAATGGCTGCTTTTTTACCATGTTAGTGACTATTCAAATTTTTCCGTTTCATTGGCTTACCCTTCAAAGGATGGGGAAGTGACAGAGAGAAAACAAGTATTCTGATTTGAAAATCTGACTACCAATGACTGTAGAGAGAGAGATAAGGAATCATTAATGATCTTCTCCAGTATTAAATTGGAGATTGAGATGGAAATTTCACCCCTGCGTGTGTCTGTGACTTCGCAATCTTTACAATTGAGTTGTATTGTATTGTGGAATTATTTTATTTTATTATAATAATGAAAATTCTATTTTATTTTATAATATTGATTTTTTTTTATTTTATTCATTTTATTTCCGATCAATTGGAAACAAAAAAAATTATGACAACTTCTAGGGGGGCGCAGCTGTAACCCCCCCCCTGCTGCCCCTGCCTGCGTACGCCCATGTCCAGTCAAAGAAATTATCCACAAGTGATAACAATTGGAAAATTTTGAATTTTGAAGGGTTGATCCGAAAAACACAGAATAGTTCCAAACTTTCATTCAAATAGAAAAAAATAATTAAAAAACTTAGAAGCGAAAATTATCACACACTAACATTCTGACATGATAGTATTATGACTATAGTCCATTCACGATGGCTTTAGACGAGATAAACAAAAGTTCTGCATGTGTATGTGTGTGACTGGATTGGCTTCATTTTAGCCACGACATAACCAAGTCTTACCAATGCCAAAAACTTTTACTATAATTGTTTGTTCAATTTAGGTTCGTACAGTCGAGAGACAACCGAAACAAGCAATTTCCTAATGAGTATCTATAAAAAATATTACTTGAAAATACTTATTCTGAATTGCCTACAACAAAATTCGGGATTTCGGTATTGATGTGACTAGTTTATGTCGTGGCTAAAATGAAGCCACTCCAGTCGCACACATACACATGCAGAGCTTTTGTTTATCTCGTCTCAAGCCATCGTGAATGGACTATAGTTCTATTTTATGTGTAAATTCATCCATTAACAATGTAAGTTAAGTGAAAGCAAAAAATATTCAGTCAAATAAGTTACTCAAAAAGACTATATTTTGTCTTATAGCTCACCTTCAATCTTTTTTTGTGCAGTTTGTTGTCCGAACCGAGACCCATCATTAGATATTTTAGCGCTTGAACTCCATCTGGGACTGAGATTCTTTTCGTCACCAATTCAATCATCTAAGAAAACAGAATTACCTAGTTAAAATCTGGGTACCGGTAGTGATTAGTACACTAGTTCATATCTCAATTCAGTTTTCTCTATCAGCACTTCCTGGTAGATCAAACTTCATTTGAAGAACTGAAGTTCCTGGCAATTAAACTTGAAAAATGTATTGACTCTTCATTTGGGGAGTAAAGTGGCAGGTTCATAAGCTTGGCCCTAAAGTATCCTTCTATGAAAAATGTACTGAAATGCATTGGCATCCTGTTGAAAATCTTCAGTGCACGTACAGTGAGTCCAGCATTGGGTAGGTACATGTCATCCCGTCTTCTAGTGTTGATTGATAATTATAGTGTTGTAATGATTGATTAAAAAGAATTCAAAGTTGATTAATTGTCTTATTATATTGATTTCATTGACCTCAAATAACTATTCCATTTAATACATGTAGGATACCCAATATTTGAGACACCTAATTGCAAAGAGATGATAAGTTAATAATTAATGTTTTGAAAGTTAATAAGTAATATTTTGTTCCAAGTAATAACTAAATATAGTTGGTTTGAAAGTTGTTATTGATTTTTTCCTAATCTTTACTATCAAAATTCATTGAATGTTTTATTTTTGTATCCCTACAATATATATTTTTGTTTCTTCAAATGAAGATGCAATTAAAAATACATAACCTGAAACTTACATCAGACAGATTTAGTTTTCCCACATATGATTCAAGGGATTCTGTGGAATCATTTTTGCTTTTTGAATTTCTCCCATAACTGAGAAGAGACTTCAATACCTCTTCAGACATTATTATTTCGATAAACTAAACTTTTAGAGGAATAAAAACATTAAATGAAACTGTATTCACACAATGCACAAGAGTAAACGTAAAGTCAAATCAAATCCCAAACACAGATACCGGCATACCGCGAAAACCGAAATGCAAAATGCAATGCCATTTGTATTTCATGTCTATAAAAGGAATAATATTATTTTCTTATCGCCGCTCCACACACTGGCCGAGTGTAGGCGATATCAGGCGAGCGCAAGCGTGTGGATGGTCCGCTCGCCTGCGATCGCCTCCGCTCCGCTCGACTGGCCGGCGCTCGCTATTATTTTTGTCGGTCTCTGACCAAAGATCAGAGGAGGCGAGCGCCAAGCGAATCGATGCGAAATGTACCATCCACACGCTCGGTCTCGATCGTCCCTTGTCACATGACCTACTATGTCACTATTGTTGATGTTTTTATTTCAACAGCGTCTAATTTTCTTTTATAAGTGTTTAGTTTGTTTGACGATTCACGATCCACTGAATAAAATTTTTAATGCAATAGCAATAAATTTCTAATTCATGTCGTGAGAATATCTTATTAATTTTATTATTTCTATAATCTTTACTCCAAAATTCTGCCATTTGGTAGAATGTTATGAATTATCCAGTTGATAACTCTTTTGAAATTAAAAATTATATTATTAATACTGCTCATTAGTAATACCAATAAATTTGAACTTTATACAACATAAATGACAGAAACACTCCAATACAAAAACACTCCAATACAAAAACAAAATAATTTTATTATAAAATATAATTATTTACTTTGTTTCTGTCATTTTTGATTGAGATTGAAGTTCAAATTTATTGGTGTTATTAAAGAGCAGTATTAATAATATAATTTTCAATTTGAAAATAGTAATTATCTGGATAATTCATAACATTTTACCAAATGGTAGAATTTTAGAGTGAAGATTATAGATAAAAATGAAATTAATAAGATATTCTCACAAAATGAATTAGAAATTTATTGCTATTGCATTGATAAATTCTATTCGGTGTATTGTAAATCATCAAACAAACGAAATACTATAAAAGAAAATGTGTTGAAGGATTTCAGCAATCACTTCTATTATTATAATAAAATTTAAACCTCAAGTTCAGTCCTTAATCTTAGTCTGTGGGCTCTAGTCACATGATCCTGCTGTCAAAAACTGCACTAAATTATCAACAATCCCTCAAAATTGAGCCCTCAATTCCTGTATCGGGCCCAAAAATGACAAAAAATTAAAAAGTGCCCCCCTGGCCCCCCCTTGCGAACCCAGTAGAAATTTTTTTGTTGAAATCAAGCTACTTTCGCGAGCTGGTTACAAAAATCAGCATGGCGTTGCTATAAACAGTCGAACAAAAAAGTTGAAAAATTTTGGGGTGGCAAAACCCCCCTCTGAGGGGGTATATTTCAAGTTCTCAGATTTTTCTGGTTATGTGCTCGACTTACTCCTTCCAAAGATGTATAATACATACCTACCAGATATTGGCAAGTGGTAAATAATATTGATTAGCCAGTTAGTCAGTCAGTCAGTCAGTTTGTGGCTTTATAGTATAAGGAGGTTGATTGATTCTAAATGCCCATACTCCACTACAAGATATGAGGAAAGCTATAAAGAGGTTTCATCCATAGGGGTGTATGCCACAAACATAGTGCACAAACTATGTGCCACTGCACATAGTGCATCAACAACGTTCTGTTCCATTTTTTTACTTAAGGCCCATTCTACATGGGCGTAGGAAACGCGGCATTAACGTCGCGTCGGCAACGCGTGCTCGACACATTGAACACATTGTGTTAAATGAGCTTGTCTACACGAGCAAAATAATCCCGCGTTTTCACAGCGTCAACGCGTTGCCGACGTCGAGGTCGGCGTTAGCTGGGCGTTAGCAACGCGTTGAGAACGCGTGATTATTTTGCTTGTGTAGATTATACCATTCAACACAATGTGTTCCGTGAGCGCGCGTTGATCAGCTGGGTTTCGTATCACTTTTTCTAGGTTAGGTTCATCAGACATTTTGATTTTCTCTTCATGCGTTTGCTACGTCTTGTGTAGTTTGCAAAAAGTTTTGACGCGTTGACGCGACGTTAACGCCGCGTTTCCGACGCCCGTGTAGAATGGGCCGAACGTGTCACAAGAAGTCGCTGATGAACTTAACAATGTCGTTGGTTGAAAATGTCGCCCTCCCAGTGAAAATTAAACGACACAAGACAGAACTTTATATTGAGATGGCTGTGATCAATGTGGTCATCATTCGTTGTTTGAATTTCAAGTTGGCGCTTATCGCATTTACACGTGCTTCGAAATTTGTGAATCTTCACTGTACTGGTAATTTTCGGTGCGTATGCGTATTAAATAAAAAATTTTTAAACATAATATATAGCTCCAAATAGAGCAAAGTAGTTTTAAATTTTGGTAGGCGGCGGTAGGCCTAAAAACTCACTGGTTAGTTTTTCCTTTATCTCAGGGCTACTTTTATCAATGTTTTCAATGATTTCTTCGATGAAATTTTTAGTAGCCTACTCCAAACTGATCAGTTAGAATGGAATCGTTGACTTCAATGTGCTTCTCGTTCAAATAAGCAACTGTATTTTCAAAAATTTTGCATGGCTTGGCGCTCTTTTCAGTAGACCTATCATCCAATCGAACACTAACAAAGCTGAAAATGAATTAATTGCTCCGCCACTTGCTTAAATATTCCATATAGTCTACAAGAGCCATGAATTGCCACTTGTCAACATCAAATCATGTGAAATATTTTTAAATTATTTTAGAATTTTTGTAAAACTAATAGTAAGGATTTCTTGTAGACCTAATATATAAGAATAGAATTTTATTGACCATTAAGTAAAACTTTTACAATAGGCTTTGTCATTTCAATTACCGGGACTGTTTACGTCCTGAGACAATTTTTCGGGACACCGTATTTTATTCATGAAAAACCAGGACAATCCCGGTACTATAAATGAATTCATCTACGTCACTATGATAAATAAGCATTCTTTGTCCTTAACATGGAAAATAAAAAAACAACCTTACATACATCAACGCGCAATTCAAAAAGAAATACTCTGATTCTATCAATGCGTTTGGCGCTGTTATTGTGTGGAACGTTTGTCTGGAAAAGCTAACATTTCATGTGTTACATATTAGCATAGGATAGAGACGAAAGAAAACTAATTTCAAATATAGATAGACCTCAATTACTTGCGGCCAAAATGCTGAAAGTTTGTATAATATATTATAAAAATATGTAATATTGTATTTGTATATTGTATAATAATTTATAAGGTTGGTGGACCAAATATTTGTAATTATTATAGTCTTTTTATACCGGTATGATTTAGCTCATGTATTTTTTAGTAGGCTATTAATGACGTTTATTAATGCACTGTTTATGACAATAAAATTATTTTTCTTTTTCTCAGGTTGAGTCTCTTCTCCTAGCTGATACGGTACTTCCAAAGATCGAGATATGAAGACAGCTATGTTCTCGGATGTTTGTTCTACTGAACTCTTTGATTGAGTTTGCAGTGACTTGCTGCGTTAACTTTCTTCTGGCAACGGTTGAACTGTAACAGGATTCCAGAAAAGGCCAAATAATATATATTATTTAATAGACTATCGACGAGGAGCACTTGTAGACCACAACGAGAACTGGTTGATGTGATAGTGGTTGGTAATCCTCAAACAAAACACAATATTAACATTCATTCATTCGTCGCATCGTGTGCATGATAATAAGTCTTAATAATCGAATAGGTACTAATAAGTTGATTTTTTCATCCTGAATAAAAAGATTCATATATCAGCACTTTCATCTTGAATAAAAATCATAAATATAAGTTATGATGACAGCTAATTATCCATCAAATAATTCTATTGAACCAAGAAATTATCAAAACGTTTACCAGTTTCGTATAACTTTGATGGACATAAAACCAAATATTTGGAGACGCATTCTAGTACCAGAAAACTACAATTTCAGAGATTTGCACTTGGCTATCAATAGTTCAATGGGTTGGCTTAATTATCATTTGCATCAATTTGATATAAAAAATCCCGTTACTGGGGAAAAAGAAGTGATTGGTAGAGAAGAAGATGGAGTTGATGACTTCTTTTTGACAACTGTAGATGAAAAAACTAAGAAGATATCAGATTATTTTGTTATTCCCAATTATAAAGCTAAATACACATATGATTTTGGAGATGGTTGGGAACATGAAGTAGTTTTTCAAAAAAAAATCGCTGCTGATGTTAACACAGAATATCCAAAATGTGTTGCCGGTAAACGTGCTTGCCCACCTGAAGACTGTGGCGGTTCGTGGGGTTATCAAGAAATTCTGCAAGTCCTTTCTGACCCAAGCAACCCAGAATATGAAGACCGAAAATCAAATCTTGGTATTGTTGATTTTGATCCAGATAAGTTTGATCCCAATGAAGTTCATTTCATCAATTTTGAATTCTAGCTGAATTGGGGAATTCAGTTTTAGTTCAAAACATATACGTTCATTTAATAGTGTCTTTCCTTTATAACTTACGGTACTTATCAAATTATATTAATTATATTCTAAATATTCACTCATATTTAAATGAAAAAAATTTATTCAACAAACTTCGTTCATTAATTCACTTATATCATAGTCTTTAGATATTTTGATATCTGATACGTTTATAGATTATATTTCATTCTATATAATAGGCTATATAGAATAAAGGCTTTATAGATATTTTGTACCAATACATAGAACCCTCTATGTATCATTTCAAATTCAACAAAACTAAAAGAACTTTCAGCCCAATTGATTATTATCTTCTTTCTACTTTTGTTTATTGTTACTAATATATATCAGTTGAAAGCTTTGTCCAGTTCAATAAAGTTTTTTTTTATATTCTAATAGAATGCTTCTCCCTGATAAACAAAATATGCTACGTAAGTGAGTATCTCCAATTCTCCACAGCTACCTTAATCTATTAAAGGGAGCTTATCACAGATACTACAACATGTGTTCTATTTTCCGTGGGAGCTATGGTATCTCTTATGAAATAAAATACAACTATTTATAAAATAACAATGGGTGTAAATTGATAAAATCTAAGTTATACAGTTATTGATCATGAACCTCATCAGACCAAAATGGCTAGCCGCTGTGGAATATGCTATAAGTATATAAATATATCTATAAGTTATATGTAGTACTGGTTCTGAATATTGCCTGATTTGTCTTTTTACTATAATTCAAAATATGATAGCCTAGGCTACAGTAGTGTAAGTACTGACTCAAAGCTTTGAGTATAATACTATATACTAATATATACTAGTATAATACTCAAGTAGAGTATTAACCTTTTCAAGTAACTTTTAACCTTTCCATGTTTTAAGATGCAGACAAAGATGAATAAAAAATGTTTGAATGATAAGCCAATTAGTTATAAGATTTAGTAATAAAATTTCCCATTTTTTCTAGAAATTACTAAGGCTGAAAAACAAAGTAAAATTGAATGTTATGCATTTCTTTTTGTAAAAATTGAATAAAACAATTCTAAACTCAAATCTAACTTGAACTTTGTTCAGTTTTTTATAAATTGAGCCTCTTAGTAGTATTTAAACTCATTCCTTACCGTACCAGGACTTTTAAAACAAACAAGATATTAAATATACAGTGGTGCGTTCCGAAACTCTGCCAGCTTCCAGCATACAATGAAACTTAGTAGTGCTGCATTTTAGTGGCACGTCTTTAAAATGAGTAATCTCCCATTTAGAATACCGTAGTATAGTAACAGTAACTTAATTCTTTGTATGCTGTGTGCGGCGTAGTTCTGGGAAGCACACCCTAAGAGACAGAAATACCAAAAGAAATCAAGATCACTGGGCCTTCTGTGCACTACTGTTTCTTCTCTCTCTGTATATAGTTGTGTCAAACACAGAAGAGCCTTTGGCAACATGGCTGCCATTCACTGCTGCCAGTAGTTGAAATGAAAATTGTTCTAGTATAACCAAATTTAGGAAGAAATAGTATAACTTACAGGCTTAGACCATTTTTTATGTCTCAGTTCATAATTATGTTATGATTTGTGCTATCATATGTCAATAATTAAATGAATAAAAAATATTTTCATTTGTGAAATCAATATGATTAAGATTAGTATAGAAACGGGTAGGTTGGCTGAAGTGATTTTACCCTGGAATTCTAAGTTCTGCGCATGCGTCGTAACACTATCACTTCCCTCCGCCATCTTGCAAGAGGCTCTTCTGTTCTTGGCACAACTATACCCTCACTCATAATAGTCTACATACGGTACATTAACTACGGTATAGGCTGCAGAGTGAGTTTTATGTTCTCGTCCGGATAGGCCTACAATTTAAACGGCATGAGATATCAACGTGAGACTACTTAACTCATAACACTTTTTATACTTTGAAATTTGAAAATTTTGTCCGTCATATTGATGTATTCGCTTCTATTTTATTATTCTAATCCAACTTCATTTTTTATGGGAAGGTGGCCATGTTAGGCTCATTCTAGACAGGAACGTCTATTTCTACGTCGGGAACGCGTGTTTGACAAAAATCGTTGTGTTGAGTGGGCGCGCGATTATCTTGCGCACGGGGGTCACCAGGGGTACCGTGGTACCCCCATTGGCCCTTCAATTTTTTTTTTTAATAAACCAGAAAAAATTTGCTCATCATTGCCAATATTACTCTTATTATTATAAAATAAATTTAAACTTATTTAAAACAATTAAGTCATTAAAAATATCGCTTATCGTGACCAGTTGCTTGTGTGAGCGTGGCTTTTCTTAACTGAGCAGTTTAAAAACTAAGATTAACATTAACTCATTAAACATTTTGATTTGGACATCACTTTGTAGATTCATTTACTAAATTATTTCTCTAAAGTTGACTGTGGATTTTGTATGTGTTTTATGATAGATGATAAGATTAAACCTACTTGTTATTGAAACCTAAAATTTGTTCCCCCCCTCCTATTTACCTGGGGGTACCAGCAGTAGCGTAGCCAGAGGGGGTTCCTGAGGGTCCGGACAAACCGAAATTTTTAGCATGTTTAATTTCAGTTTTTTAGGTCTTTGCCGCAGTCATAAGACCGGGGAATTGTCAAATGTTGATAATAATCTTATTGTCGAATCATGAATCATGAATTATAATTGTCAAGTTCTAATAATATAATTGTTAATAATCTAACCCCGCAAGTGTTGGAAGCTATGCTCCTCCATATATTCAGAGACTGCATAATTTGGCTTAACAATAAGATAATTTTTCAATTTGGAGACAAATAATTGTTTGCTCTCAATAGTTTTGAGATGTAGAGGAAGTAAATTGTAGAATCGTGATCCAGTGCAAATTGGAGAGTTCCGAAATTTATTGAGTCGATGCTGAGGGATATCGAAATTGGTCTTATTCCTTGTGTTGAAGCTGTGTTGGTCACCTCTCAGAGGTGGATTTGAACTTTTTGCCAGAATTATAGTTTCTAGGATGTACATTGATATTACAGTGAAAATTTTGTTTTTTAAGAATAAAGGCTTACAGTGGTCGATTACATTTGTTTGGAAGATTGTTCGTATTGCCTTCTTTTGTATTCTTAGAATTTGGTCGAGACAGTTTTGGGGTGCAGCTCCCCAGGCAACAATTCCGTATCGCAGGTGCAAAGCAAAAAGTGAATAGTAAGCAGTTAGGGCCGTTTTTTCATCAGTGGTGTTTCTGATTCGTCTTACCACATAAAGTGCTGAAGATAATTTCTTAGTTAGATAGTCAGAATGCTGTTGCCAGCTCAGGTTCTTGTCAACCATCACACCAAGAAACTTAGTAGAGCCCACCGCCAGCATGCCATCCTCTCTCAACACCCCATCCTCTCCATTGCCGTTATTGGGTGTGAAATTAATGAGTGTTGTCTTTTTCTTTTGATATTTAGTCTCAGACTATCGCATATTGATGTGGCTTCTTTAAATGCCAAGTTCACTGTACTATTGTTTCCTCTCTGTTCAGTGGGTAAAATAATTGTTGTATCGTCAGCGAAAAGGATGCACTTTTTGTTAGCTGTTAGCTGTTCTGGGAAATCATTAATGTAAATTAGGAAGAATAGAGGTCCCAAGATTGATCCTTGAGGCACTCCTCTAGTAACTTTTTTCATTGATGAGTGAATACTTTGTAAGCTAGTTTTGTTCTGGTAGCATATGTCCACATATTGGAATCTCTCATCAAAATAATTCTGAATCCAACGTAAGGCCAGTTCACCAATGTTGAGCCAATTGAGCTTAGCAATCAGTATGTTTTGATCTAGATTGTCGAAAGCTTTTTGGAGGTCCAAAAATAGTCCTGATGCTGTCTTTTTATTTTCTCAGATCTCATTTATTGCGTTGCATAAGTCAGCCAAAGCTTTATTTGTACTCCGCCCCTTCCTGAACCCATGCTGGATACATGTTATCAACTTATTATTCTCCAGATGGTTGACTAGTTGGTCATAAACTGTTTGTTCCAGAATTTTAGATACAATAGGTAGGTTGGCTATTGGTCTATAATTGTTAGGATCATGTATGTCTCCTTTTTTTTTGTTTTGGATAAATTTTGGCTATCTTCAATTTTCTGGGTAAAGCTGCTTGACTAAGTGAGGAGTTTATTATATGCAATATTGGCTTAACTATCTCGTTCTTACAGAATCTTATTATCCTTCCTGATAACTCATCAAAACCAGCCGAGTTATTTGATTTGAGCCTATTGAAAAGAATGTCCAAATGAGACTCTGTAATTCTTTCAAATGTTAAGAGAGCTGGTATATTTTTGTTTGGAGCTATATTAGTACTATTTGGTTTGTCTGGATCAGGGTTTGTTGTGAACAATTCATTGAAAATATTACTGATCAAGAATGGATCTTTATCCAAGAATTGATGTATTTCCAAATTTCTTTTGTTTTATTATCTGACTGCATAATTCTGGCTCTTGTATGGGTTTTTCTTCTCTTCTTTACTTCCATATCATAAATTTGTTTGGTTTCCTGGTACTTTATTTTATCATAATTTGATCCTGTGAGTGTATATCTGTCCTGATTTCATTGTAAATGGGTTTTCAATCGGAGAATTTTGCTGTCCCAAAACATATGTTTATCAGTTGTATTGATCTTTTTTGTTATCCTGGGCATAACCTGGTCAAGAGATTGGCGCACAATCATTAGAAAATTATTATATTTTGCCTCAATAGAGGCTGGTGTGTATACTGATTCCCAGTTTGTTGATTTTAGTAGATTTCTTAATTCAGATAATTTTGCATAGGAAGAACTTTGAGAGTATTGAAATGCTGGTTGCCGGGCTCTATTCTTATTTTTTATTTTACATATTATGTGATGGTGATCAGATATGGCTGAGCTTTCTGCTGGAACATG
Source organism: Sogatella furcifera (assembly GCA_017141385.1). Classification (NCBI taxonomy): domain Eukaryota; kingdom Metazoa; phylum Arthropoda; class Insecta; order Hemiptera; family Delphacidae; genus Sogatella; species Sogatella furcifera. The sequence continues at coordinate 43,727,429 of CM029546.1, forward strand.
TATATCTCCCTTCTGTATGTCAGTGTAGCAGCCATTGATACTGGATGCGGTGCTCTGAGTTTTTCTTGTTACCGGAATGTCATAAATCCTGCACCCATATTCAATGAGTAAATTTTCAAGGTCTTTCACTCCTTGGTTGTCGGTTTTTAAAATGTCAAAGTTCGCATCCCCCAGAATAAGAATATGATTGTTATTTTTTGCTTGCCTTCATGCCTTCATGTTTATGTAGTTTATACAGAGTGTTCCATAAGAGTTCACTAAACTTCTCAGACTAATTACCTACATCAGAATAATTTTTAAAAAATCTACTGTACCTTATAAAATGGATGAAATTTCTCCAAATTTGCAAATTTGAAACGTTATGAATTATTAATAGCTCTATCACTCTATAAGGTTATTGAAATTATAAGTTTTAATAGAAAGTCAGCGAGGGAATCTGAAGGAATAATTAAGACCTTTGTAATTTTATTTATTATTGATATAATGAGTGAAGTATCCTAAAAACCTGATTGAACGGATATTGCTAGTGACTTCATTGTCAACTGACCAAGTTGTGTCCAAAAAGTACAGATTTTTAAAGGCTAAACTGCATTTGTATGAAACTGCATTTTCAATGACTGTGAGTTATCTCAAAAACTAGATCTCTACAACGCTATCTCGAAATATAACAAGGCTCCCCCCAACTGATCACGTAGTATTTTACTACAGTGACTATACAGGATGTTTCAGAAGTAGTGTCGAGCATTAAAGGGGATTGTTTCTTGGTAAAAAACATACCTATATATAATTTTCAAAATGTCTGAAAGTCCTCAATTACTCACACAGCGCCATTTATGTTTTCTCATTTCCAATTAATCTTTCAAATTTATAATTTCGTAGTGGTCTTGAGAGGGTACCATAGTGGTCAATTATTAGGTAAAATCAGCTAAGAATTCGAATAAAATTAGTTAGAAGTTTGTAACTTCAATGGTTATTGAGATAGTTGACAAAATAAGCTAAAAACCTAAATTTTTCTACTTTAAAGGGATATAAATGGGATATTTAATTGTTTAGCGGTATTTTGAGCTATTTTTTAATGTAGGAAATTAAATTCTGGAGAAAAATGCTTAGTGACATTTTTGTTTAAAATGCACCCACAACCTCACAAATTAGAAGACAGAACAGATGGAAAAAACAGGTATGAAAAGATTACTGTTTTGCCTTCTTTAAATCCTGATTTGTGAGGTTTGGGTGCGTTTTAGACGAAAAAGTCAATGAACATTTTTCGTATAGAATTTAATTTCCTACAATAAGAAATAATAAAAAATATCGTTCAATAATTAAATATCACATTTATATCCCTTTAAAGTTGAAAAATTTAGGTTTTTAGCTTATTTTGTCAACTATCTCAATAACCATTGAAGTTACAAACTTCTAACTAATTTTATTCGATTTCTTAGCTTATTTTACATAATAATTGACCACTATAGTACCCTCTCAAGGCCGCTACAAAACTATGAAATTGAAAACTTACCTGAAAATGAGAAGACAAAAATGGCAGCTGTGCAAGTAATTGAGGACTTTCGGACATTTTGAAACTGGTATTTTAGTATGTTTTTTACCAAGGAACAACGCCCTAAAATGCTCGACACTACTGAAACACCCTGTATAAGTCTTATATAGTCACTGTAGTTTTTTTGAAACTTTAAAAAATGATTACAATCAGAGTAGGTACCCTTTTAAAAATATTTTTATTTCACACTTTAAAAAATGATTACAATCAGAGTACCCATTTAAAAATAAAAATAAAGTCACTGTAGTATTTACGAAGCTAAATAGTTGGGGTTGAACTAACATAAAGTGTTTTAAATAACCCAATAATACATACAAAAATATAACATATTATGCTCCCTAATCTCAGCAGAACAAGTTATGCTCAAAACATTCTGATTGCTGGTGGTTTAAACTGTATAAAGTGAATCTGTATTAATTATTTCTCTTAGAGAAAGAATAGCTTCACAATGATATTTTTAACAAAATGAACAGATAGTATTAAAATAATACTATCTGTTGAGGGATAATGATTCAACCCTCAAAGTGATACCGTAGTATTCAATACAAATAATAGATGGCTCTAAAACGTATTTTGGTATTGTAAAATTTCAAAAATTTTCCGGTGGATTCCTGGACCTCTTGCTCTTGGGGGGGGGGGGGGGGTGGAGTTATCTACCAACAACCCCCCCCGGAAACGAGATCCTGGCTACGCCAGGGTAAAACCCCTCAGACTTTACTGCCTGGTACCCCCATTGATCAAGGTCTGCGCACGCCTATGTATACTACCTTTCTAAAAATGTTTTTATAGTGTTAATGAATACTTATATGACAATAATGTATGACTATTATTATAATTGATATGACAATGTAAAATATTACTAAGAAACTATGACTAGGTAGCCTAAATATGTAACTAGCCTGAATTCCAAGTGAGATATAACATGTAAATTACTGTGTTTTGTTGGGAATAAGTTTATTCCGTTCTTGACGATATTCGTCAAATTTGAAAATTTACTGTGTTGAATAAATAAATATTATTATTAATTTGGTCTTAAATTGTAGAGAATAAAATTATCCTCAGACGGATTTTGAATTACACATTTCCAAAACATCAGACAAAAGTTATTAACATCAAATACTGCAAAGTATCAAATTTTTATTTTCCTTGAAAAAATACTGCTTTTTGAAAAATCATAACCCGGTCATCATCCAACATAGAAGGTTGAATTTGATACCAATCGCTTGGAAATTTTATAAGATAGAAGAATTATTATGATTTAAATGGTCCTGTAAGACGCTTCATTTCCGCGTAAATCACAGAAAACTAGAAACGGAACCGAAATTTAGTGTTTTTGGGGCACCCTGTATTAAGCACAAGGTTTAGAAGGTCAACTTTTTTAATATAAGTTGTCCAAGGACCAAGGAACATTACCTGAAAATGTCGCAGCGTCCTGAATTTTTCCCCACAAAGGGCCTTTTTTGGATAAAATGACTGGACTAATATTGGAAATAGTCCAGTGAGGCTTGTTGCAACGTTGGCTACCTACTGGTTAGCTGATAGTAAATTAAAATTAATTTATACTTTCATAATACACCTGAGGAAATTACAATCTTGCATTACTTGATTAATAGCAAATATCCAAGAGGGCGGACAAAATATGAAAAGTATTACTGATGTGGTCATGTTCCTCATGACTTCAATACAGAAGTTCAAGGCAAAATAAATGGCAAAAACTGCACATTGATTTGTTGAACTATTTTGGAGCTATTAATGATTTTTATTTGTGGTGAATATTTCAAATTAATCATTAAAATACCTAGCTTTAGAAAGATTTGAGATACCAGTGTGCGGGTTTCAGCATTTAAATTCTTTTGAAAAACTGCATTGAAATAATGGTATAACATATATGACCAAGGTTATTACAAGTTAGTCTCAAATAACATTGTAAGGCCCATTCTAGACGTTTTCGACGCGTCAGGACCGCGCGTTCGACACGACATTATCTACAAGACTAGTATAAATCTTTTTAAAAGATATTTTACTGTGGTCTAAATAATCTGGCAGTTTATTCAGGAATTTTGTACCAATATAACTAGTCTTTTTTCAAATAGGGCAAGCCTATGAGGTTGTATTGTCAAAGCATTTCTATGCCTTGTGTTTTGTGAGTGTACCTGTGCATGAGTCACAAACCTGTCAATATTTTTGACAACAAACAAAATAGTTTTGTAAATAAAAATATACTTGTCACTGTCAATATAGACAACTTTCTAAAATACTCTCTACAAGGATGATTAATCCCCAGTCCAGACAAGTACCTGATGGCACGCTTTTGTTGTACCTACCGTACAAATATTTTGTTGATATTCTGTAATGATGTGCTACCCCAGAGCTCAATTCCGTATGAAATATGTGAGTATATCCAGGGCCGGCGCGTGGTACAAGCGGGCCACGCAGCCGCATGTGGCGACGCCGTCAGGCGGCGCCGTGCTAGCTTTGCAAAACTTTAATTTACCAGAAATTTGAAAGAAGCTGCTATTTGGCGCCACCGTCAGGTGGCGCCCTGACAAAATGAGAACATGATTTTCAATTTATTGACGGATATTTTCTAAATTATCTACTATATTCGGCGCCATTGGATCACGGCGCGCGCCAAGTTGAGAATGAAATCTAAAATTTGTCAGAGATTTTAAAATGAAGAGACAGTTTTTAGGGCCTTTGTAGACTTTGCTGTGGATAAAATTTGTCAAAATTTCTTAATTAATCAACAATTTGGCGCCACTGGAATGCAGCTTCACGCCAGGATAGGTATATTAAATTTCCAATTTGTAGAAAATTATGAGTGGCAATTTTTTGTACCGTTGAAGGTGGCGCCGTGCAAATATAAGAATAAAATTTCCTATTCGGTAAAAGTTTTCAATTCATCCCAACAATTTGGCGCCACTGGAATGCAGCGCCGTGCCAGGATAAGAATAAAACTTCCAATTTCAAGAGTATTCTGAAATAGAGCGGCAATTTTTTGTGTCATTGTTGGTGGTACCGTGCAAAGATGAGAATAAAATTTCCTATTTGGTGGATATTATCAAACTCATCAACAATTTGGCGCCTTTAGAATGCGGCGTCAAGCCAGGATAAGAATTAAATTTCCATTTAAATAGTCATTTTTAAACAGAATGTTTGCCGAGATTTGAGTAGGATTTACACACTCACCGTCACTTAACTTTTCATTCAGATAGTTTTACTCTACAACTTCCTTCCATGAATTAAACATACAAATTTATGGTTTAATATCCATTTAAAATTCTTAATAATTTATTTTAAAAGAATTATAGCATATTCTCCTGTATCTCAGAAACCGTTCAAGCTACAGACTTCTGTTTAGGAATTGATGATTTTTGAAACTGAAGCTAAGGATTGAACCTTGGAACCTTGCTTAGGTTACCAGACCGGCGAGTTATCATTTACTCAAACTAGCCTCCCATGAATACAGCCTCAATTTTTCATAATAAAATACCATATATTTTATGTCATACCGTATTTATATAGGTATGGAAAAATATTTATACCGCATAATACGGTTGGCCGAGTGGACTGGTGTGCTACCCGGTCGTGGGTTCAAATCTCACCTGAGGCATAATCGTCAAATCACCTCATGAATCATCCTCGCACTTTCCATTACCCACGCACAAGTGAAATTGAATACTTATATACTTACATAATATTATGGGGGCATCATCCGCAAAAAAATTTATATGTATAATATTATATTATTCAATTTCATATATTACAGTGTATGTAATAAATAATATATAAGTAATAAATACAGAAGACAGTATCAGTATCATATGTTATATTGGACAATATAAACTGTTATGGAGGGGGGTGTGGGTGGCGCACAAATCTGAGGTTCGCATGTACCAAAAAATCTCCTAGAACCGGCCCTGAGTATATCAGTGCAAAATACAATGTTCTAGCAGTTTCATTGGGCACATATAACTCATCATGTTTCTTAACACAAACAGATTACTACTGATTTTAGTGGCTAGATTATCAGTATGCTCATTCCATGAGAGATCCTTGTCAATAATCAATCCCAATAGGTTTGCTTCCCTTACATTTTCAACAATTGAATCGCCAATGCTAATTATAGGCTGGAAGTCATGATTTTTTGATCCAAATTGAATACATTTACTTTTTTTGGGATTCACTGGCAAAAGTGACTCATTGTGATATTGTGCTACCAAATTTGTCTTTATATTAGCATCTACCTCAAGATGATGTAAGGTTTTGTTGTTGAACATCAATGATGTATCGTCAGCATAAAGGGTTGTATTTAAACCTACCGGGACTGAGGATTGAACATTCTTTGTGTAAAGAAAAAAGAGCAATGGGCCCAAAATAGGACCTTGTGGCACCCCTCTTGTTACTCTCAATTGCATTGATTCAGCCGGCTGGGACTGAGAGTCAACTGTGACAAACTGAAACCTATTTGTCAAATAAGACCTGATCAGACTACTACAAGTACCTACCTCTTATTCCAACATTTGAAAGTCTACTGATAAGGATGTCGTTATCAACACTATCAAAGGCCTTTGAGAGATCCATGAAAGTACCGATAACAAAGTTCCCCTTATCAACCTACTCAATAATATTCTCAATGAAATTGACTGCTGCAGTAACTGTTGACCGAAAACCATTTTGGCAAAAGGAAATCAAATCAAATTTGTTAAGATAATACATCATTCTGGAATAAATTATCTTCTCAAATACCTTCGACAGTGAAGAGAGATTAGAGGTAGGCCTATAATTTTGAATGTCAGTTCTTGAACCTTGTTTGAATAATTATGGTTTAACCTTAGCAATTTTAAGCATATCTGGAAATATACCAGTTTTGAAGACATTATTAATTATGAAAGCTAAAGGTATGGCAATTTCTTCAGAACATTCCTTCAACACATGCACTGGAATATTATCAAAACCAACACTATTTTTGTTTTAATGCTTTTTATTATTTTCAGAATTTTATCTCTATTAGTTGCAAACAAGAAAATACTATTGTTACAATTTGAATTATTTGAAGAAGGGACATCATTAATTTGTAGATTGGATTGTGGACTATTGATTTTGAGTGCCATAGATATGAAAAATTCATTGAATGCATTTGCTACATTCAAATTCGTTTATTCATAAAAAGACATATTTACAAAAAAAAATATCAGTGTTACAGATAATGAATATTCTCCCTGCATGGATGATTAGTCCGTGTGCGGGGAGGAGTCGTATGATTAGACAGTCAAAAACACTATGGTGCTAAATGAATTAACAATAAAATTATTAATACTAATAATTAAAAATAATGGGAGATTCCCATGAAGATGATCATAAAACCTATTGATTATTAAAGGTGGATAAAAAGAAAGTTTTAACTAGACGGCGTTATAGGGCTGAGTTTAGTGGCAGTAATGGTTTTTAAAAAGTTATTAAGTGGCTTTACTTATTAAATGGTATTGCGTTAAGTAAGATAATCATCAGTGTTTTGTGAATTGAGATATTCATCTATAGGGCGAATGTAGGAGAGCCTCTGCAGCCTCTGAACCTATGAAGAGCAGCCACCTGCTCACACTACGCTTGTAGATGGCAACGATAACCCCAGTGGCGTAACGTTTCCAAACCGGGCCCCCCGCGAAAACAAAAAATCCGGGCCCCTTTATCTGAAATCATACCCCTTTTCCTGACCCCCCCCCCGTGTTCATGTTTGAAAGACACAGGCAATCTAAGTAAAAAAATCTAACAATTATTACTGAATCAAACACTGGTTTTTGATTGAGCAGTCTAATCTGAGTCTGGACACCGGATGTCTCAATTTTAATTAATTGCAAACAACATTCTTAATTTTGCAATAATGATGGGCCTAATAATATGAACTTCCTAATATAACAAACATTTAAAGACAATTGCTAATACATAGACAATTGAACGATAAAAAGTAGATTTAAACAACACTTAGTCACCAACATTGTTTTTTTTTAATCGTTGATGCATAATTTCTATTCAGATTATTATTCATATTACATTAGTGCTTTTGACTGTATTTGCCAAAATATAAATCATGCTCTTCTTGATAAATAGTTACTTCAATTTTACCTCTTTATAAATTATGTAAGATATCATTTCAGACCCCCAAGTAGCCCGAGTACTTCCTTTTTCAGAAAACCTTTTTTTTTATTTGGGCCCCAGCCCGGGCCCCCCCGCGCCGCGGGGGCTGCGGGGGTGTACGTTACGCCACTGGATAACCCCCTCAGTTGTTGAAATATCAGCCGGAATATTACGGTAAAGCCAATGTGCCAAATGGAAACAATTTCCGAGTTGAATAGAATTACTCAGACGAGGAAATTGAATATTTACATGCAATCTGTTTCTTGTGGGGTAATTATGTTGAATTTCAGTAAAGACAAAGTTACTTTTTTATAAAAACTAGTAGATTTTTATGAATAATTGTTTAATATTTAGGACTGGAAATTCCTGGAAAAGTAAGTGTGTTGGATATCTATGATTTTTTACTAATATGGTTTTGATAAGTGCTCTCTGTGAGACCGCAAGAGGACGTAGGATATTCAAAGATGCACCACCCCACGCCAAGATGCCATACTCAAGCAGTGTCTGCACATATGCACAATAGACAGACCGACAGTGTCCATCAGCACTCTTCCCAGTTGTGCAAAGGCATAATTCAATTTTCACAACCTCATCTCTGCCTGAGGTACTGCACATGGGCTGCCCAACTCAACTTGTGGTCAAAGATTATGCCGAGATATTTGTAAACTAGTACTTGTTCTATCACAGGACAGGTACAATCATTTGAGAATGGATCTCCACATGAATGCATCCTGAGTACCCTGGGCCCAGGGTCATTACGAAGAAAAATCAGTAGACACTTTGATTTTTAAATATTAACTGACAAAACATTGTTGTCGAACCAATTCTTCCAGCTTAACAAGGTCGGAGGAAGCATTAGGTATTAAATGTTTCAGTCCATGTACCACCTGTAGACACAAGTGCGGTGTCGTCGGCAAAAGGAATAATTTACCTTGTAGGTTTAACCTTGATATGTTGTTTATGTAGATTAGAAAAGTAGGGGCCCAAGGTGCTCCCCTGGACCACACCATAGTCAACAGCAGTGGAATCACTAGCCGTTCAAGGATATTCTCTGTTTTCTGTCTTCAAAATAACTTTTAAACCATCTTAAGGTGATATTTTTAAAGCCAATTGATTCAAGTTTTGTGAAAAGTATATTCGATCCTATCTAATGAATCAAAAGGCCTTGGCTAAATCTAAAAAAGTAATTAAAACTTGTTTAATACTGGATTGGGTGTGGTGACAAATTTGTTAATTTCAAAAAGAGCATTGGATGTGTTTTTGGAAGATCTAAAGCCATACTGGTTGTTGGATATATGATATTGTTACCGTCTAAGTGATTATTGGCTTGGATTTTCACGCATTTTTCATAAATTTTGGATAAAGCAATCAGAAGGGAAATTGGACGAAAGTTACTTATAGTTGATTTTGAACCGGATTTGTAGATAGGTATAACTGTAGCTAATTTGCAAGACTTTGGAAATCTGCCAGAGGAAATACTGAGGTTAATTATATGTAAAAGCGGGAATGAGAAGCCCATGAACATTTTCCCTTAGCAGCTGAGTTGGAATTGAATCCCAACCCGACGCAGAACGTCCTTTCATGCTGCCCACCACGCTCAGTTAAGCTCAAATACGGCATCAGTGGCATAGTCAGAGTCCCTCACCTCGGATGGACCGGAGGGTTGGATGGCCGCGGCCAGCCGTGCTCCAACAGAGGCAAAAAATTTATTAAAATTTTTAGAAATTTCTTTTACTCTTGAGGGAGGAGCAGGATTGCCATCATTGTAAGCATCAACGGGGAACCTATATCTTTACCAATGGGTCAACCAGAAATCTCACTGACAACTGACCAGAATTTTCGAGGGTCCCCTTCTGCTGTATCAATTTTATTTTTATAGTAGTTGAATTTAGCTCGTTTTATTGTTGAGTGTAGGACATTTCTATACCGTATATATCGGTTTTTAGTGCTATGTTGAAAGGTTGATTCTGTGTCTGTTTTCTAAGTTTGTCTCTATTGTGGATTGAGTTAACCAAATTATAGGTGATCCACTACGGCTTGAGCCTTGAGTTTTTTGCGTTAGCCATAACTTCAACGGTATTGGATGATATTATATTTTGTAGTGTACGGTACTAATAAAATTTATTGAAGATAAGTCAGTTTCAGCAGTTACGTGATCCCAGTTCTGATAAGATATAGAAAAATTAATATTGGGCCAATTTTGAATTAATTTCACCTCCCGCTGTTCAGGTCTCCTATTTTCTCGGTTGTAAAGAAACAGACAAGTGGCGAAATGATCCGTCACTGCTGACTCTTTATTACAACCGATCTTGCAATGAATTTACTTTTGGCCTAAGCAGAAAAAAAATGATCTAAACAGCTATTGCTGTCTGGTCTCGTTACATTATCTATACATGGTATCAGAATTGCCTCACAGAGCATGTCCAAATAATCGTCACGTGAGGGATACGGATGAGGTTGTAAGAGATCGCAATTTATTATATCTCCACCAAAAATACATAATTTGGAAAGACGAATTTCATTATTGTAGTACGGTACACAGAGAGACCCTCAATGAACTGTGGAAAGCTGGAATTGGGACTGCAATAAACTGCCAACAGGTCGCATTGAACCCCCTCCCAATTGAAGTTCAGAGATAAGCTGATGGCCACTCCACCCAGTAACAGCTGACTGCAAGTACGGACCCACATAGCACACAAAGTATCCGATACATATTAAGTACATATCAATGTAACCCTTAAAGTATGTATTACAAAATATGTACCTCAAACGTATCTGATACATATTATTTAAGGCAGAATTGATACGTATCTCCCAATACTTTCCAATACATATCAGATATGTATCCACTAAACCTACCCACAATGCATCAGTAACTGTGTCTCTGCTTGTGTGCTCTTTCTGAACTGAAATTTTCTGTTGTGAGAAGTGATGAAATGTAAGCTGATATGATTGTGGAGACAAAACCAGAATAGTACTTTTAAAAGGATGAAAATTGTTTATTTGAATGTGATATTATAATGTATTACTTATTATATATAAATCTGTGTTTCATTTATGAATTAATTTGAATCTGATCCAATGCTAAGTAGGCTATTGATTGCATTCAGTATTTTGAGGTTAAGTTTCTTATGATCTTTTTATGTCTTTCCAAATGGGATTAACTGGATTATTATGATTTTATTTCAACAATTACAAATATCAATATCATCATTTTGATAATATCTATATCATTGATCAACAAAGTATTTTGGCAATTCTTTTTTGTTAGTTACATATTAGATGTATATCCAAGGCATGAGGGTGATACATATCAGATACATATAATCAATACCTAAATAATATGTATCTCAAAAGCGGACATTTTCACGTATCAGATACATACTATAGTCTGCGAGAAATTTCTTGTTACATAGCGTTAGGGGAAGCGACTTCCCCCTCCACGACAACACAGTACTGTAGTGGAGTCTAGAATGACAAGTTGAGCTGCGCAAAAATAGATGCGCTGTGTCATTCTGTCTTTTGTTATTGTGATGAGCACATCGTCCGACTCTAACTCTCCTCATAATACAATACAATTTGTTCCACCTTTACCTTTAGCCTATTTGCAAGTCGTTTCCTTTCAGTTTGTATTTTCTTCTTTTACTCTTATTATCACTTTTCTGTTTCTCTTATACTATGCTATTATTCCACTATTGATGTGATCGTCATGTGCTGCAGACGCTGCAGTTATACTATTTTGAAAGAAATATTTTTGCTTGCCCTCTGAGTTTTCAACTGGCTTGAAACCGACATTCGGGCAAAGGAGGGGTGAGCTGGAGACTTGTGACGCAAGAGCTCACTCACACCCACTCAGTAAAGCAGAGGAACGCAGTTAGGTAGTGGGGGAGATTAGTAAAGGACAGAGTATCCGGCCTCTCTCTCTGAAAGAGAGGGGCAAGTAACAAGAAAAATCTCGCAGACTATAGATACGTAAATTTACGTATCTGATACATACTGTAAGTATCAATGGAACTTATCTAATACGTATCTGATATGTTCATGTGCTATGTGGGGATAGACTACTATCTATGTAAATGACAATACAATCATTACCTATTCAGATTATTATAGGACCTATGTAGAGTGTATCCATAGATTATATTATTTAAATCACTATCATCCTCAAGCCATGCTTCAGTAAGGATAATACAATGAAATTTGACTTGTAGGCCCTGCAAAAGAACTAAAAATGAATCAATATTTTTTTTATAACTGCAAATGTTCTGGTGAATAACCATAACCAATCTGGAAATAGATTGCATCTAGTCTTAGTTCCTTTCGGAAGAAAGAAGAGAAGATTCAAAGAATCCAGTACAATGAATAAAGATAGTAAAATTATTGAGTATATAGCGTACTTTTCTCTCTAAGTAAGTAAGCTACCGTACCTGAACCTGTGAGTAACTTTTAGCTGTTATCATTAATGAAATTGTACTGTAACTGTGGAGTTGTACAATTATTACATTTAACCAGAGAGCAAAACCAAGATTTTCATTAATTCAACAGTGCAATTTTTTTTGTGGTTGGTACCATTCAATGGAATTTTTGTAGATAAAATTTGTAGATTTTTTGATAACTACTTTATTAAAACTTGCGATTAAATAAACAAATAAATAAGTAAATATAAGATAAAGTGGATAAATAACTAACAAATGTTGCTAGTAATAGTGTACAATTCATATTCTAGATTAGAGAGAAAAATATTTCTGCAGAAAAAAAAAACAAAATAAGACAAATTTCATTATTCAATGAAATTTATCTCATTTTAACTCTAATATAGACATGATTTAGTAAACTGTAGGCATGACAGCTTTTAGTAAACTGTACACATATACATATTTAATATATACTGATAAAAAATATACAGTATATAATGAAGAGGAAAAAGTATAATATTTTCAAGAAGAAATAGATTAGGCTATACCAGTATGCAATAAGATTCTTTGAAAATTTGATTCATATAGAATTAGGTGATTAAATTCAGAATAGTTCAAATATAATTCTGTTATATTGTACATGGGATATATGAGTTAGAAACAGTAAATGATAACATCATATGGTAGGATGAGGAATCTACTTGTAAATCAAATAAAAGAAAGGTTTTCTGAAAATAAGTAAAATAAGTTTTCTGAGAGAGCATAATTCTTTATGCTCAGGAAAGAGAGAAAAAAAATGGAAATATGTTAAGTGTGGAACAACAACAAAAAATTAATAAAAAGCCCTCATCTGACCAAGCAGAATGCAATTATTAGCTGAGAGTGAAGTTTTCGGGTGGGTCTTTGAATAGGAAAGAAAAGTTAAATGAAAAAAGGATAAATTTGATGGTTCACATACAATAGATTCACAATTTTGTGAAACACTAAAGGCAGAGCCTTCTCACCGCTTATCTTCCTTAATGATTACGATAATAAAATAAATACAGCACTTCTATATTAATTCAGTTCCATCAAGAAATCGTCTTTGTTCCATTAAAAATATCCAATAATACAGTTGGAACTTGTTACACTCAAAAAAATAAGAAAACACTACCATAGAAGAAAGAAGAAAAAAGGAAAGTAGAGAATTATGAAAAAAAGAAATTAAAAAAGTGTTGCAAAAAATATGAGTGGAGCAAATACGGTAGGCTATAACTATGCATTTCGGGCTTTATTAACAAAATAAAAAAGGAAAAATACACGCATACATGTACATATACGCATACATGCACATGCACACGTATACATGCATGCATACACACACATACATATACACATACACTTCTCCTTCCTTAAATAAAATCTAAGAAACTACGTCATGTAATTACAATTTATTTTAATACCGTATAATTAAGTGGTATATTGGAGAGAGTATTTAAATACTGTTGTTATAATTCAGATAGGCTACTGAGAGAATATATACTCACCTTAATTGGGAGATAAATGACAGGTTGAGAAATAAATATGTTAAGAAATATAATCAACTTGTCAGGTTGCTACTAATTAGTTTTTTTTCTGTAAGTACTATTGCTATCTAGTCTTGAGACTAATGAGCAAATTTTTTCTAACCTATCTTGCTAATCATAAATTAAATACAGTGAAATTCTCAATAGAATTTCTTACTGATAATAAAAATATTATGTACACCTATTGACTGTACTACTTAAGCTATGTTTCACTCAAATACTGCTCTGCTTTTTCACTGAACACCACTTGCACTACACTAGTTCAAATGGTTTCCTTCTTTTGAGCCTCTGCACCAATCCTTCATTGTCCAGCATCTGGATTGCCTCAACGTTGTTGTGTTGGTGGAGCCGTACTTCATGACTTTCTGCATACCGCTGTATTTCACTGGATACCAGGTTGACTCCCAGATCTCTATGGATGTCGATGTTCCGCACGTATCAGGGAGCATCAACAATGTTTCTGAGCACCTTATTCTGGAATCGCTGTATGATGGTGATGTTGCTCTGTTTGGTGCAGCCCCATAGTTGAATGCCATAGGTCCAAACCGGTTTGAAGATTAATTTGTACAGGAGCACTTTGTTTGGTATTGAAAGTGATGAGTTTCTTCCAATAAGCCAGTAGTATTTCTTGTATTTTATGCTGAGTTCTTCTTTTTTCTTCTTGACATGCTTTTCCAGCGAAGCTTAGCATCAAGAGTCATGCCTAGATATTTAGCAGAATTTGCATGTGGTATATTGATTCTATATTTATACTAATTGGATAGTACTCAACTCTCTTGTTGGTGAAGTTAACATGGATTGACTTGCCCTCATTGAGTTTCATCCTCCACTTTCTGGTCCAGACTTGAATTTTGTCAACAGATCTTTGGAGCTTTTCTGTTGCAATATGAACACTGCTGTCAACTGCTAGTAGGGCGGTGTCGTCTGCAAATGTGGCTGTGGTATTCTCCTCCATAGTTGGAATATCACTTGTAAATAAAAGGTAGAGTACTGGCCCCAAAACACTTCCTTGTGGTACTCCTGCTTTTACCTCTCTCAGCTCAGAATATGAATCTCCTTGTTTGACTCTGAAGTACCTTCCAGTCAAATATGATTGCAAAATTTCTGTGAATTGCTTAGGAAGCATTTTTTTCAGTTTGTATAGAAGACCTTCATGCCATACTTTGTCAAAAGCTTGCCCTATGTCGAGGAAAGCTGCTGCACAAACCTTTTTTTCTTCTAAGCTCTTCTCTATCAAATTAACTATCCTATGTACTTGGTCGATTGTGGAGTGCTTTTCTCTGAAACCAAACTGATGATTAGAAATTAATTGCTTACTCTTGATTATTGGCTTGAGCCTACGCAACAATATTCTTTCAAACAGCTTTGATAACACAGGTAATAATGAAATCGGCCGGTATGAAGCTACTTCATGTGGTTCTTTTCCTGGCTTGAGCAACATTATAACTTCGGCTACTTTCCATATTCCTGGTACAAATCTAAGTCTGAATGAAGCATTCAGTATGTTTGTTAACTTGATGAGTGCTTTCTTTGGCAGGTGTTTTAGGACTAAGCCAGTTATCAGGTCAAATCCTGGAGTTTTCTTTGCACTGATAAAGCTTTATCTCCTTTTTAACTTCTTCCACTGTGACATGTGTTATATCTTGATTTTCCTGCACAACATTCTAGTCAGTTTCTACATCTTCTTCTTGAGGTTCATTGTGTGGCTGGAAAACTTTCTCAAGATGGTCTGCAAATGTCTGCGCTTTTTCTTTGTTATTTCTAGCCCATTCTCTGTTCTGCTTTCTGATAGGTGGAACTTGTTGAATTGGTGTTTTTATTTTCTTAGATGCCTTCCACAGAGAGTAATCCGTATACTTTTCTCCTGTTAAGCTGCTCAGGTAACTGTTGAACGATTCATTTTTAATAGATTGTATCTCTTTTTCAGCTCTTGAGTTAGATTATTTAACAATCTCTTATCTTGGGGAGAACATGATTGTTGCCACTTTCTTCTAGCTCTTCTTTTATCTGCAATCATTTCTCTTATTTCTCTTGGATAGTTATTTCCAGTTGTTCTTCTTCTATTTGTTTGTGGAGTATTACACCATGCAGCCTGTTGTATATCAGTTACAAATTTCTCCAACTCCTCATCTAACTGCTCTGCATTTATTGAAGGCACATATGTGCCTTTTCTCCGATATTTCTCTGCACATATTTTATCCGATACATATTAAGTACATATCAATGTAACCCTTAAAGTATGTATTACAAAATATGTACCTCAAACGTATCTGATACATATTATTTGAGGCAGAATTGATACGTATCTCCCGATACTTTCCAATACATATCAGATATGTATCCACTAAACCTACCCACAATGCATTAGTAACTGTGTCTCTGCTCGTGTGCTCTTTCTGAACTGAAATTTTCTGTTGTGAGAAGTGATATGAAATGTAAGCTGATGTGATTGTGGAGACAAAACCAGAATAGTACTTTTAAAAGGATGAAAATTGTTTATTTGAATGTAATATTATAATATATTACTTATCATATAAATCTGTGTTTCATTTATGCATTGATTTGAATCTGATCCAATGCTAAGTAAGTAGGCTATTGATTGCATTCAGTATTTTGAGGTTAAGTTTCTTATGATCTTTTTATGTCTTTCCAAATGGGATTAACTGGATTATTATGATTTTATTTCAACAATTACAAATATCAATATCATCATTTTGATAATATCTATATCATTGATCAACAAAGTATTTTGGCAATTCTTTTTTGTTAGTTACATATTAGATGTATATCCAAGGCATGAGGGTGATACATATCAGATACATATAATCAATACCTAAATAATATGTATCTCAAAAGCGGACATTTTCACGTATCAGATACATACTATAGTCTGCGAGAAATTTCTTGTTACATAGCGTTAGGGGAAGCGACTTCCCCCTCCACGACAACACAGTACTGTAGTGGAGTCTAGAATGACAAGTTGAGCTGCGCAAAAATAGATGCGCTGTGTCATTCTGTCTTTTGTTATTGTGATGAGCACATCGTCCGACTCTAACTCTCCTCATAATACAATACAATTTGTTCCACCTTTACCTTTAGCCTATTTGCAAGTCGTTTCCTTTCAGTTTGTATTTTCTTCTTTATTCTTATTATCACTTTTCTGTTTCTCTTATACTATGCTATTATTCCACTATTGATGTGATTGTCATGTGCTGCAGACGCTGCAGTTATACTATTTTGAAAGAAATATTTTTTGCTTGCCCTCTGAGTTTTCAACTGGCTTGAAACCGACATTCGGGCAAAGGAGGGGTGAGCTGGAGACTTGTGACGCAAGAGCTCACTCACACCCACTCAGTAAAGCAGAGGAACGCAGTTAGGTAGTGGGGGAGATTAGTAAAGGACAGAGTATCTGGCCTCTGTCTCTGAAAGAGAGGGGCAAGTAACAAGAAAAATCTCGCAGACTATAGATACGTAAATTTACGTATCTGATACATACTGTAAGTATCAATGGAACTTATCTAATACGTATCTGATATGTTCATGTGCTATGTGGGGATAGACTACTATCTATGTAAATGACAATACAATCATTACCTATTCAGATTATTATAGGACCTATGTAGAGTGTATCCGTGGATTATATTATTTAAATCACTATCATCCTCAAGCCATGCTTCAGTAAGGATAATACAATGAAATTTGACTTGTAGGCCCTGCAAAAGAACTAAAAATGAATCAATATTTTTTTTATAACTGCAAATGTTCTGGTGAATAACCATAACCAATCTGGAAATAGATTGCATCTAGTCTTAGTTCCTTTCGGAAGAAAGAAGAGAAGATTCAAAGAATCCAGTACAATGAATAAAGATAGTAAAATTATTGAGTATATAGCGTACTTTTCTCTCTAAGTAAGTAAGCTACCGTACCTGAACCTGTGAGTAACTTTTAGCTGTTATCATTAATGAAATTGTACTGTAACTGTGGAGTTGTACAATTATTACATTTAACCAGAGAGCAAAACCAAGATTTTCATTAATTCAACAGTGCAATTTTTTTTTGTGGTTGGTACCGTTCAATGGAATTTTTGTAGATAAAATTTGTAGATTTTTTGATAACTACTTTATTAAAACTTGCGATTAAATAAACAAATAAATAAGTAAATATAAGATAAAGTGGATAAATAACTAACAAATGTTGCTAGTAATAGTGTACAATTCATATTCTAGATTAGAGAGAAAAATATTTCTGCAGAAAAAATAAAACAAAATAAGACAAATTTCATTATTCAATGAAATTTATCTCATTTTAACTCTAATATAGACATGATTTAGTAAACTGTAGGCATGACAGCTTTTAGTAAACTGTACACATATACATATTTAATATATACTGATAAAAAATATACAGTATATAATGAAGAGGAAAAAGTAT